>JARQZJ010000001.1:14057500-15268261 GCA_030704895.1 Henosepilachna vigintioctopunctata
AATCCCAAGGTATCCTAGGAAAATCTACAAATGAATAGGTAAAGGAAAAATGCACAAAAGATCGAAAATTTAGCCATGAGAAATTAAGAAATAGTCCACTCGGTACAGTGTTGACATAATTTCACACCTCCTAAAGATCTGAAGGATTCCATGAAAAGGAAGAAGATAATGTTTCCAACTAGGGTCAAGTTTGAAGAGAGGTATATAGAAGGCAAAAACAAATGGTTTTTCCAGAAGTTGAGGTTCTAAGTCTAAGATAATTTTGTCGCAAAAGGAATTTGTTTTCATTTTAGATAATAAAGTGTCAACTATTTGTCTTTTGAAGAAGTTCGTTCACAGATCTATTGACTCAGATGCAGTTTATATACTACATGAATCATGATTTAGAAAAAAATATAAATGAAAATCATAAAATATCATAATAAATGGACATTATTCAAAGCTGGAATTAATAATAAGACAATAAGAGTCATATTAAAATCACTCTTTATGTCGTCACGTTTCACCTTCCTTTCAGCAATTACCGCCGTGGCTCCCCACTAAATCTAACCTTCACAACCTACCCCTATTCCAGGAACACTGAATGTTATTTATGTTATGGAATGCGAGGAATTCCTCAGCGTGTGATTTTAAATAAAGGACTCACCGGGATAAATGACTGTCTCCCTGCGAACCGTGTAGTTCGCCTCCGGAATTCTTAGGTCGCAGGAAAACTCCTCGGGCTCCTTAAGGGCTTTTAATGTCGCCGTAGCCGAAATGTCGTAGAGTTGCCCCCGTTGCCTGGAGCTTATCACGGCCTCGGTCAGTTCCCTGAAAGCAAAATATTACGTTTGACGCCACTTATATTTTGATGCATGCAAAATGAGCACCTGAATCTTGATAAACAAACACGGCTCGAAATCGATATTGAGCATGGCTTGGGGAACTTTTGCGACAGGCTAACTGATATAAATGTGAAAGCCATTTTGCTGTACAATCGATATTGACCCCTGATTACGAAATTGAACTGCAGGGAACAACTTTTATATATTTTTTTATAACAATAATAATCTTTAGTCATATTCATATACACTTTACAGAATCTCTGAAGCAAATAATGAATGAGAATATAAGTTTCTCTTAGTTTTTACAACGACATGAACAAAGGCAGACAATTTTGTACAACTCTCACGAAAGTATGTACTAATCTCTCACAAAAATTATTACACTAATCTCTCATGATATAGTAAATAATATTCTTTTAAGTAATTAAAACTGTATTCCCATGTTTACCTTATTCTTCTAAGCTGTACCTATACTGCGCAATTATTACTAGGTACTCAACCTCTGCATTTATCTGATAGGTTTTTTCAACTATATACCCAATCTTCCATTAATCGATGTATTACAGAAGACTGTCGCCACCTGGGATATCCATTCCTTTATAACGGGTGATTTTTTAATGTTTAAGTTTTTTAGTTTGGCGGCACTGGTAAATAATGTCATCCAAACGTCATCTGTTACAGTGAAAAGTTTTCGGTATACTCTGCCATTTGATCGTGGAAAGACTCAGACACGAGCAACGATTGCACATTGTTGAAATTCACTATCAAAATTCGTGCTCTGTGAAAAATGTGTATCGTTTGTTATGACCATATTATGGTCGTCATAATCGACCTGGTGAATCAACAATTCGTGCTGTTATCATCAAATTTCGCATCAAGTTCACTTTTTTGGTCATTAAACCATTGTCTCGCATGCGTACAGTGCGTACTGAAGACAATATTGCAGCCGTAGCGTACAGTTTCAATCAGGTTCGTGAAATGTCAATTCGTCGCTGTTCTCAGCAATTGGGCATGTGTTACTCAACCACATGGATAATTTCACGTGCTGCTTTGGGTTTGAAAGCCTATTAAACTCAACGCCTGCCAGAATTGAAGCTGAATGACCTACCACAACGTCTAATTTTTGGTGAATGGGCCTTAGAACAGCTTAATGGGAATCCGCTGTTTTATCGAAAAAATGTGTTCAACGATGAGGCTCATTTCTGGCTTCAGGGATATGTAAATGAACAAAACGGTCGCATCTGGAGTGATGAACAGTTATATGTCATACAATAATTACCGATGCATCCCCAAAAAACGACAGTTTGGTGTGGTTTATATACTGGTGGCAGCATCGGTTCGTTCTTCTTCAAAGGCGTGGAGGCGTGGAAGAAACGTTACCGTCACCAGCGAAGGATATCAGGCCATGATATGCAACTTTTCTTGCGTTCAACTGTTCAAGTTGAACTTTGTTGACATGTGGTTTCGTCAAGACGGTATCACATGCCACATAGCTTGTGAAACAACGGACATCTTGACTGATGAATTTGGTGAGCAGCTCATCTCTCGAAATGGCTCTGTGAATTGGCCGCCAAGATCATGCGATTTGACGCCTCTGTATTATTTCTTGTTGAGGAAAGTAAAAACGTTAGTGTATGTGGACAAACCGAAGATGATTGAAGCCTTACAGGATAATATAACACGCGCAATTCGTGCGATTCAAGCCGAAATGTTCGAAAAAGTGACGCAAAATTCGACCTTGAGAATGAACCATTTGATTCGGAGGCGCGGACAACATAAACATGAAGTTATCTTCAAAATGTAAATGGTAAAGATCAACAGCTTCATCGCTGAACACAAGTTTTCGATAAAACAGCGGATTTTCATTGAGATGTTCTAAGGCCTATTCACCAAAAATTAGACGTTGTGTATTGGCAAGTCTCCTAATTGAATTTTTGTTATTTGTACTTTTCACCGCAAGAAGATTTTTCATTCCTTGTTCACTTTGTCGGTTGAAGACTCCGTGAAGGATAAATTGTCGCCACATTGGCGATACGTTGACCAAATCTCCCAAGCTGGAGAGTTCACGGGGAAACCTAGCAGTGGAGACTTCCTTCGCAGGTGTGTTCTTTCCTGTGCATTATTGATTCCATCTCCAGGTTTGTACACTTTGAACTTGGCCGTTCTGAGGAGAGCCAATAAGCTAGAAACTTGTGTTAACGGCTGCTTCCAATTGAGTTGCGGGCTATACCGAGAATTGAGTTTTCGTCATTTTTACTTATATACATATATGTATATATATATATATATATATATATATATATATATATATATATATATATATATATATATATATATATATATATATATATATATATATATATATATATATATATATATATATATATATATATATATATATATATATATATATATATATATATATATATATATATATATATATATACTTCAAATGAAATATGATACATCGAAAAATAAAATAAATTGGAAGCAGTATAGTGGAAAATCCATCTTTATCATCTGTCTTCATTACCAGAGAAAATCCTTTCACTAAAATGTGCCAGGAAAACGGTGTTTATGAGCACAGCTGCAAAACTTAGGAACTCAATTTGAAAATAATTGTAAATATTTCTGGATATCATCAAGAGACCCAAAAAGAATGAAGAGAATGCTTAAAAAATGTAGAGGAGTCTTCTTGGAAAATTATTGCTTGAAATGGCTAAGAAATGACGAAACACAACGCAATAAGCACTACTAATAAATTTACTTAAGGGATATAAAATTCATCGATATTTATTATTTATTAATTATTGAAATTTATTATTATTATTAGTTATTGAAAATCGGACATTTGACCAAATGGCACGTAATATATAAGCCGGCCACAGACGCAAAATATTCAATAAATATTCATGAATACTCGAAATGTTGAAAATATATTTTTTTGTTTTTTTTTATACTTGTTAATGTGAAAATAAATTCTGTTTTTTTTTTTGTATCACATTATATTATAAAATATAAGGGTTGAAGAGGGTCGCGAGACTCTACAACTTCCCATTTTTAATCATTTATAAACCCATTGAAATGTAATATTACTTGAACTCAATAAACGTTTTTGATTTGATTTGATTTGATCGATATTCTCAGAATATATTTATATATATATATATATATATATATATATATATATATATATATATATATATATATATATATAATATAAATTCTGCTCAATTCTCGCGAAATTAAAATAAAGCATACCATTTTCTTAGTTCATTTATTTTGGGAGATGTTCTAACCGAAATTGGAAATTCGATTTCGGATTATAGCTACATTACTCCCGCTGGTGTTTTTCTTCCATTTGCCACCCCTTCCTCAACTCTAAATCCTCTTCTAAATCGTTTCCTTCTTGAATGGTAGCGCCTTCCTTCTGACAGATTTATGCATCGACTGCAGTAAACAGAACACGTTCGCCCAGTTAATTGGGGAAAATGGAGAAAACACTCACCGTCTTCGAAACTCCAGGGACGGGGCGAGATCATCAGGAGTCTAATGAATTCAGACCCGTGAACGATTAGCAGAAATTCAAGGAAAATTTAGTTATTTTCACACTTATTTTCGGTATTCATTGAAAATAATCAACGTTGAGTACTTGAAAAGACACTCGATGAATTCATATAGAGTTAAAGAGATTTTTTTGACTTTAGGAAGTAGGAATTTAAATAATGAATATGTCGAAGCATATTGCTTATTTTGTTTCATTTAAGATTCTTTATATAATAGCAATAAGTTCTTTATTATTGGGTAAAATACCCAATTACAAAAAATAATAACATGAAGCTGAATAATAACGAAATATTCGAATGAATATGATGAAATGAAATATAACAAAACATTCTAACTGAGTAATGAAATAAAATGAGATATGACAAAAAACTCAATCTAATTCAATTGATTTTAGTTAATTCAACTTGTTCTTATAACTCCTAAAAATGACTATGAAGTCAAAATAAATGTTACATTGATGAGCAACTGTGTTAAATGTAGAGTACATAAACCAAATAGGGGATTGTGTTAGCGAGTTGGTCCTAAGAGTCTTTGGTGGAATAATTCTGTGATACGAGAATTTTGCCTTGAAACACGAAATTTCGAAACGGATAAAATACGGGAAATCGATACTGTTGTGCAGTAATTTGTGAAAGAAATTGAATTTCTTTTATACCCCGCAATGTGATCGAACCAAATCGACTCAATAATTTGTCATGATTGACTTCTCTCTGTGAAATTCTGTCAAGAAACTTCTCTGAATGTCCTCAAGATGATATTGATGGGAAGTACAAAATAGTCTTATAAATGTTGGATCCATATATTTTCGAGGCAAATGAAACAAGTTGGCTTTAACTATTCATGTGGAATTTTTTCTCGAATAATTATCGTTTTTTTACCACTTAGGTAAAAAAGGAAGCCTACATTTTTTAGAAGTTTCGATTTCCATTCGACAGACTTTTGACTTTGATGGTAGTTATAAGTTGTAAATCAGCTCTTGAAGGCTTAGGTAGGAATAAATAATAATAGATATCAGCATTCACAGTTACAGAAATGAACGCTGTCCTATTTTTTCGGACTCTTCATTTTTGTCTAGTGTTGTACGAATAATATAGTCATTTAAATGATATTTTTTTGAGGAAGTATGGCATAATATTCTTTGGCGTCGGATTACATCCATCAATGTGTGACTTACAATGTTTATCTATGTTTGCATCATCTACTCTGAAGTACGATATATAAAGTGAAGCTTTGTATAATATCTATGAATAATATAACCGAATCAACTAATTTTTGTGGAATATATGTAAATGAAAATTTGATAATGACATCCCAATTTGATAATTTATATCATAATTAAATAACTCATTTTTCAATTTCTAAAATATTGATCTATATTATTCTGCTGTGGATATATTATATGCTAAGGGATTTATTATATGAAATAATGCCCTTGGCTACATTGTGGATATATAACGTTCTTTTAGGAATACATAAGGATTTAGATATTCGAACAACTAAGTATCATCTAAATAAGTCAAAAAAAACTCGATAGATTATAATTTATACAGTATCTTATCTACCCATTTCAAGGAGCTTTGCTCCAATTGATTCAAAATAAAGATAAAAAAATATGTTCCTAGATTTTGCTTTCATTCTGTCAGCAATATTCGGAGCATTTCAAGGCAAAGTCTTTGATATGAACATGCTCCCACATCTTTTTATGTGTTACTTTTTATGACTTATTTTTTGTGCACTATAAAAATTGTTTTTTATTTTCAGTTTAATGGTGAATTAATCACTGAAGTTTACGACTTCAATCATTATTTTCATCTTAGTTTTATTTTGTTTCTTTATCTACTATTTTGTATTATTTTCTAATTTGTTCATTTTATTTTTGGAGGAGTGGAAGAATGATTTGTCCTCCTACCATTTGTAAGAAATTTCTTTTCTCTACAATAAAGATTACTACTACTACTATTCATCGACAAACATCTAGTGAACCTATTTTCTTTGAAAAATACCAACTCACCCTACCTTGGTTATAGTTTTATAGATTTTTTGTAATAAAGATAGGTTTATTGAATCAAATACTAATCATGAGTATTAAAAAAGGAACAGTGTTGTGCTACTCATTTTCAAGCAACAAACAACTGAATATAAGTACTCTAATATTATCAGAGTATCAAAATCTTTAAATTGAAATTTGAAATCACTAAATGCTCATTTTTTCACGAAGAGAGTCTTTGGCGTTAAAAAAGCATACTAAAGTGTGGCATAACACTTTGATGATTCTAATATAGACAGCAATATATTAATCAGTTATGATTTCAGTCAATGTTTCACAGTGTTACTATCAATATCTTGAAGTATTCAATATTGTTAATGATGTCTCTCATGTATTTGAAGTTCTGAAGCATACTCCCTAGTTCACAACATACTTTATTTAAGTGACAGTCCCATTTCATGTGTCCCATCCATGGTGACACCAAGATGGAGTATTCTTTTTGCTTCACAAATATTGAAATCGCGATTAATGTCTAAAGAGTCCAAGTTTGAACACCAATCTTGTTTGGATTGGTTTTTTGTTGTGTAACAATTTTTCAAAACCGTCCCTGTTCTCGATAGTCGATTCGTAACAGCTCCCTATCCAGGCAAGGCCTCATTCTCTAGGTAAATGCCTCACACCAATCCTTCACATCGGTTCTCGTGAACTAGCGCACTATTTACTGCTTCGACCACACGACCGGAAGCTCTTAATTCCTTCCGCCACAATACGCCTCTCGACAGCTTCGGCGGAAGAACAATTGAGAGGTCACCTGTCAGATAGGCGCTAAAAGCCGGGTTAGATGGAGCGGAAGCCCCATATACCCCCACTCTAACGTCTGATGAGGAATTCGTTAACTTTTTCGCAAAGCCGAAATTATCAATCCAAAGAATTCTCGATTCGTTCATATTTAGTAAGGTTAGTTCAAATGATTCTTCTTCTCACGTCAAATGTCAATAGAAAATACAATGACACCCTTGATTCAATTCCATCCCAAAATTAGTAAAAAATACCTCTTAAATCTTCAAGTTCTGTAGATGTAAGTATTTCTAAAATACATACAAATGAAACTTAATTACACCTTTTTTTTGTATTTTATAAGACATGTTGAGTCGAAAGTTAAACCTCCTTAGATCATTCAAGATGGCGAAATGGAGTCTGTCTTTCAATAAGAACACATTTGGATATATGAAGAAGCCCCAGTTTCTGAAGGTGTTGGATTCTGGTGTCTTCAAAAATCAATTGAAAATAATTCTATAATGTTTTCTAGTTTCTTTTTAGAGAAGTAAAAATTATCCAAAACTAATCAAGTATGGTTGATCCGAAGTAAAACCACGTGTTTTGTAAGTGATTTTAATCTTCTCATATAATTAATATGAATCCACTAATTAAAGTTTTCGTTTCATTAAAAATATCTTATGAGGATTATAGAAGCATCAACAAATCGGGATATTCGAAATTATTGAGTACACGAAATACTTCTTTATACTCTCAGTAATTTTCCTTTAGAATAGAGGGTCCTTTTTCGAATAGAGGGCCTATTCGAGGTTTAATACCTCAGAAAATAGTACCGTCAAATATCCCGTCAAAGAAGTCCCTTCTGCGCAATGACAGAAACTTAACTACCTCAGACCAGGTCCTCTGGGCGATTTGTGTTCAAGTAATTTGTGAAAAAGGGGTCATTAATGTCATAATGCAGTGTTTCAAAATATATTGAAGACTTGATTGAGATTGATTTATACCTTCAATGAATTTTCGTCGGTACTTTATGTCCACTTGTCTATAATAAGTTCCATTCATAAGTCCACGTAGAGTTTTATCATTTTTTCGAAAGTTTACTCCCATCCACCACACCAATACAATAGAAAGTCAAATTATAGACAGATGTGTTGAGCTTAGGGATCTGGAGGTTCTTTTCGACTATACGCTTCACTTCTCTGAACACATAATTTGTATCACAGCTTCTACTTCTAGAATACTGGGTTTTTTGGTCAGAAATTGGGGCAGCTCTACAACTTTTCACAATGACACGTGTTCATTGATATTAATTTTTTAAAATTATTTATTATTATTATTATTATTGTTATCATTATCATTATTATAGAAACTGTCCTGATAGATGAATAAATTCCATTCAACTGAGAAAAAATATTCATCAATATTAAGCCTCTTGTTAACCAATTGAACTGCGTCAAATCTGAACGAAACATTAATTTTGGGTAGTTTTAGAGTGTTATTTTAAATCCAACTGCCATGTTACGCCATTATGTTGTCGAGTTACAAGATTATCCTCGCGGAATAGAATTCCATAACCCATCATTTCAACAAAGTGTCAATGCATGATCGATGGGTATATTTGCATAGAAATCAACCGCTATCGGAGTGTTACAAATTTTTAAATTTGTGGCAATTTCTCGCTTCGTTCGATAAAATCACATAGCGTGACATAATGGACGATAAGAGAAATAAATCACAATTTTCGATACATTGGAAAAACAGAAAAGTTTTCATGGAATATTAATCATGACAAAAACCTGCATAAAATGTTGAAAAACATTCATGCAGGATAATCAATTATTAAAATAATAGGTAATAAGGAATACTTTTCTAAAAATCACTGACTGAACAATTCTTTATTCGACTAGTTTCGCCTTTTACGGCATTATCAAGAATGCCGTATAAGGCGAAACTAGTCGAATGAAGAATTGTTCAGTCAGTGACTTTCAGAAAAGTATTTCTTATTACGTCTCATATAATATGAACTATCACGGAGTAGATTCATCGTTCATTGAATTAATTGATTATTGATAACGTGATTTCTTAAGTGTAGTTTTTTTTTTAGAATCGAATAAAACACTCAATTTACACCAAATATTCAACATTTTCATTGAATTTGATAACCTAGCCTTTGCCATTTAGATTTTGAAGATAACTTCATATAAAAGTTGTACGTGGTTTCGTATCAAATAGTCCATTCGGAAGGTCGAATTTAGCGTCACTTTTTCGAGCATTTCGGCCTGTATCCCACGAATTACGCGTGTTATGTTATCCTGTAAGGCCTCAATTGTGTTCGGCTTGTCCACATACACTACGACTTTGCAGAACCCTACAACAAGTAATCCATAGGCGTCAAATCGCATGATCTTGGCGGTCAATTCACAGGGCCATTTCGAGAGATAAGCTGCTCACCAAATTCATCCTTCAACATGTCCATTGTTTCACGAGCTGTGTGGCATGTGGCACCATCTTGATGAAACCACATATCAACCAAGTTCAACTCGGCCAACTGGGGCAAAAAAAAGTTGCATATCATGGTTCTTCTTCGGTCGTCTTTGAAGAAGAATGAACCATAAACTACATCAAACTGTCGTTTTTTCGGGATTCATCGGTAATTCTTGTATGAAATGTCCCTGTTCATCACTCCAGATGCTACAGTTTTGTTTATTTACACATCCGTTAAGCCAGAAATGAGCCTCATCGCTGAACACAATTGTCCGATAAAACATGGATTTTAATTAAGCTGTTCTTAGGCCCATTCACCAGAAATTAGACTTTGTGGTAGGTTATTCGGCTTCAATTCTTGCAGAAGTTGAATTTTATAGGCTTTCAAACCTGAATCAACACGTAGAATTTTCCATGTGGTTCAGTTACACATGCCCAATTGCTGAGAACGGCGACGAATTGACATCTCACGATTTTCATTAACACTGTGCGCTACGGCTGCAAAATTCTCTTCAGTACGCACTGTACGCATTCGAGACAATGGTTTAATGTCCAACAAAGTAATCTTGGTGCGAAATACACCATAATATGGTGTAACAAACGATACATATTTTTCACAGAGCACAAAATTTTATAGTAAATTTCAGCATTTTGCAATCGGTGCTCGTTTGTAAGTTTTTCCATGATGAAATTGCAGAGTATATTGAACACTTTTTTTTGACAGATGACGTTTGGATGCCATTAGCAACCAGTGCCGCCAACCTGAAAACCAAAACTCTCAAAAAATCACCCGTAATTGATTCTTGTGCTCTTGCATTAACTGCTGTTATCATTATTTCTTGTTTGGAATTAACTTACGCTATCACTCTATTTTAATTCATTCAATTATTATTTTTATAATATTATGTTTGCTTCCTTTCGAATATCTTGTTTCTGTGATCAATTCTCGATTCCTTTTGCTGTTAATATATTTACTGACAGCAAGAGGAATTTTTTATCATGGGAATTATTTTTATATATAGGGGTTAAGTGGAGTAGCTTTCAGCTAGACTTCGCCTTTGTTTTTGATCTATATTTGGCAATTAAGAGAATTTATTGTTATTATTTCAATTAAATGATGAAAATGAAGGAAAAACAATGTTTAATTGTGTCACGAAAAAATTATTGCAGATGTACGAACAAAAACAGACACAACTTTCAACAACGCTTACCCTTACGACAATAAGACTATCGTAAATTCAGACAGGGCGAAAAACTCAACAGTGAAGAAAAAACACTTAATTTCATTCAATTTTATGCCTTGTTTTTTCATTAAATATTCAATGTTATGTCCTGTGTTAATTAATAACATGAACATGAACGAAACCGTCATCTGCAGGTAGCCAGTTCTGAAACTTGTACCTCTTGTGACTACCATAAAGTAAGGCTTCCTAACAGGAAGAACTGAGCCCTAGGAGGGTTGCAACGCCTACACAGAAATTAGAAATTCGTAGAACGCTTAGAAATTTTTTTGCCATCCTTAGATATTTCAATGATTTTCAAAGTTTCACTGTTAAAAAAAATACAACATAATATTAATTTCCACGTTAATTCATCCAAAATTATTCACGGATTTGATCTTATCATTCATTTTCAACTCTTTCAAGCAATATTCAGCAGAAATTTCCATAAAATTTTCTGAGATTTCCTCTCGAACGGAGTTATCTTCTTGCTTCTCTTTTGTTCTATTTCTACAATTGTTTTCATTTTTTCTCAGTTCAATTTCAATATTAAAGAATCTTTTTTTTATTGCGTTTTCAATAAATACAACAAAATAACAATTTAAATACACGTAAGATGCATTTTTGTATATAATTTCTTCATATAGTCATTAATCGATTGGACCGATACTCGATAGAAATCTAAATATATAATTTAAATAAAACTAAGTGTAATTTAGTTAAACATAACAATATTGTTTCGTCAAAATAGTGGCTTCATCAGATGTAGATGATAAACTCAGCTCAGTTTACTGAGCTGAGTGTACAAAGGTAGACACCTTGAAATCGTTATAAGATAAATTTTTTAGTTACTCACCTATCTTGGGAATAAAGTGTCATGATTGGTGTTGGAAAGACTCCTTCAGCTATGCATTGTACTCGTAGAAGACCTTCGTCAGAACTCAAACGTCGTAAGATCAGACTTTTCTCTGGTACTGCAATAGAAAATGTGTTATCATGTATATTGATATTGGTATAACTGAAATTTTTGCGAGTTTGTATTGCGAAAGGATGGATTTAACCAAGTTTTATCATTTGAACGAGTGGTACTATTTATGCACTATATTGATTTCACATTTGAATGAATCAGTTTTTACTTGGCTGTAAAATATAACAAAAATTAGATATTCATAATAAAAGTCTTTATTAAAGTAATGACATAGCATACATGTTATATGATTATGTACCAGACCACCATCCTCATTATCCTTCAAGGAATAAGAAAATAACTAAGTTTATTTAGCGCAGCTAGTAAATTTGACAAGATAGAAATTATGTTAATAAACAGCAAAAAATATTTTCAGTCTTAAATATTATTTTTTACAAAATGATACAATAATTGTTTGAACTCATTATGGTTCTTACATAATTTAAGTTTCAGATCTAGACTATTAAATGCAATCATTCCTTTCGCACATAAATTATTTTGGCATTTAGATGTAGTGCACTTATCAATATAGAAATCATTTTGTTCCCTAGACCTTGTTTGGTAACCATGTACATCTTCAACATATTTTACACTGTTGAAGATATAGCTAGGAACCTTGCCATATTTTATTTTATAAACAAAGTCTAGAGTTTTATATACTATATGCTGCCTAAAATTCAAACACATAGTGTTTCTTACATGAATGATACAGGTATGTACCTATTGCACTTCAATATCCTAAATACTCTATTTTTGAGCTTTTGCAACTTTCGAATATCATTTTGAGGAAAGGTGTATAATACAGTTGAACGAACGTTTATATGTGGTAATATTATCGACTTATACAATAAAAGCTTTGTAAAGATACTAACATAATTACTTATTTTAGCTGAAAAATTCACTTTTCTTGACATTTTACTCATAACATACGTTATAATCAATATATATTAACCAAAATAATTTTTGAAACTTGAATTTTGATCGATAAAAACACCTAAATACTTAATCTCACTGACTTATTCAATAGTACATTATTAACTCTGATTTGGATATTGAAACCTATTCTATATAGAATAGAAGCAAAAACAGACTGTAAGATACTGAAAAAATCGATATCCCTGAGATAGCGATATCGATTAAGTGTCGAATAGTAAAAGAAACCAAATAGAATGGTAGAGTTGACTTCATTCGCGGATTTTTTCATGAATCAAAATTCACTGAGACAATGCAGTTGTTGTATTTATTTTTTTGATGTTCATGAGAATATCTCTCCTTCTAAGTATTAACTTCTGAAGCAGTCTGAATTGCCTCCAATGTATACAACGAGCAGCCTTGAACAAATAATAGCTACCAGCTTGAAAGAGGTTTTAAAGACTGTGGATATAAGATTATATTAACACTAGAGAGAAACGCCATATTGAAATGCAGTAGGCAAAACACGTGGCGACAATTGTTGACGGAATACGCAATAGAGTTTTGAAATGAAGACCTTAGTACAATAAAAGTAGACTCGGTGGTCCAATAAAGACATGGGTCCTCCAAATAATTACAGCAAGTTGACTACAAACACTACGAAATTGAGATGTATGCAAATGACATGAAAGGACCCTACTTCAGCATTGGATCTTTATCATGAAGATGAAAGAACAGAACAGAATCAAAGTCAATCAAAGGACCTAGAACAGCACTGGTACATCATTGGATCAATGGATATTCTATTATTCTGTTTTGTCCAAGCTATGTTCCCAGTTTATCTAGGGTCGGATCTCCCAGTACATTTGTCCGAGAGAACTGTAGCAAGGTTCTCCTGATTCATCTCCTTCTGATTGATGTGACATCAAAGGGTGGGAGGCCTACTTCCTCCCGTGGTCGAGTGGCCTGCTTCTTCCCTGGTCGGGTTTGGTATACTGAGTATTTTCTTAACAACGTAGTTACCTTCACGTTTTGATATAACCCTACCAGCGTGAATGATTCTCTCTCAATTATTGAAATTATCAAATATTATTACGAAAGTGGTTACTTTGAATGAACCACTAGTATACTCATTGCGCACTCTATTCAAAGGTGTAAAATCACCAGACCATCTTCACAACTTAATGTCTTTTGTGTGCAGTTGTTGTTCGAGGATCTTCTCATAGTCCAGCTTTGGTTAATGTTCGTTGGACCACGGTATCTTGTCTTATATACCTGCTTCTTGAACTTGATGGGCATTTTCGGAAACCCAAGAACACCTAGTAGTGACCTTTATGCGAGCCATACAGTATTTATTTGATGATTGACATATGCTACACACTATATATTTTATTATCGATGACAACTATTCGCGACTCTGAGCAATTATATGAATAAATGTGTATGAGTGTAATTATGTGGGCTTAAGGCGTAAATGTTTCTATCATGAATCAATTTTATGAAGTTTTCGTAGTTTTTCAGAGGCAAACTAGATGGAGTTACATTAATATCCATGCACTACGCTAGAGCAGCTCTGATTTATCGTCTGATAGTATTACAGCCCCAACGTTCACCTATCAATTTCTCCCCGTGAAATTAAACCTGCCCCATTTCACGGTACAGAGTCAGATTGTCCCGATTTATCACTTTTGCTCTCTTTGGACGCGTCGCTGCACCGCTATTAATCCGAATTTGTGTCCTTTTACACGTGCCAGCTTTTCAGCATGATTGGCACTGATCTCTTAATTTCTCATTACAGGCACGGTCTGCTAATGAGGTTTTAATTGATTCATGAATCCGCTTCCGTTTTCAAATGTTCACGTCGTTTGTCAAAGGACGAAATCCCAGGTGGAGCGACGGACCAGATGGCGCTGCGGTAGATGCATAGAAATCGCTTTTCGTCTTGAATTATGCAGTTAGACGAGAAGCACGATCTAGAAAACTAAACATAAGGAACACTCGGAGAACCCAGGATAGAGCTAGGTAATTATTATTCATCACAAAATTATAACTCAACTTCTTACAATTGAAACATTTCAGTGAATTAACCTCTAATTTTATTCGATTTTTATAGCTTCAAAATTGATTTTTGAAGTGATTCGTTTCACACTTTTTTCTATAATTCATGAAGCAATTGAATTTCTTTATTCATCATTATCATTGTTTTCATAATACAACATGAAAATTTCGATCTTCAGTTCAAATAGTCCGAATTATAAGAGGTCATAAAGATAACTGAAATTCAAAGTAAAGAGAGATATCAGTGATACAAGTTTTCGACAGTTTATTAGAAATTTAAAACTGATTAAATATTTTAGAATTCAAGACGTTAAATCTACTTCGAACTGTGATGTTTTGGTAGAGAAATCGCTTCAAATTTGAGAAGTGTTGAAACTCGAACGGACATTGGAAGATCTGGTTTTTCATTGAAAAAGGAACAAGTGACAGGTCATTTTACTGAAGATAATTGTCAAGAAATATTATAGTATCGTGAAAAAAGAGACAAACATTAAAAATTGTTCGATATACTCCATTATTATTTCGAGCTACCTACTCATTGTGATAGAAAAACAAATTCTCAAACTTCTCTTCGAGAGTGAATATTTAATGTATTCCGAACATCGAACTTTTTGAAATTATCATAAAGCGCTGTTTTAATCTGTTTTGAGAATAATCATAATGTATCCTAACAACGGATATTCGATGTTCTTTCAAAACCCCCAAAGCAATATCTCTCTGAAAGTCGAAATCAAACAAGTGTTAACAATCACAAAGTCTTCCTCTGTCGAAGAGACGAGATAAACGCTCTCGAATGTGGTAGAATACATTCAGAAAGACGAAAGTTAGTGCGTACTTTCATTTATAGACGACTTTTTGAAGAAATATACGAGAGTGGATTGAAAAGTTTCCGGTCTGATCAAGAGATGGCGTCACTAACTCTACTTTTGTCCTACAGTACCATTCCTACTGAGGTTGTATGTAAGGTTTCAGCCTAATCGCTGTGTTAGTTTACATCTTAGAGTACTTTTGGCGAGACGCTTCCGTTGCTTTCGAGAAAATTGAGAAATTGGAGAAATGTGCTGTCATCGAATACTTCTATTTGAATGGTCTTACGCCAAAACAAATGAAAGAAGACATGGATTTCACACCAGGAGACTTAAATTCTCAAAATCATATTACTATTACTATCATATAACTATTAAGCAGTGGGTTTCCGAATTTAAAATGCGTCGTGTGAGTACCTCTGACGAGTCTCGCTCAGGACGGCCCGTTGAGGTCACAACTTTATAGATGATTGAGAAAATCCATGAAATAGTCTTGGAAGACAGCAGATCGAAAGTGCATGACCTGAGCTGAGACCTGTAGGATGTCAACTGAATGTGTGCGAAATATTTTGCACAGCCCTGCGAGCATGGAAAAGCTTTGTCAAAGATGGGTGCTGCGTTTACTAACCGTCGACCAAAAACTGATTCGAAAAAATATTTCTACAGAAAATATGGCGCTGTATAGGCGTAATTATTAAGAATTTTTGCGTCGATTCATAACTTGATGAGACTCGAGTTCATCAATACACTCATGAAAATAAAGAACAGTCAAAACAGTGGGTTGGAAAGGGGAAACCAACTACAAGAATACAAAAACAATTTTATCGGAAAACAAGGTTATGACTACTGTTTTTTGGGATGCGAGAGGAATTATATACATTGGTTATCTGGAGAAGATTAAGACTGGTCAATACAACGCAGACTTATTGCGACGTTTGAAGGACGAGGTGGAAATTAAACGATCTCATTTGGCGAAGAAAACATTTTGTTTTATCACGATAATGCACCAGCGCATTTGTCGATTTTAGCCATGTCCAAATTCACGAATTAATGCCGAAATGAAATGTTTGAATTGATGCCACATCCTCCCTATTCTCCAGACTCAGTCCCAAGCGAGTATTACCTGTCTCCTAACCCCAAAAAATGGCTTGGCGGTAAAAGATTTGAGACCAATGAAAAACTTATCGAAACTAGAAATCAGTATTTTGAGGAGCTGACGAATCAACGTTCAAAACTGATATAACTCAATTAGAACACCGTTATGGAAAATCTATGATGGAGATTATGATGAAAATAGAGCAAAACAATGTTGAAACATCGTTTTTCTTAGTCAGGCCGGAAACTTTTCACTCGTTCCCGTCGAACCAGAGAACCGTCTTCCTTCCAAGTTGATCGATTGTTCGAATGATTGACACTGATGATTCTCAAACTCGAATGGAACAGTGATGTATGGTATTCTCATCGTGTTCGATGTTCTTCCGAATGCAATAAATATGCACTCTTGTGTTTTCGTTGACAACATTTGTCAGGCAGATTCCCTGAGGTTTCATTCAAATTATTCGATAATTTGAATGAAAATTTCAGAAAAAACTATGAATAACGCAATATGCACATGATCTTTGAAACTATATATACACAAGGACACTATTTACAGTAACATGTAGTATATCAATGTTTGGACATTGAAATTCATCACAACAATGCCATAGACGATCTAGCTATAGAAGCACGTAGGATGTAATTTTTGCGCCATCCTTCAAGGTATAATGTTAGAGAATATTGAAATTCTATTCAGACTTTTTGGAAAGACAAGTTTTAACAGAAACGAAATCGATGTTATGGTTTTTATAAGAACGAAACAGTGTCTCAAACTTCCATAAGGTGTAGTACCAATTTCAATATTCTCTAACATTATCCCATGAAGGATGGTGAATTATCACATCATACATGATCATATTGCCAGATCCAGTAGTCTTCGGATTATTCCGAAGTTTTCAAACGAATAGAAGGAGGGAATTACGAACAAGTTGAACAAATTGGTTGATGTTATATAGTCAGAATCACTGTCAAAAATAATTTTAGGTATGTTATGAGTGAAATTTCAAGAAAAGTTGATTTTTTATCTAGAATATGTAATTATGTAAGTCTCTTCACAAAGTCTTCATTGTATAAGTCGATAATATAAACTAATAATAATATACCACATATAAATGATAATAAACCACATATAAACTTCTGTTCAACTGTATTAAACACCTTGCCTGATATTCAAAAGTTGCAAAAGCTCCAAAACAGAGCATTTAGGTTCATTTGAAGTGCAATAGGTACACACCTGTACCACTTATGTTAGAAACACTAAGTTGTTTGAATATTAGACAACATATAGTATATAAAACTTTAGAATTTATTTATAAAATAAAATATGGCATGGTTCCTAGCTATATCTTTGACCGTGTAAAATACATTGAAGATGTACATGGTTACTAAACAAGGTCTAGGTAACAAAATGATTTCTATATTGATAAGTGCAGCATATCTAAATGCCTACATATATAATTTATGTGCGAAAGGAATGATTTTATTTGATAGTCTAGATCTGCTACTAAAATTATGTGAGAATTATAATGACTTTTAAAAAATATTGTATCTTCTTATGAAAAATATTATTTGAATCTGAAATACGTTTTTTGATGTTTGTATACATAATTTTTCTATTGAAAATTTATATGTGATAAATAAATTTACTTACTTACTAACGCTATTTTTTTCACCGAAAATTCAGAAATTTTACATATACCCCAATCCTAACTTTTCATTCATTGCGTGCATGTGTAGCTTCAGAATTAAAAGCTTTTGAAAGGTCACACAAAATATCTATTCTGGGTATAAATCAGTGTATCGAAATGAAAAACGCATAATTATTTCCTATTATCTTCAATTTATTGGATTAACCAAAGTTCCACTAGCTATACACAATTTATTCATAAGGAATGAACCTCTCAGAGAATGAACTATTATTGGGAAAAGAAAGCTCAGAGCAATCATTACGTTCTATTTCAATGTTGCATGTCGTGTTTATCGAGAGTTACAATTCAGATAAGTTGAATAATAAATCATTATAAAAGTATTGGTGCGTACAATTCCATTTTCTGTTCCTAATAACATAAATCATATATAGAACAGGGACGATTTCGTTTGCGAGATTTCATTAAAAATTTACAATTTATTTCTCATAAATCAGTTTTTTGATATCGATATTGAGAAGTTGAATTCATCATATATAAATTTTTAAAATATATTCTTATAATTCCTTTCGAAATATATTTATTATTTGTGAGACTCGTTCATGATTTTTCACTAAGAATCCATTTGATTTTTAGATATTCATTGCCCCTTTTATATTCAAGATTTCAGGTTTCAGAACACTAAAAAATATCATCATTTTCTGATTCAAAATATACATTTATCGATGTAGATATTCCAAATGAAAATACTTGATAATTCTTTCTTTTTCGAGATACATATATCTTTCATATTTCATGAAACTTTACATATTGTCTGATTGGGTTTTAATGTACATATCCCAATAAATTCATTCTGATGTTCCTAACAGAATTCAGTTCATTTCATTTCTTCTCAGTTTGAGATTTTTTCACAAACATTTAAAAGATGAAATGGTTGTAAAACAATATATGATAGTGTTACACATTTTTCTAATATTAATATCCGCTTCTCCCCAATATTGTTATAAACCTTTTCAGATTATTAAGTTTTTTCTTAAATTATTAAAATAGATACCTTGATATGTATGTAGGTATTAAATATTGCAGATAATAATAAATAGACATTATTCGTACTCACCACAGGATACGGTCTTTGTGAGAAAATTATTATCTTTTTTAGGAAACATAACTAAAAAGATAGATATTATAATTAGAATAGTTACTATTGTTTCACCTATGTAATTGTATTACGAGAACCTCAACTAAAGATTATTATTATTATTATTATTATTATTATTATTATTATTATTATTATTATTATTATTATTATTATTATTATTATTATTATTATTATTATTATTATTATTATTATTATCAACTAAAGATTATTATTATTATTATCATTATTATTATTATTATTATTATTAAAATAAATTAAACTCTTGGCTTATTCACGATTTATTTAACAATATTATTCAACGTGTTTAGCGTTAGCTATTTTTGACAATTATTAGTTTATTATTATTATTATTATTATTATTATTATTATTATTATTATTATTATTATTATTATTATTATTATTATTATTATTATTATTATTATTATTATTATTATTATTATTATTATTATTATTATTATTATTATTATTATTTGAAACTTTACATAATCTCTTATTGTTGTTTTAAATTTTAAGAACTACTATTTGGCCCGCAATCAAGTTCAAGGTTTCATTTTTGGACCTTGAGCCTCTGTAAGTTGGACACCCCTGCACTTAACCATACCTGTGGGCGTTTATCTTGTTTGTTGGATAGAGGGAGCTCACATGCGTACGTCACTGTCTTAATACCGTCTTGTCAATAGTATTTCGGTGGTTTGAAAAAATATCGAAACTCGATTGTTTGAATTAATATAATGATATTATAAATATTATTTTATGTGTGGGTGTGTGTGGGAAGTCTGGAGGTATGAAATAATCCATTCCATCGAATATCTGGATTGCCAGTGTGTGTTCAGTTAATTGATTCACTATATCAATATTCCCCTGAAATAGATTAGATACATTCCGCTGGGTCGTCGATCAGCCACGTCGCAGTTCATTAGGACGATTCGGATTACAGCAAATCAGAACAATGGACATGAATTATTAATAAATCACTCACCGAACACAAGCATACTCTTGGTCCGGATGTCTTCGCTCTGTAACGTTGATACGGAACATGTGTACTCTCCGGAGAGGTCAGGACCGGCCTGCAGGATGTGTAGGGCCCTGTGGATGCTATTGGCGTCTACGCTAGCCGCATATTCTAGGTTGAGACGGTCCTTAAGGACTCCGAGAACTTGCGGTCGACTCTTAGAAGCTGCAAGAATGATTTTTCGCTTAGTCAGAAAGGCGAGTTGTACGGTTTCTAGCTGAATTACTTTGATTTTGATTTGTTTGTTTCATGAATCTCAAACGTTTATACAAATTAGGTACCTGAAAATTTAGGAGGTGAAAATTTGTGGGGTAATTTCATCAACAACAACAACAACAAATGAATACGTTTATTAAGTGGTTTGATCAATTACATTTCGTTTTTCCATTGCTAAAACAAATTGAGGAGAAATAAGCTCTTGCGACTTTCTTCAACCCTGTGCAACTTAATTATCTTTGTACTAAAAAAAATTATTAAATAATTCGAATTTTGTTATAGGATATAGGCCTAAAAGTGCGGCTGTGGCCGACTTCTTTCGGCCACAATTTTTCGCCATCCAAATTTTTTCGCCAAATTTTTAGTAGAAATGTTCTTGAGAATTAGTTTTTGGTCGAGCGTTAGCAAACGCGGCACCCATCTCGCACCCAGCTTTTGCATGATCAAATGGTTGTGCAAAATATTTCGCACACGTTCAGCTGACATTCTACAGGTCTCAGGTATCTCATGCACTCTCAATCTGCGATCTTCCAATACTATTTGATGGATTTTCTCAATAATTTCTGAAGTTGTGACCTCAACGGGCCGTCCTGAGCGAGGCATTCAGAGATGCTCACACGACCCATTTTAAATTCAGAAACCCACTGCTTAATAGTTGAATAGGAAGGCAAGGAGTCTCCTAGTGAATCCATCTCATAGTGAACATCGGAATTGTCTTCTGTCAAAGTGCTCCCAAACTCTAACTAACGTAGCGATTGATTTACATATAAGCTCAGTAGGAATGGTGCTGTACTTTTCACCCCACCCCCGTAAAATACACTAAAGATAAATAACTACAATAATTTTGAATATATTTCAAACTACTTAGTTTTACACCAAAAAAATTAAGAAATATAGACACACCAGTGATTAACTATTGAATATACCTAGTGTTTTTTGTTCCCCTTTCTTTTCGATTTATTTTTCGGGAAGCTCACCCAATCTCAAGAGATTGTTACAACTTGTTACACTAATTTCATGAACAATAACGTGTAAAAAATCATATCAAGCAGAAGTGATTCAAATCTTTGTTTGATTCGTCTACCTTAGGTACCGTTGTTTTGTGTTGTGCATGTAGAATATCAATATTATTTCGAGAAATCTCCAAATTTAACTTTTATATCACTGGCAATTCCTCTAAAATATTCTCTAATACCAAATTCCCCTTTCTTCAAAAATGATATTCATCAGGTTATTGCGAAGTTGTGAGCTTCTCTATAAAATAAAGGGTGTTTTTAAGAGGTATAGAACTTTAAGTTGGCATTACTATTGAAGATGGCGACCGATTTAGCAGCTGAGAAGTGATTAATTCTCAGTTTAGTTTGGCAATTCATCATGAATATACTCACGATCATCAAGCAAGGCGTAGATTCGTCGAATTTGCTTAAAACGAGATTACCGTTGTTCCTTGTGCACTTCTGTTTGAACGGCTACGTTAACAAACAAAACTGCCGCATTTGGAGTGAAGATAATCCTCGAGTGTATGTCCGAACACCCTTACATCCAGAAAACTGACTGTTCGGAGCGCTTCATGGGCTGGTGGAATCATTGGTCCGTACTTCTTCAAAAACGATGATGGCCAGAACGTTACAGTCAATGGTGATCAGTATAGAGCCATGAATACTTACTTTTTCATTCCTGAATTGAACAACCATGATGTCCAGGAGCTGTGGTTTCAACAAGACGGCGCAACATGTCACACAGCTCGTGCAACAATCGATTTATTGAAAGACACGTTTGGTGACAGCCTAATTTCACGTTTTGAACCTGTGAATTGGCCTCCAAGATCTTGTGATTTAACACCGCTAGACTACTTTCTGTGGGGCTATGTGAAGTCATTGGTCTATGCGGATAAGCCACAAACACTTGAGCATTTGGAAGACAATATTCGCCGTGTTATGGCCGATATACGGCCACAAATGTTACAGCCACATCGAAAATTGGACGTCCAGATTGGACTACATCTGAGCCAGCCGAGGCAGCCTATGCCAAAAATCATATTTGAAATGTGATGCCACAAAGATTATCTGTCGAATAAAAAAAATTCTTGTCAATCGAATGATCCATCGTTGTTTTATTGCAATTTAAAGTTCTATACCTCTAAAAAACACCAGTTACTTTTATATAACACGTGCCATTTCTTTGGTCACCCCTGACATTAATCGATTCCGTTTCCTACGATAAATTTTATGTAAATTTTTCCTGATACAACTACGTAAACAAGTCCTTACTACTATGATACTCATATTTCAACGTAATGAATAGTCGATTGGCCTTTGAGTTACAGTGCATGTCTTGATCGATGAAATTACGTCTAGTTCAAATAGCGCCGTTCTCGTAGCTCCCAGAAATATCGTAAAAGTATTCATGGATTCGTGTTTTAATGTAGTAGAAGGCTAATAACCACTATAAAACTGAGTTATGTCAACATTCCCAGTTCATTATATGAAATGAAAAGATAAGTGCTGAACCTTTACAATTTAAAGAAATCTTAATTAAACGAAGATCCTTATTCGTTTTAATTCCTTCAACATTCAATTAAAATTGAATTAGTTGCAACACAGATGAATTTTCTTCGAATTAATTGAATTGCTCAGAAGACTTTTGCAGAAATATATAGAATCTCTTGCTAATATTCAAGGTACGTGAATCAAATGAAAGGTTGTTCATTAAAATCGTAGAACGACTATGATCAATGTCAATTTGATGTTGAAAGGAACTAACTGTCGAGTTATCATTTGCAGCATGGAAATACCATGAAAACATGTTGAATTTTTCAGAAAAGGAAATAATTATGTGTGGCATATGTCATCATTAATTCCAGGAAGTTTTGATTAATACGGTTAGTTATTAGGCCTAACATAAAAGTTCATATAGCTCCAATAGAACAGGAATCTCTGAATTGTAAAAGCGAACATATTTCGTAGAATTATAGACTGAATACCTTCAGGTGAAATAGAACTCGTAGTTATTTCAATATTTCTTAATTAATTCACTATATACTATAAAAATTCGTTTCGCATTCAACATGGAATATATTGAATATATTTTCATGCTGTCATCTTCAATTTGAGAGAACTATGCTTGGCCTCAACAACTAATTATTTAAAAAAACATACAGCTCAACCACTGAATGTGTTTTTATTATGGACTTTATCCTTTTGAAATATCTTTGGGTGTTTCCCAGGGATCCAATCTTGGTCCTGTTATTTTTTTTGCTCAACGATAACTAGCTCAATTTCATGAGTGAATCTCGTAGCAAACTGTAGCAAAACAAATTTCAATTTGAATAATTCAAAAGTGATTAATTACAAATTGAGGATTGTTTTTTGGGATGCTACACATTTGAGATACCTCATTTTTTTTGTGAAGAAATTATACGTTCAGTAGCAGAACAATTCGGCGTGTTCCATCACCATTGAAGATTCTTAATATAAATTCTAGAGTCTGTACATTGAAAACAAATGAATTCAAAGGAACATTTAATTAACTTAGAACAAAAGCAATTAATCTCAATTTCACAAATGTAATTACAGATACACTGAATGCTTTCAAATTAAAAGGAGATCTAAATGAAATACGTTCATCAAGTATGTAGGATCTGTCCTACACAATTTTACTGAAGATTCATTCACGCTTTAATGTTTTTAAGTATTTTCAGAGTATTTGGAAACTTTACGTATATTTCAGTTAGATAACCCATCGTGTTCAGACAAACGTCATGTAGAGAATTGTGATGTTTTTCCCATTCGAATTGTCATGGTGATGTAATAATGTACTAGAAAATCTGATGAAATATATAATATAATGATAATACGAAACAGCTGTGTTATCTGCCTATTTGTAGAAAAACAGTAAAAGAAAACGAAAATTTTCAGAAACAGAAGAAAAAGCACCTACTAATTTTCCATTTTTGTTGAAAATGTACTTTCCCACTAGGTCTTGATGAAGCTTAATACATAAACAATCAAACTACATTGTTGTTACTCCTTTACCTTTTATCCATTAATGACTCAAATTTTATTTTTTTTTGTGACGAAAATAATTGATAACTGGGTCTTCATTTTTGGATACTTTTTATACTGAACTTTGTAACTGAAAGAATCAAGGTTAATTCAGGTTATTGTCTCACCTCGTATCCATTAATAGACTAAATTCTATTATTTTTGTTGACGAACCACTTGACCACTAGGTAATCAACTTTTGATAACTTCGATTCAATTCTACGCTTTTCATTTCAAAATGGAGCTTTATAATGAAAGAATCAAGCATCATTCAGGCTGTTGTCTTACCTGATATCCATTGCTATACTAAAATTTAATTATTTTACATGAAAAACCACCTGACTAACTAGGTTTCTACTTGTGATACTCTATTACAATTTTGTGCTTCTCATTTCAAAATGGAGCATCATACCGAAATAATCGAACTTCTTTTTGGTTATTGTCTATTATGGTATCCCTTGATACTGGGTCTCCAATTTTTGATACTTGTCATTCAATATTTTCCTTTTTACTACAAAATGAAGATTGATACTGAAAGAATCAAGCTCCTTTCATGTTATTGGCTCACCTGGTATCCATCGATAGACTAAAGTTCTATTATTCTTGTTGAAAAACCACTTGACTACTAGGTTTTCAACTGTTTTTACATTTTATTGAATTTTATGCTTTTCATTTTGAATGGAACTGAAAACTGAAAAAATCAAGCTCCTTTCGTGTTATTGGCTCAACTGGTGTCCATTTATAGACTAAAGTTCTATTATTTTTGTTGAAAATCCACTTGACTACTAGGTTTTCAACTTTTTATACGTTTTATTGAAATTTATGTTATTCATTATTATTAATGGAGCTTGATACCGAAATAATCAAGCTCCTTTTAGGTTATTGTCTTATGTGGTATCCAATGGTCTTCAATTTCTGATACTCTTCGTACATTTCTATGTGTCTGATTACAGAAAGAAGCTTGATACTGAAAGAATGAAGCTACATTCAAGTTGGATCACCTGGTATCCTGGTATCCATTGATAGACTAAAGTGCTATTATTCTTGTTGAAAAACCACTTAATTATCAGGTTTTGAATTATCGATACTTTTTATTCAATTCAATGCTTTTCATTTCAAAATGGAGCTTGATACTGAAAGAATCAAGCTCCATTTAAGTTATTGTCTTATGTGGTTCCAATAGTCCTCTGATACTTTTCGTGGATTTCTATGTGTCCCATTGCAGAATGAAGTTTGATACTGAAAGAATGAAGCTACATTCAAGTTGTTGGATCCCCTGGTATCGACTGATAGACTAAAGGGCTATTATTTTTGTTGAAAAACCACTTGACTATCAGATTTTGAACTATCGATACTTTTTATTGAATTTTATGTTTTTCATTCCCAAATGGAACTTGATACCGAAAGAATCAAGTTCCATTTAGGTTATTGTCTTAGGTGGTTCCAATGGTCTTCAACATTTGATATTCTTCGTGCATTTCTATTTGTCTCATTGCAGAATGAAGCTTGATACTGAAAGAATCAAGCTACATTCAAGTTATTAGCTCACCTGGTATCCATTGATAGACTAAAGTTCTATTATTCTTGTTGAAAAACCACTTGACAACTAAGTCTTCGTCAGTTTCTTCCAACGTAAAATCACAGTCCAACACCGCGGCAGCGCCATGTTTTATCACTTCCGGCACTTGAAGTTTGTTTATTTTCACACACGTTGCAAAGGCAAACGTCCCTGAAACAAGGAATGAAAACATGCAAAATGAAATGTTTCCAAACAGTGGTTTATTATCCGTATTTGCATCTACAGGTCATTGCTATATTGAATACGTTCTCTATGGAAACGATTCCCGAAATAAAAATGGTAACAGTTTTCGTATTCTACCTTTCCTAAGTCTATGTGTTGTCAACACAGAAAAGTAAATATTTAATCGATAAGGAATTGTTCTCTCAAATTTCAGATTATTATATTACGTTATAATGATAATAACAATAAGTTTTTTAATCTCAACAGATATAATAACCAATTATAGAAAATAATAACATAATTAATGTTATGCTAAATGAAAAAAACTCAAGAAATATAACAAAGAGCTAAAAAAACTTATTAAGTCATTAATAAACTAAATAATAGAATTAAATAAATATTACAAAGAACTCAATCTGAATCAATTCATTTTAGTCAATTCCCTTTTTTTACATAACTCCAGATAATAACTTCTATGGAGTCAAAGTGAATGTCACAATTATGCGCGACTATATTGAATTTAGAACACATAAATCAAATAAAGGCTTCTAATAGCGAGTTGGTCCTCGGAGTCTCCAGGTGGAATGATTCTGTTGAAATAATTTTGGAGGAATAATTTTACCTAGAAACACGAAATATTAAAGCGGACAAGAGGGAAGGACAATAAATACTGTTGTGCAGTAATTTGTACCAAAATTTATGTGATAAAATTTCTCTCCTCTCCTGCAATGAAATTAAACTGAATCGACTCAATAATTCGTTAGGATTGACTCCACTCTGTGGATGAACCTTCTCTGAATGGCGTCAAGATGACGTTGATGGCAAGTTTAAATAAGATGCCAGATCATGTTGCAATTTACTTTCGTGCACATTCTTGCGCAGTTGCTACTTAAATATTAGATCCTCATTGGCTACTCCTTACTCACTTATTGTTACGTGATTGGTTGTAAGATTGGTTACATCAGACAGTGCCGCCGTCTGTTGTGGTATTTCATGTGCAGTAACTCATTCAAAGTGTGATGTAGAGTGTTTTTAGTCGATGAAATCGTTAATTATCGATAGAAACTTATTTTTAGAGGTATCTATATCATTTTGTATTTATTCAACTATAATATCGAAATAAATGAAATCTATCAAGAACTGAATATTATGTAGCAAATGTGCAACATTGTGCATGAACGGTTTTATTTTAAAGTTTTTATTTAGTCACAGAACTAGAGGCTTTGAAATGAATAAATAAACTGAACGATGAAAAATTGGAATAACTTGCGGCATATCTGAGTGAAATTCGTGAATATGGGTTAAATAATGACGAAGATTGATCAGAGGAAGTTCCTGAGCCGTTAAATTCTGAAGGAGATGTTCTTATACTCAATGAAAATGTCTTTGACGATATTTTTATAGGACGTTTGCCAGTAGAATTTCAAGATGGAATTATTCTTGAAGCAGAAAATGCATTGAACATAGGTACTAGCGATAAACAAGGAGTCTTCGAACAAGACGAAAACTTAGATATCATCACCTACCAAAAACATTACCAAAAAAACTAAAACAAAAAGAAAGTTGCTCTAAAGAATCTGAGAAATTTCAATTGGACAGAAGGTCAATTGATAGTTCAAGAAGATGAATTAGAATTTCAAGGAGAAGCTTTCTTGCCGAAAGAAGTCAGTCAGCGTACACATCCACACAGTTTTTCAAATATTTTTTTAAGGACGATATGATTGATGAAATTGCTCAGCAAAGTAATTTGTACCCAGCAAAAAAAACCCTTTCAAAGACCCGGCGAATTTAGTCTACTGCGGTGTGCGAAAATATGTAGGCATCTGCTCATATATGTCGATAGTTCATTTGCCAAGTATCAGAAGTTATTGGTCTAATAGAATTGGATTTAATAGTGATGGATTGAGCATGAAAAGCTTTTAATTTGGGGAAACGATTTCACAAATGCCATTTTATTTTTCCACACGCAAATTTTAAAATTTTTTCTCCGACAATAACAAACACAACAATGAAAAAAATAGTGAAATCGGTCCAGCCGTTGACTCTAGATTTTAGTTAGAAAACGTTTGTACGGCTGTTTTTAGGGTTTTCCTGGCAGTTATTCGAATTTTTTGCGCCGTAAAAACCATCCTTGGACTTTAACGAACATTTTAAAAGAAGAATGGGCAAAATTTGTTCAGTCGTTGATCAGTTATAGGCGCACCAACACATTTTGCAAGTCATATTTATATTATAGATTTTTTATAGACCACTATATAAAAGGGATTATTTTGTAATTAGGCTATTAAAGGTCATATCCTCAGCCTTCACTGCCATGTAGAAATAATAATTATGATCATGAAAATGAACAGACCATGACAGGTTCCATTTAGATCCAAGCATGACTTGAGCTACGTTTCGGATCGAGTTCAAACAGGTGCGAAGACTTGATAATTATTCACATTCATTTACCAGGCATTAGAAACCACGTAATGACTATCGTCATGCCATTGAATTGATATGAACGCAAATGGAACGGTGCATCGTTTATCAATTCATCCTTGAATTGCAAATAAACGTCAAGTCGCATTATCGTTAGAATGAAGACATGCACGACAATATATTTGGATTAACCTTCCACACCACCCATCAATTTAATATACGAAAGCTGAGTAATTTTGTTGCACTAATACAATTAGTGACCTGAATTTCCTAATTTCATTAATACCCTTAATGTCTATGGAGCGTTTTCCGCCATGAATATACATTGATTGTTTTATTTTATTATTGTCTATCATCCTTTTTTTGTTCGGTGTGAAAATTGAGAACTGAGAGAATTGAGAAAAAATTTGTATGAACTATGATGATTCACACGAATTGGGGTTTTTTCAATATTTCCTACTTGTTATTTATAGTTGAATATAAACTTAAATTCAAACACTTGAACTTATGATTTACACTTTATTGACTACATAGCATGACGCGTTTCGTCGTTACAAACGACTTCTTCAGATGCTCACAGAATAATAACAACATTTTGAAAAACACAGGTATAAATATCCGGGAATTTGGGATTCTTCGGGTTTACTAAAGATATTCCATTCTGAAATATAATTTCCTAATTCAATTACCTGAAAATGATTAACAAGGGTGAATTGTTTAATTTTATCTGCTCACTGAGCAAATTTCCAGAATTTTTCAACCGATTTATTTCCACTATTTCCCAATAATCTAATTGACTACTGCTCTCTATATTGTATAAAATTTTGAATTTCGTATCGAAAGTATTGCTTTCTGTTAATAAATGGTTAGCATAATTCGAATAACTTTTATTATGCGCGAAGCTATATTTATGTTCCTGTATTCTAGTACCGAAATTTCTACTAGTATATATATATATATATATATATATATATATATATATATATATATATATATATATACCGGGACATGTTCTACAATTCAATTGGTAAACACCTGATTTGTCTTCACTTTTAATTTTGTTTTTATTGTTCTTAATGTGTCTCGATGAATTATTGTTCGTTTTAAATGAAATATTGAAATTATGTTCACTTAAAAAGGTTTTGACTTTTTGACTGACGGTTCGAAAATACCAAAGTTTTCAAAACACAAAGTGTTATTTATAATCTATAATATAAAAATAAATCGCAAAAAGTGTTGGTAAGCGCATAACTCAACAACGCCTGGATAAATTTTGCCAATTCCTTTTTTTAAATGTTTTTTGAAGTCCAAGGCTGGTTTTTACGGCGAAAAATTTAAATAATTGCCGAGAAATCCTTAAAAACACCTGTTTTCTTTTTTCCATACAAACGTTTTCTAACTAAAAAATAGAGTCAACGGCTGGCCCGATTTCACAATTTTTTTGTGTTTGTCACTGCCAAGGAAAAAATTTCACAAATTGCGTGTAAAATTAGAAAATTTAGGAATACTTCATTGATAATATAAGTACGAAATAATTATTAATTATCAAAAATGTAAAAAAACTGAATGTCTTATCACACATCTTGGTTAGTTCAGAGCTACGTACATTAACGCGAGCGTTCTATTAACGCAACCGATTGACATTTGAAAACATCGTATGATGATATTTGTCAAATAGACATTGCAATTTAGTAAATACCTACAGGTATAGAAGATATGATAAATTTGGATGCTTGGTGTGTCTGTAATTATAGATGTTTTCTACTGATTTCTTTGGACGGAATTGTGGAGTATTCATCACTCTACGGTCTTCCACTTGGAGTCACAAGAAGATGCTTTGGGTTTGAAATCGTTGCCTCACTTCGATGGACGTGGTGCTACTGACGAGTTCCTTGCAGAACGAAACATATGACTCGCACTTCCATCAGGTGTTGCATCGATTTCAATATTCCTTTAACATTTATCCCTTGAAGGATAATGGCGACATCACATCGTACACGTTCACATATCTAGCTCTACTATAACATTCTTTTGGTTAATTTGAATTTTTGGAATGAATGTTCTTGTATTCATTTTCTTAAATATTCCATTCAGTGCCATAAGCACAAAACTTTCATGTCCTTTTTAAACGACAAAAAATCTTTGGTATAGCCCGGAACTCAATTGGAAGCAGCCGTTGACGTGTTAGGCAAGTTCAAGATGTACGAACCTTGAAATAGAATCAACAATGAAAGAACACACCTGTAAAGGAAGTCTCCACTGCTAGGCCTCCACGTGAACTCTCCGGGTTTGGAGATTTAGTCAACGTATCGCCTTTGTGGCGACTATTTATCCGTTACGCAGTCTTCAACCGAGAAAGTTAACAACGAATGAAAAACTTTCTTGCGGTGAAAAGTACAAACGACAAAAATGTAATTATTGAGGAGAGCCAATTAGCTCGAAACACGAGTCAATAGCTGCTTCCAATTGAGTTGCGGGCTATACCAAGAATTGCACTTTTGTCGTTAGTACTTTTCACCTCAAGAAAAGTCTTCATAAGTTAAAATATATATATATATATATATATATATATATATATATATATATATATATATATATATATATATATATATATATATATATATATATATATATATATATATATATATATATATATATATATATATATATATATATATATATATATATATATATATATATATATATATATATATATATATATATATATATATATATATATATATATATATATATATATATATATATATATATATATATATTTATACTTACTCGATTTACAGGTTATTAAGTCTATAGATAATTGTTGGTATATTCATATTTTCATTCATATACAGATTTTCTTCAACGTTTCGGCCTTAATGTTGCCTTCTTCAGAAAAAATTCATTTTTAATCCTCAACTTTCCCTGTACCAAGAGTGGCACATTCTTACGAAATTACATTCATTCACGAAAATACGAAATTAAGAACGACAGAGAGTCATACACGTTAAAATCTAAACTTACGTCAAAAAAGTTTTAAAACTGCAGAATGTAGGTTAAATGAAACGTCAAATTTGAACATATTCATAAACGTGTTAATTAGAGATACTAAAATCATTCAATTATCAGCGGTCATCGAATATCTGCTATAATTATAATCGGTCAACTAAATTTATTAATCAAAACGTGAAAAAGAGGCTTAATTTACATAATAATGGAAATAATAAACATATGTGATATATGTCTAAAATTCACTAACCTAGTCTATTGAAAATATTTTACGAATCAGGTGGCTCTGTGGAATTCGAAATGGTTATTTCATAATGAATTATCAATTCATCAAAATCCCTAGGGTGATAAAAATATCACTGAAAAGTAAACGAAAGAGTTAATAGGTCCAATATAATATGAGAATTTCAATTTTCAGGACAGTTTTTCAGCAGTTACTGACGATAATGAAAATACATATCAGTTTTCATAGAAATATCATTTCTTGATGAATTTCCTCATTTTGTTTCAGTAGAATAAGTATTCTTTGTTGTAAATTATCTAATTGAATGCATCGAAAACTTCATCTCTAAAAGATGTATAAAAAATTTGTATTAGATGTACTTATGAGATACACTTTAGTTTATTGGTGATTTAAATTTGCAATATGTGCTCCTCTGAAGAGTAGCCTCTTGTTTATATGGAGAATGAAAATATATGAAAAGTGACCTATTCATGTTAACAAAGTAAAGATACTTTGCCGCTAAATGATTGAAAAGTTGAAATAAAATTCAAAAACAAAAAGAATAAAAATTCACAAAAAATACAAAACAGATAGAAACAAAACTAAATGAAATATAAATGAAAAGTGAATTTTTCATTCTATGGTTTTCAATATTCATTCATTTTTCAAAGAATATAAAAATGAAGATCAAATATATCCAGCTTGATTTGTTCTCCTTCTCTTCATTTTTTAATCGTTTGTTATCAATTCAGTTCAATGAAATTGTAGGAATAATGAGCAAATAAAGAAAATGAAAAATCGCATATCAAGCTTATAACCTTTTTTTCAGTTATGTAATTTTATCAAACTTCTTCTGTACAATCATTTCAAAGAGGGAGCAATTATTTTCAGTTTAATATTGCTTGAGCGTATGTCCAAAATATTATTTCATATTTCATCAATGTATTTTATCATTCTTAAAAAAATCGAAGTTTATAACAAACACTATTCGAATCTATGTTCATGACATGCAAGAAATGAATTAATGTTTTTATTTTGTACATCAAAGTCAACTCTACTTCAAATCAACACACTTTATTGATCACTATATCGTCGCACTTCCATTGAATATAATCTCAATTTGAAATTCTGGAACGAAATATGATTAGATGAAACTCAAATAGTAAATTGTTGATATTTAACTAAAAAAAACAAAAAAGATTGAATATTAATGTCCTAAGGGCTAAAAAAGAAATAAAAAATTCAAAAAAAATATAAAAAAAACTAATGAAATATCAACGCCGATTAACGCCGATGGATGGTTGAATCAAAAATCGAATTCGCACGACGTTTCGGATAGTAATGTATCTCTAACTGTTTGCAAGTGAAAACTGGGAATTCAGTTCTCGTTTTCACTTGAGAACGGTTATAAACTTCTCTGAGGACATTAATTATTAAATCTGTTTTCATTTCTTCAGTTTGATCCGATCAATTTCACCATTTAATGATCATGGTATCATAGTTTGTTTCAGAATTCAAAATTATATTCATAGCCAATGGTATTCCGACAAAATAGTGAAGAATCTACTTAACCCAATACTTTTGAAGATATTTAATCGACTTAGTCAATAAATAATATCTAATATGTGTCATACATGTTGAATATTCAATTACCCAAAATTTTAGTACTGATTATTCTGGAAATTTCTGATGGTTATGTGTAAAATAAAAAAAAAACATTGGCAACAATAAAAAAAAATGATCTGATGCTTTCAAAGTTTTGACCTGGCGACCAAAATACAAGTTATCAATTTCACAAAAAAAAGATCAATTTTGAAGGAAAAAACTTACCGATAATAAAGAATAAACACACATTTGCATTTTTAATTTCACTACACATTCTATTTCATTTTCTTATCACATATTTCAATTACTCACTTCTTACTTCGTCTAGTTAATGAAAAAGTTCCGAAAGTATAAATATTTTAGTCTCAGAAATGTTCGAATAATTTTCCTTTGACCAAACTGCGGTAAAAGTGCTGGAGGTTTACCAATCTCTCGCGTGAAAAACGTGTTTCATATCCCGCATGTATTCGGGAAAGCTCCCTCCGATGGCTTCCAGCTTCGGAGGAAAACTGAAGCGTCAAACGCGAAGAAACTTTGTGGAAACTTGCGCAGACGCTTTCGCGAACAGCTTTCGTTTTTGAATTTTCAGCAGATATGTTTCGTAGAGATAACAGTCTTAGCATTAGGAAACTGTGGTGAAATTTGCGAATTCAAGATATCTGTATCATGAGAAGGTGTGGAGAATGTTTGGTAATTAATATTGTATCGGAAAATCGATCGAAAATGCATTCAAGCTATTAGTATACTTCATTTGAGAGTTTTCAAGCGATAAATCTTCTTTATGTAAATGAGTCTCTGAGTTAGTATGATATCTCATAATAATTACGTAGTAGATTCGTGGTCCTATTTCCGTTGAAAAGAGCTACTTACCGTGTTGACTATTATTTCTGCTGAATTTATTCTAACCTGTTTTGTTTTGATTTATGTCTATTGTTCCTTTAATTTATGACGTTTAAGATGAACACGCACTGTATTCCAGGATATTTTTAGGAAACAAAGAGTGAAATATGAACGAACTGATGATTTTAGTAATATAAAATTACAGGTACTTCTCGAAAGTTTTACGTACTCGAAAATATTTTTAATTTTTTTAACACGTGAAATATTGACAAGGTTGAAATAAAATATTAGTTGAAGTTATGAAGACTTCAGAAAAAATTGTGTTTAACTTCCAATTTTTTTCTATTCACATAGAATTGTGAATTTTCATTTGCTCGAAGGTCACAGTACAGATATTGTGCATGTCACAACTGGAAAAGAAGAAGAAGTGGTACTTGGGAAAACACTTCAACCGTATTTGTTTTAATATAAGGAAAAATCTTGAACATTGTTTTACTACTCATATTCATTTTTCCGAAATATCGTCCTCGTTAATCTTTAACATAGAAGAGGAGTTTATTTAGATGATTCTACTTTTTATCATAGAGAATGCTCAGCTCAGACATAGAAGTTGGTAATAGCTGACAATCAAGGTTTCAAATTTGTGATTTGCCAGTCTCAGTTGAGCTTTTACATGCAGAGAGCGCTACTCTGGGTGTAGAAAACCCTTGAGCGATAAAACTTTTTCAAAATTTAATTTGGAGGGACATTACTTGAACGTAAATCAATTTAAACAATAGAATGACAAGGATACCCTGACTTCTAGATGATGGCTTTCTTATTTAACATTTGTGACATACGTGTCACCATTTTGAGTGTTTCTTTTACCAATCCAATGAAATTTAACTTTCCAGTTAATCTAACATCTGACACCTGACCTTTTATAATGTCCTCAACTAGCCATATTTTCTGATATATCTTCAGGTTATCATACACATGCTTCAATAGATCCTGAAGAGTAAACAATACATGTAATTTCATGTATGAAAAATATCAGATGAGTTTTCTATGATCTATTATTATGTTCATTTTCTATGTGGAATTGTCTATATAACATTCTACTTTGAGTTTCCATTCAGAATTGTTCCTACTTCGATTTTATAGTATTATATTAATTTACGAATTGAGTTATTTTTGTCTGATTTTATTAATAGATGAAATACTTCTCAAAATTTCGGAAATATTTTATATATTGTCCAATACAAATAGGTTGCAGTATAAAATACCTTTATCAGGTAGATGAACAATGCGTACAAAAATTAATTGATTTTACTCATATAACGGGTGTTTTTTTTTTGGTAAATAACTTTAAGTTGGCATTACTGTTGAATATGGTGACCGATTTAACAGCTAAGAAGTGATTTATTCTCAGTTTCGTTTGGCAATTCGTCATAAATAGACTCACGCCTGAAGAACGCTTGCAAATAGTGCAATTTCATTTCGAAAATAATGGTTCTGTGCGGAATACGTATCGCGCGAATTTTGTTTAGCGATGAAGCGCACTTCTGGTTGAATGGCTACGTCAACAAACAAAACTGTCGCATTTGGATTGAAGATAATCCTCAAGTGTATTTCAAAACACTGTTACTTCCAGAAAAACTGACTGTTTGGTGCTCTTTATGGGATGGTGGAATCATTGGTCCGTACTTCTTCAAAAATGAGGATGGCCAGAACGTTACAGTCAATGGTGATCGGTAAAGAGTCATAATTACTAACTTTTTCATTCCTGAATTGAACAACCATGATGTCCAGGAGCTGTGGTTTCAACAAGAAGGCGCAACATGTCACACAGCTCGTGCCACAATCGATTTATAGAAGGATACGTTTTGGACCTGTGAATTGGCCTCCAAGATCTTGTGATTTAACACCGCTAGACTACTTTCTGTGGGGCTATGTAAAGTCATCGGTCTATACGGATAATCCACAAACGCATGACCATTTGGAAGACAATATTCGCCGTGTAATTGCCGATATACAGCCACAAATGTTGGAAAAAGTCATCGAAAATTAGACGTCCAGATTGGACTACATCCGGTCATATGCCAGTCATTGGCGGTCATATGCCAGAAATCATATTTAAAATGTAATGCCACAAGATTATTTTTCGAATAAAAAAAATTATTGTCAATCGAATCATCAATCGTTGTTTTATTGCAATTTAAAGTTCCATAACTTTTAAAAAAACACCCTTTACTTTCACTTAACTCAAAATGTAGTTGTGGGGAGTTGTGAACTTCCAATTGTCAGTTGAGTGCTGAACCATATTACCTATGTCTCTTTATTTTGACACCTTCCATGAAATTGAGTTCCAAACGTTTGTCTCTTATGTGTATTCGATCTCGTAATTGTTGTTGAAATTTCGTTCATTTTCGATGCAATAGTTTGCGAACGTAGAATCTTATTTTTTTGATAACTCCTTAGTTGTTCTCTCACTTTTATATCAAATATTCTACCTGGCCATCTGAGGTAACATTTTTCACTATAACAGATTAGTTTATAGACATCACAATTTGATCTTTTGCCCAATCCATCTTTGTAATTTTCCATAAATACCCTGATATATTGCTTGTTTTGTAGACAACTGACTTCTCCCTTTTTTTCAAAAAATTCATGAAGTAATAGGTGTACTGATAACACTTTAATTTTAGATTCTTGGGTAAACTAGTTCTGATGTGTTATTTCTGTTTTTTGTTGAAGATACCAATAACGAATTCTATAGAGTAGCTATTTGTAATTTTTCTTCTTCTTGTGCCTTATCATCAGAGAGCATTGGCAATTACTATGGCTCATTCAATTTTATTACTTGCTGCCCGAAATAGAACTATAAATGTCATTCCTTTTCACTGTCTCAGACGATATCCACGATATTCGCCTTCTTTTAGGATTTCTTTTGCCGTTTAGCTTGGCCTGTGTAATAAGCTGGAAAAGCTATATTTCTGGCTTCGCATAACTGTCCGAAATATGGTTCGTGTACGTTATTTGATTATTTTGTAACCTTTTATTCTGCTCTTATACTCTTTAAGACAGCTTCGTTGGTTAGGTGGTAGATTCATGGTATTCTCAATCATGCGTATGAAGTACCACATTTCAAATGCCGTCAGACGTTCACATGTAACGTCGGTAGTTAAAGCTTTCAAACCATATAGGTATGAGTATTGAGAAAACGCAGCATCTACGAACTCTGACTCTGAGATGCAAGCCTATATTTAAATTGCACAACACGCTTCTCAAGCGGTTGAGAGCTGTTATTCTTCTCAATTAATATCTTAGTTTTATTAATAGTTTGTGATCTTAGTTGTTGTTGCAATATGCGTTTCTAATTATAATAATAATAAGATTTATTTAATGACAGATTGAATTCTCGCTCAACTCTTGATGAAACATAATGAAATGATAAATTAAATAAAACTCTTGGCTTAATGTTTCACAATTATATATAATAGTATGAATTTGTTAACATGTTTTCAGCGTGAGCTCAAGATTGAAGAAAAAAGAAATAAAAATAATTTGTACTAACAAAAAAAAATGTTAAGTCACTTTTAGTGAATAAAAAAAAAGATAAATGTTGAAGACAAAAGCGTGATTCACAAAATTTTTTGTAATGAATGTCCCTCGTTTTATATCGGCGAAACAGGTAGAAAACTACCGGTTTCCGTAGCTTAGTCGGTAGAACTCCCGACTACGGTGCAGTAGAACTCGGGTTCGAGCCCCGCTGAAGGCATGGGTGTTTGTGTATGTCTATGATTTAGGTTGTTTGAATATGCTGGGTAATGTACATAAATTACAAGCCTAATGGCCGTTCAGAACCGGCGTTAAACTCGAGGTCCACTGAATTGAAAAAAAAGGTAGAAAAATAAAAACTCGGGTTGACGAGCATAAAAGGTCGATTTTGGTACAATGTTAATAAAACCGGATTCGCTAAACATTGTATTAGACTTTGAGAAAACCAAGTTTATTTTCATTCAGTCTTGAAAATGAGCACACGCTCGAAACATGTTGACAAATTCATATTGTTAAATATAATCGTGAAACATTAAGCCAAGAGTTTAATTTAATATTTATGATTTATTCAGCTGAAGCTATACAGAATTTAAACAGTTTGAACTGTCGGTTTCGAATTACACATCTATATCATTATTCAAAATATACTTTCTAAGATCACGCTTAAATATCTTAATACTAGTACTGGTTCTCAATATACTTGGTATATTATTGAAAGCCTTAAATCCGTCAAAGTATATGCTATTTTCACATTCAGAATGCTCAAAACTTCAGATATAAAAACTATCAGTTTCTCTATTATTATACACATTCACATCACTGACATATGTTACATGCTTTATTACATTACATGGAAGCAAGTGAATTTCGATTCTAAATATGGATATATATGAAGCAAAGAATATTCTTTGTTTAACAGACATTAGTTCCAAAGAGTTCAGCATAATTTCAACAGAGTATACCTATTGCCATTAGACATAAGACTTCGTATGGTAAAATGCTATATTTGGCCCATAATAACATATGGGGCCGAAACATGGTCACTCAAAATAAAATCCATGAACCGCATAGAGGCTTTTGAGATGTGGACACTCCGCAGGTTATTAAAAATTCCTTGGGTGGACCGAATAACAAATGAGGAAGTACTTAGAAGAGCCGGAGTCGAGCGAGTGTTATTAAAAAGTATAAAGCAACGCAAGGTCTCTTATTTGGGCCACATACTCCGAGGCAATAAATATGAGATCCTAAGACTAATACTAATGGGTAAAATAGAAGGTAGAAGAGGTCCAGGCCGAAAACGGCATTCATGGTTGTGCGATATCAAGAACTGGTGTGGAGTGAAAAACGTGGGTGATATATTCGCACTAGCTACGGAGGGGCAATTACGGATTATAGAATGAGTGGATGATCGCCTACACGCTGTAAGCGTTGGCACGAGAAGAAGAAGATACCTATTGCACTTCAAAATTGTTCGCATGGCTCTATTCTGTAACTTTTGTAATTGTTAAATATTTTCTAATCGAACCAACTGACAGAGTGGAACTTTTTCCAAGTAATTGCTATATTATAAACTATGTTTAACTTTTGATTACAGTTCTTTTCGTTTGATGGGTTTTTAGGAAATCTACGAATCATTGTATGAAGCTGTTTCAAAAAAACGCAATACATTTCGTATGTGTACCAGCGAATAATATACATATATGGTATGATAATATAATATTTCTTTCCAATTGAAACACATCCGTATGATGAAAAACATTTTCCAAAATTCACTTTTACTGGGGTTGTGTTTGATCCTCAGCTAAAGCCGAATGTGAAAGGAATCTCTCTGGAAGAGAAATGGCATACTCAATCACTGTGAGAAACATTGGGGCATCTCCCAGAATGAAAGCAGATTTCTATCTTCTACAACTTTACATAGACCAGCGAGGATTCAATCAAAGCATTTTCTCTTTATTCTGCGTTCCCCTGCGAAACACATATTTTTCATTTTCGGTTCACTACATCTCTAGCCAGGCAATATTTATTCCCTCTTGATATATTGAATGCAGGCGGGAAGATATATTGCAGGTCATTGTTTTATACGCTACCTACATAGAATGTTGAAAAAATCATCAGTTTCAATTATTGTGCCTGTGTAGCTTTATTTGAAAGCTCTAACATCTTATTCCGCTCATTGATTCAATCGAAATTTATGAAGCGGGATGCCATCTGTGATAAATTCTTCTATATTTCACGAAATAAATGATATATCTCAGCTTCAGATGATAATAACGGGTGACTTTTTGAGAGTTAAGTTTTTCAGGTTTGCGGCACTGGTTGGTGATGGCATCAAAACGTCATTTGTCAATGTGGAGCGTTGATGTTGGAGCAATTGAAAATTGTTGAAATTCAATATCAAACTTCGTGTTCTGTGAAAAATGTGTATCGTTTGTTACGATCATATTATGGTCGTTATAATCGACCTGTTGAATCAACAATTCGTGCTGTTATCAACAAATTTCGCACCAAGTTTACCTTGTTGGACATCAAACCATTTCTCGCATGCGTACAAAGCGTAAAGAAGAGAATATTGCAGCCGTAGCGTACAGTGTCAATGAGGATCGTGAAATGTCAATTCGTCGCCGTTCTCAGCAATTGGGCATGTGTAACTGAACCACATGGGGAATTCTACGTGTTGATTCAGGTTTGAAAGCCTATAAAATTCAACTTCTGCAAGAATTGAAGCCGAATGATCTACCAAAACGTCTATTTTTCCTTGAATAGTACAGCTCAATGAAAATCCGCTGTTCTATCGAAAAATTGTGTTCGGCCATGAGGCTCATTTCTGGCTTATAGGATATGTAAATAAACAAAACTGTCGCAACTGTAGTGATCAACAGCCACATGTCATACAAGAATTACCAACGTATCCCGAAAAAACGGCAATTTGGTTGTGATTTATGAGAATTTCAGGAGTCTTGAAAAAGAGCTAACGCTCGAAACATCTTGACAAATTCATGTTGTTAAATATAATCGTGAAACATTAAGCCAAGAGTTTAATTTATATATATATATATATATATATATATTTATATATATATATATATATATATATATATATATATATATATATATATATATATATATATATATATATATATATATACTTTCCAATATTTCAATTAATATCTTATTGAAAAGTTTTGTAATATGATGGAAGTAGCAATTATGCTAAATATATTCATTATTATTGGGATCACTTCAAAAACGCACAAAACATATTAGAGAATCTATTAAAACGTGTTATATAATGTTATCTATATAATTTACTTTCCATTATTTCAATTAACTTCTCATTATTAAATATTGTGATATCAGGTAAGTAGGTACCAATTATGCTAAATTAATTCATTATTATTAAGATAATTTCGACAACATATATTAGTGTTTCTAAAATTAATTTCGTCAGAAAGAGCTGCACACATGTGAAACATGATATTTAATTCATCTTGTTTATCTTCGAAGTCGGTTTACTACAAGCTTCGACCTAGAAATTAAGGAATAGCAGCCTTCTGACAGCTAAAATGGTGTAACTTAATTTGGGGTGTGGGTGAGGCACACCCCATAGTTTGATATACCACTAATGTTGGAAACGTTTCTATAGAGATTTTCCCGAGTTTTGTTTCCTATAGGTGATAAAATTTCCTATAGATATCAAAATTATTTCTCTTATGCATGTTGGTTTATAATTTATCATCATTTTTCATTGTTTGGTTTCAATTAACGATAACAAAGAAATCATTCTTCTCGTTATTCTTTTGAGTATTAATCGACAATCTCGAAAAATATCGTGGTTCTTTATGAATTTCGAAATTTGATAGCATTCTTTCTATAAATAACAATAGTAATTTTGTTCAGTCAGTGATTTTCAGACAAGTTTTCATTATTACCTCTCTTTAAATAGCATTTTCTCCATTTTCTAAAACTGGTCGCAATTATTTATACAACGCATCTATTTTTTTCTTATAACGGGGGATTTTCTAAGAGTTTTTCTGGGATTTTTTTAGTTTTGGTGTACTCTGATTGGTAATGGCATCCAAACGTCATCTGTCAAAGTGGAAAGTTTTCAGTATACTCTGCCATTTCATCAAGGAAAGACTTACAAACGAGCAACGATTGCAAATTGTTTGAAATTTACTATCAAAATTCGTGCTGTTATCACCAAATTTTGAGCAATTGGGCATGTGTTACTCAACCACACGGAAAATTTTACGTGTTGATTTGGGTTTGAAAGACTATGAAATTTAACTTCTGCAAGAATTGAAGCCAAATGACCTACCACAACGTCTAATTTTTGGTGAATGGGGCTTAAAACAGCTTGATGAAAATCCGCTGTTTTATCGAAAAATTGTGCTCAGCGATGAGGCTCATTTCTGGCTTAACGGATATATAAATAAACAAAATTGTCGCATCTGGAGTGATGAACAGTCACATGCCATACAAGAGTTACCGATGCATCCCGAAACAACGACAGTTTGGTGTGATTTATGGGCTGGTGGCATCATCGGTCCATTTTTTTGAAGACGACCGTGGAAGAAATGTTACCGTCAACGGCGAACGATATCGAGCCATGATGCGCTACATTTTTTGCCCCAGTTGGCCGAGTTGAACTTGGTTGATATGTGGTTTCATCAAGACGGTGCCACATGCCACACAGCTCGTGAAACAATGGACATGCTGAAGGATGAATTTGGTGAGCAGCTTATCTCTCGAAATGGCCCTGTGGATTGTCCGCCAAGATCATACGATTTGACGACTCTGGATTATTTCTTGTGGGGTTATGTGAAGTCGTTAGTGTAAGTGGACAAGCCGAACACGATTGAAGCCTTACAGAATAACATAACACGCGTAATTCGTGGGATACCGCCCGAAATGCTCGAAAAAATGACGCAAAATTGGACCTTCCGAATGGACCATTTGATACAAACCGCGGAGAAGATTTACATGAAGTTATCTCTAAAATGTAAATGGCAAAGGCCAAGTTAACAATTTCAATAACATTTTGAATATATAATGCAAATTGAATGTTTTATTTGATTTAAAACAAAACTACGCTTATCACCCTATCACCCATCATATGAAAATCTCTGACAATTTCACAGTTCTCTGACAACCACTTTATATTCAAGAATCTGTGGCCCTCGCTTCCATCGAGTAACAACAAAACCAACCATATGTTTAATAGTTCGTTTTTTGTAAATAATCATAAATATAATTCCCAATACAGGTGTCGTTTAATATTTCCACTCATAGAATATTATAGCACCCACCGCTATAAGTGCTTGTCATTTTTATATCTACCTAGTAAATAATATTGTCGGACTATCATATTTTGCGCATAATAGATCTCATTCCGTGCATCAGAATTGATCGTAGAAAAGATAGAGTTCCGGCACTTAAAATTTCTGAATACTCAGAATAGCTTCACTTTCCGAGCAGCGCTTCATGAAAATATTTCCCGAATAGTTTGCCTCAGTTGTTGACTGAAATTTATGCTGTTGCTAATTATTCACAAAGTTTTATTTTATTGGCCATAATCCCAACTATTTATGTACTCTCTGAAACGTGAGCGGATTATGTAAGTGCGCTTTTCCGTTCACGCAAAACTTTGGGATCGTTATAAAAAATTTTACGGCTTTTCGCGAATATCCAGATAGGGGTGTTAAGAAGTTGCGGCCGGTTATTGGGGTAGGAATTGCGAAAGGTAATTAGGACAGATTTGTGTTCGTTGAATCCACGGATTTTGCCTACCGAAATTAACTATGTTTTCCTAATTTTAACTGGCTTGACGCAGGAAAATTTTATATTACAAATCAGTTTTTTCCTGACAAAGAGCTTTCTATGGAACTGATTATAGAAAAATTCTCATATGCGTATATACGTGTATGGTATTTATGAAGCATTTTCCAGGATTATATAATAATAATAACATTTATTGAGAAACATTCCTTACAATGTAAAATGACATTCATTAAATTGATACAATAGTTAAAACTGAGAAGAATGCTCACAAAAGAATTGAATTCAGTTTTGAGTCTGATCTTCCATTCAGCCCTCGAGCAAAAATATTGGTTCATGCAAAAATATTGGTTCAAGCAAAAATATTGGTTATGGTTCATATAGTTATATTCAAAGTACTGTATTGCCAACCTAAGAAGATATTAAATACTGTAGAAGAGTATAAAATACGCAATCCATAAATTATTATAGTTCTCTTACCACATTCTCTCTTTAAATAGCATTTTTCCTATTTTCAAAAACTGATCGCAATTATTCATACAACGCATCTAGTTTTTTCTTATAACGGGGGATTTTCTAAGAGTTTTCTTGGGATTTTTTAGGTTGGGTGTACTGGTTGGTAATGGCATCTAAACGTCACCTGTCAAAGTGGAAAGTTTTCAGTATAGTCTGCCATTTCATCAAGGAAAGACTCACAAACGAGCAACGATTGCAAATTGTTGAAATTCACCATCAAAATTCGTGCTCTGTGAAAAATGTGTATCGTTTGTTACTACCATATCATGGTCGTCATAATCGACCTGGCAAATCAACAATTCGTGCTTTTATCACCAAATTTCGCACCAAGTTTACTTTGTTGGACATTAAACCATTGTCTCGCATGAGTACATTGCGCACTGAAGAGAATATTGCAGCTGTAGCGAACAGTGTTAATGAGGATCGTGAAATGTCAATTCGTCGACGTTCTCAGCAATTCGGCATGTGTTACTCAACCACATGAAAAATTTTACGCGTTGATTTAGGTTTCAAAGCCTATAAAATTTAACTTCTGCAAGAATTGAAGCCGAATGACCCACCGCAACGTCTAATTTTTGGTGAATGGGCCTTAAAACAGCTTAATGAAAATCCGCTGTTTTATCGAAAAATTGTGCTCAGCGATGAGGCTTATCAAATTTATTATTATTGAGGCTCAGCCAAATTTATTATACCTCAAGCCCCCTTCTCAATCTTTTCAAAATTACTTAGTTTCCTATATAATAGTTCAGTATATATTGATCCATTCTACTTGTTATCTAACCTGTTTTCTCTGTATTCATAATTTAAGTTTACCTTTTGTATGTATTCGAGAAATGTCATCAGTCTACACGTAGCATTTGAAAAAGACGAATCCCATCGAAACGTGCGTCATGCAGTATTCTTTTTAATATATGTCTAAATCTTGACTTAACAATTGTTTTATTACGAATGTATTATACTATACTTGTTCACCTTTGATATTTGAATACCTTGAATGGTTTTTCATTGTTACTAGTAAAATACCTATTGTTACTGGAAAAATATTGAATAATTTTTGACCTTGGAGCCTTGCAAGTCGAACACCCCTGTTATACCTACTGTTTGGAGAATATACCAAAGTTACTGTGACAATATAATGCACGAATGATTTCACAATACATCGATTTTCATGCTCAACAGTTTCTTGTTCATTAGTGTTATTATTATAGATTTTTTCTCATTGTATATGCTGAATTACTAATTAACTTATTCAAGTATTACCTCCTACATTGCGCTGATGTATATAATCAGGTGAGGAAATGTGCTTTTAGCATGGCAAGATATTCTGAGTATTCTAAACATCCAGGTTGGTTTATTATGGTTCAGTTAATGTGTTGGCATTGCTGAGACGACTCTCCTAATAGATTATTCGATAAAACAAATATTTGTGAACCTTGTACCGATTGAAGGAACATGTAAGCGTTAATACTCGCGAAGAACATGATAGATGCTCCCGATCCGGAATATTCCGGTTCTCTCACATACAAGAGAAACGCATTACTTCTGTTGATATCCCAGTATGAAATTTTAAAATATTCATGATGCTTCCGAGACAATAAAAATTTCATTTTGTCATTTCCTTGAGTAAGCCTTCTGCAATATGTGTTTCTGGAATTGTGGATGTGAATAAGAAGGGTTTTCTCGTCGAATATACTCAGTGAATTATTTATTGTGTTGTGTTTTCAAACACTGAATATTTTAGGAATGCATTGGTTGCTTTTTGGAACTGTTTGAACACTAATCAAAGACATTGAACTCCGAGACTTCAGAATGCCAAAGTCTTGAACCTGTCAAGTGGAACAAATATGAACGGCATGGTTCAAGTTTTAGATGTTCAAATTTGGATGTTGATTGAAAACTATGAACTATGAACTACGCCGTTCTGATGATAGTCAATTAGCTTGAAACATATGTAAACTCCACAAAAACAAAAAATAAAAAAATGCAGATAAATACCGTAAACTTCCTCATTTTTATTTTCATACTTGTATAAACCTTTTTAAATTTATCTTATTGTCGGTACAAAATTTCCAGAAGATATACATATGGTCTCACAGGTAGAAATTGATTCAGTCTTCAAAACAGAGTCGAAGAGAACTCTAATCAAAGATACTCAATTTAACCACAGAGATGTCGATTTCTCACGTTGAATTTTGTGTTTTGTTTTGTTCTGTGTTTTCAATCAACATCCAAGTTGACCTTAAACTTGAACTACGCCGTTCTGATGATAGCCAATTAGCTTGAAACATATGTAAACGGCTGGCACAAAACAAAAACAAAAACAAAATTGCAGGTAGATACCGTAAAATTCTTTTATATATATATTGTGTGTTCTTAATTTCGCCTCTACTGCCGAGTACCCAAAGAAGAAAGGCAACACTCCTTGTAATATATATATATATATATATATAAATATATATATATATATATATATATATATATATATATATATATATATATATATATATATATATATATATATACATGACGTAAGACTTCCGTTCAATAAAACGAAGAAAATCGAGAAGTCAAGAAGTGTATACCACACAGTAACTTATCATTTTGTTGTGTACATTTTTTTAAAATATAAAACTGATTATAATCATAAATTTTCATCATTTACGCACCCAATTGCAGAAAAATGCATAATGAATAATGAAATACAAAATTTAGTGACCAAAAATATATATAATATCATAAATATAAAATATTAAAAAATAATGACAAAACATGAAATTCATAAATTCATTACCACCCAAACATAGACATATTTTCAAATGATTCGACACATTGTCAATTTTTCTCGGTACCTATCAGAAATATTTTCCGAAAAACACCTAGCGAACTTTTCCATTTGCTCCCGAAAAAACAGTCCCAGTTATGGCCTAGAACTTTATATAAAACAAATAAATCTCTAACAAGCCGCAGTGAGAATTTATAACGGAAAATATATATGATGTATGCATATGGAAAGAAACTTTTTCACCGCAGATGTGGAAACGCGAGTTATATTATTAGGTGGGCGCTGATATGTAATAAATCCTCTTTGGATAATATTACTGAGGTAAATACCTTGTAGCGCCGTCGAACTTCGCTACGCCGGCAACTTTTCACTTTATATTCGAGGGATATAATTATCTTTGAAGCTCAGAAATAGGATCTTTATATATATATATATATATATATATATATATATATATATATATATATATATATATGTTCATACCGCTCCCAAAATCTACTCGTTACCAAATTTATATTTTTATTGCGGAAGTGAGGCAAGAGGGGAAGGCAGTTGGTAGTTACCATTTGTGTCGAAGTGTCAATGGCTAGTTTGTCTTTTAGGTTATCGCTCATCCAAACAAATGAAGGTTTTGTTTGAATATTATGGAATTTGTGAATTGTATGGTCGAAATATTGATAATGATATTGTATATTGTGAATATATTTCGTTTTAAATATATGTCGAGGTGTTAAGATCCATTAAATCTGGATGTAATAACTACTAGATGAATAATAATCTGCTACTTCATGAAATGATTTTCTGAACTAGAGTAGTGATTAAAATATTTCATTGAATTTATTATATTTCAGGATACACATTTAAGAGCTTATATTGAATTGAATATGTTACTATTGAGTAAATATTTCAGAGTCTTCTAGGTTAAAATTGCTTCGGCTTATGAATATTGTATTGTGCTACATTCTACCATGGAGTTAATTCATAGATGCAAGATACCTCATAATTGTCTATTATATAATTATCATACTTCGACTAGAAAACAGAAACAATATATATTTAAAAAAATAAATTAAGTATCAAGACAGAGAGAATAGTGAGAAAAGATAAAATTCGTTGGAAAGGTTTGTATTTATATAGTTTGTTTTTATGTTACCAGAAATATTCATTGTAGTTTAAATTGGCTTACTACATAATTTCCATTTGATAAATTGACTACACACTATCCCAGATAATCAAATACTAAAGTACTTATATGAAAAATAAATTGAAGTGGTTTAAAATATATTATTGGGTCCAAGCAGTTTCACACATGATACAAAATACGATATTGCAAATTGATTACCATTATGTTGTTAACCTTTCAGAAAAGAGTAGTACTACTCATTATCTCATTTGTTTTGTGGTAATTCATTGTTCTAGGTCATATAGAAAGAATGCATTGTTTTAAAATAAATCTACAGTAGTTTCTACATCTAGCTATATAGCAACTGAATTGAATGTTCAGAGCTAAAGCGTCTATTTCTATGTTTGATATGGTCAATAAGTGTATTCGATAGAATAGTACTGATTATAATAGGTGTTTTGTAGAATTACTTGACAGAATATTGTGATGAAACATGCAATGTTCAACATTAAGTCAGGATCAATATACACACAACAGTTGTTTTCATTATTTTATTCATTTTGTGGTAACTAATTGTTCTAGGTCATATAGAAAGAATGCACTGAAGAAAACACATCTATATTTGTTTATACATCTAGGTATATAGCAGCTGAATTGAATGTTCAGAGCTAAAGCTGCTATTTGTATGTTTAATATCATCAATAAGTGTATTTGATAGAATACTACTTATTATTATAGGTGTTTCGTAGAAATACTTGCCAGAATAATGAATGGAACATGCAATGTTCAACATTAAGTCAGTACCAATATACTACACAATTGAGATTGAACTTTTACTTACCTCTTGGTGAAACATGATTGAATAAAAATTCAAATCAAACTGTTGGCTTTATGCATCATTAATTTGTGAAACATTAAGTCAGGAGTTTGATTTGAATTCTTACTACACAATTCATTAATCAAAAAATTGTGTTAGTTACGAGCTTCATTTTAATATAAATGATTTAATCTCAATTTAGTATAAACAATTTAAAAATAAAATATCTAAAACACAATACTTCGATCATAAAGATAAAAAGATGTTAGAACAATTCTTGCTGAATTGAAAATTCAATACAGTAGTGAGAGATGATTCAAAACAGTTTTAACTGTAGTAAAATATTGTTATTGATACTAGTAGAATAGATACATGATAACTGAACAGAATGATAATTGTATATTATAAGGAAAAAGAACAAGGAAACTTCAATTCATTGATGTTGCATTATGTATTTTTTTTTAAATTATGGCAGACTTGAATAAGCAGATATGACCTGAGTAAAAGTTGAAAATGTTTTCCATAAAACATAAAATTCAGTGGAATATATACCAATGAGTGAAATATTTATGTTCTATTGATGTATTTTATATATTTATTCGTTTGGAAAATGGAATACCAACAATAGCATTCACACATTGAAAAATAAAGAAATGATAATGCATATATAACTAATACTTCACACATGCATATATAATTAATCTCTAACTAAATCAATGATGAATACTTAAATAAGCATTTGTGACCTGAGTGAAAGTAATATGTAACCATTGGGTGAAATATTTATGTTCTATTGATGTATCTTATATATTTATTCGTTTAGAAAATGTAATACCGACAATTATGAAACCAACAATAGAATTTACATTGAAAATTAAAGAAATGATAAAGCATTTATAACTAACACATCTTACATTGCATATATAATTATGCTCTAACTAAATCAATGATCAATATATATTATATCCATATATATTATTTTCAATATTTAATACAATAAAAAATGATAAATTTTTCAATTATATTCAAAACTGAATTAGATAACTGCAACCACCTTATGTTATTGCATTGAGATGATAAGTGTAGCTAAATTACTGAGTTAGTGTTGAAATTTATCATTATTTATGTCTTTTCTCTATACCCTTGTTCTGTATACCTTGTATTCTGTATATATTTTTTCATGAAAATGTTGGAAGAAAATTCAGCACAAATATCGTTCAGGTAAAACGAAATGACTGCATTTTAATATTTTAGATGAAAATATATACAATATGAAAAAAATTGTATAATTAACATTTTTGAACAACAATTCCGAAAATTTTTATGTGTTCTCCTGGGACTAAACTAAAACAGCAAGTTCATATAATCATACCAACATCCCAAGAAGTTGTATAAATGATTTTCTAAAACTTACACCTGACAATAATTTTCTGCCAAGCCACTTAATGCTAGATAAGTAGCTAAATCGTAACATATGTCATAAGATGAAATAAGTTGAATAGAGCTCAATTGAAGTTGAAAAAACTCAATCAGCACTTTATAATACATTTTTACTTATATTGAATAACTTACAGCAAACAAACAAACCAAATAAAGGAGTGAACTTGTTGGTGATTTTTAAATGAAATAAAACATGATAAGAAAACTTCATGTTCATTCGCAATTAATTCAGTATTTTTTGAAATGCAATTGATAACTGCAACAATTCGAAAACGAAAGCTTGACAATGAAACAATTGGGTTCACAAAATCAGCTTCAGTCAAAAATTTATATCTTAGGGAGGAAGAAGCTGCAAGAAAACCTCCTTGGGGTTTTGAACCATTGTTACAAGTCTTAAAATTTAGTGATTTTGGTTAGCTGACTGACCTTTTTTGTCTCAAATCAAAATGCTATATTTATTGCATGTTCAGAAATATCAAGGGCGAGGTGAAAAATTTCCTCTGTTGTTAGAGTCAATTCTGATTTTTATTCAAACTTCCACATTTCTCCTAATGAGATCATTTCTTTTTTTTTTATTATGTAGTGAGACAAAAAAGCTCAACTTGACTACCGCAGGATCGGAGGAAAATTCAATGTAGTAATGAACAAAACTTCTAAAAGATATTCAGTCTTCACTATCGATTATGAAGAAATATAGAACTTTATGATTTGAGAAAAATTGATTTAAGTAAATTTTAAAGTTTATAATCGTTAAAATCTGTCAATGAAAGTCCAACTAAAGTACATTCATCTTTGAAGATAAATATATTATATATAAATGTATAATATATGTGAAGTATTGATACTTCTAGAGAAAAGGAAGTTAGAATTCCTGGTGACTCATTTATACTTTGCTTACAAAATTACCCAGCATGAAGAAGTATATAAATATGTATAAAAGAAATCAATCGTGAAGTGTTATTTTTTACACATTTCGAGCATATAATGCAATATATAATAACTACCTAATACTTTAGGAAATTTTCGAACCATTTTATAGAAAAAGTTCGAAAATGAACAGCTATGAAAAACCAAATTTGTTTTTAAGCCTTAAAAACTAAAAATAGACGTTAGCCACCAAATTTGAACGGACAATGAAGCTCCAGGTGCCAATAAGATTGTGTTAAGATTTTTGATGTGGAACATGTTCAGGTAATCAGGTTCTTGGTATCATCTGCAATCAGAAAAATATGTGTATGAAAAATAATCGATGAGGACAGTAATACCATAACAATTACAATCAGTATTATGATTTTATGTAGGTTATAATGCTATTCCTGTATTAAGTCCAACTAGTAGTAAATTTTCAAATTACATAATTTCTCCACAAAACTACTCGAGATTGCTTCAATAATTAAATTAGATTACTTCAGTTATTAAATTATCTGGCTGTCGTTCGAAAGTCAAACCTGATGAAGTTATAAAATAATCAAACTTTTCAGAAATTCCTTGCGCATTTCTTTCATCGAGCAAATTTATAGGAGCGAATATATTTCACCAATATTTTTGCAATAGTCTTTTTGCATCTGTTATTTTGGATCTCTATACCATGATCTATGTGTCCTACAATCTAACGACTTAATAATTTTTTTCACGAATATTCCAAATCCAGGGGCATATTTCTTTTGTTTTTCTTTTTCTTTTGTTTTTTTGTAACTTATTAACATCATTTCATTCATGATCTCTGTCAAGAATTCCCTTGTTATTATTTGCCATTTTATTGTTGATATATTGGCATCAAGAGAATGAAATTATGCAGATGTTTTCATCCGTCATTTTTCTCAATTTTTTTATGAATTTTCTCGGTTTTTGCATCTGAACAAAATTCATCATGGTCCACAAGAACAGAAACACAAGCATTTATATTTCAACAGTAAAAACTAAATATTAGGAACGGTTCCAATTGAAAATATTCAATTTATTCGTCATGCCTATTGATTGTTGAGTGTTAGAGGCATAAAGCCGTATTGAATAATATAGGTTGAAAAAGTGATTTTATTGAGTAATAAGTTATAATTGAACTAAATTTTTCGAGTCGATGAAATGAAGAACAAAATCACTAAATAACAAAAAATACCTGATGAATTGATTACTTACCTGCTTCCAAATTTTCTTTCACCAAAGGTTCAGTACTTAATAAAGTTGTTAATCAATGTCTTTCCAATTTTTTCTGCAACCAATTGCAAAAAAGGAACAAAATTTTTCCTCCATAATATTTCCATGATAATAATTGAAGGTGGAACTTGTGTCACCTAAAAATACATTGAATAACAAAAATAGTATACCATAGACTTAGTTATTTAATTAGTGAATAATTGAATTAAAAGTAAAAGATAGCAAAGATCATTCATTTTACGTATCAATCAGACATGAGGAACATTCTTGATGGAAAATTATCAATGTCGTTACTTGAACATAAATTACTAGGGTGTACTTTCAGAAGGGATATAAATCGGAAAGGCACTTAACTAAAACGAATACAACGAAAAGTACTAATTTGTTGAAGTTATTCATTTTTTCCGGGCACCTGAGACATTATTTCTCAGCATTGCTGGAGAATATACTTTTTGGCTTGTCAAATAACATGAAATAATGACCCTTAATGGAATAAATGCGATTTCAATTGTAAGCTCTGTTAGGATATTCATTACACGTTCAAATGTAGGGCTGAATAGATTCGAAAAAAATGATTGAGAAATAAGCAGTAAGAATAATATTTTATGAAATGAATTCAAACATTTCCCATATAGTCATGAAATAAATGGAGCTCGTATAACAAACATTCGTATTGCTATTAATTATTGGAAGGCACATAATAACCTAATAGTGAGAAAAATGTAAAAGTTCAACTGTTTGAAAAATAGAAGGGTTAATAAAAACGGAAATAAAAGTTGGTAAATGAAATATTATCCAGAAGAAACTGATTTATAAACAATAGTTTGGGTTATATGATTTATCATTTTTTGACCAATTTTTTTCAACGCTAAAATTCTGAATTGTATGTTTAATACAATTACAAACATTAACAAAAATGTAAATGTTTCATAAATATCCGAAAATTCATCAATGAAAGAAAATATTTGATATAATTAATGTCGTGCAAGTACTTACCCGTTTTTTTTTGTAGAATTTCACGATAAATTTTCATCGGTTCATAACTCAACTTTCACAAAACTGCTAAACAATGGTATGTTATATTTGACTGAAAGAGAATAAATTTCACAAACATTCACGAAAAATACAATTAAATTATTTCACAAGACTTTCGTGTAACACACTTAAAGTTAGACTGGCTCGGTAAAATATACCTACCTACACATATTTGTACGAGGTCACTTATCTCCAGATGTTCTCAAGTGCCCTACGAGTGAAAATACTAATATGGATCTCGGACCGCATGGTTGTTGACATTATACGTAATAAATAATGTCAACAAGTATCGATTACCTACTAATGTAATCAATACAACAATTAGTTCAATTCGTTGGATATTTTCTGAATTCAAATTTTTCGTGAAAGAATAATTTAAAAAATCTCGAGAAATCTTTGCGTCTTAATAGATCGTTAGGGGTCGTACGAGACAAGGTCTGTTTCGGCAAATATAAAGCAATGGGAAATCAAGATGAAAAATAAGAGAAATCTGTAATTTATTCCAAATTAGCTAGTATTTTGATGCCTAAACCATTTCGCACTCATAGTGTGAATAAGTCAAAATTTCATTCAAACAGACTTGTACAAATTATTTGATTGAAATGCAAATCTCATATCAAAGTAATGAAGCAGAATCCCTTCAATTTTTTCGGGTATTTCTGAAATGGAAGTTTTGAAGAGGAATAATTCGAGAAAATATGGTGAATTTATTTCTTTATTTCCAGTCAATATTTAATTTTTGAAAGAGCTTAATAAAAATACTTTTAATTTTTAATTATTGATCTAACAAACAGTAGGGGATTCAAACGATAGTTTTACTTGATCGACATTGTCAAGAAATGAAAATGTGTAATAAAATATTAAATTTATACACAATAAAAGAGCCTTGCTTCAATCGAATAATCAAATATCGGTTAACTGCTCATTATATTGTGAATTCATGCAACCAATCCCTTATAAAACAAAACCTTCGATTTGCTTCAGCATTACGAAGTACAGTTCATACTCGTCAAACTCATGGGGAAACGAACTAGGTATATGAGTGCATCGTTCGAACGTAAAATGTTTCATAAAATATAGAATATAATATCGATTATTTTCCATATAAGTACCTACCAATGAAATCCTGTCGAAAAAATTCTATGAAGATTTAATTTTATTCGATATTCATTGTTGTGTTAATTAATACATTTTGAATGAAAGTGATAAATTGCCATGTGTCCGTACTCTAGAAAAACATTTTTTTCAAGTATATTTCCACTGAATTTGAATGGAATACAAAGTTCGTTCGAAAAAAGGTGAATTTTGAATTTTTTTTAAAAGTATTCAATTATTTATAAATATCCATTTTATTTCCTTCAAAGTAACCCCCTTTAGGTATAGTGCTCTTATGGTAGCGCTTCTTCTAATCCTTGAAGCTCTGAAATGCGCTATTCCGATTTTATGTCATCAATTGTGGCTTTCCTTTCATTGATTGCTTCAGTCATTGGGAAAAGGAAAAAAGCAAATCTGGTCAATACGGTGGTTGTTTTTGTCCAAAAAATCACTAACAAGCATTGATATGTGAGCTGGTGCATTATCATTCTGATTCCTATCGTTTGAGCCGTACTGCTTTACGCAAACGTTGAACAACTTCTTTGTAGTAATCCGTATTAACCGCATGAGATATTAGGAAGAACTCATGGTGCATCACGCCGTTGTAATCGAAGAAAACAGTGAGCAAAACCTTCACATTCGATTGAACTTGGCGTGCCTTTTTCGATCTAGGCTCTTCTGACCGATTCAATTGGGATTATTGGGCCTTTGTTCCTTCGGCCTAACCATGTATTCACGTTATGTCACCAGATATGCCCTTTTTGAGCAAATCTGATGCAATACGAAAGCGACCTTGCTTTTGCTCAACATTTTGCAATTTCTTAACAAACTTCGCTACCTCACGTTCCATGTCCAAAACATCCGAGAAAAGTGCATGGCACGAGCCGATTGATATGCCAACCTTCTGTGCAACATCCCTACTAGGGATTTGACGGTTTGCCAGAATCATTTTCGTGATTGGTTCGTTGTTTTCTTCGTTTTTTGAGGTGGTTGCAACTCCAGGATATTCTTCATCATCAACTCCTTCTCGAATATGCTTGTACCACTTATAAACAATTTTTTGTGACGAAGTAGGTTCTCCGTATGCCACAATCAATATTTTAAATGCGTTGGAGCACTTTATTTCATTTTAACGTAAAATTTAATACAGATTATTTGAGCTATTTTTTTGAAAAGTAAAAAATCGAAATAACATATGAAGATCGTGACTAACCTTTTCAGTTGTCGGAAACAAACTTCTCATCTAAAAGTGCTGATAATTGCAACATTTTTGAAATACCACCTTAACAAAAAAAATTTTTATAATCGAATGTGTACAGCCTGCAAAAATTCGAAATTCACCTTTTCTTTTGAATAGTCCTATTATGCAGTTGGAAAAAAGTCTTACGGCAGTTTTGATATCTCAGTATTATGATTTGAAAAATTGCAATTTGTATATCTAGAAAAAAATAAGGATTGTCTTTCAAAGAATTTAAGTCTAAGGAGTTACTGTGAAAAGTCCACTGTGAAAAAGATGTAGCAGATGAAGATACGATAAAGTCCTATTTTGATAAAGCAGTTGAAAGCAGCAAACTTAGTTTTTTTTTGTGTTCTGCGATAAACATTTGCAGTTAATGTATTAATGAGAATAAAATAATTATTCTAAGAATTATATTCAATGCAGGCAAACTAAAATTAAGTAAAAGAAGAAACTTACGTTGAAAACCTACACATTTTTTATATAACAGCCGTTTACATATGTTTCAAGGTTATTGCCTATCGTCAGAACGGCGTAGTTCAAGTTAAAGATGAAAGTACTTGAAGAGATATATAAAAAATTAATATATAAAACACGAAACACAGTTTCGTACACGTTTTATACACCCAAAACGTTTGGGAAGAGTCAACACAACGTTGCAGACGACAATGAAATACCGTCCGGCTATTATGAGACTTTTATAGTTTCTGGAACTACCCAGATAATCTTAACAATAAAATAATTATTCTAAGAATTATATTCAATGCAGGCAAACTAAAATTAAGTAAAAGAAGAAACTTACGTTGAAAACCTACACATTTTTTATATAACAGCCGTTTACATATGTTTCAAGGTTATTGCCTATCGTCAGAACGGCGTAGTTCAAGTTAAAGATGAAAGTACTTGAAGAGATATATGAAAAATTAATATTTAAAACACGAAACACAGTTTCGTACACGTTTTATACACCCAAAACATTTGGGAAGAGTCAACACAACGTTGCAGACGACAATGAAATACCGTCCGGCTATTATGAGACTTTTATAGTTTCTGGAACTACCCAGATAATCTTAACAATATTATATTCAATGCAGGCAAACTAAAATTAAGTAAAAGAAGAAACTTACGTTGAAAACCTACACATTTTTTATCTCTTCAATCTACTTCAAGTACTCTTGATCTCTTCAAGTACTTTCATCTTTAACTTGAACTACGCCGTTCTGACGATAGGCAATAACCTTGAAACATATGTAAACGGCTGTTATATAAAAAAATGTGTAGGTTTTCAAGTTTCTTCTTTTACTTAATTTTAGTTTGTCTGCATTGAATATAATTCTTAGAATAATTATTTTATTGTTAAGATTATCTGGGTAGTTCCAGAAACTATAAAAGTCTCATAATAGCCGGACGGTATTTCATTGTCGTCTGCAACGTTGTGTTGACTCTTCCCAAATGTTTTGGGTGTATAAAACGTGTACGAAACTGTGTTTCGTGTTTTATATATTAATTTTTTATATATCTCTTCAAGTACTTTCATCTTTAACTTGAACTACGCCGTTCTGACGATAGGCAATAACCTTGAAACATATGTAAACGGCTGTTATATAAAAAATGTGTAGGTTTTCAACGTAAGTTTCTTCTTTTACTTAATGAGAATAATTGAATATTAGTCGTTTCAAATTCGAATTCTAATACTTTCGAATGATATCATGTAAGGAATCGATCTAGTGAGCAGATATTTCTTCCTAAAAAATTTAGATTAGAATTTTTCTGTTCGATAACAATAATGAAATAATTTACAATTAGCTGAACTTTCAAATCGCATTTAGAGAAATTGCAGTTTTTCATCTAATATGTAATTGAATTAAGGGTAATCATTTATTATTTTCACTCAAATGCTATATTTTTTTGTTGGTTATGTTGTTTTTCATTACTTGAACCACAGATAATTCAGAACGTTTATATTAGTCATTATATGACTATAAAGGATATGTTTACCGGCAGATGTTTATATAGTTTATACAGCATATTTATTATAATAAGAATAGGTACAGTGTAATATGCCATTTCACAACTAAAAATTTAAAGAACTTAAAATCATAAACCTAACTTTTTCGAATTTCAAGACAACGACCCCTATTCAACCTTGTAGCTTCTGGCGGAAAACAAATCATATGAATATAAAGCAAACAGGCATCTGAAAAATACGAGAACCTAGTTCACTTCTTTTTATACATCAATTATTTTTTGATAGAACAAATCATATTTCGATCTTGTATTGTAATACTTTGAAATACCAACTCAAAAATCAAATCGAAAAATCAATTTTCTGTAAATCGATTATTGAGACTCGAATTTTTACGTTTATCGATTCAATATTTGGATTTGAATCTAAGTGAATCTCGATAACGAATAAATCGCCCTTCCCAAACTTGGAAACACATCCACGCCTATATTGGTTTTCGTATCTGAGTTCAGATTTGTTTTTCATAACGTCATATACGTCATCATAACGTTTCTGAGGTAATGAACTGAAGAACTAGAGCAGTGATTCTTAACCACTTTGCTGCGGTACAGTTAAATGACGCGAGATTCTTCAAGTGTACCTCCAAATTAACCTGATACTCCCACGATGCAATTTCTAGATTTTCAAGTTGAGCACCTTAGAATTTATAGACCTGAAAATCGTACAGAAGACAAAATGTCGATGAACATCAACAATTCGTCCCAAAACAAATTCGTTACATTTGAATTTTTAGAAAAAATAAAATGAGTTTTACCCAGAATTCAGTTACCTTCTAATTATCTTTCATATTTTTCGAGCTTCCTGACGTTTGTTCTCTGTTATTAGCTTCCCGTCTCTGCGCGTATAAAGAATGAATATTTTTGTTAACGGTTCACTAGCGTGACCCTGATTAAGTTATGTAAACAAATATCCTAAAACAACGATAAAGTGCTATAATGATCCCAAGACCTTGACAGCAGTCAACAGATTTGTTGCATATATAATTCTCAACTCAGATTTCAGTTTGATGAATTCCCAACAATGATAAAAATTAACAGTTTCGTTCGCAATAGTTAATATTCATTGGGAGCCCTTATATTTGCGATTTTCAATTGGAAACGAGCATCTGAAACTATAGACATTCTCACATTTTAAACGAAAAAGAATCGGATTAATACATGAGTAGAAATAAACATTCAAATAAAACTTCACAAAAGTACACCTAAAAAATTATAGAAAAACTATTTTATGGAATAGGAGCATAATTAAAGTTTTGAATACTCGAAAATTATATTATTTCTCTGATCTGTTGCAACTTTTTTTGCCCGCAATCTCAAGTCAGATTTTTCGAACTGAAAATTCTCGAAAAATATGGGGCTGTTATAACTTAGTTCACCGACACCTGATGAACAAGGCAAAAAACCCGGACATTTAGGCGAAATATGTTTTTTTCACGACATATCTGAAAAAATATTTTTTGCAAACAAAATGAAAACATCGTTATAAATTTTCAATTTTCATTCATTCATACAGTGTGCCATTGAAATCGACTTCATTTTATGTAACACCAACAAATAATAGACATTTTTAAAGAAGCACTCCTTCTGTTGTATTATGGTAACAAAAATAACTAAAACGCTTCTTTCAGGTGCCAATCAAATTATTATATTATACTTCTAATGACTAATACTTGATAATTTTGAAAAAAAAACTACTACACAAATGATATTCTCATACATCTAGTAAGATAGCCAAATCCCTATAATATTGTTTCAATTGTAAATATAAATTATTTCAAGTAAGTTCTAAAACTGTGAATTTTAGGGAGATCAAGTTTTTTCAAACTATTTTGATTTATGTTAGTCTTCCCAATTTTCAATGAAATATCTTTCTGTTTTAACAAGAATTTGTAAAAGATCGAAATTTTTTCAAAGAGATCAAATAAAAGATTTGATCATAGACCTAAAATGAGCCGTTAAGCGAGTTTCTTTATTCCGTCCATTGATACGTGACTAGTGAAAACACTTTCTGTCGACGCATTGTGTGCAGATATACACAAAATAATACTATACGATTTTAAGCATTTCTGACTATAATGAGTGTTTCGAAAAAAATAAGTCATAGATGAATTGCGCTATGAAATCTTATCACCGTCAATAAGGTCCATGCTATGAGCGTTTGTATATTCGTCAATCAGCTTCGTGTCATCGATTTCGATGTTAATTTCCTTGAGAAAAGGGACTGTTCTTTTCGACATCAGACCATGGGGTACTTGCAATGATGTTTAGTAACATCATTCAGTTAAATTGGTCAAAGTGTTCAATTGGTTTTTCAAACTTTTCTATGTGGGAATTCATTGCTATGTAAAAAATGTAAAATACTTTGAAATGGTTTTTGGTGTTTTCATCCTGTTCGTTCGAAATATTTTGTGCCTTTAGAAACAAAAAATTTTCTTTCATTCTGTCTTCTAACGTTTTGTTCACATACGCAAATACGATTCTGTTTTCGATTTTTCACTTTTTTCCAACTTTTCGATATTCGAGATTAGAGAACGTACATCACTGAATACATTGGAAATATATAAGCCTCTGACAGTGGGTCTTCAAAAAATTATTTGATCGGAATGGGTAGTCTATCCAAGCTTTTAAAATAAATTTCCAAGGCCTCGAACATTTTCTAAAACCTTCCGATTGCAGAAAAATTTGTCGCTCAACTAAAAAAAAATTGGATTTTCCTGACAAAAAAAAATTGTACGGTTTACACACGGTCACTTATTAAAAGCCGCTGCTGGACAGCCCCTGGACTCCCTTCGAAGAAGACAAATCTGGGAAATCCCGGACGGATAGCAACCGTAATAATTAAAGATGACCGAACAGTAGAGGATTCGATAATATTAGAATTTCAATTAGCCACCCATTTTCAATCATCACTATTCATTTGTGATTCAAATCTTCAAAGATATATTAGAATTATGTAATAATATAAAAAATACTCGAGAATCTTTGCACATCTCTATTAATATGAGTGAGTTGAAATACATATTGAAGTGAACAATACATATTGAAGTGAGTTGAATTACAGTTCAGTATAATTTCGAATTAATTGAATATAATAATTCTCGGTCACTTCCGAAAAATCTTTTGTCAGGGCAAAATTTCAGAAGTATTTAAAAATCCTTGTCTCTTATAACCTGATAGGACAGGAATGATAAGAAATAAAGGCCTGTTATTGCCAATATAAAACAGTGTCAAAACAATAGGACTCATCTATAATGTATTCTGAATTCCAAAATTTCGATATTTGAGATATTTTGCACATTGGAATAAATATCTTCAATCAGAATTCAAATTTTAAACAGAGTTTTACAAATTGTTCCATTTTTGGAAACGCATCTATCCTCAATCAAAATAGTCGCCGACTTCATGAAAAACATCGGTTTACCAAATAGATGTTAAATGCTAGAATATTCATGTTCTTACATGTTACTCCTGTATTGAGAACTGCATCTCATGCAACATTTTACAAATTGAACTTGCTTACTTATGAACTTTAAATTGATAAAATGAATGAATCAACAATTGTTGACTCATAGAAACAATATCTTCATCCAATTATTTGTGTTAAGTCAAAAAAATTGCGAGAAAACATAGAAATAGAAGCAGAAATAATGGACATGAAAAAATTTTATGTTCCTTGACCTGAATTCTATTGAAGTTATATTACATTCCTCAAAATATAGTGATTTAGTTCATTTTATCACTTTTCAAAATGGGAATTACCTACAGTATTACAGATATTGCTACTTGAATATATACGGCAAGTTGAAGAATTTGTTTAATGCTAATCTTTTGCATGTGAAGAATTTCAGTTGAAAAACCTATGAAAACCTTCAACTGTTTAGAAATTTGAATAGAAGATGAAGAAAACCTTTTGTTGTAAGATTAAATTTTGACCTTCATTCTAACTAATATTATTCTCTTATTATAATAATGTCTTTTTTTATTATGTAATGAAAGACAAAAATCTCGCATGCAACTAGATTGGAGGACAATGCAAAATTGTCCTCCAACAATTTTGTTTATTTAAAATTCTGGAATATAATTTGGTTTTTACTATGGATTGGAAGAAGTAAACTTGTGCTAGAACAGGTACAAAGTATAACTACAGTGATTCATTAAAAGTAATCAATATTTCAAATGATATGTGGAAATTCCTAAAGAAAAATTTTCCTGAATTGTATGCTTTTGATATACACTTTCTATAGATTTATATTATACATTATTTATAATATAAAAATAATTGATATTTTCAAAACATGAATGATGTTATATATACATTATTTCTGAAGTCCTATAAAATCATAATCTTTTGAATCGGACACCTATCTCATTTGAGTAACGTACATTACTTTTCTATTCTTCAAAACGAAAAAAATTAAATTTTTTCGACTCATTTATGAAGATCTAGGTGACTTTGAATTATTTCTGCGCATTTTTGATTTGCAACATGTTGTTACATCTAGTCGTACACGTAGGGTATTTCGAAATGAGCATATTCGTGATATAAGTAATAAATAATACTACATATGTACTATTGACTATCTTATACCGTTTTCAGTTATTCAGATTTTTTAGTGTATTTCTGCTTAAAATATACGTAGGTATGCAATTCATATTCGTAAAAAATATTAGAAAAGCTTTCTTCACAATTTGAATTATTTTTGCTTCATTAATGTTTTCAACGATTTTCTGCACCTAGGTATTCCGACTCTTCTATGAATAAGGAATGTTGTTTACGATTCACTCACGTATCCCTGATTAATTTATATAAACAGATACTCTCATAAGCGGTACAGTGCTACGATAATCAAACCGCTGATATCAGTCAATAGTTTTTTGCAATTTTTACGCTCAAATTCAAGTATTTCGAAAATATTGTGGTTTAAAACGTGTTTCACATTCGAACCCTCTATATAATCTAAAATAATCCCCACGATTTTTTCAAACATTTCTGAATTATTTTAATTGATCGAACAATTTATAACTTGATCAGAGGTAATAAGCTAGATGTGTTTTCATTGAATATACTATAACCTTTATGAAGCTATGAAATCATACCTAAATAACTATAAGAGACATTTATAATTTATTCTCAATTAGTAAACATTTTCATTTTCGAAATATTTCATAATTATATGTAATAGTAATTTGCAGTCAAATATTCATTCTACAACATTGCATTCAACAGTATTGTACAACTTATTCATGTTGTAATTAATAGGTATATCAAACAATGAATATGAATATATTGAATTTAAATGACATTTTTACTTGATCTTTATTGAAAAATTATAAGTAAAGTAAAATATTAACTTGAGACATAATATAACACTTTCATCTTCAGCTGAAATAATCAAATAGCTGTAGATTGCTCATCTCATTATGCATTCATTCAATTACCTATAAAACGAACTATCGATATGCTCCTCTTTGTCGAAAAACTCTCATAAAAGTCACGATTAGGTACCTATGTTGTACACAATCCTCTCGATAATTCATTATTATATTATAAGATACAGTAGATATAGTTGCGATAAATAAATGAAAAAGCTGATCAAAGAAGCTACTTCGTAATCGAGTAGAATCCCCTCAATTATTTGGTAATTTCTGACATTAATGTTAACTGTTCATGACGATGAACAGTTAAATGTCTCTTATTGTTGAACGATATTTTCAACATCTTCATACGTTTTTGTGTTACCTTGTCATAAAAACGAGAGACTTTATTTAGTCTTTGTTAATAAAATGCCTTGTGAAATCAGATGTTAACAAGAGACATCTAGAACATCTCGAAACACATGTTCTGAATTAGCCAAAATTTTGATAATCAAAATGGCTATTTTATAATCACGGAAAAAAAATTTCAGTCAAAATTCATTTTCAAAAACTTTTAACGTTATATAATTGACGTCCATATGATGACCGTTAATTTCTTATTCTTTTTCCGCAGTTATAAATTATAATATGTCTTTTAACATCTGTTAAGAATTCGAGATCTACATGGTCGACAGTTCGACATGTCCCTGAACCTTCCAAGAAATTAACCTAATATTGAATCCATAAAACGATTGAAATGACGACGCAAGGGCGTATATAAAAGGGGGCCTAGGGGACCGAACCCTCCTCCTCGAAATCAGACAGTGTAATACAAAATTAACTCATTTGCGAAAATGATGAGTCCAGCATAATGTTGAATTTTGACGAATAAACATATGTGAATTAGTGTGAGGGAACTTGTGTTTTTGCAAGAAGAAAGAGGCCATAGTGATATTGGATCTCCCGCAAATTGTCATAGGACTTTTTATCCTATCATTTATATCCTCTTGATAATTACCAGGAAGTTATTGATGAATTCTGAAATACACTGAGAATCTTGAACTTTGTTCTGTACTATGTGAATATTGTTAACCTCACTAAGTCTTTATAACATATAATATTTTTGAACGGTTTTTTTCCTTCACTTATATGAACTTTGTTTCGCCTTTTTAAAACGAAATTGAAATTTAATTTTAATTTGTTCACTGAAATCGACCTCAAAAGCTAACGTGAAACATAACTACTTTATTACCCAAATTACATATTATTACCTTGTTCTTGCCCCCCATCTCCAAAAACATTATGTATATCCGCCACTGGTGGAACTGGATATACTGTGCGTAGTGATATTAACCAGATGCCAACGAAACTCCTCTTCAAAAGGTGGTAAATCTTTATGAAGAATAAAATGAATCGATGAAATGAAATTAACTGTGTGAACTTTAATTTTAAATGAAACTTCTATGAAGTACAAATCTTATAATCACTGAGTTTATTGCAAAAACAACTAATTTGACTTGTACTATTACAGTTTTATCAAGTCTTTATCTCTTGATTTTGCCGTTATGGTTGAAAGTAGTTGTTTTAAAAATGGATTCAGTGTTTTTAACAATTATAACTGAAGTTTCAATTATTTATGCAGAATAGTCGAATTCAACCCTTCACGAAGAAAAATGTTATGAAATCTATGTTAATAAATTATGGCATACCAAAATTAATTATAGTCATGTACATAAGTTCAAATTTTTCTGATGAATGTACACGGTATTATCCCGTGTCGAAATGAATAACACATCTCGCAACTCATAGTATAGTTTTGATACAAAAATATCATCAAACTGAATACCTACTTTTTTCTTCTCAAATTGGCAATTTATTAACTTATTTATTATTTATTTTTTAGAGCTTTTTGGATGATCTATTACACCTTTAAAATTCTTCAAAGAGTAAATATAATCGTATATCAATAACAACAATCGAGGCCTTCGCACTGAATACTCCACTTTCATCACGCGAAATTGATGCGAATGTTATTTGCTTATTAAAACATAGTGTTTGGCAACTTTCAGAATTTTTTCAGTTTTTCAAGAGAAAGTGTTTTCTATTTTGATTATATGACTCAGATTGAAAGAAATAATTCAAAAATAATTTTCTGTTGAAACTGAAGAAAACTAAATAAATAGAAAAATAATAAATCTTGTTGGTATTCATTCAGCATAAATCTTGAATATACTGAAATCTTGAATCATATATTTTACTTAACAAATGAATCATTTTAATAAATAAAACATTCAATAATAGTATTCCATTTGAAATAATGATATATTAAATATAATACTTCTGATTAGGCGATTAGTCCGCTATAGGCAGATTGAATTTTATTTATCAACACAAATAGCGGTTCCAGTCATTTCGCCGTTAGATTTTTTTGCATCTCGAATATTGATAGACTGTAGAATTTTTTAGATTAATTTTTCAAAGTCATTAATATAATTCATTTCTTACTACCACTTCAACGAACCAAGAAAGTAATAATGAACATAACGACTAATACACGTATTAACTAGAAATATGTATGCAGACATGTCTATCAGCGGAAATTTGATGAAATGTATGTTCATCCAATGTATCAAACGAAGTAAAACAAATATTGAGTTCATGTATACCTATATGAAAAATAAGCTATTAAAAATAGTTTCAAACACTGAAACTGCATCTGAAAATAATTCCGTATAATCTCAATCAGAAATACATTTTACAATCAGTAAAGTAATCAAAATTCTATCAAAGAGTTGTCTGTTGTGCCCTCTATAGAATAATTTCTGAACAAGTAAGAATGAGCAGAGAAATCTACACCCTAACATCTTACATCCTAAGTCAACAGCCTAGGCTACACACATGACGCTTTGAAGTAATAGATGTTAACTGACTATTTTTCGTTATATATTGTTCAATTTAACATATGCACTTTATATTTATGATATGAGTATAACTGATCCAGATATATTCAAAACTTTGTGACATTATATTACCTATATTCTTTATATTCAAGTATTCTTCCTTATATTTCATTAAAAAAAGAACTTCTTTCATTAATTGAATATTTCTGTCATTCCTGTAATTGACGAGAATTTATATAAAAAGCCGAGTTTTTTTTATTAAGATCACTTTTATCATCTCTGTTTTAATTAACATCATTTCCAAAATAAAAATTCAAATAATAACAAATTATTATTACACTATAACATCCGTTACTAAAACGTATTCGAATGATCTTGTTGAATTATTTATGAATATGGGGAATGCCTTATATTAATGGTTCTTATACATTGAATATAAAATTCCGAAATATACTTATCAGGTTGAATCACTCAAAATGCTGTTTGGAAAAAAATACATATTATGAAACATTTGCTTAAATTCATATTTTCCATTCGTTCCGTCGAAATCATATTTCTGACATCTTCTAATTTCATATATATGTAGATTAAATAGCCGAACGATATAATAATAACTAAGCGAATGTCAAATTAAATTCTCGTATATTACCAACATTCTTCTCTAAATAAACTAGGATCGATAAATATAAGCCATCCGAGTAGATTTTGTACGGACGAGTAGATTTGGGCCCAGCCGAGTAGATAGTGTCGGATGTACGTAAAATTTCGAGTAGATTTTGGGAGCGGTATGAACATATATATATATATATATATATAAATAGAGAAATGGAATTTTTTTTGTGCTTATAATGGCACTGAATGAAATATTTAGAAAAAAAAAGCATCAGAAATTTTAGCATTAAGACTACACGAAACAAAACTTGTTAGAAGGAGCTGAAGTCACCTCCTTTCGATGGAGAGAAATTGCATTTTTGCAGTTCTTTCGGAGCGTTGAGAGATTTGTGCACTGCCATAACATAGCTGGTTTAATGAAAGAATTGGGAATTTCAGACAATGGCGATTGTTTATAGATAGCTATATATTCTAGAAATATTTCAAATAAATCTCCCAAGAAGCTGTCTGCACAAATGTTGTCGACGAGAACGAACCCATCACTTTCGAGAGTGAATTTTAAGTGTGCTTCGAAAAATTCATAGAATTCGTTCTCGTTGACAACATTTGTGTAGACAGCTCCCTGTGAGTTTTATTTGAAATATTTCGATTCAGAATCTCAGTATTTACTAGTATGTTTGATTCGTGACGTGAATCTTGAAACTAGCTATACTTTTGCTCGCCGGGGCGTGACCTGGAGCGATTAGGCATGAGATCATTCGAAACACATTGCAGGCTGTTTTCTGTATTGTTCAAATGAAATGTCTACGAAACCTTACGCACTCGAACTAATGCTGTAACGAGTAGGAATCCAGAACGCTAATTGAGAGTTTATACGTCTTTTCTCCGATAGAGGGAGCTCACGTGAATTTTCACTGAGAGTGATTCCCCTCATACCAGTATAGGACCTGTGGGCGTTTTGAAAGTCATCGATTCTCGATTGATAGATTAAATATGGACTGAAAATTCATAATAATGAATAAACAAATGTATCTTATTATCATTCAACAAGATCGATGAATATTTCGAAGCGCACTTAATATTCACTATCGAAAGTGATGGGTTTCACGAACTCATCACTTTCGAGAGTGAATATTAAGTGGGCTTCGAAAAAATCATCGATCTTGTTGAATGATAATAGGATACAATTGTAATATCATTATTATTTATCTTCAGCCCGTGTTTAATTAATCAATCAAGAATCGTTGCCTTTCAAAACGCCCACAGGTCCTAGATCCAAATGAGGGGAAAAAATGTGTGAAAATTCACGGGAGTTCCCTCTATCGAAGACAAGACGAATAAACCTCCCTAGTGTTCTAAATTTCTACTCGTGACAACATTAGTGCTAGTACGTGAGGCTTTGTAGACATTTCATTCGAACACCACATAAATCTGTCTGAGTAGGAATCTAGAACGCTAGTGAGAGTTTATTAGTCTTTTCTTCTGAAAAGAAAAAACCTCAATCGGATCTAGCACTTGTGGGCGTTTGGATTTATACTGGAAGAAAATGCTAATTCCTCATTTCGAATGGAACATCCCACATATTAGGCATAACATATTTCAATACGACAATGGTTTTTTTTTAAGGCTTTATATCATCACAAAAATATTTGTTTTTTCATGTCAAAAATGAAGTTTCTGGATTATAAAATAACAATGGATTTTCTCCATTAGAAAACCTTCATTTGCCGATTTGTATGGAGAAATATCTGAGAAAATTCTTTTGAGAAAATTTCGAAGCATTTAGTATATTTCAGTACGAGATATTACAAATTTTGATTTATTTCATGTTTTTTGTTTAGCAATACGAAACAGATTGATGCGAATATCTATTCAATTATTCAGTAATATTATAGGAAAAGTTTCGATAATTGAATTTTTAGCTTTCCCAGTTCATCAATCCGCAAAAAGAAAACGAAATATTCCCTGAATGTTTCGTTCTTTCCATTAATTCAAGATAGCACAATATTGCACAATAGCTTAATGAGAAATGGTTTATTAAATTGGAACAAAACTGGGAACGAACTGATAATGATATAAAACGTATTATGTCTTTTCATTGAAAGGAATCCGATTGTTTCGTTGAATATCACAAAGTGCAGCAATTAGTTTATAAGCTGTTTCATTAAAAATGCATTTTCTCTTTCGTGTTTTACAGATTCAATTAACAATTTACAGATTTAATTGACCATGAAGAATTAAATTTACACAGAATAGATTCTATTTCTATTCTATCAATTTTGATGTTTTATTCCTGAGAAAGATATAAATATAATGATGAGAATTTTCTATTCACATTTACTCATAATAGAAACTTGATGAAAAAAGTAAGTGGTTATAATTCTATAAAGATATACACTATAATATAAGAAGTTTTTCCGTATGATTTTAAAAGGTAATAGATGCGTTCTCGGCGAAAGAATTATAATTGATGCACAACCAATTTATTAAACTTGTCTATATTTCGAATATGTTTATATTCTTCATCAGGACTCTGAACAAATACGTAAGTGTAAAACGAAATGATTTAAACAAGAAATTGCATCTTACGGTTAGCAAGGCTGGAGATGTAGCCAGACGGTACGTAGCAGTGAAAATAGATGGTAAAACAAATGTTGGAACTTTCAGAACTAGATATTAGCTTCAACATATAATATAAAGATATAAAAATTGAGTGTCACAACAATCATATAGGAATAAATACCGAACAAGTTACTTCGATAAGCTCTACTACAATTCCTGAGCTCCGATTGACGTTTTATGTTTTTCACTTTTGGTGACAATTGACAGAGAGTTTTACACTTAACACTCTGTGATCTCTAGTGACGTTTATCTGTGTTTTCTGACAGTTCGGTATTTATTCCCATATGATTGTTGTAACACTTAATTTTTTATATTTTTATATTTACGTGTAAGTTTCAACATTTGTTTTACCATCTTTTTTTACTGATACGTACAGTCTGGCTACATCTTCAACCTAGTTAACCGTGAGATGTATTTTTTGTTTAAAACATTTTGTTTTACACATTATGTATTTTTTCAGAGTCCTGATGAAGAATATAAACATATTCGAAATATAGACAAGGTTGATAAATTGGTTGTGTATCAATTATAGTGTCCCTACTTTTGCCGAGAACTCATATATTACGTATTATATATATATATATATATATATATATATATATATATATATATATATATATATATATATATATATATATAAAAATTATGTGGTGGCATTCCAGGTATATCTAGTGAATTTAAAAATTCAATTGGAAAATTTACACTTTCATCTTCATTAAGAGCAGTATCGATTGATTTAAAATACATCAGATCGCCTATTAACAACTGTTGTATCTGGAAGTTAATTTCGTCAACATCAACATTTTTGGCTGCCAAAATAGCCCGCTCACTGAGCCAGTTATGATTTAAGTAATTACTCTGTATATTCGGAAAAATACTCTAAATCAATTAATTTTTTCCCTGAAGAATAGTACAGAAATTGTCTGGCAATTTAGTGCATTGCGTATTTGGTTGTAAGTCTATTTTACCGTTTCCAATATCTAGTAATTGTTCTGAAAATATTTCTGCTGATGGGTCATTTTGTAATCGTACGCGCATGTTTATGGTCAATCGAAGTGAATACTTACTTAACCCAGTCAACAGATATCGCCATCTGTTAGAATCATTTCGAGCTAATAGATGATTGAAACTGACAAATAATTTGCAATAAAATAATATGGTGAATATAAATTGAGATGTAGGCTATCCTATCTTTCAAGTTGGATCAAAATGCACACGGAATGCAAATCAAATTTAAAATCGGTTCAGTTGTTTAGGAGTCCATCGCGGACAAACATGTGACACGAAATTTTTGTATATAAAGATATATATATATATATATATATATATATATATATATATATATATATATAGATATATATATATTATATATTTATATATGTCTTCCGGGATGACGTACGCGCCTAGGATACAAACCGTCCCAGGATTGGGCAATAATGCCATGTTGTTGAAACAATTAAGCTTTATACGTACAAAATAGTTTAATGAAGCGAAATATTGCAGACCTATTAACGAGGCATATCGTGCGAAACAAGTAGACAAACTGGGCTGATAAATTAGTGGAGGCAGTAAAACCCGTGATAATAGAAGAGCGGTGTACAGGGCTCTGAAGGGGCTTCCTGACTGCAACAGACAATGCACAGGATGTATCCGCTTCTCAGGTATTATACTGAAATTTATATTGTTTGAAACGTAGCGGTGAAAGATTAACAGTTCATTCTTCGTTGGGGTAATAGAAGGACCGCACAGAATAGGAAGTCTAATTCTATGATATTTCCTATACAGGAACAAGAATTCTGTGAATGAGAAAACATCAAACGACAAATGGAGATAATTGTTGTCGTCATATTTCAGGAATATTGTCAGACAGAATATTGTACTAATTGATTGAACATAAATCGCCTAGAATAAGACTCTTCATTGTTTCGTTTGTGATTTATAGAAGAATTTAGACTTGAATTTTTAGTAACGAATGAAATTTTTTTTCTAGTCACAATATACAGGTGCAACTTCAGTTTCGAATTGTCACCACCAAATTTCAAGCAAGGTGATAATGTTTAATAGTGTTTGCGTTTAGTAAAAATGTAAAAATGTAATCAGAATGTTGTAGCCTTTCACAAATTGTCAGGTAGAAAAAACTGATCGATTTTGGTCTTAATCTTTGGGTTAGATTTTTGAATGAACGCTAACAATCATTTGCTGTTAGCGAAGTGCTTTATTTAGTTGTTATTTTTGTTTATGAGTACTTCTAGAATACCTTTGAAGATTTTTAGTGTTGGCGTTTACTTGATGTAAATCCATTAAAATTGAATATAACCTTAATTTGAATTATATTAATTTGAATATAAACTTGAACTTATGATTTACACTTGACTACTACACTATTGCCCACATAGCATGACGCGTTTCGTCGTTACAAGGGACTTCTTCATATTCTTCTGTAAGCATCTGATAAGACTATTTCGAAAACATATGAAGAAGTCGTTTGTAACGACGAAACGCGTAAAGCTATGTTCAATAAAGTGTAAATCATAAGTTCAAGTGTTTGAATTTAAGTTTATATTCCAAAGTAATAATTATAAAATTGGGGTTCTTTTATTATATAGAGCATTATCGAATGAAGAATGTCATAGAGTTGTTTGTCAGTCAAAGAGTAAAAGTTGAAAAATATCATCAGAAGTTTGAAAAATACAGGTAGTTGCGAAGATGAATAACAGTCAAGATAATGAAGAATGCTTTTGACATTTCTGGAAATAGATTTTTAGATTTATTAACACATCGTTGATACATTGAGTATTTCCAACAGATTGGAAATGTTCATTATTAATACATGTACCAAAAATTTGCAATACTGTTAAAATAGAGCAATTTCGACCTATAAATTTACTACCACCTCATGAAAAATTATAGAAACAGTAGTGAAAAACCAGGTTTTAGAAATATGTGAAAAATTTTCTGGAATTTCTGAGTTTCAATCAGGATTCAAAAGAAATTGCTCTTGTGAGACAGCAATATTGAGCATATTTAAGGAATGGTATGCCATAAATAAAAAGAGAATGTGCTTTAAATAAAGGAGAAACGATTGTAATACTCGTAGTATTATTCGAATTTGAAAAAGCTTCTGAAACTGTCGATCATTATTATTGGAAAAATTCAAAAAACATAGCTTTGGAACAGTAGTAAATCATTGGTTCGGATCTTACTTGGATTCGCGAACACAAAATGTTAAGTTCAATGGCATGCTGTCGGACAGCACGAAAATGGATGTAGGCGTGCTTCAAGGAACTGCCTTAGGTCCGTTGTTGTTCTCAACAACGGAGAGAAGGCAGTGTTGAAGGCATCAACAATGTTCAATACGTTTATTCGCTGATGATTCTATGCGCTTTATATGTGGCAAAGATAGTAAGAATATGATAAAGAGATCAATAGAGACCTTTCTGCAATTAAGAAATGGTTATGTGACAATAGCTTATCCCTAAATGTGCAAAAATCTAAGTTCATAGTTTTGGGTACAAGTGAAACCCTTCAAATCAATAAAAATGATGATATAACTATAAAGATAAATGAACAAAAATTTAGAAGAGTAAAATATGTTAGACAAAAAATTGAGTTTCAATGATCATGTGGATTTCATATCATCTAAAATCTATAACATAGCTCTACTCTGTAACAAAAGATACAGAATAGATCTATGCGAACAATTTGTGCAATGGGTATACCCATGTTAAAATTATGCTGAACCCTCTGAAACTAATGTCTGTTGAAAAAAGAATACCCTTTGCTTCATATATATTGTTATTTAGAATAAAGAATCATTTGCTTCCATGTAATGTGATTAAAATGTGCATAACAGTGATGTGCATGGGTATAATACTAGAAGAACTGGTGGTTTTCATATCCAAAATTGTAAGCTTTATAAATCTGAAAATATCTCATACTATGTTGTATTCAAGGCTTTCAATAATTTACAAGGATATTGAAAACTAGTACAAGTATTAAGATATTTAAGCGTGATCTATAAAAGTATATTTAAAATAATCAGATAGTTAGGTCATTCAAAATTGACAGTTCAAAATATGTGAATTTTTTGTATACCTTCAGCAAAATAAATATTATTATTATTACAGTAATTTCATGGAACTTGTTGTTTCCTACAGCAAATAGCTTGTCATAGAACTTCAAATAGTTGCAAATATTCAATATCTATCAATGTGGACTCTCAACAAATTGATTGTGTAATCTTTTCGATTCCTATGAATTCTTAAGCATTCTGTGCTTGGCTTTCTAGAACTGTACGAAAAGTTCTCGAAATATGCATTTCTGGAAATGTTTGTTCTGAATCTGAAAACGTTTACGAATTCAAATAAATTCAATATCACTCCAGGGTTCCTAAAAAACATGAATTCATCAAAAGTAAGGCATATTTCGCTTAATAAACTCAATTGAATGAACACAAAATAAGAAGATATGTGATTATGTTTCAACAATTTATGATTAAACAAATATTGTGTGAATTTCGATATAATAAAAATCAAGAATCGTTTCCATTTCAATTTTGAATGACCGTTTAGAAGAAGATTTTTTAATAGTGAATGGAATGAATTGCAGTATTACCAATATACATACTATCGGTACCAACATAACTACTGTCATTTAGTGACAAATATTGCTTCAGTAAAATCCCTACTATAAAATTGGATGGACAGAAATCAATATACTGAAGAAAAATGGAAAATATATTCGTTATTTTGAACTGCTCCTAACCGATAAAAAATGAATAATGAATGACTTCTGGAGATTATCGATTCTCGTTTAATTTTTTTCACAATAAATTTAGAATAAAAAAGAAGGGGTTGAAAATGTTGGAACAGGAATATGTTAACCGTAGATTCGTGGAAAAAACACTCTCAATTTTGTTCCACATATAATATCGTCCAATTATTTGGTAGCTCACGTTAGATTGTTTTTTACTTACTTCTTTTGTGTGCTGTGTCATCATTAAAGTATGTTAACATGACCGTATCTTCAAATCATTAAAACGGAGTAAAATGGGTACATTTAAATCCATAGAAAACTCAGTTCCTCTTCTGTTAGTTGTGGAAATTTCCCGAATTTGAATCACTATAGAATATCACAGACATCCTGCTGATAAAATGAAAGATATTAGTGAGATTGTAAGAGTGAGAGTTGAATGTAATTTACGCTTTGAGATCTAGTTTGTTTTGATTATTATTTCTTTCTATCGATATCTATTGAAATAATTTGTAATGACCATAATACTTTCCCGTTGGAAAATAGTTGAAAAATCTCGAAGATATTGTTGCCGTATAAAAACATGATGAAGAACAACGCGTTTTCTACAATACGTTCAGATCTTATCATAAAAAATCATCACTTTATCATTGAATATAAACTTAAATTCAAACACTTGAACTTATGATTTACACTTTATTCACTACATAGCATGACGCATTTCGTCGTTATAAACGACTTCTACAGATGCTTACAGAATAATGTTATATTAAATATTATTCTGTAAGCATCTGAAGAAGTCGTATGTAGCGAAGAAACGCGTCATGCTATGTACTGAATAGAGTGTAAATCATTAGTTCAAGTGTTTGAATTTGAGTTTATAGTCAATTATAATAGTTTTACATCAACTAAACGCCAACACCATTAAATACTTCCATCATTACCAAGTATAAAACGAAAGGAGCGCCATTTCCAATACCAGACCTCATCAAGATGTGATTTTCATCTTTCTGTGGTGAAAGGAACGAGCTCATGTGTTTTATCGATTCAATTTTGAAGATTGCGTATTGTACTCAGTGTTTCAATAATTCATTATCGAATCTATTCTACAATTTAATGGAATCGTTCTCAATTTATGCATTTTCGAAACAAATTGCAGCTATTATGCGATGTATGTATAACTAATAATAAAATTTACTCAATAATTTAGTCCATATGTGTTATTAGATCGTTAGAACTGAAATCATTTGAAATATTGAAATATGAATAATTGAAACCTATGCTTCGAAATTTCCATATTCATTATCAGCGATGTAATCCAGACTTGAAGTCACTTTCTGCTCTTATTGTGGGTTTTAGATCGAAACTGGAATGACGATCACTTTAAAATTTGATGTTTGAAGGAACTGTCGTATAATTTTAGTAAACTTTGTGTTCAAAACATTCTTGGAATTTCATAAATATAATATGTTTATAAAGCAGGCATTTTGCTGTATCTGTATCCAGCATTGCTATGAAAGTTCAATTCGAAATAGAAAGATACCTACCAAGTAACTTTAATATAACTTGGCATAGAATATCAGCAACAGAAGATTAGAGAGCAACAGAAGGATTAGAATGACAGCGGCTGCTACAGAAAAAACAAGCAACATATTGAAGAACATGGACACCCCCAGCAACCTGAAAACCAAGATCTTCAATAGTTGTATTTTCCTGGTTCCAACCTATGAATTGGAAGCAACTACAGTGTCAATTAGAGCAACAAACAAAGCTGCAGGATTGGATTAAACGAACAGCTACCTTGAAATAGTCTTGCGCAAGTCATAACGCCAAAAGTGACACAACGTGGACACGACGCATCACGCAATGGTGATCATGATTTCAAAAAAATGTCAAGCGACTGCTCTAAAGGTGGATGGACGACATCAAAAAGACAACAAGCACAAATTGCTACCTAGAGTCAAGAAATAGAGGTAGATTAATATTAATAAAACAATTGTTAAAGATTTACACATATATTAAAAATAATAAGCACGAATTCACCTTTTTCAAATGCTACTAATGATAAGATTAGTCTAGAGACAAGTTTAACAAAATGTTTAGATAATTATTATTTGTGAAAACATGATTCGAGTGGAGGATAAACATCCTATGACTCATTAAGTGAATTTCTGAAGTTAGTGTACATCATACATTAAACACACAAAATTAAATGATGTCAAATGTAAAACTACAATTGAACAATTGGCACCTAGCAAATCTACTGAATAAAACGTTAGTGACGTGACGTTAAAAACAGATACATCTATGACATTTTTGAGGGTGGGGCACGAAGAACCCAGAAGTTATTCAGCGAATCACCTCGTAGATGATTGTCCTCACTTAAAGTGAATATATCACTCAAATCAATAGAAAAGAGTTTATTCTTGTTTGTAAGTGTCGTGAAAATATCTCCACGTTTCAGTCTGTTCATTTCGGTGATAAGGCCGAAGAGTAGTAAATTCTGCTAGTAATTAGATCTAATGATGCCATATGGAATTCAAGTAGCCCGTTTCCGAACACTTTCGATAAGATTTTGGTCACGCACTAACATTGGGCACCAAAGAGGAACCAAATTTCAGCATCGGTCGAATTTATGTTTTATAAACCATAGATGCAGTCTGAACCGTGGGCCATTTGAAATCTTTTTCGAAAAGATAAAAAGATGAGTTAGATTTTTTGCCTGTCGCGCTCATGAGAGAAAACGACAAATCGCTCGAAATCACAGCACCGTGATCGAATTGAATTGAAGAGGTTTATGCTCAAGAGTGCATGGCACAAGGCTGCTGAAGAAGGAGAAGTAGACTTTCTAGAAAGCAATTGTCAATGAGACAATGATGTCAATTCAACCTTCATAGGACTATTTAATACCCTAATCCGTAGCAAGTTGAAGTATGGCAGCACGATCTGGCATCCCATTTACACTTGCCATCAACGCCATCTTGAGGCTATTCAGAGAAGGTTTTTGAAATTCCCAGTTTGGAGGGAGGACAAAGTTTATCCACAGAGAAGAGTCAATCATAACGAATTATTGAGTCGATTTAGTTTAATCTCATTGCAGAGCAGAAGAGAAACTTCACTCAAATTTTTTTACAAATTACTGCACAATAGTATTGATTATCCTCCTCTCTTGTTCGCTATGAAATCTCGTGTTCCTAGCCAAAATTATCGTAATACAGAATTATTCCACCTAGAGACTCCGAGGACCAACTCCCTAATGCAATCCCTCATTTGGTTTATGGAGTCTACATTCAATAGAGTTTCCAATAATTGTGACATTCACTTTGACTCGTTAGAATGCATTATCAGGAGTTATGTGAACAACGATAATTGGATAAATGAATTGATTTAGATTGAGTTGTCTGCAATATTTAGTTGAATGCTTCAATGTAGATATAAGTTATAAGTACTATTTTTTTTTAGATTAGATTTAGCTCTTTGTTAAACCTTTTTTTTAATTATTCAGTTATGTATTCATCATTGTTATTATTTTCTATAATTGGCTGTTATACCTGTTAAGAATAAAGAGGAACTTATTATGTAATCTAAAATCTTATGCCGAAATCTCTACACCCGGAAGAAATTTTTGAACGTCCCACAATCATTCAAAAACTCTTCGATTTCCAGTGTTTTCCATTGCCTAAAACTTCGATTTCAAAGATGGTTACCATCATCTACGTACCACCTCATCTAACTTACATCTAACCGCTAACCCTATTGGATTCAGACTCTGAAACGAACGACTAGTAAAAAAAATTATTTCCCAAAACGACACCCCAGGTTAATGAATGGAAACTAAACTAACAAACATCTTCAACACTACAAATATCGTCTTGATCTTTGCTCGATATGTAGCCAAAAATGTCTTCGAAGCTCAGCCCTCAAAATTTCGAATTGATTATCAAGTTTCTTTGCAAAGAGGATGTTTCTATTTCAGAGTTCATCTCCAGAGTGCATAGAAGAGCTTGATGAATTGAAATCAATCATCAATTTATGCTCAACAAAATTTGGATAAGAAAAACCTAGTTTGGAGTTCAAAGATCTCTTCATTCTTGGTTAGTATCAGTAATCAATCAGATCTCAATCAACTTGTATCTTCAAAAGAAATGATAGGAAAAACTTGGTTGAATTTTGAAATTAGTACATTGAATATATCCCAACTCACTTAATATCAGTGTAATTGGTATAAGCCCAATTAACTGGTTTTCATCAATAGCAAACAGTTTGAATAAACCCTTATCGTACCTCATTTGTCCTCAAAATATCATTAACTTGGAATTATTTAGAAATTCATCAACTTTGCGATATGGCGTGAAAATGGCTGGAGCATTACGTGACAGATAAAAAACCTTAGCGTGCCAGTTTATACTAAATGAATACATATATAAACCTATATGTATAGGTAACTTACCTCGCATATTTATATTCATACTACATTCGTGTGTTGAGTTTTTACAAACTAGGTAAACGTAATACGAACCTGTTATGAGTTATACAAGTCAATTTATTTACGACGAAAATTTTCTGCTTCTCTGATAATGTTGCACATTCACGAATATGGAGCTTTAAACACGTGATATTGTTACATGAAATACGTGTGAACAAATAGAATTCAATCGATGGAAGGGTTGTGGGGGCAACTCACCCCTTTCATATTTCGTTACCCCATTCAAATTATGTCTCATTACTTTTCGAGTTCCTTACAAAATAAATATCATTGTAGAATGTCAGTGTATCAACAGTTCCATCGTTATTTAATTTAGGAATTGAGTTTTCGTGATATATGTCAATTCGGACGAGAAATTCCACTTCATTTACATCGACATGGCTTTTATTCGGTTATCTGGCTTCTTATAATGCATGAAATAATAGGGCGATTCGTCTATTTGGAATTTTGTGTTCGCTCGACCTGAGAACATCACGTGCATGGAGTTTTAAACGAATTTATTGAAATGGTTTACCGTCATAGAATATTCACCATCTTACGGAGTAAATGTGAACTAACTGTACCAACTATTTAATTGAATTAGCAGTTTGAAATCAGTATCGGTCTTCTTGAAGGCTTCACTCACGTAGTTTCATTCAATTAGGAGAGTAAATGTGTTATGGAGTGAAAATTTATCTTCAAGCGCAAGGAGTTCACTAAGTTAGGCTTTTTTATCAAGTATCAGCGCAAATATTTCCTCTAAAATATCGAACAAATCAATTTTTTCAGAGGTATTGGGAAAAATCTGCCAGCATATGTGAAGCTAATATTGATCAAGTCAATACTAATGCCACACTTCGAGAATTGCTCAGCTCTATTAATCGGTTTTATCAGGAAAAACACCCAACAATTACAAAAATTAGCTATTACTGCTATCCAAACAATATTAGACTGTGTCAAATACATTCCAGTCAAAAATATGCTGAACTTTTTGGAACTAACATCCGTTGATCACTCTTTTCTACATATATATTAATATAAAAAATATATCAATTGCTCCTTTGTGAAAAGAGTAACACATACCTATCTACCTTCATCTACCCGACCTAACTTTTCCAATCTTTTTGAAATTGTAGTCTATAGTGCTATATATCCAGCCGTCAGAAACAGCATCAAGATTGAGCACCATGGATTCATGTCAATGAGACCTAGTTCAAACAATCTAATACTGGTTTCCCAGTACCCTCCTGAAGTACTCGACTCCACTGGTCAAGTAGATGTGATTTACACAGATTTTCAGGAAAATGAAACAAATTTGGATTCTCTGATAATCTCGACAACCCTTTTCATTTTTACCTGGTTGATCTACATAAATTCGTGAAGCTGGATGGTATACAGTCGTCTGAATTCATACCTTCTTCTGTAATACCTCAAGGGTCTAATCTTGGACCACTGTTATTTATTATGTTCGTAAATGATCTCATTGATAATATTCACTCTCCATGTTTGATGTTCAGATCTAAAACTATATCATGAAATGAGATCACAGGACAATTGTGTTCAACTTCAGTTCGCGCTGGACCAAGTTGCTAGTTGGTTTGCGGATAATTATCGAATTTGAATGTGTCGAAGTATGATGCTGTCTCTATCACAATAAGACTAGATCGAATTGAGTGTGATTATAGCGTCCGTGGTGAGGTTTTTTCTCGATCTGATGAGGTGAGAGATCTTGGTGTAGTCTTCGATCATGTTTTCCTTCATTCCACATATCTCCCAACGCCTCGAAAATATGTGGATTCGTTATACGCAATAGCAAATATTTCAATAATTCCTCAACATTCATAGGACTATTTAATACTCTAATCCGCAGCAAGTTTGGGTATGGCAGCATGATCTGGCATCCTCATCAGAGCCATCTTGAGGCCATTCAGAGAAGATTCTGGAAATTCTTAGTTTGGAGGGAGGATAAAGTTTATCCACAGAGAGGAGTCTATCACAACTAATTATTGAGTTGATTTAGTTTAATATCATTGCAGGTTAGGAGAGAAACTTTATCACTCAAAGTTTTGTACAAATTACGGCTCAACAGTAAAGATTGTCCTCCTTTCTTGTTCGCTTTGAAATTTTGTGTTCTTAGGCAGAATTCTCGTACTACAGACTTATTCCACCTAGAGACTCCGAGGACCAACTCGCTAATACAATCCCCCATTTGGTTTATGAAGTCAACATTCAATAGAGTTGTCAATAGTAGGGTAATTGAGTAATATTTCAGTCTCAAAACTTGAGAACTCAAAAGTTTTATTTGTTATAAATTGTTAGTTATCAGTTATTAGTTACTATTCTAATGTTTTAGATTAACCTCTTTGTTATATCTCATTCATTTTATTCATTAAATTATTATTTATATAATGTTATTCTCTGTAATTGGTGAGAATAAAGAACTCATTTCTATTATTATTATTCAATACTGTTGGCGTTTACACGATGTAAATCGATTATAACTGAATATAAACCTAAATTCATACACTTGAGCTCATGATTTACACTTTATTGGCTACATAGCATGACGCATTTCGTCGTTACAAACGATATCTTCTATTAGCTGTTATTATATTATTCTGTTAGCATCTGAAGAAGTCAGATTTTTGTAACGACAAAACGCATCATGCTATGTAGTCAATAAAGTGTAAATCATAAGTTCAAGTGTTTGAATTCTAGTTTATATTCAATTATAATCATTATTGTCATTATTACTAGTGAAGTTCATGACTCTAATACAAGAAATACTAATAGTTTTTACAATGTAATCAACTGAATACCTAGTTTCTCAGAGTTTTATTGTTAGATACTCAAGTGTAATTCAAAGAAGTATATTTTGAATAATGAGATTATATCGAATCAAAATGTTTAACTCCCAAATACGCAAGTTTTTTATATCTTCTACTCAATAAATGTAATAATCATCAATATTACTTGGAAAATGGAAAATTGAACTGAAAAAAAAAACTAAAAAAAAAGAATATTGAATAAGCAATATGAAAATAATACTAACTTAATTATATTTATATATCGTATGGCGAACCAGATATTAAATATGAAGATATAATCCGAACTGAGTCGTTCCATGAATAATCTAACAGCACCCCATACTAATTTAGTGGTTATTATAAGCATAATTCCTTATCTAGATTTAGCCTTTGATAAAGGGTAAAAGCAGTTATTAACGAGTCAAATTATAATTGTAAGAGCTATTACACTCCGAAGCTTCATGGTGAATAATCGATAAACAAGCACAACTACATAACAGGGGTTGGTTAAATATGAAACCACTGATTTGGAACACCCTTTTTTCATTTGAATGATACCAAACATTTGTTACATAGAAAAATACTGATTTTATTCGCTGAATAGGAACGTACAGAAATCTAAACCGATATGACTATAAAAATAATTCCAATTTAATATGCGAAAATATTCACCAATGTTAAACAAGCTCCAATAAGCAATTATGTGAGTACCCGTTTCAAACTAATTTCATTCAGTAACCGGCATGATTGTGAACGCAGAGCCAAAAATAATTCGAAAGAGAAAATTGAATATAACATGTTTTAAGATAAACAAACTCTACAAACTTGTCTTTTAACGTGGGGTGAAGTAGGCCAATATTCATTGAACAGAAAACCGATGTCATATAAAATATAACCTCAAAAAACATCATCAAAGCTCAGATTTAACTATGGTATATCTGGATACTTCAACATGAGGTCTATTATATCAAGTCGGAGCAGAAAGTTTATTGTCTTAGGACTGTGACTTTTGTTTGACAAAATCATTGGTTCTAAATTCAAATATGTTATCATTTTTCTATCGTGTCAAGTTTTTAAACTACAGGATACCCTCTCTTCACCCTAAAAGTTATATAAAAAGGGCATATATACGAAAATAAAGTGAGTACTAACCAAACATATTCCAATATTTTATTGATAAAAAGGTTATTACAATATCAAAAGTTAAATTGTGAAACAATATTCAGAATTTTCTCATATATTAACAAATGTAATAAAAGCAACATGTAAGAAATGTAATTTAATAATCATGTTACAGCCAAGCTTATTGAAGCTTTCTAAGATTTATTGAATCATTTCGACTTAATTCTGGACTCGTATGTTTTCAAGAAAGTGCTTGACAATACTTTTGGATGCCAACCAAGCATTCTACATTGCTTTGATCATTGTTGAAGGATGTATTATGATATTAGGATGAAGGATGATATTGTTTCAATGGAAAGTTGATCTTATCATTGGAATAATTGCCAAATATGTGCCTCATCAAAGACGCCAGCCTTTATCTTCCCATATCACAAGCTAGGAATTGTTGAAATGAAATACTTAAAACAGTCCCCTTACTTTTCCTAGAATGTTCAATCTGGGTACATTCTCGCTTGATGCTCCAACAGTAGTCAGTCATCAAACTGACATCTCATCTACCTTGATGCCTTGCCTCCATGACCTCAAATCTTGGTGGATTCGCTCACCATTTTCATCACTAACAGCACCAAGATTTTGTGGAAAGATAGCAAGATAAATATGTAAGAAATGCAATTTGATACTCATGTTACAGCCAAGCTTTTTGAAGATTTCTAAGAATTGTTCAACAATTTCGAAGTAATTCTGGGCTCCAGTGTTTCGAAGAAAGTTCTTGACAATACTGTTGAATGTCAAGTTTGTGAACTTTGGTTAGTATTTTAATGAAACGTTTATCTTAGATAAGTTACCGAATCTGTAGTCGATCAAAGACACCTGCTTTTATCTTCTCATATGACAAGCTACAAATGCCGAAATGATATACTTAAAACAGTCCCCTTGCGTTGACAAATCTTTCAGAAATTGCTGCATGAGACCTAGTTTTATATGCAAACTCGGAAATATATTGCTTTTTCTGTCGACGATATGCTTATTTAGAATGTTTTGATGTGTTGCTTTCTCATGGCAATATACAAATTTATCAGCACTCCGAAATAACTGCAGATCGAAAATAAACAATTTTTTTCGTGCAGACTTGATGTTAAACGTTCTGATGCTTTCTTTGATGGTCCAAAATCTCGTACCAAGTCATTCAACATGCAGATTGAATCCTTCACTAACAGAATAATCGTCAATTCCAAAATCTTTGCGCTGAGGTCAGTTCATCGTCGCTCAACTGATCTTGTTAATGAGAATGAATTCTCGCTTAACTCTTGGTGAAACATAATTAAACATCAAATAAAATTGAACACAAGACTTAATGTTCATGATTATATTTAACAATATCAATTCGTCAACATGTTTCGAGCGTGAACTCATCTTCAAGACTAAACAACAATAAGGAACGAACAACAAATTATATGTATACAATGAATGTAAGTTTGGGAAATAATTGAAGCTCTTGAGAAAAAAAGACATCGTAAATGAACAGGTAGATCTTCAAATATACATCCATTGTATAGATATAAATTTGTTGTTCGTTCCTTATTGGAATTTAGTCTTGAAGATGAGCTCATGTTCGAAACATGTTGACGAATTTATATTGTTAAATATAATCGTGAAACATCAAGCCCTGTCCTCAATTTTATTCAATTTTTAATAATAATAATAATAATCTTTATTTAGCACAAAGCTATTATTAACAAACAGTTTATATTCACATTTATTACAAATAATTTCAATAAGTATATTCTATCAAGTATCTTTTGAAGTCTCGATAACTCTGACAGTACTTTATATTTATGGCCAGTTTGTTGTATAATACAAGCCCCCTATTCATCGTGGATCTATACATACTATGTGTCGTATAGGTATCTATTTGAAAGTCATTTCGATGTCTGGTATGATAACCATGATATTCACTAACAAACTGCAAATTTTCTCTTAGATAATTAGGTTACATTCATTGTTTGATCCTTTATATATAATCTTGTGTTCGATAAGTTATTCTCTGATTTACACTCATCAATTTTAATGTTGACAACATATCTCTAATAGGGGTTCTTTCGTTAAATTTTTGTATTATTTTCATATCCCGATTTTGTATTTTCTGCAATCTGTCAAAACAATTATTCTGTGTATCGAATAAACGTGACGAACAATAATTAATGTGAGGTAGTGTCAATGTCTTGAACAAAAATAAGGTTGTGTTTATATCTATTTTATTTATTAATCTGTATAAAAGGCTAATTTTTTTGACATCTTATTAGCATTGTAGTCTGCATGCGCTTTTAAATTTGAGTTTTCGTCAATTATTATGCCAAGATACTTCATTTTATCTATTCTATCAATTACTTCTGTATCAATTTTTATTTTTATTTTGAGGTTAGTTTCACTTAAATTTATATAATGATCTAATAATCACAATAATTTATCTTTATAATCACATTAATGATATACTTGTATTTCTAAAGAGGTAAGTTCTTGAAAAACTGGCACTAAAATTTCAGCTAAATGCGACATAGGGCGTAAAGTTGACGGTAAACTGGGATAATCTATTTTATATTTGTTTAAACATATAATACATATATCTGTAGATTTTATTTCACAAAAGTAATAATCAATGGAGTGGTCTTTGGGTGATCGCCAAATCATTGGTATACTAAACGGCAGTTTACCACGTGTTCTTTTTGTCCACATTCCCAAATACTCCAGCGCAACAACTGTAGAAAAAAAACTTGACCTGATAGAAAAAACTGATTAATGTTTTGGAATAAGCATGTTGATTTACACCTAAATCAGCCTGAAAATCGAAGTCAACAGAAATTATACAAATTGTTCCCCAGTGCAATCAATCATTGCAACAGCTCCACAAATAGAGAATGTTTAATAGTGTTGGCGTTTACTTGATGTAAATCCATTATAATTGAATATAACTTAAATTCAAACACTTGAACTTATGATTTACACTTTATTGACTACATAGCATGACGCGTTTCGTCGTTACAAGCGACTTCTTCAGATGCTTACTTATTATTCTGTAAGCATCTGAAGAAGTCGTTTGTAACGACGAAAGCGTCATGCTATGTAGTCAATAAAGTGTAAATCATAAGTTCAAGTGTTTGAATTTAAGTTATATTCAAATAGAGAATGATTTGGTTAAAGGAATCAAAAAATCCATAATTCTGCTTCATCGATAGTTGGATTATTTTGTCGTGAAATTTGTCGAATTATTCTATCTTTGCTCTAGTCGCGACTACTGAAATAATAAACGGCATATTCCATATTGAAGCACATTCAGAACTTGCATTGAGGATAATCGGAAATACCTGGAATTCGACGCCAATCCGACTATACCAGTTTATTGAATCAGCACTTCGTCAATTGTCCCAGACTAATATCGCGTTATTTCGAAAGAAACTTTGGCACTCAAAGCCATACGTATACTGTGGAGTTTCTGAATAATTACTCTGCACCGGGACGCGTTAAGCTAGGTGAATTTAAATGATGATATTAGTATTTGAACCGGGGGATGCGAACGTCATGTGTCGTTCACTCCGGGACCCTCGACATCTTAATCAAATTGTGAGTTTATACCGGTAGAATATTGAAAGGGTGGTGCCGTATATTGGGGACGTGCAGGTATCACCAGCTTTCGCTAATATATTCCTGGCATGCTGCATGGTACGGGGACCTTCACGTCAATTAGTCTCACACAGAGTCCCTCCAATTGAAAAATTTGTATTTTTTGCCCCAATGCTTTTTTTCGTGACATGTTGTTCTCCACATATATTGACGAACGTTTCTGGTTCACCTCCGGAATGAGAGTTCTGAAAATATTCCAACTCAAATATTTTTTGTGAATATTAAATAATATATAACAATCTATAAATCTCACATGCATATTTATACTTACTGATTGCTGAAATTGTACCTTGAAATACAGAAAGTGTACTACTAGTGCAATCTAACGACATTTAAAAACACCATAAGATGTACTTGTCAAAATAGTAGATACTTTCAAGAACGACGTGTGAACCTACGATGCTTGATGTGTACATGATCTTCTATTGATTTTTGTTGATGAATTCATGGAGTTGATATTTTCCGACTTTGGAGTCATAAAGAGCTGTTTGGGATTTGAAGTCGTTGCCTCAATTGATAATAGACACAACTGATGAGCACCTTGCAGAGCTAAACTAAAGATTATAATATAACATATAATATAACATATAATAAAACTAAAGATCTCATTGCAGAACTAAACAGATATAACAGCGTGTAGAAACATTACAATGATAACAAGAATTTGTTCTCAACAGATCACTATTGAATTACAGAAAAATACATAATGAATAAATAAAATACAAAGTTGAGTGAATAATAATACCCTCCAAAATCTAAATCACCAAAATTGAAAATATTTATATAAAACAAATTATCAAATATAATTTATAATCCAAATATACAATATCAATATCTGAAACAAACAAACAATCAATTAACTGAATCTCCTAACAATGAGTAGAAACTAAACAAGCGAACAAAACTCAAAACGAACAAAAAAACTATCCTCAATGGTTTTGATTTGAATAAACATTAATGATGGAAACCAGTGAATCACAGAGCTAATCACAGCAGCTTGATACCTATTCTGCAATAGAATATGCACATTTAGACGGCGCGGCGATTGCGAGAGGTGATTGGTTCTGTGGGTTCTTGATATAAAGTCTGGCTGCTTATAGTACACCTACAAGCACCAAGGAAATCAGTTTCAGACAAAAGCTAAGGACAGTGGAGATATCATTGAGTAGATAGAATATAAATTTCAATGCAACCAAACTCCTTCTGGTGTGGAGGGTGCTCGTGTTGAACCTTGAGAGCAACCTAACGTGATCAGAAACCCTAGGTGGATAAAAGCAATCCTCTTCAAAGGAGAACCACTTTAAAAGGCTTCACTGCAAGGCCTCCACGCGGTTTGAGTGGTCGTAGCGTAGTTTTTTTTTTTAAACGAATAAAACACTCAATTTGCATCATATATTCAAAATTGTTGACGAAATGGATAACCTGGCCCTTGCCATTTACATTTTGAAGATAACTTCATGTAAATGTTGTCCACGACTTCGTATCAACTGGTCCATTTGGCAGGTCCAATTTTGCGTCACTTTTTCGTGCATTTCGTCCTATATCTCACGAATTACGCGTGTTATGTTATCCTCTAAGGCTTCAATCGTGTTCGGCTTGTCCACATACACTAACGACTTTACATAACCTCACAACTAATAATCCAGAGGCATCAAATCGCATGATCTTGGCGGTCAATTCACAGAGCCATTTCGAGAAATAAGCTGATCACCAAATTCATCCTTACACATGTCCATTGCTTCACGAGCTGTGTGGCTTGTGGCACCGTCTTGATGAAACCACATGTCAACCAAGTTCAATTCGTCCGACTGGGGCAAAAAAGTTGCGTATCATGGCCCGGTATCGTTCGCCATTGACGATATTCGCCCATAATCGTCAATAGTCGTCTTTGAAGAAGAATGAACCGATGATGCCACCAGCCCATAAACCACACCAAACTGTCGTTTTCTCGAGATGCATCGGTAATTCTTGTATGGCATGTGGCTGTTCATCACTCTAGATGCGACAGTTTTGCTTATTTATATATCCCTTAAGCCAGAAACGAGCCTCATCGTTGAACGCAATTTTTCGATAAAACAGCTGATTTTCATTAAGCTATTCATTAAGTCCCATTCACCAAAAATTAGAATTGGTAGCTGCAATATTCTCTTCAGTACACAGTGTACGCATACAAGACAATGGTTAAATGTCCAACAAAATAGACTTGGTGCAAAATTCGGTGATAACAGCACGAATTACTGATTCGTCAGGTCAATTATGACGACCATAATATGGTCGTAACAAACGATACACATTTTTCACAGAGTACGAATTTTGATAGTAAATTTCAACAATTTGCAATCGTTGCTCGTTTCTAAGTCTTTCCATGATGAAATGGCAGAATGAACTAAAAACTTGTTTCTTCGACAGATAACGTTTGGATGCCACTATCAACCAGTGCCGCCAACCTGAAAAACTTAACTCTAAAAATCACCCATCATTCTGGTCGCCAAACAAGACAGCAGTATTTCAGTTTTCATAAGAAGTTTTAATAGGCAGGAAGCTGTTTGAAAGGTGGGGTCGTTGCCTCAATTGATGATGGGCACAGCTGATGAGTTCCTTGTAGAACTAAACAGTTTGTCCTCCATCAGAAAAAGCATCGATTTCAAGAATCTCTTACATTCATTCCTTGAGCGAAACGGAAGAAATTACATTGTACATATTCAAATTGCCAGCCCTGCTATCACATTCTTCTGATAAATTTAGAAATTTCACCAATAAATGTCCTAGTAATCGTAGACCTTATTGTCTTGATTTCAACTGATTCAATATTCAAAGACTCATATAGATTGTTTAAAATTCGGAGTATTTCTGCATCCGAATACAATAAAATGTTTCGCAAAGAATTCTTAAATTACCTGACAATTCCTCTTTCATTTGGACGTCACGCTGCAACCCTTCTCTAGAACAAATGCCGCACTCAAGACCTATATAAGTGTCATGCTATCTGATGGTCAGGAGTGCAAATTATTCCCAGAGGAACAATAATAGCAATTCAAGGATGCTGTTTACATTTCCTGGACCACTTTGTTTTCTGAAGCCGAGTGCCCTTTCCCTGGTATTTAATTGAAGTCCTGCGCAATCTCGAGCAGGCTGCAGCGGGCGTTTATTTCATTTATTGCGTGGTTGAATTATTTCCTTCAATATATAATTGTATTATTACGTTTTATTTGCGGAAATAGTTCGGATACGTCGATAGTATTTGAATAATTTCGATGGACAGCACTTTTTATGTTTATCGTGTATATTTGCTTCAACAAGAATATCGTAAGGATTTACCTTGATTCGAATATTGAAAATAACTAGATAAAAGTAATTGAGACTTTGGAAAATTTCCCATTTGCTTTTTCTACGATTTTTACTTCATATTTTGTGGCATTCACTCAAAAATTTGGCTGTGAAAATTATAATTGAATATAAACTTAAATTCAAACACTTCAACTAGCAAGATTTTAAATGAAATAACTCAGTCACAGTCGAAGGCATATTCAAAACTTCAAATCATCAAACTATCCAAATAAATTGATGAATTAGTGACAATATTCTGAAAAGATGTTACTGAAATGATTTGTAGCGTTTTCGAAGATCCCGAAAATCACTACGCAAATTAGTAATTTACGTAGAATTTTGGAAAGTTTCCAATTTATATTTGCTTTATATAATGTGAAAGGAAAAATGTGCACGGAGTTTTTCGATACACTGCAATTTTTCAATCATTTGATAGAATACTTGGGATGGTTGAAGTCAATACATCCGAATTAACATTCATCATGTTGATTGATTAGTTTTCTTTCAATCCTCGGCTTTTGAGTGATTGAGTTCAGATTGCCCTATATTCGCAATACCTCTGAAATGATTAATTAACTCAATCTCATCAATGAAGAGATGAACGAATCCAGATAAACACAAAAAGAACGAATGACTTACGTTTTTTTTACACCAATTCAATTTCTTTTCATGGGTCTTCAATAACATTGACAAAATAACATTTGTGAGTATAATGTTCGAGATTAAAAAGGCTTCATTCCAACTGGCGATGAAAGAAAATTATCACTATATCTTTTGAATATAGATGTCAATATAAGGTTATCATATAAGTTATGAGTTCTCCAATTTCAGCGCACAATTTTAGCTTTTCACATTGTGCATATTGTGTTGATAATATAAGTTTTTTATCTAATTGTAATTCAATATCTCAACTCTCGAAAGCATCAGGATTAATTTTCGTAATGCTTCAATCATAGTGATTTTCTGTCCCAGGTTGACTATCTGTTTTTCGTAATATTAATATTCAATTTCTAATGATAATGTCTTATCTTCAATTTCAAGTTGTAGCTTTTTTTTAATGAAGGTTCGTGTGCTTCGCTTTGTACCATTTCAACATTATATTTTCGAAATATTTCACATATTATTTCACAAAAGAAAGAGTATTATATATGACATGCAAATTTAGTTGAAAAGATTAATGCTTTGTAGAATTTTGAGAGTGGATATATCTAGTCTTGCATATTCTTGTCCTAGAGCCTGTTGTAGGTTGGTCATCAAACCAATTTGTTACCGTTGAAGTTGGTACTTTGGGCATCTCAGGAGGATGCCATTGACGTTTATACTTTGTTCGCATTCAGTGCACATTGAAACATCGTCGTATTTGAGCAAGTGAGCGTGTGTACCTGGTACAGCCTAGTCGACATCGAGATATTTTGACTTGGTAGAGTCGATTATTGAATCATCACTCGAAGTATTTGATTTGCTTCAAAAATTCATTTTTTGTAGGGAATGTGCTTTCCATTCAACCTTATGTGATGCAGATACTTTTAAATCTTCTATTGTATGAATCTGAAGCCATCTGTATACATTCTTTCATGCCCATTTTCCTGCAATATCTGCCAGAGAGTTTCCATCAATTCTAGCGTGTGAGGAAATGTAGATGAAAATTATTTTACTACAAGAATATTCAATTTGTGAACGTGGTTGTTGATCTCAATTACTATGTTGTTGTTGCTATACATTCTTTGGAGTCAGTGTATTGCAGATAGAGAGTCTGTATGCAGACACAGTAGTTCTTTCATCATCCATCAGCCACCAGATCTCCAGTGCATATAGAACACTTATTTATGCGGTATATATTTTCTAGATAAAGAGTTATAATTGATAGATAATTGATATAAACTAATATGATTGTTATCCTCATTTTTGATCAGTATAAACAAAAATATGTTCCATATATTTGTTAAAATATCTGGTAAATATAATCTGTAAGGCTAAAGGATGTGCTTCATTTTTATTATACTTAGAAACTTGCAGTTCAACTTTAGTGTTTATTCTGGCCCAAGGTGAAGAGTATGAACAAGCCTGCATGATGTTCGGGATTTTGTAAAATATCTTTGCTAAGTTTCTATTAAGAAAGTTTTAGGATTAGTAGTAAAAAACCAGATGTTAGAATTATTCGAAAAATTTTCTGACATTTCTTCGTTTCAATCAGGATCCGTAGAAAACTGCCCTTGTGATACAGCAGTATTGAGCATATGTGAGGAATGAAGTGGTGTTATAGATAAAAGAGAAACGGTTGAAGTAGTATTGGAATAGTATTGGAGAAGTAAAATTGGATTTTAAACTAGCTCTTGGAACGCTAAGCAGATCATTATTATTGAAAAAACTTAATAAATTTGGCTTTGAGGAAGTAGTAAATGATTGATTCTGATCTTACTTGGATTCGCGAACACAAAAAGTTAAGCTGAATAGCATGCTGTCGAATAGCACTCATATTACTTTGAATAATCAAAATTTGTGAGAAAAATCGCTAAATATCCTTCACAAACTGCAGGTTTCGATGTATGTTTAGTTGATTTTATTCAATATTTCAGATAATTGCAACCGAAAACGAATACACCCGAAGCTGAGCCAAACGCTCCCAGCCAGCCCGATTCTACAATACTCACATTCAAATCATTTCAGTTCTATAAGATTTCGGTTCTTTCAAACATCGAATTCTAAAACCATCGTTGCAACTGGCATGCGATTGTTTTTGACGTTGACAGATTTACACGTTAAAACTTCGAATGTCAGAAAATGTATATGCGCATTGAAGGTTAAGTATTTATTTTAATGACTGTTTAGTAGAATTTTTTTATCGCCGGCAACATTGTTCGACTGGACGTTTTTAGCGATCGTTCGAATGAAACAGCAGACTGCGTTTTCTCTTCTTGGCGATTTTAAGATGAATTTACGATTGCTGCTTCTAAAATTTCCCAATTGTTTTTGAATAATTATAAAAGACGTTTAGAAATTCTTTATTGAGTACGATGTATAAAATAATCATGATAATTCGGAACTTTTTCATAAGTATTAGTAGCAATATTATTTCAAATTAATATAAAACATTTTTTTCCAAAAGAAAAATAAATGCATTTGGTTATTCCCAAAAAATAAAATTTTTTTATGAATAATTTTTACTATAATTCAATGAAAAATATAATGAAATTATTCAAATTTTTGACGATATATTCATTATATTTTCATTTTGAATTCGAACTTTTTCATTAATTTTGTTTCATCAATTTCACGGTTTCCATGATTTACGATTATTTGAGTAATAAATTGAATCAATGGAAAAAAGTTTCATTACCTACCTATGTATGATTATTTTTCTGTTATTCTTAAGAGAAAATTAGGTAAATATTTTCTACTTTCCAATTTTGTATTTTTCCTTCTGCTGAAATATATTGTTCTTTTCTTCTGCAGAAGTGTTAATTTTGAACAAAACTTTACCAAATCAGATGAAAATGTTCATTCGAAAAATATAATCATTTTAATATAAAAGCTTTCCGTTTGCTAAATGATCTTTGAATCTTTTTATTCCTGGCGAAATATTTATTTCATATTACTTTGAATAATCAGAATTTGTGAGAAAAATCGGTAAATCTCATTCACAACTGCAGGTTTCGATGTCTGTTGAGTTTTTATGATTCAATAATTCAGATAATTGCAACCGAAAACGAATACACCCGAAGCTGAGCCGAACGCTCCCAGCCCGCCCGATTCAATTCTCACATTCAAATCATTTCAGTTCTATCAAATTCTAAAACCTTCGTTGCAACTGGCATGCGATTGTTTTTGACGTTGACAGATTTTCACGTTAAAACCTAGAATGTCAGAAAATGTATACATTTGAAGGTTAGATATCCATTCTTAATGACTTTTTAGTAGAATTCTTCAATTGCCGGCAACATTGTTCGGCTGGACGTTTATATGCGATCCTTCGAATGAAACTGTAGACTGCGTTTTCTCTTCTGCGCGATTTTAAGATGAATTTACGATTGCTGCTTCTCAAATTTCCCAATTGTTTTTGAATAATTAAAAAAGACGTTTAGAAATTTAGAACTTCTTCATTGAGTACGATGTATAAAATAATTATGATAATTTGGATTTTTTTATTAGTATTAGTAGCAATATTATTTTAAATTAATATAAAATATTTTTTCCAAAAGAAAAATAAATGCATTTGGTTATTCCCAAAAAATAAAATTTTTTTATGAATAATTTTTACTATAATTTAATGAAGAATATAATGAAATTATTCAAATATATGACGAGATATTCATTATATTTTTATTTTGAATTCGAACTTTTTCATTAATTTTGTTTCATCAATTTCACGGTTTCCCTGATTTACGATTATTTGAGTAATAAATTGAATCAATGGAAAAAAGTTTGATTACCTACCTATGTATGATTATTTTGCTGTTAATCTTAAGAGAAAATTAGGTAAATATTTTCTACTTTCCAACTTTGTATTTTTCCTTCTGCTGAAATATATTGTTCTTTTCTTCCGCAGAAGTGTTAATTTTGAACAAAACTTTACCAAATCAGATGAAAATTTCATTCGAAAAAATATAATCATTTTAATATAAAAGCTTTACGTTTGCTAAATGATCTTCGAATCTTTTTATTCCTGGCGAAATATTTATTTAATATTACTTTGAATAATCAAAATTTGTGAGAAAAATCGCCAAATCCCCTTCACAAACTGCAGGTTTCGATGTCTGTTTAGTTGATTTGATTCAATAATTCAGATAATTGCAACCGAAAACGAATACACCCGAAGCTGAGCCGAACGCTTCCTGGCCGCCCGATTCAATCCTCACATTCAAATCATTTCAGTTCTATAAGAAAAGTTTTCGGTTTTTTCAAACATCGAATTTAAAACCTTCGTTGCAACTGGCATGCGATTGTTTTGACGTTGACAGATTTACACGTTAAAACTTCGAATGTCAGAAAATGTATATGCACATTTGAAGGTTAAGTATTCATTTTAATGACTGTTTAGTAGAATTTTTTTATCGCTGGCAACATTGTTCGACTGGACGTTTTTAGCGATCGTTCGAATGAAACAGCAGGTACTGCGTTTTCTCTTCTTGGCGATTTTAAGGTGAATTTACGATTGCTGCTTCTCAAATTTCCCAATTGTTTTTGAATAATTATAAAAGACGTTTAGAATACTTTATTGAGTACGATGTATAAAATAATTATGATAATTTGGATCTCTTTCATAAGTATTAGTAGCAATAATATTTCAAATTAATATAAAACATTTTTTTCCAAAAGAAAAATAAATGCATTTGGTTATTCCCAAAAAATAAAATTTTTTTATGAATAATTTTTACTATATTTCAATGAAAAATATAATGAAATTATTCAAATTTATGACGAGATACCTATTCATTATATTTTCATTTTGAATTCGAACTTTTTCATTAATTTTGTTTCATCAATTTCACGGTTTCCCTGATTTACGATTATTTGAGTAATAAATTGAATCAATGGAAAATAGTTTGATTACCTACCTATGTATGATTATTTTGCTGTTAATCTTAAGAGAAAATTAGGTAAATATTTTCTACTTTCCAACTTTGTATTTTTCCTTCTGCTGAAATATATTGTTCTTTTCTTCTGCAGAAGTGTTAATTTTGAACAAAACTTTACCAAATCAGATGAAAATGTTCATTCGAAAAAATATAATCATTTTAATATAAAAGCTTTCCGTTTGCTAAATGATCTTTGAATCTTTTATTCCTGGCGAAATATTTATTTCATATTACTTTGAATAATCAAAATTTGTGAGAAAAATCGCCAAATCTCCTTCACAAACTGCAGGTTTCGATGTCTGTTTAGTTGATTTGATTCAATAATTCAGATAATTGCAACCGAAAACGAATACACCCGAAGCTGAGCCGAACGCTCCCAGCCCGCCCGATTCAATCCTCACATTCAAATCATTTCAGTTCTAATTATAAGATTTTGTTTCTTTCAAACATCGAATTCTAAAACCTTCGTTGCAACTGGCATGCGATTGTTTTTGACGTTGACAGATTTACACGTTAAAACTTCGAATGTCAGAAAATGTATATACATTTGAAGGTTAATATCCATTTTAATGACTGTTTAGTAGAATTTTTTTCGCCGGCAACATTGTTCGACTGGACGTTTTTAGCGATCGTTCGAATGAAACAGCAGACTGCATTTTCTCTTCTTGGCGATTTTAAGATGAATTTACGATTGCTGCTTCTCAAATTTCCCAATTGTTTTTGAATAATTAAAAAAGACGTTTAGAAATTTAGAAATTCTTTATTGAGTACGATGTATAAAATAATTATGATAATTTGGATCTTTTTTATTAGTATTAGTAGCAATATTATTTCAAATTAATATAAAATTTTTTTCCAAAAGAAAATAAATGCATTCGGTTATTCCCAAAAAATAAAATTTTTTTACTATATTTAATGAAAAATATAATGAAATTATTCAAATTTATGACGAGATATTCATTATATTTTCATTTTGAATTCGAACTTTTTCATTAATTTTGTTTCATCAATTTCACGGTTTCCCTGATTTACGATTATTTGAGTAATAAATTGAATCAATGGAAAAAAGTTTGATTACCTACCTATGTATGATTATTTTTTGTTAATCTTAAGAGAAAATTAGGTAAATATTTTCTACTTTCCAACTTTGTATTTTTCCTTCTGCTGAAATATATTGTTCTTTTCTTCCGCAGAAGTGTTAATTTTGAACAAAACTTTACCAAATCAGATGAAAATGTTCATTCGAAAAAATATAATCATTTTAATATAAAAGCTTTCCGTTTGCTAAATGATCTTTGAATATTTTAATTCCTGGCGAAATATTTATTTCATATTACTTTGAATAATCAGAATTTGTGAGAAAAATCGCTAAATCTCATTCACAACTGCAGGTTTCGATATCTGTTTAGTTGATTTGATTCAATTATTCAGATAATTGCAACCGAAAACGAATACACCCGAAGCTGAGCCGAACGCTCCCAGCCCGCCCGATTCAATCCTCACATTCAAATCATTTCAGTTCTATAAAATTTCGGTTCTTTCAAACATTGAATTCTAAAACCTTCGTTGCAACTGGCATGCGATTGTTTTTGACGTTGACAGATTTTCACGTTAAAACCTAGAATGTCAGAAAATGTATACAATTGAAGGTTAGATATCCATTCTTAATGACTTTTTAGTAGAATTCTTCAATTGCCGGCAACATTGTTCGGCTGGACGTTTATATGCGATCCTTCGAATGAAACTGTAGACTGCGTTTCCTCTTCTGGGCGATTTTAAGATGAATTTACGATTGCTGGTTCTCAAATTTCCCAATTGTTTCTGAATAATTATAAAAGTCGTTTAGAAATTTTTTATTGAATATGATGCACAAAATGGTTATGTTAATTTGATTTTTTTTATCCATTTGGTTTATGGAGTCTACATTCAATAGAGTTTCCAATAATTGTAACATTCACTTTGACTCCGTAGGAGTTATTGAACAAGGGAAGCTGACTAAAATGAATTGATTTAGATTAAGTTCTTTGTAATGTTTATTTTAATTCTATTATTTAGTCATTAATTTCTTTTTTATTTTTTTTATATTAGATATAGCTCTTCGTTATATTTCTTTCATTTAATTCGTTCAGTTATTATTCCACATTATGTTATTTTCTGTAATTGTGTGTTATACCTTGGAACGCTAAGCAGATCATTATTATTGTAAAAACTTAATAAATTTGGCTTTGAGGAAGTAGTAAATGATTGATTCTGATTTTACTTGGATTCGCGAGCACAAAAATTTAAGCTGAATGGCATGCTGTCGAATAGCACTAAAGTGGATTTAGGCGTAACCCAAGAAATTGTGTTAAGTCCGTTGTTGTTCTCCTTATATATAAACGATATTGACTCTCATGTGAAAAAATGTTCTATACGTTTATTCGCTGATGAAACTATGCTCTATATACCTATGTGGGTATGACAGTGGGGATCACTAGAGACCTTTCTGCAATTAATGAATGGTTATGTGACAATATCTTATCTTTAAATGTGCAAAAATCTAACTTCATAGATTTGGGTACATTCTAAAGCAATAAGAATGAGGATATAACTATTAATATTAATGAACAAAAATTCAGAAGAGTAGAAACAGTAAAATATCTAGGCAATATTTTCTATTATTATTATTATTTTAAGCAATATTATTAGACTGGCACGATTCTACTGAAGTAATCAACTTATCCCAAATGAAAATGAAAAAATTTCAAATACGAATCGAATTATGTTTGACGAAAAATTGAGATTCAATGATCATGTTGATTTCATATCATCTGAAATCGCTAAAAACTCAATTTTTTGAGAGGAATAGGAAAAAACTCTGGACATATGTGAAATTATTGTTGTTCAAATCAATAATAATGCCACATTTTAACTATTGCCCCACTTTGTTATTTGGTTTAACTAAAAAAGAAATTCAACAAATACAAAAGCTACAGAATAGTGCAAAAGGTATATCCTGTTAAAATAATGCTGAACTCTTTGTAACTTATTCTGTTGAACGAAGAACACTCTTCGCTTCATATATTCATATTCAAAATAGAAAATTTGTTGCTTCCATGTAATATAGCAAAAATTGTAACATATGTCAGTGATGTGCATGAGTAATATAATAAAAATACAGATAGTTTTTATACCCTAAGTTGTAAGCTTCCTAAATATAAAAATAGCATATAACGAGTGGTTTTTTAAGGTTTATGTTTTTTAGGTTGGCGGCACTGGTTGGTAATGGCATCGAAACGTCATACGTCAAAGTGGAAAGTTTTCACTATACTCTGCCATTTTATCATGTGAAGACGTACAAACGAACAACGATTGCGAATTGATGAAATTTACTATCAAAATTCGTAACATATTTGAGTGATGTGCATGGGTATAATACTAGAAATACTGATAGTTTTTATATCCAAAGATCGGAGCTTTCTGAATCTAAAAATAACATATACTATTACGGATTTACGGCTTTCATTAATTTACCAAGTATATTGAAAACTAGTAATAGTATTTATATATTTACGCGTGATCTAAGAAAGTAAATTTTAAATGATGAGATAGGTATGTAATTCAAAATTGACAGTTCAAAATATTTTGATATCATTGAAAGATTTCTTGTATAGCTTCAGTAGAATAAATATCATATGAATATTATTATTATTAGATAAACGTTCCGATTAGCTGAAAAGAACTGGAGAAAATTAATGTGAGTATTTTAGAATCTTATCATTAATCGATACCTGATGAAAACCTAAATACATAATTTGAAGAGAACTAAGTAGTTTTTTATTTTCACTACAACTGAGTCAAAACATGACAATGTTGTTTGGCCAACACAGTGGCTTCATCAGATGATGATAATAAACTGCAGTTCAATATCTGTATCTGATAAAACCATGTGTTGGTATTGACAATATTGCCATATTTTGACTATATTTCAGTAAAAATCAGAGAACTACTATTTTTTATTCAAGTTGTACTAGCAACCAACATATTGGATAAATATAGAATAACACATATAGAGTGACTTTCAAATGACGATATATTCTATAATTCTATGTTTAGCTGTACTCTACCTCTAAATATTTATCAATAAACCCACTGCCTGAAATAATTAGATGCAGCCTCATAAACTTTGCAAGATCATGCATCATTAATAACCTGAACTTTCGTCTTCATGTCGTAAAATTAATATTCTAAAACCAAACATAGAAAATGAACGACTGAAATTCATAGAGTATCATCTATCGATGAAGATCACAGAGTTTATTCTGTTCCACGTTGTTGATGGAAAATTCTCCGGCAACTGATGAATAAAAAATAGAGTGCCACAAACGATAAGGTCTCGTTGTTAGTTCGAGAACGACAAACATGACGATGGAAGGTAAAGAAACAACGAAAACTAGGCAGACCTGCTGTACATCTCAAAGAGGAGCACTCCTTTCAAAACACTTCAGACAACTCAACAGGGAACATGCAATAAAATTCTCGCACTTGTCCTGACTTCAAGACAAGGTATAACTCATTTTCTGCAGCTTCGAAATTTCTTCTTTGAGTGCGAATATATACTTGCTATGACCAGAGATGTTGAAATTCTGTGAGAGTGGAAGAGTATGTGTGAGTTACCGGAAATCGAAGAGCAAGATTGAAATACTGACGAACTTGCACATTTTGAACAATCATCAAAGAAGGTGAACTCTGCTTCAAAGTAATAGATACTGAACTGCATAGACAGCTTAGTTGTATCCATAGTTATACACAATGAGAAAATGCTTACTGCATATAAAATTTCACCTATAAATTATAATAATAATAAAAATAATGAAACTTATTGAAAAAAATTGCTCACATCGTAAAATTACATACATTCAATTGATACAATAATTACAACTAAGAAGAATGCTCTCAAAAGGACTGAATTCAATTTTGAGTCTGATCTTTCATTCAGACTTCGGAAAAAATATTGGTTCAAACAAAAATATTGGTTCAGTTTATATTCACAATAATATACAACCTTTGAAAAAAAATAGCTCAGAAAGAATAAATATTTGAGACAATTTCATAAATTATATCGTGAATATAATATCATAAATAAATCGTGAATCATTAAGCCAAGAGTTTAATTTATTTTAATATAAGAACATTTGTGTTAAAAAAAATATAGAAACATATGATACAAAAAATTGATTCATGCATTATTGCCTACATTCGAATCATCGAAATACTCTGCTACACTATATTATGCCTTTGTTGAGAGCAGAGATTCAACTCTCCTCTCAAACAAATGAGCTTTCAGTACTTTCAAATTCGATGGTAAATGGTTGAAAATTTTAATACTTTGATAATAGAGAGAGTGCACAAATTTAGCTGTTTTATGCATAGGAATAAGTAGTACATCCCTGTTCCTTGTTGAATATTCATGATTTCTATTCAATTTAATGAACCTATCTTCATTTCCTTTAACATATAGTAAACATCTATAAATATATAGACAAGGTAGGGTGAATATGTAATTATTACTGTAGATAGATTTACAAGATGTTGGTTGCTGAATATTGTATATTATTCGAAATATTCACTTCTGTGTAATAAACACTCTATTGATTTCTGTAGAGCAGCCCCACAGCAGAATATTATAATTTAGATGACTATATACAAGACTGCTATACACATTCATAACACAGTTTCTAGGTACAATGTTCTTAATTCTAGGGAATGCAAGAAATGACTTACTCAATTTTTAACATAAAACATCAATGTTTTGTCCATCTTAAATTTCTATCGGGATGATGAAATAGTTTCGTCCCTATATTTAACATTCAAGGTACTGATTTCATAGCCCTACAGACGAAAATGAACATATACAGTTTTATTAACGTTCACCATCAGATTGTTCATTCGACACCAATTTACAAACTCCCTCACAATGCATTCACATGCCTCCGGAAGTTCTTCAGGAGTACTGCCAGAATACTACCAATGAAATATCGGAAAATAGTTTCACCTAAAATCGGGACAACTTTTCAGGCAAATCATTTATAAACAAAATGAATAGAAGAGGTCCGAATACAGAGACTTGCGGCACCCCAAGAGCAATAGAATTTTTTTGGGAATAACTGTCGCCTATTCTCACTACCATTGTTCTTTCTCAAATTAAATAGTGAACGTTGATCAAGATGTATGTAATGGAATCAGTACTTTAATGTAATATATGAAGTAAGTTTCTCAAATGTTGAACTGAACCAATATTTCTGTTCGAGGACGAAATGAAAAATCAGATTCGAAACTGAATACAGTCCTTTTGTGAGCATTCTTCTCAGTTGTAATTTCCACAATAATTGGATGTATTTATTATATACAATGTGGGGATGTTCCACAACAAATATTATGATTTTCATTATATTACTATTATTTATCCTTTCAATAATTACTCTTTCAACTCATAAAATAACGAAAACTTCGATTCACATCTCGATATTCGAACCCAGTACTTCTGATTCAGTCTATTCAAGAATTGTCGTTTCGTAATCATCAAATTTCAAATATTTATCGCTGTTACTTGATATGAATCCATTTCAAAGCTGAAATGTTGAATGAAATACTGCCTAGATTCACACTCTTTTCTTCATGAATTGCGAGGTATATGTATGTCACCATTACAATGACTTCTTTGAACTGAAAAAAACAAATATGCCTCGAAGAATAACAATGACTTTGTTCCTGTAAAAATTATCAATATAAAATTATAATCCAACGTATTCCGTTGTTAGCAATATAGTTTTTGAAACGAATTAGTGTATGTGTAATGAAACAGTGATGTGAATTTTCTCATATGTATATACATATATGAGATAAATTAAATTAGTTTCGTATTATGGATATTGATTTTCTTCAAGTATCGGCCTTATCAATTATTAACAAATTAATGCACTCAAATATCATATGGTAATCAAATATATTCATGGTAACTTCTGTTACCTATCGTTGTTAAGTATTCTTAAGTATATTTGAGCATTCTTAGTTTGGAGGGAGGATAAAGTTTATCCACAAAGAGGAGTTAATAATGACAAATTATTGAGTCGATTTAGTTTAATCTCATTGCAGGCAGAAGAGAAACTTCATCATCCAAATGTTTGTACAAATAACTGCCCAAAACTATCGATTGTCCATCTTTCGTCTGCTTTGAAATTTCGTGTTCCTAGGCAAAATGTACTACAGACTTATTCCACCTAGAGACTTCAAGAACCAACTCGGTAATCAATCCCCCCCCATTTGGTTTATGGAGTCTACATTCAATGGAGATAATTGTGATAATTACTTTGACATAATAGAAGTTATTATAAGGTGTTATGTGAACAAGGGAAATTGACTAAAATGAATTGATTTAGATTGAGTTCTTCGTAATATTTCATTATATTCAATTATTTAGTTATTAGTTTCGTTTTTCATTTTTTTCAGATAAGATTGAACTCTTCAATTCCTTTCATTTTATTTATTCAGTTATCATTCAATATTATTTTATTATTATTTTCTGTAATTGGGTATGATACCCGTTGCGAATAAACAATTTATTATTATTATTGAAAAAAAGTATTACAGTTTAAAATCCTCCGCGATATTTTTGAGTATTTCAATAATGAATTTTCTATTATCGGAAATTTTTCAGACAATTACCATCCAAAATAAAAGTTGTATCCACTCAATTTAGTTTTATTGATTTCCATTACCTAAAATGCTATAATCACCTCAAGGCTCATTCAAGAAGCTTCCTTAATCAACAACCAAAATTGAAAAACCAACAAAACAAGAGGACGAAGAGTCCCAAAACTTAGATTGGTCCTACACTTAATTCGTTCGATTAATTTAATTAAATAACGAAGCCTGCAAAAGAAAAGGAATGAGGGATTTTGATTGTCCACTTCTATTGGTTAGGAAATGCCTTGCTTTGTTTTTGCAATTAGCGAAGCGAATAAATAGCTATTGCATCGTGTTAAATCACCCTGAAATGTTTGCAGTTGTAATTCAGTGCGATGTTATGTATTTTCCCGCAAAAAGCTATCGGTTTCATGAGATGTTTATACGGGAAATAATTGTAGGGAGTTAACACATATATGTCACGACATTTTGTTACGGTTGATAGTTTTGTGGAGATGAATAGGTAAACATTTCACTAAATATATCTCATCAAACACTATTTACACTATTGATTCATTTTTCAATTCAATACAATATCCTCCTCCTAAATCGTTCTTACTTTTCAATTCGTACAGCTGGAGGGTATGCAGTCGTCTGAGTTCATACCTACCTCTGGAATACCTCAAGGATCTAACCTTCTGATCTGATGAAAAATATTCACTCTCCACATTTGATATTCGCAGACGATTTGAAACTCTGTCATGAAATTAGATCGCTTGGCAACTGTGTTCAACTTCAGCTCGCGCTGGAACATGTTGTTGCCAGTAAGTGTGAGGATAATTGATTGAGATTGAATGTGTCAAAGTGTAATGTTGTTTCTTTACCAAGGAAAAGAGACCGAATTTAGTGTGATTACAGCGTCGGTGGTCAGGTTCTTTCTCGATCTTCTAAGGCGGGAGATCTTGGTGTAGTCTTCGATCAGAAGCTTCACTTCATTCCACACATAACCCAACTTATTTCATCTGCCTCGAAAATATATGGATTCGTTATACGCAATGGCAAATATTTCAACAATTCCTCAACATTCATAGGACTATTTAATGTCCTAATCCGTAGCAAGTTGGATTATGGCAGTATCTTGAGGCCATTCAGAGAAGGTGCTCGAAATTCTTAGTTTGGAGAAAAGATAAAGTTTGTCCACAGAGAAGAGTCAATCATAACAAATTATTGAGTCAATTTAGTTGATATCTGGCCCCGCATCTCATTGCGGGGTAAGAGAGAAACTTTATCACTAAAAGTTTTGTACAAATTACTGCACAGCAGTATTTATTGTGCTCTCTTGTACCATTTCGTTTATGAAGTCTACATGAAAAGAGTTGCCTATAATTGTGATATCAACTTTGACTCCATAGAAGTTATTATCAGGAGTTATGTGAGCAAAGAAAATTGACTAAAATGAATTTATTTAGATTGAGTTCTTTGTAATATTTCAGTAAATGCTATTATTTAGTTATTCGTTACTATGTTAGGTTTTTCAGACTAAATTGAGCTTTTTGTTATTTCTCCTTCATTTTATTCATTTAGTCATCATCAAACATTATGTTATTATTTTCTGTAATTATGTATTATACTTTTTGAGGAAAAAGAACTTAATAGAATCTATGTAATACATAGGCTACAGCTGGAAGGAACAATTCGGATATATTACAAAAATTTCTGAGGTGCTTGGATGTAGTATCCACGAAGAATGCCATCTATGTATGAAAGTATGCACTAAAGGTTTTTTCAGAATGCATGCTGTTACAATCGATAGTTTCGATCAATGTTTATTCTACAGAGAAATTCTGTAGTTTTCGCATTTTGTAGAGCTTTGGTGTGGTTGAAAAAATATCGATCTTGATTGTTTTGATACATGTCACTGATGATTCCCAAAATAGGATGAAACAGCGACGTATGGTTTTTTCAACAAGATCGATCATTCTCGGAATTTCTTGGAATGAACTAATTATTTGTTCTCGATTGGAAATAGTTTCTGTTTTCGTTGACAACTTTTTTGCAAATAGCTTCCTGAACATTTCATTTGAAATTTTCGATTTATCATATGGAAATTACATTTTTCAAAAATTTAAGGAAGTTATCATAAGTTTCAAAGTTATACAAACAAATATTCATTTCAGTTGACGTTTTGTTTCGAATCCAAACTTGCCAAAACTATTGAAAAAGTTGATTCCATGAAATTGAGTTTCAGTATCCACAGCATTTTTCAGTTTCAGCGGAGGAAATACAAACAGAACAACTAATACAATTATTCTGTAATTTGGGTCTGAAACATAAATACGACAAGTACAAACTGTTCTCTGCAGTTGTAATAATGGGGAACAAATTTAGGTCAAAAGTAGTTGTAGAAAATTCTTGAAGGTATACTCAAAAAACCATGCACGTACTTTATATCAGCCAACCAGTTGCATAAATATCTCGTTTATACTTAAGTTTTCATCTCATTCTCATTCTCCAATAGAATTTTACTGATCAAATAGTGCTTTTCTCATAACCAGTTACTAGACAGTTTTACTCAAATTGTTTTAGTATTTTTGGAAGCTGGGTGGAAGGAATCATATAATATAAAGTCCCAAGGGCATCACAGTAAAAATAGTTGAGAACGCTCGGTTATATAAAATGAAGTATCTCAGTTTGATTATTTCCCCAGAAATATCCATTAACCTCTCTCGAATGTTCTATTGATGCAATTGTCACTTAGTGTCAGACTGTGTTAGAACTATGACAGAAAGTATAGGGGGCGCTTCCGAAATCAATTAAGAACATTTACAACGCAAATAAACTTAACAAAATATCATCTTTCTCTATGTCTTACTTCAAATTGTCATATGACTTACTTTATAGATTGACGTATTGAAAATGATGGAATATCCAGGAAAAGCCTTCAGTTTTGGATGAGTTTATTGAATGCAGAAGTCGAAGAAAAAGTGAAGTTTGTGTTTCAACTGATTTAATCTGATTGACTTATACACATATATTATTGAAAGAACAAATTTGAAATTTGACTTTTGACAAATAAATCCTATTCCAGCTTTCTTTGTCAATTTATTCAACAATCAATGAGTGCACTTTATGCGCTCTGTTTGATAATAAACTTGGGACTAAATCAAATCAAGGACAATACGCTTCCAACTATTCGAAATTGCGAATTCAAAAGCTAATTCACTTTATTAAGAAATCCAATTAAGTCTAACTGAGAGGAAAGAAAGAATCCGAAAAGAAATATTAAAGGTTTAGCAAAGAAATATCCTTTGTTTTCCACTAGAATAGAACTGTCGTACCGCTCACTAAGGATTTTAATATTTTCTTTGTTTTGCTAGTTCCTAAACTTCTTACATTTCCAGGTTTTTCATTATAATTTCCTCTCAGAATATGAACGAGTTTTCATGCTAATGGAAAAGGTCCTTGATGAATTGAGGAAAACGTAGAGTTCTTGTATTCAAGGTGTTAATAATAGCACGAATTAATTGGGATTATTTTCGAATCTACACCTCATTTTATTGCAGAACACAGTTTCGGTTAATAAGTTTGAATTATTTTGCAAACTGGAATGTCGGAATAAATTATATTCAATATGAATAAATGATCCAGATTTGAATATATATATTCAATGGTGTTGGCGTTCACTTGATCTGAATCCATTATGATCGAATATGAACTAAAATTCAAACACTTGAACTTTTGATTTACACTTTATTCACTACATAGCATAACGTGTTTCGTCGTTACAAATGATTTTACAAACTGTCCAAATAATCGATACAGAGCGAAATTTTCGTTTTTTTTTATATTTTTAGTTCAGCTTTTATTAAATTTGAGTTATTTATATTCCAAATTCAAGTTTAATGTCAAAAATTCAAATGATAGTGACGGAACATGTTTCCTATTACTCTGTACCATAAGTAATTGATATCATGTATAATTGTCATCTTTCATTCGTCGTATTACTTGGGCGTTATGTATAATTATATATTTATCACTCATGTTCGTCAATAACAAACATATTGTATATAACCATCGCATTCGCCATTTTGGACTCATTTGTCTTCCTGAATAACTATTGTTCAAATCTGGATATTTATTTGTTTTCTTCATTTTATTATTTTTCAAGATAAAAAAAAGGAAGAAGAAATCACGTAACGTTCAAATAATAAATAAATGGCAATTCAACATAATGTAAACAGCCCCAGTGGGAAAAGGAAATACAAAGCAATAGTTTCTTTTATAAAATGATAAATGAAAAATAATATATAATAAACATAATAATATATAATAAACATGAAAAAATAATATATAATAAACAATTAAGTGAAATGTAATGATTTTTTTTTAATTCAGTGGACCTACAGTTCAACGCCGGTTCCGAACGTCCAATGGTCTTGTAATCCATGTACATTACCCAACATATTTCATTATTTAGACTACTTGAATCATAGACAAACAAAAACACCCATGACTTCAGCGGGGCTCGAACCCGAGTTCTACCGCACCATAGTCGGGAGTTCTATCGACTAAGCTACGGAGACCGACATGTAAGGATTTATTGCATACGTTGAAATTTATTGTATCAAGGGTGAAAATATATGTGAAAGAACGAAAATAATTAATAAAATAGAATGAGATATTTGTTCTTCAATAGGGTATGAATTTGTTTGAAAATTTATATTCTATCATTGCTTTTATGACATCAACAGTATCTAGAGGCATACTTAGAAGGAATTAGTGTTGAGGTGGAAGAACTTTTTGCTCTGAGTAGATATCTCATCTTCAGACTCGCCGATTTGTCAATGTCTGACTTGGCGGGAAGTTTGATTAAAGTTGATTATGAGGTGGAGCAGGTGTATGTAGTCTTCTCATCGAATTATTTGATGGCTGGTTCTTAAATCTAGCTTGAACCTGTTTCGTTCAACTTCTAAACCAGGTCATTCATGTATTGACTTTAACTAAGCTCTAAAGATTTCTGCAGATTTCCATTATGATGGCAATTTAAATAAAGTATTGTTATAATTCAGATACTTATCTTGTTCAATATGTTAAAATCACAAAAAAACTTGCTATTGATGATATCATTTCACAATTTATTAATGGATTGAATGAAAGGTCATTGTTTCTACTGAAAGTACTGAAAACTTTTCTTTTCATCCATAATGTTTGTCCAAATAATTGACCAACTGTATTCGAAAGTGAACTCAAATCAATCAATATTGAGAGTTTCTTGTGGTTCAAGTTTTTCACACAAAATCGTCCTACTCACTTAAAACAAGCAGCAAAACTCCAAAGTTCTTAGAATTTTAGTAATTGATTAAAGGTTTGAAACATACGCCCAGAGTTTTGAACAGTTTTTGGGCGATATATCCTAAGTTTTGGCTTTCGTAGGTATCGAAGTTTTTCTTCATTTCTGAATTCCAGTGGCTCTCAAAATCAATTTATTCATACATATAATGATAGATTTCATTGAATTTCTCACGAAGTTATTTTTGGGTCAGTTTTTTCTACTGATACTGAGATCATCTCTCAGAAATTTGGGATAAGCTTCTTCAACATTATAATAATTTGTCAACTTAATAACTCATTTTGTAATACTTTCAGAGTAATCGAAAAATAACGATCAATTTTCATAAAAGCTAGCAAAATGATGCTTAATATTTCGTTCCAGGTTTCTAAATGAGAATGTCACGATCAAAATCGATGGAAAATATGAAAAGTATGTTGAATTAAATCACAATTCTCAATTAAAAATAACTGTATGATTATGCTTTGTCAAACAAAAATATTTGACGATGTATATACTGAAATTTTTAAAAGAAATCGCTCATAGGAAAGAGAGAATGCTATGACGAATAAAGTGAAATCAGGTCGATAGTTTTCATCATCAAAATTTCAAATTCATCGCAACAGAAACCCAGGAGACACAATTCTTAATAATGAATTTTCAGTACAAAGCAAGCCTGTATGGGAATTTTGATAAAACTATGAAACTTTCAAATAGAAGTAATATGCTTAAGAGGTGAAAATTATATAATCCTCATTTCCATTCATTAAATAATTGGTTATACGAATATCAAAATTTGAGGACATACTTCATATGTTATTGTGTCCATAATATACCTCATCTTTAAAATTTTTCAAATCAAAATTAAATTTTCTCTATTCGTCAAAAAGTGACGCTAAATTTGAAGCTTGCGTGTCAAAATCTTTCATGTAATTCTGAAATATACTCGTTGACGATATTCTAGTTGTTATGATGACAGTTTTGTCACTAAATTTACATTCTTGTACCTGCTAAGTTGGCCATGATGCACAAGAAGCCACTAGGATTATCTTCAAATTAATATATTGACGCATGGTTTCTTCAACAAACAGATTTTTTACATTGTTGAGTAGGTTGTCATTCAAAACAAAAAACTGAAATCATCTATAACATAGGCGTATCTATTTTATAAATCAGTTTCTTCATTATTTTAACTCTATGTCATAATAATTTCGATATAAATCCCATACTTTTGAAGCGTGAATACCAGTTTTATTATGTGCGGAGAAAGAGGAATTAACTCTCGTTTTCAATAAATCACTTTCCCAACTTTCGCTCTCGGAAATCTTCTGTATTCCTCCTAACCTCGCCCTTCAACAGACACAGGTGTATCGAATCTTCCAGCCCTTGAATCCTCTTTGTATCGGTTGAAGAAAATGATATATTGCCCAACTTAGTGATCGTTAAGTGCACAAAACACTCGAGAATAATAATGGCGAATTTCGTAAATAGGGTCCAGTTTTACGGTTTTGAATATTCTAATTCAACATTTTGACTTAATGCATGACCATCGTCGTGTCTCTGAAGGAGTTTACTCCGAGAATATTCACTGGAAGACCCTCGAAAATTCCACGGAACCTCTTCGAGTATTCGAAAGCTGAATTACGATCTTCAATAATATCCTTGTTGAGATGAGTTTCTGAATTATTACTGTCGATTCTGTCGTACATCTCCTACGAATTAAACTCTGGAAGTCAGAAGTGTTCGAGAGGATTCATTCATTATTCAGTACTTCAGAAGTAGAGTTGCAGTTTTGCATGAATATAGCATTGGAAAGGAGTACAAGTCGAGGAATGTGTAACACGTTCGTCGAATTGCATTCTGTAGGTTTGAATTTATATAGGTTGTCCAGAGATCCCAGGAAACTCGATACAATAAATTACTTAATACTCTAGTTTAACTGTAAATTTATGAGATTTCTCACATTGAAAAATAACACAGCTGAGATACTGACAAACCTTTTCACATCATTTCCTCAGTGACTAATTCAAAAATAATTCAATATGAATTAACAAGGTTTCTCCATAATTCTCAATTAATTCTTTCTCAAATCTGATGTAGTTCTAATCGTACAAATAACAGAACCTGTAACTACAGTTGAACATTTCGGTCTGTTGACGAATTAACAATAAACATTTGAAGAATACATAAAACTACAATTCAAAACATCATATCTTAAACTTAGAAAGCTTTCACCGTTGGAATATATTTTGATACAAATCAAAATTAACTCTTTTGTTGATTTTTTGTTAACCTTTTGTTAAAATTTAACAAAAGGTGGGTTCTCGGCAAAGGTAAGACTGGAGGATGACTGACAAACAGCACTTGTCGATTTACATCGATATTTCGGTCCTATATTGGGTCCTTCTTCAGGATGCTAAAATATTACAGCGGAATAGAACTCAGGCATTCTTATTATAATAAACAATTCAATTGTTGTTTAGTACTTACATATCAACTAGTTGTACATAATATGTCTTTGAGGGCAATCTGCAAGCATTATATTCACTGGAAATATAATGAAAATCAAATCAGATGGCTCCAAAACAAAATATTCGAAAACTCAACAGTGAGGTTAAACGAAATGTCAAAAAAGAAAGTAACTAATCACAGAACACTAACCGCGACCGTGAGACAGGACCAGAGAAGAGGCTTCACATCTTAGCTAAGCATCACCTACTTTGCGGTTATCCAGTGTAAGAGGGTAACTGAAAATACCACTTAGACCCTTGATGTCTGTTCTCTTAGTACTACTAATTTTGTATTTATTGATGAAACACATTTCTAAAGAGGCTCTTTTCTCTTCAACGGTCTATTTACAGTTACCTCCTTACACTGGATGACCGCAAAGTAGATGAAACCTCGGGTCAAGTTCTGCTCTAAAGTTTCTGATCTAACAAAATTCCTAAATATATAACAATGTTTCCCTTTCAATGTTCTGGTTTTCAATTCAAATATTGTCATTTTCATCTGTTAGGATCCTCAGTGTTTCATTCATTTCCCTCAAAACTTTAAACTCAGAGTGTTGAAAGCAGATATTCTGACTTTTCGCTAAGTATCAAGAAGAACTTTCTAAGTATGCAATTAAAGTGGGGAACAATTTATAAAATAATTTCTGTTGACTTCAATTATTAGGATGTCAAAACTTCAATCAGTTTTTTATCACATCAAACCATCCAGACATGGAAACCAGAGAATTCGTCAAGACATGGTTCAGACGATACCGCACAGCTGATGACACTAGAACTCGAGCCAACCTCCAAGCTGACAAAGAGGAAGAAGATGCATTTGCCATTTATTTGTAAATACATTATATAATTTTATTGAATATATTAAGTTTTTAATCTTTGTGTTTGAATTCGTTAGTGAACGTATACATAAAAACATGTCACATCTTATTTTTTTTTCTGTGATAATTTTTTCCCTTCCATAGGCTTCAGGGCCCCAGAACCGAACCCCCTGCTCTCTGGGTGGGGGAGGAGATACTCGTCAGACCACTTCCTTCCATTGGTAAGTCAGTATTTAGCGTTCCCACACTGAAAATTTTGCTACTACACCACTGGACTCAAGATGTGTAAAAATTGTCAAATATATTGAGTCCACCAAAAAATTTAGTGAAATTAAGACCTTTGTTTTGAATTGTAAAATCAATATATATGAAAATATTCACCAAGACTATATTGTTCTCATCTATTATGACCAGTGAACCTTGATAATCATTGAAGAACTCAATTCGGTAATGGGTAATTTCATATTAAATTAAAATGCAGATATTGACTTGGGCATCACTGTTTTTGAAAATTTTATTATATATACTCACTCGTTTTATCCGAATAGATTACTTCAATTGATTTTATTCAATGAAAATAATTTCTATCTACTACATATTTGCGAATGAATTTCAGTTTATTCATTACTCTTTGTTTACTTTCGAATCAACGTTTTATTTTTCATTCTCTGATATGTGGATTCATTATAATCCCCTTCTGATGAAGTTTTATTTATTCATTGTCCAGGCCAATTTTCTAGTTGCCGCAAAAATAAACTCGTATGAATTGAATGGGAGTTTTCGAATTTTATTACGATAAAATATTTGAAGTAACGTTTATGGAAAAAACTAGTATTTATCGGCCCATCAGATCATAGAATATGAAAGACCATTGAAACATTTTGTGTCAATTATTCACCATAAAGCATCATATATTCAATTTGCAAATTGAATTCTATTGTTACTTTTATCAAATAGATTGATAGAAAATGTAGATCAATTCAATGATGAAAATAATATTTCAGAACTGATTTCGAATTAACGACTGAAATGTTCGATGCATCTAGGAAACTTTTTTTGAAGATATTCGCGATAAATCACATGGAAGAAGGAAATCTATTTTCGAGAATTGTGAAGAATAAATCTTCTTCCACCACATGACAAAATTCTAGGACTAGTTCTTAAAAATAAGGTTCTTGAATTATTCGCGAAATATTCGGTTATTTCTTACTTAAAATCAAGTTTCAAGAGAAATTTCTCCTGTGAGACAGCACTGTTGAGCATATGTGAAGACTGCTATAGGAGAGGTAGTGATTGCATCATTATTGGACTTCAAAACGGCATTCGAAACTTTATGTAGATCATCGCTGATAAAAAAACGAAAAAAATCGTAATTTGAAGGTTAAGTAAACAAATGGTTCAATTCTTATTTACATTCCCGATCTAAGAAAGTTCAATGGTGTTCTTTCTAATCAAAGCATGCTAAATTGTTCAACCGATGTCAGTCAAGCAGAGAATACGTTTTGCTACATATATATCTATATCTGAAGTTAAACATACATTGTTCTCTTATAGAATAATAAAAAATGTAACATGTGTCAGTGATGTGCACTGTATAATACAGTTGAACAAAAGTTTATATGTAGTAATATTATCGATTTATACAATAAAGAGTTTGTGAAGACCCTAACATAATTACTTATTCTAGTTTAAAAAATTAATTTTCCTGAAATTTTACTCATAACATACCTAAAATGATTCTCAAAACTCAAAATTTTCATCGTTAATAACACCTAAGTACTTAATCTTACTGACTTGTTCCAATAGTACATTTTGATTTTTATATCAACCGAACTTTTGTATTTATGAGTACTTAATAAAACATTGTTATCACACAACAATTTATGCAAACTATCAAGGTCACTATTAATTATATCAGCTAATTCTTGTGAATTGTTGCTCGTAGTATACAACATCATGTCGTCGGCAAATATAGAAATTTTTTGAAATCTTTACATACTCAATTTCATCGTTTGAATACAAATTAAAGACTAACGGTCCGAAAAGTGTTTCTTGTGGAACTCCATCATCATTAAGGACAGACAGTTTCCGTATTTAACATGTTGTACTCTATTAAGTAAAAATGAATTGAACCATTCAAACACTGTTCCAGAAAAACCAAATTCGGCAAATGTTTTAACAAAACGACCTTCAAACAGTTTCGAATGCTCTTCGTAAATCAAAAAAACTATTTCATTTTCATCTCTAGCACTCTTGACCATTTACCTCAAAATATATATAATTTGTATATTCTTCTTCCTTCGTGTAAGTATACTTAAATTGAAGATTGTATAAAATTGTAGATGTAATCAAAGAGTTCACAGGCTTCAGTATTTCACATTAAAACGCATAGAAAATATGAATAAATAGATTGGTAATCTATTATAAAATCCTTTAAGCCATTTGTAATAACACTTAACAATGGATTTGTAACCCGAAGTATACCAGTATGTGTAGTATTTTTTTGTGGATTTCAATCATGGGGTTTCTACTATACGATCATATTTTATAACATGAAGTTGAAGGTTCGAAATAACAAATTGGAATAATATACTCTGAATATTTCATTATGTGTTTTTGTGAAAGATAATCCAATATTTCATTATTGGAAAGCTTCTTTGAGTATAGAAATAAATCCAAGAAATAATTTATTTTAGCATATAACTAATGCAGCCTAGAATAGACCCCTATTTTAAGTAAGCTTCAGTAGACTAATGTTTCTTTATTGACAACACGAAGTTAAGGAAAAAATATCTTGATTAGTGTCATTACCATTTCCATTATAGCATCTGACTCATGTAAACTGTTGTTTAGACCCGGAAATTTTCCGATCTAGCTACAACTGTTGTGTCAGCAATCACATATTTTTCCATTAGTTCTGATTATCTAAATTGAAATCTCGAATCAGATCTACGCTTTTTCTAGGGCTCTAGGGTATCCGGAAAATATCCGATAAAAAGAAATTGCTGCATGGTATCAATTTATACTGAATGAATTGTAAAAGCAATGACATCGATAGAATGAAAAGCTAGGCTGAAATTTCATCAGCTACAAGAAATATAGAATAGTATTCTGCAAATATTGTGAAATTATATTGTATTTTATCATTTTCGATTAAAAAACATTTTTTGATCGTTTTTCTTCATTTCTGATAACTTTTAAAATTTTTTTCAGACTGATAATTGGTTTTTAGAATCTCAGCTTGCTACTTTCAAAATATTTCAACTCATTCGAATAATTGAACTCCCAAAAAAAAATAATTCTCAAGTTCTTTAATTCGAATATCCCTCATCATTTTTTACTTGAAGTACATGCTAGTTTCTGTTGATAATGTTATTATTTCAATTAAAATGGGCTGTATGATATTCACACTACCAGTGGATATTGGAGAAAGGAAGAACGTATATCAAAATGTTCTATTGAAGGGTAGGTTTTTGACCAACTTCATTGTTCATTCCAAAATTGAGACAACTGCCAAAAATAGGCGTTTTACCGAAAATTTCAATGATAATACCTATCTAAAGCTCATTTTAGCTTTTGAAAATGGGGTAATACTCCGCAAGAATTGTCAAACAAGTCAAGTGTTTCTTATTCAATTTATACTTTGTTATATTTGTCACTTACTTTTTACTACAAATAATGGCTGATTTTCGAAGCAATTTTGACCAATACAGCGTTAATCCTTAACCAATTATACACCTTGAGTACATGTTTGATTTAATGTAGATCTTTATGGCCCTTAACAGCATATGATTTAAATGAATATTTTCGAACATGTTACAGATTTACAGGGAACGCGACTTTGTTTTATACTATTTATTCATATATATTTTTAGCAATAACTAATTCGATTTTTCTGAAAAATGAGTTTGACATTTTGATATCTATAGTAATTCATAAAATTCAATTATTCATAAGTTTTGACAAAGTTGTGATATTCAACAAAAATAGAATTTTTCATATCGAACGAAGCCTGTTATTGCTGAAAACATTCAAAATTATCAACATTCAAAAAACAGGCAATAAATCAATTTAGATATATATATATATATATATAATGTATATTCTATTAATTGGGTCAAAGGTTATATAGGTTGAATAATACCAGAATTGTTTCTCTGAAATCAACAAAGTATTTTATTAATTTATCTAACTTTAAATATAAATATAATTTTCAATCTTACCTGAAATCAACAAAGAAACAACATTCAAAGTTATTATTCACGACAATTAAATATTTTATTCGTGCAGCCATTCATTCACATGTTATTTCGTTGCATTCACAAATTGATTGATTATTATCTACCTGCGCGTATCCGATATACAAGTGTAATCAATTTTCCTACTTATGGACGCGCGCAATTCAAATATTTAAGGAAATATTTCCTTACATCACCCCCCTTAAGACGAGAAACAATTTTGTGTATATACAATATTTACAAGGTTAAGTACAATAAATCTTATTTTACTAGTACAGTTTCCGTATCTAAGGTCAATGATGGAGTGAGTTTAGAGATGTGAAATATATTGGACTCTGATTTTTTATGTCCTATATCTACTTCATACATTGAATTGGATATCCTATTTAAAATTTTGTATGGTCCTATTCTTAATTTATCTAATTTATTTCTATTCATTGGGTTTCCATTCTCTACGTATACCTCTTCTCCAACCTTAAATTCGTGATGTTTTTTGTTTTTGTCATACAACTGTTTGTTGTAATCATGGTATTTCATGCTATTTTCTAATGCCGTTATTCTATCATTCTGTAGTAAGTTGTTATTTTTATTCGTTTTTAATTCTTTCGGTAATACTGATGTATCTTCACCGTTTAGTAAGTATTTTGGACTGAATCTTGTGACTGTGTGTTCTGTTTCATTGTACTTGTTTATGCAGTTATGTGCTACAGTTGTCCATGCATATTTATTTTTTTTTTCATTTATTGCACACCTTATCTTATTTACTAGAGTTTGATTCAGTCTTTCATTCAAACCATTTGAGAATGGTGCATTAACTCCTGTGAAAATTATGTTGATATTGTTTTTGTTTAAAAAAATCTTGAAATCTTTGGAGTTTATGCCTGGATATTGGTCTGTAAGAATTGTTTGGATGTTATGACTTTTTAATACCTTTTCAGTTAGTTTTATGAAATCATTTGTGTTTTGTGTCTTGGATGTTAGTATATAGGCAAATCTTGTAAAATGGTCTACTAGTAAATGTAGATATTTTTTTGTGGATCGTGATCCTCCGAATCCACCTATGGTATCTACAGAAACTATTTCAAACGGTTTCTTTGCGGGGCCTAGATGAGACATTAAACCTATTTTGGCTTGTCCTCTGGATTTATTTGCAGTGCAGATTTCACAATATTTACATGTATTAATTATATTCTCTAATATATTTGCTGCTGTATAATATGGCAATATTTTTTTTTTCATCTGGTTTATACCTATATGACAAAATTCTGTGTGTATTTTTTTTATTAGATGTTTACAAAACTCTTCGGATAGTAAAATTTTGTCTCTGTTTCTTGTTTTTTTGTAATATAAATTATTTTTGAAATTCAATTTATCCATATTATTTTTTATTGCTGTATTGTGGTCTTGGTCTCTCAATATATCTTCTAGTTTTATTAAGTTTACTACTTTTAATTTGTCCTCTTCATCTTCTTCAGCATCTAAAACGGGGTTTCTGCTTAAGCAGTCTGCTTCTAAATTATTTTTGCCTGGGTGGTATATTATTTCAAAATCAAATTGCGATAAATAATGAGTGAGATCTCCTAGTTCTTCGTCGGTTCTAGCCTTAATGTTCATGTTTTCTAGTGGCCTATGATCTGAGAAAATTTTGAAATGTTTGCCTATTAGCCAATGTTGCCAATATTTTACGGATTCTTTTATAGCTATACACTCCAAATATATTGCTTTTTTCTTTTTTGTGATTCGCTTAATTTTTTGGAGAAGTATGCTACTGGTTTTTCTGTTTTTATATTTTCTTGTAATTGTGGTTGTTTTAAAACAGCACCTATTCCTAGCAAACTAGCATCTGTATATATATGAATCGGCAGGTCTGGGTCAAAGATAGCTAATACCGGTTGTGTACAAAGAAAATTCTTCATGTAATCAAAAACTTTTTGACATTCTTCTGACCAAACGAATTCTTGTCCTTTTCTCAATAAGTTATGGAGTGGATCTAAGGTTATTGAAATATTTGGTATGTATTGGTTATAAAAATTAATTTTACCTAGGAATTGGCGAACATTTTTTTTATTTTTTGGTTCAGGAAAATTTCTTATCGATATCAAATTATCTTTTATTGGAGATATCGAGTTATGTTTTATTATATGGCCTAAATATTTCACTGAGTCAAGTGCAAATGTGCATTTGGAGAGTTTTAACCGGAATCCTTCTTTCATTATTGCTTCTAATAACTGTGATACATGGTCTATGTGTTCTTCAAAAGATTCTGAGAATATTAAAATGTCATCTATGTAGTTAACTGCAAAATCGGATAATTTATGTTTTCTTATTATGTTACTGAGGATTCTTTGGAAGATACTTGAAGATGTTTTTAATCCGAAGGGCAAACAAGTCCATTGAAAGTGGCCCTCTTGTGTTATAAATCCCGTTTTTTCTCTGTCTTCAATTCGTAAAGGAATTGACCAAAAAGCCGAGTTTATATCCAGTTTGGAGAAAAATTTGCAATTTCTTGTTTTTACTACCAAATCTTCTATTAATGGGAACGGTTGTGATTGTGGGACTACGATTTTGTTTAAGTCTCTAAAGTCTATACATAATCTTGACCTGCTATTCTCATCTTTTTTAAAAGCCAACGTTACAGGTGCTGCAAAAGGGCTATATGATTCTTCGATCAAGTTTTTTTCGAGTAAATGCGATATTTGTTTTTCTATTTCTTTTTTATCTTCGATTGTACACCGATAGGGTCTCTTACTGCAATATCTGTCTACCATGAGGTCTATTCTAGCTTCGTAATCTTTTACCGTGCCTATATCGTACTTATCTTTCGCGAAAATATTTTTATATTTATGTATTAAGTTTCTTATGATATTTTCTTCATTATGATTCAAATGGTTTGTTGAAATATTGAAATTATTTTCATCTACATGTTCATTAAAGTTTACTTGATACTCATTCATTAACTCTATAGATTCGGAAACTTTTTGTTCTATCTCTAATTTTTCATTTTGTATCAGTTTGAATTTTTGTATACAATCTAGTCCTATTAGAAAGTCATACTTGAAATTTTCATTGTTGACTATGAACACATTTACATATTTTTCTATATTTAATATTTTAATTTTTATTTTTATCATACCCTCTGATTTATAAACACCATTAATTGTTCTCAAATTAGGCTGTCTCACAGAATTAAATTTAGATTTTAAATGAATGAGTTTACCATTTATAATTGATATATTTGAACCTGGATCATAGATCGCTGGTACTTCCAAAAAATCATTTATTCTAATTTTGAGTTCAATTAATGGTGGCACAATTAGTTTTTTGGATCATCGGGACTTAATTCTACGTCTAAAGTTAAGTTGTTTACTTGTTTCCAATTGTTACCTTTTTTCTCTTGATCTCTAAACCAGCATTCAGACTCGGGATGAAATCTTGTTCCTTTTCCTCTATCCTTGCATATTTTACACTGTCTTTTTTCGGTTCCTTCCGTAACATTAGATTTACCCTTTCTTACTTGTGGATGCTTTTTATAAACTAAATGCTCTAATTTACTTACTTCATTGTGTAGGTCTTCAGTTTTCCTAATGTTTTCCCTATCGATTTTGTCTACTACATAATTTGGTAAACCCATGGCGATAAGATCAATAACTGTGTCACTATCCATTGTTTTCCTTACTTGCAATAGTAATTTTTCTTTTTTCATTGAGTATTCCAACAATGAGCCTACTTGATATTTAAATGACATTGCATATCTTATTGGATACCAACCTTTACTAGAGAATGTGTTACAAAAACATTCTTTCCATTCATTCCATTCTGCTGTAATAGTGAGTTTTAGTAATGTACAATCATACCAATCAGTACAAACTTTTTCCATGAATGATTTCAAAATCTCAATTTTTTTTTCACTTCTGGTAATATTGAAACGTTCACATTCTTTTTCAAAATTACCCCACCATTGCTCTGCATTCATATTTCGTCCATCAAATTTGTCAATAGCAAACTCATTAGCCAGTTTACCAGAATTTTGTTCAGTTTCTTTTTGACTCTTCTCTAGTATTTTTTCCAATAGTTTTACTAATGATTGTTCTGAAGCATTTGCAGTGTCATCACTGTCTTTTTCATCTATTTCTTCCAAGTATCCTTCGTTGAATTGAATATTATCATCTTCATCACAGTAAGTATTTCTCAAGTCGTTGGTTAAATTGATCCATACTCTTCTCAGATGGCCTCTTTGCGAGCACGCATTTTTGACCTTTGTATATGCTGGAGTTTTCATTAATTCTTTATGATGTGATGCATTCATATGTTCCTTTGGAATTTTAAAAATACGTCCATCCGTTGTGGTTATTCTGGTTACACACAGTATATTTGATTTGCCATCTGCTGATGCTAGCACTTGAAAGGTAAACTGCAATTTTTCCATGGTGATTCACAACGAGAATGTTGTTTTATAATGTATATTCTATTAATTGGGTCAAAGGTTATATAGGTTGAATAATACCAGAATTGTTTCTCTGAAATCAACAAAGTATTTTATTAATTTATCTATCTTTAAATATAAATATAATTTTCAATCTTACCTGAAATCAACAAAGAAACAACATTCAAAGTTATTATTCACGACAATTAAATATTTTATTCGTGCAGCCATTCATTCACATGTTATTTCGTTGCATTCACAAATTGATTGATTATTATCTACCTGCGCGTATCCGATATACAAGTGTAATCAATTTTCCTACTTATGGACGCGCGCAATTCAAATATTTAAGGAAATATTTCCTTACATATATATATATATATATATATATATATATATATATATATATATATATATTCATATTCATTGCTATCTTGAACCATTTTATTTATATTTTCAGAAAGATATTATTGGGTTTTCTAGTTCTCAAAAATATTTATTGAACATCTTTATCACATAACGTTTCGGTCCTTTTCTTGGGCCTTTTTCAAATGAAGTTTCATCAATATATTGTCATCAACTAAAAAAAAAATGACATGCCTGTCATTTTCTCTTTTCCGAAATGTGGTATATATAAGGTAGAAATTATCAACGCTTTGCAATTTGAAATCTCGATCTTTTTGCCCCAAATCGAAATCCTATCAATTTCAATTAGAGTAATTATTCTCTTGTTTTCAGTTCCAGCAATTCGACCTTGACCAACGGTTGAAGAGCACTTTCCATATATTTCTGCTTATCTTTGACCATCGTATACGAGGATTATGTTTCAATGAAATATGAAAAGCGTTATATATTGAGCACTTTGGGACATATTTTACGGTATCTGGAAAATTATTAGGGTTTAAATCATTATATGGTATGGAGAGGTGAATTTCCGAACGCATTAAGGGGTGAGTTATGGTAATTGAATGGGGGTGAATTGTGTCAAAGCGTTCAAAACACAAGGGACGATCTCTGCACTCTTTGTGGAACCAAGAAGAATATTATACTTTACTGTCGCATAGTCCCTATGGGGTACATAATGCCAAATTGAAGATTCGAAAAAGTTGTAGTAAATCAACTTTGAATTATTGAAATCAAAAACATTTAAACAAGAATTTCAAAAGTTGTTTATATAGTGTCCACTAGAATACCGTTGCGGTATACAATACCTCCATCAGGGGGATGAAAACTGAGTACAAAAATGACTTATCTTCTTTTATTTACCCTCACTAAACATCAGGTTTAGAAGGGGGAGTTTTTAACCCCCAGTTGCTCGTTAAGTGCTGAACCGATTTTCTTGTATCTATTTATTTCGACCTTCATTTATAAACCTTGCAGAAAGTTAAGTTTCAAGTCTTTCTCTTCCTTAAAAATTAATAATTCGTTGAATATACGGTGCCGAAGGAAAGTGGTCTCACTGTGTTCTTATAACAAGCTTACAATGCATCGAGTACCTCCATATTTGTACAACAAGATACGTTTTAGGACTGATATTCATAATTTAAATGTTAGGCATAAGAACACTATCACCATACCTAGACATGCAACGTAGTATTTTAGACGGTCGTTTTCTTTTTGTATAGCGGAATCTATGAACAACTTATCACATGAATTTCCTGTTCTGTCCAAGTTGCGTTTCAAAAAAAATATTGTGGAGAAGTTATTATCGATGTAATTTTGCGGTGTTTCGAGGTTTCTTATGGTTTGTGCCTTTGTGGTTATTTTGCTGTTGAGTTTTGATCTTGCTTTCGGTAGAACATTTTCTATCACTTGATTGAATGTGTTCACTTTATTCATAGTATAGAAAACCATTATTGTCGGTTGGTTTCTTTTTTTTTTTTTCATTCTGAAGTCGATTTATCTCATCTTGTCTTCTAGTAGATTTAGGGTTGATATGGTTAATTCAGTAGATAGGGTTAGATAGTAGTAGATCTAAGGTTTAGATGGAGGAGCAGATGTGAGTTATTGTTTTACGATTGCGTGCATACTGAATCTCGCCCTAAGGAATGGTTTTTTTATGTAAAAATATTATGATTTATGTTAATAAAGACTATTATTATTATTATTATTATTATTATTATTATTATTATTATAATGTGTAGGATATCGTAATTGTGGTTGAAATTGTGTTGGTTACCGATACAGTGCATCTTTGCTCTGGTAGCTTCTCAGGTATTCTCTTATTCTTGTATCAAATGTTCTAACTGAATGTCCAATGAAGCATTTCCCACATTCACAGGTTAGCTCATAGACACCCTAATTTGGTCCTCTACTCAATATATATCTAATAGTGTTCGCGTTTACTTGATGTGAATCCATTATAATTGAATATAAACTTGGATTCAAACACTTGAACTTATGATTTACACTTTATTGACTATCATGACGCGTTTCGTCGTTACTGGCCACTTCTTCAGATTCTAACAGAATAATGACAACAAATTTGAAAAAACAGGTATAAGTATGAATGCAATTTGAGATTCTATGAATTAGGGTTTCACTTAAGATATTCCATTCTAAAATTCAATTTTTATTACCTGAAAAATTTCAACAACGGTGAATTGTTTAATTCTATCTGTTTATTTTGCAAATTTCCAGAATTTTGAAGAATACTTTCCTGTATATTATGTAAAAGTCTTAAATTCGTATCAAAAGTATGGTTTTCTGTTAATAAATGGTTAGCATAATTCGAATTGTTTTTGTCATGCGTGAACATAAATATAGTTTCGTCACATTCCTCCAGAAGTTCTTCAGGAGTACTGCTAGAAACTACCACGGATGAATCATCGGCAAATAGTGTCACCAAAAACCGGCAGGTAGATCTTTTATAAACAATATATATAGAAGACGTCTGATAACAATTCAGAAAAACACCTCTAAAACCTACATTGTAGCATTTATCAAGTATAAATTCAAAGGATAATGAATCAAATGCCGAAGATAAATAAAAAAATAACCCCGCCACAAACACTTGTTCATCCAAACACTCGTAGACAGATTCGAAAAACTTAACTTCAGCTGATTGAGTTGAGTGGCCTCTTCTGAATCCATGTTACGCGGAGTCAATTATTTTGAATCTATTTAGATTCATTCTGGTGAAAACAATTTTCTCTATTACTTTGGAAAACACGCTCAAAATGTTTATTGGGCGATAATTAGTAATTTCACTTACGGTTCCATTCTCAAATACTCAAATGCTTATAATTATGGAAACATTTATAAGATATGCAAAGTGCTCGCCAATAATTCCACTAAATCCTTTCAAAACTTCGGCTGATATGGAATCAACACCGACGCTTTTTTATTTTTTAAGGCTCTAATGGTATCCTCAACTTCAAATTTAGTGACAGAGTAGAAGTTAAAATTGGTGTTCACCATGGGTGATAATGTGCCAATCCGGGATAGATTATTGTCATATCGAGATGTTAATTTGGTACTGGCCATTGTGGAAAAATGTTCGGCGAAAACATTAGCTAACTGATTCGGATCGTGAAACACCTCCCCCTCAAAGTTTGAGGTCACATCACTTCGCCTACCGCCACTTTTCCCAGAAAGATCGTTAACAATATTCCGAATTGTTTTATTTCTGTTCGATGAACCATCAATAGCTGAACCATTAAACGTATATATCGTATTTTTGATAAGCATATTGTGTTGATTTCTGGCGTTTTTATAGTTTTGTAGGGCATTTTGTAAGGCATGTATTTCGAATCTATTGAGATAATTATCATTCTGGCGAAAACAATTTTTCCTATTACCTTAGAAAACACACTCAAAATGGATGTTGGGCGCTAGTTAGTTATTTCACTTACGGTTCTATTCTTAAATATATAACTTTATATATATACTCTTGATATTCTCAAAGTTGTCTTAAGTGTTAGGTGAACAATTTTCGAGTAGATTTAATTCGATTATTTTATCCTTAAGTAGATGAACCTTCATGTACTAACTTTATCTTCATAGAAATATTACAGTTTAACATTTTTATTGTCATTTGTCACCCCAATGGTCATTCTACATTCATTCTTGTAGTATATGTGAGTATTTTTCGTTCGAGTGTAATAAACGAATAAAAAAATGAAATTTTATTAGTAGCTGGACACAATGCTGTGAAAATATTCACGAATATTTCCTCTGAAATTTCGAGATGTTCTTTGAAGTTTACCAGCAAAGTGTTGTGCGGTTTTCCATCTAAAACAAGCCCGTTTTGTATACAACCTCCGAAAGGCCAGGAAATTTTTGTCAAGAATATTATGAAAAGCGAAACGATTTGGCCCCTAAGCGTTCTTACTTCATTTAGGATGAAAAACAATCAATACACAAGAGTGCACCCTATGGCTGTGCTATTACTTTGTGAGGAAATTCAACTTTTGTTAGGTTTGATTTTCATTAGAGCTTCAAGGCTTCTTTTGCTTCCCGCTTTGTGTTTGACTTTGGCAGATATTTGAAGAAGAGATTATGAGAGCTTCAGTTAACGAACTTGGATGGACATAAGCTGAAATCAGGGCATACTGTTGAATCAAAGGAACTCGAGTGAAGCATAATTGAAATTTAGGTTGATGGAGATATGCCTGAAATATGCATATTGGTTGATTTGATTACAATATTCTTTATAGAAACGTGTGAAGTACGTATACAACACATTGAGGGTTAAATTCAATGGACGATGAATCTACTCTGTGATAGTTCATATTTAAATGAGAGATAATAATAAAAACTTGTCTAAAAATCACTGACTGAACAATTCTTTATTCGACTAGTTTCGCCTTTTACAGCATTATCAAGAATGAATACATATTACAAAGACAACCTATAAATATTTTGCAAACCTGTTCGGACCACCTAGAATAGAGGTGGGGGTTTCCAAATTAACAGAGATTTAACAGCGGGGAATGGTTTAGGTCTAACTGGTCATTAAGAAGATCGTACTTATCGGATTTTTGAAGTTTATTTATTTCCATGGCTTCCAGGTAGTTCATTTTAATCCCTTTTTCACAGTAATGAAGTATCTTAGGTTTGAAACAACTCGAGATCGTATGTCCTGTCGACTCTAGATGTTCCCGAACAGCAGATTGTCCGTTTTTTACGTGTTCTTTTAGCCTAGTTTCAAAACATCTTCCGGTCTGGCCAACATGTAAGTCGTCATATGTTGGCCAGACCGGAAGATGTTTTGAAACTAGGCTAAAAGAACACGTAAAAAACGGACAATCTGCTTTTCGGGAACATCTAGAGTCGACAGGACATAAGATCTCAAGTTGTTTTAAACCTAAGATACTTCATTACTGTGAAAAAGTGATTAAAATGAACTACCTGGAAGCCATGGAAATAAATAAACTTCAAAAATTCGATAAGTACGATCTTCTTAATGACCAGTTAGACCTAAACCATTCCCCGCTGTTAAATCTCTGTTAATTTGGAAACCCCCACCTCTATTCTAGGTGGTCCGAACAGGTTTGCAAAATATTTATAGGTTGTCTTTGTAATATGTATTCATTCTTGATAATGCTGTAAAAGGCGAAACTAGTCGAATAAAGAATTGTTCAGTCAGTGATTTTTAGACAAGTTTTTATTATTACCTCTCATTTACATTGAGGGTTTTTTACATGACAAAAACTCATAAATTTTGTTTGCTTCGTTCTTTCTACGGCCAATTTGATGCCATTAAATTGAATATCAGTACTTCAAATAGTTAATTAAGTCAGGATATACGTAATGAAATTCTGTTCATACCCTCGACGCATGAAACAATTTCAAGAATTTCTAGAGTTGTGTATATATTTTCACTTATATTGTTTCGGTATAGAATACTTTCATCATGTGGAGGAAAACTTCAGTGAGTTATAAAGTTAAGCTACTGAACATGAAAGTTTTAGGCAGTTTCATTGAAAATTGAGAAATTAGATCTGGTGGGGATTCGAATTCGGGTGTTTACAATCTTCTTACACATCTTGAGAATGTTATAATAATAATAACTTTATATTTTTTCCCTACAGATGTGCATCCAATTACAGGGAAAAAATACAAAATGTTACAAATATAATAGTAAATAGGAAAACATTCAAGAAAATAATAATAATAATATAATGATTAGTTCTTTATTCTCAACAGGTATAACGCCCAATTACTGAAAATAATAACAATGTTGAATACATAACTGAATAATTACAATGAAAAAGATATAACAGAGGGCTCAATCTAATTTAAAAAATGGTAACTTATAACTACATTATAGCATTCAATGAAATATTACAAAGAACTCAATCTAAATCAATTCATTTTAGTCAATTTTCTTTATTCACATAACTTCTGATAATAAATTCTATGGAGTCAAAGTGAATGTCACAATTATTGGCAACTCTATTGAATATAGACTTCATAAACCAAATGGGTGATTGTATAAGGGTTGGTTCTCTATAAGGTCTCTAGGTGGAATAATTCTGTATCACGGGAATTCTGCCTAGGAACACGAAATTTCAAAGCGGACAAGAGAGGAGGAAAATAAATACTATTGTGCAGTAATTTGTACAAACACTTGAGTGATAAAGTTTTTCTCCTATTTCGCATCATGTTAATCCCATGATTTCATCAGTCCAACATGGTTTTATGAAAGGTCGTTCAACAATTTCTAATCTAACACGTATTAGTCAGTACATTGCCGAGGGTATTGATAATCGCAAACAGACTGATGTGATATACATAGACTTCTCTAAAGCGTTTGACAGGCTTGACCACGCTATTCTATTGAATAAACTAGGCACTTTCGGGCCTTCGACATCGCTCATCAAACTTTTCGAATCGTTCTTGATAAACGCGTTTTTTGCCGTGGGTATACATCAATTGAATACTGTGCTTCATCTGGAGTGCCCCAAGCTTCCATACTTTGTCCTCTGCTTTTTACAATGTTCATAAATCATATAATCGATGTCATTGATGTTGAGGGTTTATTGTTCGCAGATGACTTTAAGATTTTTCATTATGTTTCCAGCATCGGTGACTATGAACGCATCGCAAGAAACTTGCATAATATTGTAAATTGGTGTGATTTCAACAAATTAAAATTGGTAGTACAAAATTGAAACTTTTGTACTACCAATTTTGTTTTTTGTATATATTGTGTTTACTGTTTTGTAATAAGGACTTGTCCTGTAAAACAGTGTATGTTAAATAAATAAATAAATAAATTTTGCGAAGAACGAGAACGAGAATATAATAATTGTGTTATGCATCCAATTAAAAAAAGGAAATTTTAATTGATCACATGTGAATATTTTTAATTAGAATTCCCAGAAAACTGTTGTGTGACAGAAATTAAATCGTTAGTTGAATTCTCTTCCAATTTTGTAGTCATAAACGTAGTGAAAGTCGAATCCTTCGTGTTGTTCATCATATAAAATTATGTTAATATTAAATAGAGTAACAAAACAGGCAGCTACTACAGGAGTAACGTTTTAAAGTCCAGAAGTATGTGTCGAGCCGTATCTGAATTGAATTCTGAAGACGCAATCCATTGACCGAGTCGCCTCAAAGGGACAGACGTCCCAAACCATGAAGGATATGTTGCAAGCCACCAAAGTTCAAAGGAGGGTTTTGCGAAAATAAGATTATCTATCTCTAAACTTGACGCTTGCTTTCTGCTTTCACTCCGATCCCCCAAGAAATAGAATTCTGCGTCTTATTTGGTCTCAAGTTTATACACGAAATATTCATGGAAAGATGCTTTCGATACCTCGTATCACTGGAGGATCCATAGCTAATACTGAGTGTTATAGTAATTTCGAACTTTGCTACTATGAAATAAAGAAGATATATATATCGGCCAAACAGGTAGAAAAATAAAAACTCGGGTTGACGAACATAAAAGGTCGATTTTGTATAATGTTAATAAAATCGGATTCTCAGAACATTGCATTAACTCTAATCACTTCATAGATTTTGAGAAAACTAAATGCCTACACGCAGGTAATAAAGGAAAATGTTTAGACTTTCTGGAGGCAATTGAAATAAACAGTTCTTGGAAGAGAAAAGAAGAAATTGTAAATGAACAAGTAGATTTTCAATTATCCTTCCTACTCACATCCATTGTATAGATATAAATTTATTGTACGTTTCTTATAGTAGTTTAGTCTTGAAAATGAGCTAACGCTCGAAACATGTTGACTATTCATATTGTGAATAGTCAATCGTGAAACATTAAGCCAAGAGTTTAATTTATTCTAATATTCAATTATGTTTCACCAAGAGTTAAGCGAGAATTCAATCTCAGTCAATTGAATTGTTGCCCTATCGTAGTGATCATCTTCTTCTGGATAATTCAGAGGGTCAGTGGCCAACTGAGGTTGGTTCGATTCCCACTTTGTTCTTAGGACGTTCAGAATCGTCGTTAAACTGTATGTCCAACTTTCGCACATAAAATGAAAATTTTGATGAATTCTTCGTACAATACCTTCTGGAACTTTTGAAACTAACTGTAAATTTGGAATGATTCACAAAATATCGTTTGTACTGCATTCTTGTTTCTTCTTAGTACACCAATGAATGAGTATTGCTGTTGCAGATATCTTTCCTTTTTGAACCCTCGATTAGATTAAGTCTGTATAAACATCTTCATGTGTTTTCCGTTTGTTACGTGAGAACACAAAAATATGATGATTCAAAGTGGAGTATCTGGTTCAATTCTGGCTCTCAAATTTGTGAGTTATAGTGGGTCAAAATGTCCATATGTCTAAAATTGGTATGTTTAAATTGAACACCTTGTATGAATTCTTTACACCAACTTGAAAGTTGGTGTAAAGAATTCCACAATATGCTCAATTCGAATACAACTTTCGATTCAACAAAAAAGCCCGAGTGCAGATAATGAAAATTCAGCTCTTTTATCTATCCAAAAAAATTGTTAATGCTCAAAAGATTTTACCATCTGAACTGAAATATCTTATGAACTAATGATTCTGCATTATCTTTCAGTTTCAACAAGTTCTTTATTTCAGAGATTGAAAGCTGTAAAATGTTCAGCAAACATTTTTGTAGTTACGAGATAAATTTCAAATCTCTTAGATGATATATCATTTAATAATGGTTACCCCTACTATCAAATCTAACAATTTTCTCAACTTAATTAAATTTCGTTTCCACCCTCACTCTCCACATACCCTAAAACCAATCGATTAGATTTTATGACGCCCCTTGGAAAATCAAATAGAATTTAGATTTCATTAGAACTATATTGTTTGACCATAAAGCCCATACTTCAAATAAGCACTTCAAACAAAATTCACAAAAATTTATGTTATATCACTTGTCAGGATAAAGGATCTCTAATCTTTTATATAAAAATGAATCGCAAAATGTGTTGGTAAGCGCATAGCTCAACAACGCTTGTGCCAATTCTGCCAATTCTTTCTTTCAAATGTTCTATGAAGTCCACGGATGCTTTTTGCGGCAAAAAAATTCGAGTAATTGCCGGGAAAACCCTAAAAACAGCTTTTTTCTTTTTCCCATACAAACGTTTTTTAACTGAAATGTAGAATCAATTTGAACTTTATTGCTATTCAATGAAGTTCATATTAAATTACAAGAATTCACTGTTGTCTAAGCAATGTACGTGTGTTCCTAACGTCAAAGAGTCAATTTGCGCTTTATTACCGCTGCACAAAGTTCAAATTCAATCATATCTATCAAAACAGTGTGCGTGTGAGCGTGGAGGAAAATGTCGAGTTCGAAACTCAACAAAAGTGATAATATCACGAACCCGACCAAATTGAATAGTATATATATATATATATATATATATATATATATATATATATATATATATATATATATATATATATATATATATATGTTTGAACGTAGAGATTCACGGATGGAAAAATATAATGGTATATTGTTCCGGGAATACATCCGTTGGTTTGTTGAGTGCCTGTTGGGAACAGGCAGACGTTTCGTCAAGGTCTCACTTGACATTATCAATGCTTCAAATGATGGTTATCGATTACTCGGAGTCTGGTGACTGAAAGAGAGATCGGTTTGCTGGCTACCTGTATTTATACGTTTTCGTCGCTGTCGGAGATTATATCTGTCCTGATTGGTTAGCGGTAGCGGTGGCCCCGCCTCCTCAACTGACTGGTCTTGGATATCTCCTCTTGTCTGTTTTGATCTTTCCGTAGGTTGGTGAATTTCGGTGTGTCGTCTCGTTATTGTTTTCCAGGTACTAGACAACTTCAGGGTATCGTCTTTCTTGTTCAAATGACCAATCTTCTCTATTTCGATGGCTTCTCTAATTAATCGGGTTTTGTAATTTTCGACGTTTGCAATTTGTTTACCACTGTCGAAGTTAATTTTGTGGCCGGTTAGGTGTTCGTGTTGAAATAGAGCCGATGATAGTTGTTTGTTTCTTATGGAAAGTTTGTGTTCTTCTAACCTAGAGGAGATTCTTCGGTTCGTTTGGCCGACATAGCTTTTGTTACATGTTCCGCATGTTACGCTGTACACACCCTGGTTTTCTAGTGGGATCTTCTGTTTAGGATTTCTCAATTTTGTTCTGATAGTTTCAAGTGGTTTAAATGTCGTTGATATATTACATTTACGAAGAATCCGTCCAATCCTGTCAGTTGTTCCCTTGATGTACGGTAGGACGGTTTTAAATTTGCCTTCGGAATCTTCTCTTGGTTTATTTCCCAGATTTTGTTGCAGATCAATCGCTTTTTTAATTGTTTTCTGTTTGTATCCATTTTGTTCAAGGGCTGCGGTAATTTTGTCAAGTTCTTGGGCTTTGTGGTTGTTGTTCGTAAGACGCAGTGACCTGGAAATCAGTGTGTTTGCAACAGCTTGTATCTGCGATGGATGGTGGTGGGATTCGGCGTTTAGGTATCTATTAGTGTGAGTTGGTTTCCTATATACAGTGTGTCCCAATTTGCCATGTTCACCTCTCATAACAAGTACATCGAGGAAGGGTAATTGGTTGTTATACTCAAGCTCTATAGTGAAGTTTATTCGTGGGTGGATTGAATTCAGATGGTCCAGGAATTCTAGAAGTTTGTCTTTACCGAACGACCATACGACGAACACATCGTCGACGTATCTTTTCCATATTTTTGGTTTTAGATTTGTCAATTGTATAGCTTTCTTTTCAAAATAATTCATGAAAAGATTGGCTACTGCGGGTGACAGTGACGATCCCATTGCTGCTCCGTCAACTTGTCGGTACATTTGGCCATCGTGCATGAAGTAGGCGTTATTCAAACAATGTTTGGACAGCTCTATGATATGCGTTGGAAGTGATTCGTTTTCTGCTATTTGTTGTAGGGCTTCCTCTACCGGTATGCTCGGATATAGAGATTCGACGTCGAAACTTGCGATGATGTCATGTTGATCTATGGTGAGAGAGTCTAACAAGTGAGTGAAGTGCTCTGAGTTTTTGATATAAGAATCTGCTCCTTCCACTATGGGTTGTAGTATACTAGCCAGATATTTTTCTAAATTATATATTGGAGAGTTGAAAGCGCTGACGATAGGTCGAAGAGGGACTCCGTCTTTGTGGATTTTTGGGAGGCCGTAGAATTTTGGGCATCTGCTTGATTTTTCCCTAGGTATTAGTTTCTTCTTGGTTTGTTCGTCTATTGGCGATTCAACGATTTTGGACTTAGTTGTCTTTTCCAAGTATGTAGTGGGGTCTCTGGAGACAGCTTTATATCTTGGGTCGTCTAAAAGTTTCATTATTTTGGTGGTATAGTCTTCCGAATTCATGACGACTGTGGCATTACCTTTATCAGCTGGTAAAATCGTGATGGTCTTTTCTTTGTTGAGTTTTTTCAGTGCTTGTTTCTCTTGATAGGTAAGGTTAGGTTTGGGTGGTTTAGCAGATCTCAAGATCCTTGTGACATCTTGTCGTACTTGCTCTGCTGTTTGTTCGTCCAATGCTGAGATACTTGTTTCGACGTTTGAGATGATCTCTTCAACTGGTATTCTGCTCGGGGCAATCGCATAGTTGAACCCTTTTCCTAAAACGCTTATTTCATTTTCAGAAAGGTGATAATCTGATATATTGTGTACTGTAGGGCTGTTGTCAAATGTTGGTCTCAGAGGTTGTTTCTTATGCTTTGCTTGGAGGTTTTTAAGTTTTTTCTGTAGTTTGTTTGATGTCATTTCTCTTTCTACTTCGGTGCGCCAATGTGTTAAGACCTCAAGGCGGTCCCATAGAATGTTGTGAATTTGGTCGCTTATTTTCAAGTGGAGTCTGTAAAGTTGCGTTTCTAATTCACTAATGTCCCGGCGAGTCCGTTTTATTTGTTCTTTCAGGAGGGCGGAGCTAGCTTTGTCGAGTATGGCTTGCGTTCTCTTAGTCTTTGTATGGTAAGAGAGTTGGGTGAAAGTTGGGCGAATGTTTTCATTGCGACAGCTTATTAGAAAACTAAGGTTGCACAGCAGACTACTTCTTTTTACTCTCAGCTTCTCATAAAATTTGGTGTCTTTGAAAGTCTCCTCCCCGTAGAGGTGTATAATGTTTGAACGTAGAGATTCACGGATGGAAAAATATAATGGTATATTGTTCCGGGAATACATCCGTTGGTTTGTTGAGTGCCTGTTGGGAACAGGCAGACGTTTCGTCAAGGTCTCACTTGACATTATCAATGCTTCAAATGATGGTTATCGATTACTCGGAGTCTGGTGACTGAAAAGAGATCGGTTTGCTGGCTACCTGTATTTATACGTTTTCGTCGCTGTCGGAGATTATATCTGTCCTGATTGGTTAGCGGTAGCGGTGGCCCCGCCTCCTCAACTGACTGGTCTTGGATATCTCCTCTTGTCTGTTTTGATCTTTCCGTAGGTTGGTGAATTTCGGTGTGTCGTCTCGTTATTGTTTTCCAGGTACTCGACAACTTCAGGGTATCGTCTTTCTTGTTCAAATGACCAATCTTCTCTATTTCGATGGCTTCTCTAATTAATCGGGTTTTGTAATTTTCGACGTTTGCAATTTGTTTACCACTGTCGAAGTTAATTTTGTGGCCGGTTAGGTGTTCGTGTTGAAATAGAGCCGATGATAGTTGTTTGTTTCTTATGGAAAGTTTGTGTTCTTCTAACCTAGAGGAGATTCTACGGTTCGTTTGGCCGACATAGCTTTTGTTACATGTTCCGCATGTTACGCTGTACACACCCTGGTTTTCTAGTGGGATCTTCTGTTTAGGATTTCTCAATTTTGTTCTGATAGTTTCAAGTGGTTTAAATGTCGTTGATATATTACATTTACGAAGAATCCGTCCAATCCTGTCAGTTGTTCCCTTGATGTACGGTAGGACGGTTTTAAATTTGCCTTCGGAATCTTCTCTTGGTTTATTTCCCAGATTTTGTTGCAGATCAATCGCTTTTTTAATTGTTTTCTGTTTGTATCCATTTTGTTCAAGGGCTGCGGTAATTTTGTCAAGTTCTTGGGCTTTGTGGTTGTTGTTCGTAAGACGCAGTGACCTGGAAATCAGTGTGTTTGCAACAGCTTGTATCTGCGATGGATGGTGGTGGGATTCGGCGTTTAGGTATCTATTAGTGTGAGTTGGTTTCCTATATACAGTGTGTCCCAATTTGCCATGTTCACCTCTCATAACAAGTACATCGAGGAAGGGTAATTGGTTGTTATACTCAAGCTCTATAGTGAAGTTTATTCGTGGGTGGATTGAATTCAGATGGTCCAGGAATTCTAGAAGTTTGTCTTTACCGAACGACCATACGACGAACACATCGTCGACGTATCTTTTCCATATTTTTGGTTTTAGATTTGTCAATTGTATAGCTTTCTTTTCAAAATAATTCATGAAAAGATTGGCTACTGCGGGTCACTGTCACCCGCAGTAGCCAATCTTTTCATGAATTATTTTGAAAAGAAAGCTATACAATTGACAAATCTAAAACCAAAAATATGGAAAAGATACGTCGACGATGTGTTCGTCGTATGGTCGTTCGGTAAAGACAAACTTCTAGAATTCCTGGACCATCTGAATTCAATCCACCCACGAATAAACTTCACTATAGAGCTTGAGTATAACAACCAATTACCCTTCCTCGATGTACTTGTTATGAGAGGTGAACATGGCAAATTGGGACACACTGTATATAGGAAACCAACTCACACTAATAGATACCTAAACGCCGAATCCCACCACCATCCATCGCAGATACAAGCTGTTGCAAACACACTGATTTCCAGGTCACTGCGTCTTACGAACAACAACCACAAAGCCCAAGAACTTGACAAAATTACCGCAGCCCTTGAACAAAATGGATACAAACAGAAAACAATTAAAAAAGCGATTGATCTGCAACAAAATCTGGGAAATAAACCAAGAGAAGATTCCGAAGGCAAATTTAAAACCGTCCTACCGTACATCAAGGGAACAACTGACAGGATTGGACGGATTCTTCGTAAATGTAATATATCAACGACATTTAAACCACTTGAAACTATCAGAACAAAATTGAGAAATCCTAAACAGAAGATCCCACTAGAAAACCAGGGTGTGTACAGCGTAACATGCGGAACATGTAACAAAAGCTATGTCGGCCAAACGAACCGTAGAATCTCCTCTAGGTTAGAAGAACACAAACTTTCCATAAGAAACAAACAACTATCATCGGCTCTATTTCAACACGAACACCTAACCGGCCACAAAATTAACTTCGACAGTGGTAAACAAATTGCAAACGTCGAAAATTACAAAACCCGATTAATTAGAGAAGCCATCGAAATAGAGAAGATTGGTCATTTGAACAAGAAAGACGATACCCTGAAGTTGTCGAGTACCTGGAAAACAATAACGAGACGACACACCGAAATTCACCAACCTACGGAAAGATCAAAACAGACAAGAGGAGATATCCAAGACCAGTCAGTTGAGGAGGCGGGGCCACCGCTACCGCTAACCAATCAGGACAGATATAATCTCCGACAGCGACGAAAACGTATAAATACAGGTAGCCAGCAAACCGATCTCTCTTTCAGTCACCAGACTCCGAGTAATCGATAACCATCATTTGAAGCATTGATAATGTCAAGTGAGACCTTGACGAAACGTCTGCCTGTTCCCAACAGGCACTCAACAAACCAACGGATGTATTCCCGGAACAATATACCATTATATTTTTCCATCCGTGAATCTCTACGTTCAAACATTATACACCTCTACGGGGAGGAGACTTTCAAAGACACCAAATTTTATGAGAAGCTGAGAGTAAAAAGAAGTAGTCTGCTGTGCAACCTTAGTTTTCTAATAAGCTGTCGCAATGAAAACATTCGCCCAACTTTCACCCAACTCTCTTACCATACAAAGACTAAGAGAACGCAAGCCATACTCGACAAAGCTAGCTCCGCCCTCCTGAAAGAACAAATAAAACGGACTCGCCGGGACATTAGTGAATTAGAAACGCAACTTTACAGACTCCACTTGAAAATAAGCGACCAAATTCACAACATTCTATGGGACCGCCTTGAGGTCTTAACACATTGGCGCACCGAAGTAGAAAGAGAAATGACATCAAACAAACTACAGAAAAACTTAAAAACCTCCAAGCAAAGCATAAGAAACAACCTCTGAGACCAACATTTGACAACAGCCCTACAGTACACAATATATCAGATTATCACCTTTCTGAAAATGAAATAAGCGTTTTAGGAAAAGGGTTCAACTATGCGATTGCCCCGAGCAGAATACCAGTTGAAGAGATCATCTCAAACGTCGAAACAAGTATCTCAGCATTGGACGAACAAACAGCAGAGCAAGTACGACAAGATGTCACAAGGATCTTGAGATCTGCTAAACCACCCAAACCTAACCTTACCTATCAAGAGAAACAAGCACTGAAAAAACTCAACAAAGAAAAGACCATCACGATTTTACCAGCTGATAAAGGTAATGCCACAGTCGTCATGAATTCGGAAGACTATACCACCAAAATAATGAAACTTTTAGACGACCCAAGATATAAAGCTGTCTCCAGAGACCCCACTACATACTTGGAAAAGACAACTAAGTCCAAAATCGTTGAATCGCCAATAGACGAACAAACCAAGAAGAAACTAATACCTAGGGAAAAATCAAGCAGATGCCCAAAATTCTACGGCCTCCCAAAAATCCACAAAGACGGAGTCCCTCTTCGACCTATCGTCAGCGCTTTCAACTCCCAATATATAATTTAGAAAAATATCTGGCTAGTATACTACAACCCATAGTGGAAGGAGCAGATTCTTATATCAAAAACTCAGAGCACTTCACTCATTTGTTAGACTCTCTCACCATAGATCAACATGACATCATCGCAAGTTTCGACGTCGAATCTCTATATCCGAGCATACCGGTAGAGGAAGCCCTACAACAAATAGCAGAAAACGAATCACTTCCAACGCATATCATAGAGCTGTCCAAACATTGTTTGAATAACGCCTACTTCATGCACGATGGCCAAATGTACCGACAAGTTGACGGAGCAGCAATGGGATCGTCACTGTCACCCGCAGTAGCCAATCTTTTCATGAATTATTTTGAAAAGAAAGCTATACAATTGACAAATCTAAAACCAAAAATATGGAAAAGATACGTCGACGATGTGTTCGTCGTATGGTCGTTCGGTAAAGACAAACTTCTAGAATTCCTGGACCATCTGAATTCAATCCACCCACGAATAAACTTCACTATAGAGCTTGAGTATAACAACCAATTACCCTTCCTCGATGTACTTGTTATGAGAGGTGAACATGGCAAATTGGGACACACTGTATATAGGAAACCAACTCACACTAATAGATACCTAAACGCCGAATCCCACCACCATCCATCGCAGATACAAGCTGTTGCAAACACACTGATTTCCAGGTCACTGCGTCTTACGAACAACAACCACAAAGCCCAAGAACTTGACAAAATTACCGCAGCCCTTGAACAAAATGGATACAAACAGAAAACAATTAAAAAAGCGATTGATCTGCAACAAAATCTGGGAAATAAACCAAGAGAAGATTCCGAAGGCAAATTTAAAACCGTCCTACCGTACATCAAGGGAACAACTGACAGGATTGGACGGATTCTTCGTAAATGTAATATATCAACGACATTTAAACCACTTGAAACTATCAGAACAAAATTGAGAAATCCTAAACAGAAGATCCCACTAGAAAACCAGGGTGTGTACAGCGTAACATGCGGAACATGTAACAAAAGCTATGTCGGCCAAACGAACCGAAGAATCTCCTCTAGGTTAGAAGAACACAAACTTTCCATAAGAAACAAACAACTATCATCGGCTCTATTTCAACACGAACACCTAACCGGCCACAAAATTAACTTCGACAGTGGTAAACAAATTGCAAACGTCGAAAATTACAAAACCCGATTAATTAGAGAAGCCATCGAAATAGAGAAGATTGGTCATTTGAACAAGAAAGACGATACCCTGAAGTTGTCTAGTACCTGGAAAACAATAACGAGACGACACACCGAAATTCACCAACCTACGGAAAGATCAAAACAGACAAGAGGAGATATCCAAGACCAGTCAGTTGAGGAGGCGGGGCCACCGCTACCGCTAACCAATCAGGACAGATATAATCTCCGACAGCGACGAAAACGTATAAATACAGGTAGCCAGCAAACCGATCTCTCTTTCAGTCACCAGACTCCGAGTAATCGATAACCATCATTTGAAGCATTGATAATGTCAAGTGAGACCTTGACGAAACGTCTGCCTGTTCCCAACAGGCACTCAACAAACCAACGGATGTATTCCCGGAACAATATACCATTATATATATATATATATATATAAATGAATCCCTATTTCCCTTGGTCACGCCATCACGCGTGAACAGCTGGACCGATTTCACCTTCTTTTTCGTTGTGTTTGTTATTGTCAGGAAAAAATTCAAAAAATTTCTTGTGAAATTAAAAAATTTAAGGAATACTTAATTGAAAATATAAATGAGAAATAATTATCAATTCGCAAAAAAAATGATGTAAAAAAACTGAATATCTTATCACAAATCATGGTTAGTTCAGAGCTATCACGACTTATAATAAAATTTCAATTCAACAAAAAATTTTGGTGAGTTTGAATTGTTACATTAGTAACATACACGTTACTAATATATCACGTACTATATTTTATTTCTATTTAATTCACAGTTGAAATTTCGTTTTTAAAAATGCTGTTAGTTTTTGTTTTTAAAATTAGATGTACAAACTTAGGTCGTAGAAATCGCAATGCAGCAAATTAAAGATATAAAAGAGCAAGTCAAACTGACGAGCAACGCAGAGCTCCGAGTGAAGTTGAACGACATCGACGAATCGAAATTAACAATAGAAAAGGTTGCGTTTAACTCCTATCGATTTGCATTCAATTGTAACGTAGAAATAGATTAGTTGGACGCAATTGGTGCCGACACCAGAGCCACTATAATCATTGGTTTCTGTGAATGGACTTAATTCATTTTTTGACTTATATCCACCAAATATCTGAAATAATTAATGATGAGATATATGGGTCAAGTACTGGCTACAAAATTAGGAATATGGGCATACAAAGTTCGCTGGGTCAGCTAGTATTTCAATAAAAATAACATCATAGACCGCCATATATAACAATCATGGAGTGAAAACTGTGACAAACTGTGTAAATAAAACTAAGTAGTTTTCTAATTTTCACTATAATTTAGTAAAACATTACAATATTGTTTCGCCAACACATATTCTTCAACACATGGCTTCATCAGATGTAGATGATAAACTTAGTATATGGAAATGGAAACATGCAAACCGGTCTTTGTTTTTAATCGTATTCTAACTGTTTCGTGTATATATATATATATATATATATATATATATATATATATATATATATATATATATATATATATAAATGTTAGATATATGTGAAAGAAAATGTGAACAGTTTCCCTAAACTTTCTAAATATTATTGTTACTACACCAGAAGTGAGGGAATATTGTGCATACCGAATCACAGACTATTCAAGTTTGAGTCTTCAACTTATTATCAGGGTATAAGACTTGTCAACCATCTACCTTTTACAGTTAGGTCACTTGGACTTTCTGCTTTTTAAAAATTTGTTAAAAAGTACTTGATACATAAAGCTTTTTATAGTGTAAGATATTATTTAAATGATGTGATCACTATTGATTCATCTCATAGCAAAAAGTGTTGGAACTACATAGAATTGATCGTTTCATTTCATTATATCATTCATCTTTTCTTCTTTCTCTTTAGAATTGTATTCCTTTGATTTTGTTTAGTTATTATGACCTGTCCAACACAATGTATATTGTCATACTGGATTAATAAAGATTATTATTATTGATAAATTCAATGGACGATGAATCTCCTCTGTGATAGTTCATATTTAAATGAGAGGTAATGATAAAAACTTGTCTAAAAATCACTGACTGAACAATTCTTTATTCGACTAGTTTCCCTTTTTTTGATAATGCTGTAAAAGGCGAAACTAGTCGAATAAAGAATTGTTCAGTCAGTGATTTTTAGACAAGTTTTTATTATTACCTCTCAATTATTTATTATTATCATTATGGCAAAGATGAGTAAGAAGGTAAACTGAAAATAACTATCGGCCCATAGCGATTGATGATTTATTTTGATAGAAACTTAAGGGATAATAGATATTGGCAGAACTTGTGTTATACTTAAGTATATTTATGAATAAGTTCTTGCCTCGAAAGCATTCAAACTCTTGTTGATTCAAAAAATGCATTTCATTATCTGCAATTATACGATTCAACCATCTGACTTTCTCAAGAACATCTGATTTTTCAACAGTAATTGAAAGATTCCAGAATTTTAATAACAATAAATATAAAGGAATAAAATAAATTCTGAGTGTATTCTTGGTGGCCATATTCTCTGTGTCGGTTCCAGGTCTGATAACTTTTCCTTATTTCCGGCGAACAGAAGACATAGCAAAATATGACTCCATAAAATTTCTCGAAAAACCCGAAATGAAGCCAATTTATTATTGCTATTACGAAGCTCCTCCCTGATTTCCATTATTCTCAGGAAGTTCGCATTACATTCGAACAATTCGAGTCCTGCGGGAAGATAATCAAGGGTGAACGAATCAAAGAAACTAACAGGTTCAGAAATTCGCGTGATTGTAGATTTCATTAAATTATTTTCGAACGTTTTACACATCAATTCTCGTAAAGAGAAAATGAGAAGTTTTTCGTCAGCGAAAAGTTGGAGCTGGAAGTCGTACGAATTTGGTAGATAAAGAGTGAAATTCTGATTATCAGTAACGATGGAATCTCCAAGAATTTGTGTTTATTCAGAACCTGTTCCTTTCTTTGAAGTTTGTGATTTCCAGAGTTAAAATCTGAAGAATATACAACTATTTTTGTCCGAAATTTCTATTCCAAATATCAAAATCATTCGAATAAAACTCTCAGCAATCTGTCTGGTTAAGCTCAAGTACAAAGCTCAAACCATGAGCTTTTCTGAGTTAATATCCGAGTTAATATTCAGTGCGTTCCAAAGAACATCGAACTCTTCAAAAATACCATGCAGTGCTGTCTCACCTTATCATTGAAATCATTCCCATGCATCAAGAAAATCGACTTTAAATGTTTTCTCCAAACGCACCAGGGACCTATTCCTCCAGAAGTCTAGATAAAGGCTGTGACATAGTCACGTGTCTCCTTCCATCAAATAAACAAGAGAAACTCTCTCGAGTGTGGTAGAGTGCCTCCGAAATGTTATTAAGTGCGTACTGGGAAGTAACATCGAAAATCAATTATTTTGATACATGTCACTGATGATTCCCAGAATTCGACGAAACAGCGCAACATGGTATTGACAACGAGTTCGATATTCTTCAAAATGAACTGAATATTCACTCTCGAAAGGTGATAGTTTGTGTTTATAATAATAATACTAATAATTACATTTATTGAGAAACATTCCTTACATTGTAAAACTACATTCATTCACTTAATACAATGATTACAACTAAGAAGAATTTCGACAAAAGGACTTAATTCAGTTTAGAGTCTGATTTTCCATTCAGACCTCGAACAGAAATATTAGTTCAAGTTTAGGTTTATATTCACAATAATATACAACTGAATTTGAAAAAAAAATTACCTTAGAAATATTAAACATTGAAGACAATTTCACATAGTGAGCGACATTCGTGGTAAAAAAATAAACGAACATATGATGCAAACAAATTGGTTCATACATTATTGCCTACATCCGAATCATCGAAGTACTCTGCCACACTATTGTATGCCTATGTTAACAGCAATGACTCAACTCTCTTCTTAAACAAATGAGCTTTCAGTAATTTCAAATTTAACGGTAAATGGTTGAAGGTTTCAATACTCTAATAATAGAGTGAGTGCTCAAATTTAGCTGTTTTTTGATTAGAAATAAGTAGCACATCACTGTTCACTTAGGGTAAGTATTAAGGAAGATAGGTTTACAAGATGTTCGTTGATGAATATTGAAAGTTGATGAAAGCATTCACTTTTGTCTATAAACACCCTATTTCTCTCTGTAGACCAGCCCCACGGCAGAATATTATAGTTTAGACTATATTCAAGACTACAATACACATTCATAACACAGTTTCATGGTACAATGCTCTTAATTCTATAGATTACAGAAAATTAGTTACTCAATTTTTTACATTGGCCATTTTCATTGTCCATTTTCATTGACATTTTCTGTGAAGAAAGCTCCTTCAGAGTTTCATTCAAATTATTTTATTGTTTTGAATGGAAATTTCAGAACAAACTAATTATGAATACTTCAGATTTTTTCCGTTACAATGTTTTATATTATGTGAACGTTGAGCAACGACATTTGTCCCTTCCTCAAAACTTTATCTTATAATAAAAAAAACAAGTTATATCCTAGAATAATTTGGCAAATATCAAAATGAATAATACTCAATATCTTCTAAAAGTACCTGAAAACAACCAAACCATAAGAAGAAAAAAAATTGAAATAATATTTTATATCAACAAGACGATCACAAACCCAAAATTGAGAAGATTTCTTTTTCTTCGTTGCAAAAAATCATGAATATTTATTTTCAATTATTTTCAATTAAAAAAAACAATCATGGAACTCTGAATTAAAAACAATTTCCAAATTATTTGAATCAAAATTAAACACAAAGATCTACAAATTCACAAATCGCGATTCATTAAACATGCATAATATAAAAATGAATCGCAAAATGTGTTGGTAAGCGCATAACTCAACAACGCCTGGACCAATTTTGCCAATTGTTTTTTCAAAATGTTCGTTTGAGTCCAAGGATGGTTTTACGGCGAGACAAAATTCGAATAATTACCGGGAAAAACCTCAAAACAGCTCATTTCTTTTTCCCATACAAACATTTTCTAAACTAAAATGTAGAGTCAACGGCTGAACCGATTTCACTATTTTTTGTGTTTGTTATTGCCAGGGAAGAAATTTAAAAAATTGCGTGTAAAATAAGAAAATTTAAGAATACTCAATTAGTAATATAAGTAAGAAATAATTATTAATTTTCAAAATAGGATGTAAAAGAACTGAATATCTTATCACACATTTGGGTTAGTTTAGAGCTATCACGACTATTATTAAAACTTCAATTTAATACAAAATTTTGGTAAGTTTAAATAAACTAACATACGTTACTAGCAAAGCACGTGGTATATTTAGTTATGAAGGAAAATACATAATTTTATTTGATTTGCAATTAAATTTTGTTTTTAGAAATGATAATTGTATAAATGACTGTTTAAATTTAAAATCCAGATTAGTAATGATTATTTCATTTCAAACATTATGAAATTTTTCATTTTAATACTAGAGTTTCAAGTTCTCATTTCTATGGGCAGTTTTCTCGTCATTTTTTTGTTGTCTTCGTAGAAATCTATATTTTCGTGCGATCTAGTGGGAACACTTTGTTTAGAGATGGAGTGCTATTTCCCCACAAAGAAGTTTACCCTGACAAGGCCTCAATCTTCCTACTCCTTGTCAGTGGATTGATTAGTTGCCGACTGATGTACAACCAATTTAAGGCCCAATTCTCCCGATTCCTGGAAATCGGTATGAAAGGGTTCCTTGCTGACAAGGCCTCAATCTGCCTTCTCCTTGCCAGGTGAATGAGTCGACTACTGATGTACAACTGATTTTATTAAGACAATATTACCGAATTTATACATAAAATGAAACTGCTTACTCGCTAAAATGAACTTCATCACACTCGTGCGAGTATGGTAAACCCATGATTTTCTCAATAGTTGCGTTAACCTACTCAATGCCCAATACATTATTATAAAATATGTCCCTATTCTAACTATGTAAATCAGTTCAGAATCTTCAAGATTTTGAACACACTCTCGTTTTTGGGGCTTCTTTCAATGGCTGAAGAATTTCAAAGGGTTCTAATTTGGAAAATCGCCCCCATGGCTACGCTACTGTGAATGAAAAATTTTCAAAGTTTCCCTATGTCTGCCCAATCTTGTCCTGAAGAAAATTCAATACCAGACTTTCCTGCATGCCAACTATGATGAAAATATCACTATAGGCCTTGATGAACGTACGGTAAACACGATCGTACGCAATCAATTACGCTCTGAACTGGCCGAGCCCAAAGCCCCGAAGCTACAAATCAGCGTTATCGCATCCGCAAAACAATATAAACATGTCTGTTTTGCGGTCTGGATGTATGTAAACATGTGATTTCCGCCAACCCTTTGGCGAAGGTGTCAGTTTCGGGAGGGCGTCCTCCACCAATTTGGATGTAATCTTTCTGTCAATATTGCCATTCGCGCGACTCCCGTCCGACCGAAACGTCAAATGTCAAAATCGTTTTGATTGATTCGTTTCGTGTTTTGTCGACGGCGGTAAAATAACGAACAGGTTTCACCATTATCCGGTGTAAACTAAATATATCCCATTTCGTGTTTCCCTTTGACTTTTCTATTCGCACACATACCAAAATATGTGATATAGAGCGGAAGAATTAACACGGTATAATCAACTGATTAATCTTGAAATGTGACAAGCACGTTGCATATTTTTCCAGCTAGAGCAGGCGTGTTCTGTCGTGTCAGTCAAATTGACGTTACTGCTCTAATGTATCAAGCAAACACATAGGTGCCGACATTGCAGTCACAGAAATTACTTTAATTACGACGTATAATTTTCTTATATAGTATTGTTATATTTAACTATAAATTTCAGTATGAATATCATTATCTTCTGTCAAAAATATCAATACTGTTCCACCAACACAGTAACTTCCACACAGTAACCACAGGTATAAAAATTACACTAAATCAATACGAAGTGGAACAAAAGATTTTATAAATTTATCTTGTATGAGATGAATGAGAATAGAATTAATATATACTCTATAAACAAAATGGATAGATATACTGATAGATGGTTCACGATAAATTATGTGACAGGATATGTACAAATCACAGAAATGCACACTTATACTAAAAAAAGAATTTTCATTTATTAATGTTCATTCAGTAAATGATAGGATTTTTCCCGATCTTCATTTCTCTGGCTTCTAGCAAACCAATCTCGTACTTTTTTTGTTCTGTATGAACACATTTGTTGCTGAACGGGGGCTTTTTTTCAAAGTTGAGCTGTATAGCCAGAATTCCGTTTTTCTTTCTGTGAAAAATTCTATAAAAAAAGAAATTTATCATAGTATATGTCATTTGGGACTTTTTGAATCATGTTATTGATTTTTTCACAAACATAATCAATTTTTCACGTTCACATCTCTATTATTCGAGTTTGCTTTTGGCTTAAAATTAATTTTCGGTAAAATTATGGTATTTTCATTTCGACTTCCGTTACTCATTTGATTCGAATTGATTCTAGTGTGTTCAGAGAAAGTCTAGGTCACCAAAATAGTTTTATATCACAATATCAAGCAGAAGAATGGAATACCCAAAATTTGTGGTTGCATTTTCACATTTAAATATTCTCAAAACGAAAATACCAGCAGTATATCCATTTGGAAAGAATTTCATCATAGTACATTTCAAAATTTTATTTCATAATAAATTAAATTTTATCACTCTTCAACTTATCGTGGGTACACATATTTTCCATATTTATTAGTCAAGAAATCCGCACTAGCGCCATCTAATGAAATTTGTTAGAAGTATCAATTCTCATACATAACTAGTTTTTTCAATGTACTAATTAACTAATTTTTGAACTTGCATTACTATGATCTGTTGTTGTAATTATTACTATCTGTTCTAAAGGAATTTGATTGATGTGGCCATACTCAAACAAACACCAGTGTTATACTTCTATGCACCTTCATTTATTCTATGTACTTCAAGCAAAATTTTCACATAAAACACTCTGCTAAGCTTCACTTCGACGCTTATGAGCTTTTTTCGATTATTTTGCCGATTTTATTTCTAAATTCTGTTATTTTAAAGATCCTAAGTGCTCTTCGATTCCATTTTGTAACGAAACGAAATAACAGTTAGTTATATCGAGTATCACATTTCTATTTGTAATGTTTCGTGAAGTAAATGGAAAACTCCAATACCGTAAGAGCGTTGTAATAGCCGACTATAAAATGAAGTAAGACTGTCGCTGTATGGAATCGATCGGAAAATGCAAACATTGGCATTGAGAACGTTCCTATTCACCAATATCGCAGTTATGTCTCTTGTTTGCTCAATGTTCAGGCAAAGTCCAAAGGATATTGAATCTTGAAACTCTATAGCGCCTCACGCTAGAGTGATTATTTTCAATTTACTACAAATTATAAATTCCGTAGTGTCTCCAATCTCTCGGAATCCGATCATGAAATTTTCATCAACGTTTTTCATTAAGGGAACTTTATTGGGTTCAATATTGATTGAATGGAATGGTTGCTTCAAAAAACAATCGTAAACTCTACTCGAATAATCGGTTCAGTGTCGATATCTAATGTGCAATGAAACTTTGCTCGTTTTGTTCATTCTACACAGATACAAGTCACGTTAACGGTAATAATGAAAGACTATTTGTTATTGTTCCTTTCAATTCTATACAGTAGGTAGACAAATTATCAAGGACAGTAGAAAAACACTCGTTCTTAGGTTCAGGTGCAAATTTTCGAGCAATTGACAGATGATGTATTTTTTATTCATTCTATTAGCGTTTTTGGTTCCTTTGTGCAAGTGTAACTATACAAGTTTCCGCTATTCTTCGAAAAATTTCTACTGTTCAAATTGACATTTGTTTGTTACAGCTGGTCTCCATTCACTGAATCAGAAAATCGGTATAAGCTGCGATATAAGATAGATTGAATCATACAATATGTTGTTCTTCTTTTCATTAGTATTACTGAACTAGAAAATGTTGTGCAAGGTGACATAAAAAATATATTGCATCATGCTATGTTCTACTTTTCATTAGCTCTACTGAACTAGAAGATTATCTGCAAAATGTCATGGAAGAAAGATAATATAATACATTATTACGTTCCACTTTCGTTAGTTTTACTGAACTAGAAAATTCTCTGGAAGCTCACATAGAAGATAGATTACATCTCATTATATTTTGTTTCATTTTCCGTTAGTTTAACTGAATTTGAGAATTATGTGCAAACTGCAATAAAAAATTGATTGAATCATAAAATATTTCATTTCTCTTTCCATTAGTTCAACTGAACTAAAAAATTTTGTGCAAGGTGACATATAGGATAAATTGCATCATACAATATCATGTTCTACTTTCAGTCATTAGTTCTACTGAACCAGAAAATTCTCTGGAAGCTGACATAGAAAATGGAATACATCATATTATATTTTGTTTCATTCTCCGTTAGTTTAACTGAATTACAAAATTCTGTGCGGTCAGAAAAAGATGACATAAAACAATATAATGTTCCACTCGTCATTAGTTCTACTGAACAAGAATGTTCTGTACAAGCTGTTATAGAAGATAACATAATGAAATTATTTTTTTTTTTTTTTTTATTTTATTATATTTTTATTTTACCAATTATATTGCACTTTTCGTCATTAACACTGTACTATTAAATTATGTGGAAGCTGACATAGAAAATAGATGACTAGTTCTTTTAAACAAGAAAGCTTTGTACAAGCTGTCATAGAAGATAACATAATGAAATAATATGATCTTTTTAGAAGTCGAAAGTTATGTCTCCATGATGACATTGGAGATAGATGACATAAAACAATATTATGTTCCACTTTTCTATAGTTTCACTGAAAATTGAGAGAGATTGCACTCAATAGAGAATTGAGTGCACTCTGGCAACAACACTCTGTTAATTTTCGTCTTGTGTGAATTTAGATGACTTATATATTGTGTTATATTTGTTTTGTTTTCATTTTTGTCGTGTTTCAAGTAATTATAAGATTTTTATTTGACTTAGGTATCAAGAATTATCTTTTATGTAACACCTTACTTAAAAAAATATTACACCTTACTTAGAAAATATACTTACTTACTTACTCACATCTCTATGACTATTGTCGGCTCAAATTTCTTTCGTTTGTAGCTACATTATACTTTTTCTCATAAATGTGATAGTAAAATTCAGTAGCGAATCAATGGATGGTAAAAATGATAAATCTGTTACATAATTCGTTAGGAAAAAGAACAAGAACTTTTTTTGCATTCAGACCAATTCTGTTCCATAATAAAGTAGTCTATGTTCATGGAATTCATGCCTACGCCTACTTGGATTGAAATCAAATCGAGCATCCCAAGAAACTGTTACTGTTATTAATCCAAAGTTATCTCTCCATCGCACATTCTATGGATTACTTACCTCACGTGACCGTTTATAAGTTCCTAGTTTTCTAATTACAGGAATATGCGAGGAAGGTAGAAAATCCTGTAGCTTCCCGAGGCCACGTACCTAACCGAATTATACCAAAAAATGAAACTGGATCATTGCAGTGGACTGCTCGAATGAGATTTGAAAGTAATCCCTAATTTAATGTCTGTCGCTCCAGTAAAAAGTTTAATTCACATCACTACGAATCTGTCCAAGAGTTCGACGAAACATCTGTTTGTGAACCTGGCTGAAGTAAGTCCTATATTAATTTAAAACTTTTTACGGCCATGGCTGTGCAGACGAACGCCGAAGTTAAGAAGACGGTATATTTGATAAAGTTTTTCGTTGACATAATATTATCGTTAGTGAATAATTCAACTAGAAAAATCCTACAAGAATCTTTTATGCATATTGTTGAAAACTCATTTAATTCTTTCGAAATTCATTTAATTTATTCTGAACGTTCGTAGCTTAATTAAAATTTATATCGCTCCAATTTGTTGAAGAATATTGGAAAGTTCGATCTAACCGAGTTTCATACACTTCGACCTTTTTTCTTTCAAGTTCATCTTGAACTGAATTCATATTGATGTTGAAATTGTTGGCAGTCGAAGGAAATGAAAACGTACAATTTCCGCTGGCTAGGGTGAATTATACACGCAACAAATCCTTCAGAGAAAATTGAAATTTTACATAAAAATTATTTTTAAATACGTTCTGAATGTTTATCTTCATTTACATCAACTCAATGCTTGAATATAATTTTTTTCTTTATGATTGACGCTTGAATTACACTGAGTAACAGTTTCTAACAAATTTCTGTTGACTTCGATTTTTAGGCTGTGTAAGAGATAAATTGACATGCTGATTCCACAATTTCAATCAGTTTTTTCTATCGAGTCAAGTTTTTTCTGCAATTGTTGCGCATACTATTACGCTTCGCGTATAATTCATTAATTATATAGTTAATTATAAGCGATAATATGGTAATATATGGTGATTAACTATATTAGTTAATAATATGGTAACATCAATATATAAGACATAAAGAAGGTCAACTGTGTCGACCTTAAAATGGTTTGTTTCCTTTTTGGCGAGAAACTCGAATATACGGTGTGCCCAGAGAGGGTGGGGGGTATTTGTATCAGCGCTGTCCGAGTAATGGCGTGATTGGTAGGGGTTCGAACCCAACAAGTTATTGAAGAAGAGAGAGTTTCAGTGAGTCAAAATCCGTCCCAATCAGTTCGCAAACGAGGTCAAGGCCTTAACATTAAAAAATCGTCGTTGCACACTATTTTGAATATACTTATATATGATGATCATTATCAAGGTTCCTCCGTTTTTTGTGAAACAATTATGTCTTGAAAAATATAATTTGTTTGTATTTTCATACTTGAGATTGATCATCACCTTAATTTCGTACAACAATGAAAAATAATTCTGATACTATATTAATCCACACATAAATTCAATAGATTTCAATTCTTTCTCACTAATTTATTCGGCAACTGTTCTTAGACCAAGCAAACTGATGCCACTTTCAATGATTAAACTGGTCTGGCAGGTTCAACTATCGAATTATTGTTTGGCAAATCAGTTTCAAGTTTTTGGATACTTAAATAACATCATATGAAAATTTCAGCCATAATGAAATATTTTGGAAAAATTTTTATCATCAATCCAAATTAGCGTCTGGCAGGGTTCAATCAACAATAAAAATATCTGGCAATAATAGATTCATGTTGCAAAAAGTTCAATAAAAATTATACAAAAAAACAAAACTCTTCAAAATGATATGAAAAATCGATATTTCACCTGTACATGTAGGTTGTGCACTGATGGGCACAACCAGCACCGCCAGCCAGATCGCCCATATGACGTCCGGGAGAGTGAGAGAGATAGCATATCTAAGAACTAGCCTTCCTGAAATTTTTGTGTTTCCGACGTTGCTAGATCTCTTACTATAACCTTGAATAACGACTTGCAAAATTGAAAATGTTTTGCTACAAATTTAAGATTGGTCATAACTTCTAATAACTGTATCAGAAAGGAAATATTATACGTGAAATATCAGTTATAAAAAGACCTGACTGAATATACTAGTTATTACATATTTTAATTTCAATATTAATGTCATAATCTTCTGGTATATGCTTAGAGCAAACACGAATCAATTAGTGAAATCACGAATATAATGAACTGACCACTAACTTGTCAAGTTTCAACTCCCCAGGGACACATTCCACACTCAGTTGAACAGCCAGAACTGCGTTTGTTCTATTACTATTTGACACATATAGATTTAGATACATAATGAAGATACTATCAAACAAAGGGGTTCATTTTCATTACAGAACAGATCCATTACACAAAGCCAATTATTTCAATCATTATTTGTTGAATTTTCGAAACGACATAATGACTTATTCATTCAAAAACTTCTCAAACTTTGGAAGATCAATTCTTCTTTATTAAATTCAGTTCAGCAGTCAAGTTGCATCCCTCTGATTATTACTTGTCTAGAGCAATCATTCATTATAAATCAATTGTCTATAGACTACACGCTCATTTTTTCATAAGGTATTATTGCTTTCGTTAATTATTCGTATTATTTCATTCAGTGGCGGATTTACCAATAGGCCAAGTAGGCCGGTGCCTACGGCGGCAGATTTAGAGGGGCGGCAAATTTAGCAAATTTTTTTTTTTACAGATTTTTTTTATAATTATACGTGTACACAATCTATACTATAATAAAATCGTAAACCTAAAATAGTCTGTACATTAAAGATATTCGAAAAAAAATTAGCTAGCATGGCTTAAGATGAGTAACTGAGTATAATTAGATTTTTTTAAAGTTTCTTGTTTGTCTGTCTGTCTGTCTGTCTGTGGCATCATAGCACCCGAACGAATGAACCGATTTCAATTTAGTTTTTTTTTTGTATTACAGGTGTTTTACGGGCGAGTGTTCTTAGACATGTTTGATGAAAATCGATTGAGCCGTTTAAAAGTTACAGAGGTTTTACGCTTTAAAGTCGGGGGTTTTTTGTTTTGCCTGTCAAATAAACTTGTTAGGTCAACGTTAAACTCTTCAGTACATAGCGGGTTGCAAAAATAATCTAGTAACTGACAGAAATATCATTAAGTTCACAATCATACTAATAACGGGATTAAACTAACGTATTGAATTTCAAAAGTCAGTAGGGGCAGCAAAAATTGAATGGCCTACTAGCGGCAAATTTGTAAATCCACCACTGATTATATTATAGATTTCTTTTTTGCACTTTGTATTAACTTATGTTCATATTTTTATTTATATATAGCCCCTCTGCTAAATACTGATATATTTAAAGCGAAATCTCAATTTGCTCAGTTTTATTTTATTCATTGTTAAATTTCGATTTGATCTAGACAATTCCTGTAGAAAATCAATTGAATTTGAAGAAATGATTCATTTGAAGTAGTTTTTTCAGTTTTCAAACGGTTTATAAATATTTTCATCTAAAAAAAGTTGCACCTTGTAAAAATATGAAAAATATAATTGAATGTTTCAATCCATTTGAGTACTCAGCCATTTTTAAAAGGATCGAAATTTCATTAACGATCTTTCGTTCGCAAAATAATGAATCACTTTATAATATGGAGACTGTGTGTATGAGAGTTGAGTTGTAATTGAAAATTTATTTTCAAATGGAACTCTAAATATGACTCACTTCATTTTTTGTAACATACTCTAAATGAGTTTTAAAACCTACGAAATATTGAATATTCTACAGACATGAAAATAATTAATTCAATATGTTCAGAGTGAAACAATTTTTGTTGTGCATTACTGGGAAACGCTGCACAAATTTCATCAAAAATTGAATTAGAAAATAAATTGTTTATGGTCTCAGTTCTATAATTTTCATTTTTCATTGACTTCCCGCGTTTAGGTATATCTATACAAACTTAACATATGAAGCTGAGTGTTTTCATATACTTGAATTTAGATCCAACTAGCTGCCCCGACGAACTTTGTTCCACCTTAAAGGCAATAAATGAGCAGACTTTCGAGTTTATCAAGGTCAATTTTTTAGTTGGATAATTAATATCAATTAGAAAAGCAACTATTTTAATGATTCTTCATTGGTCATATATTTAAGTGCATGGGTTCCACTTTTTAGTGAAGCACTTTGTGATAGACGACATTTTTCAATTTATTGGTGCAAGAACAAATAACGCAGATGGTCTTGTGACCCGTGTACACATATAATTGTAATTGACCATGGAAAACACATGAATTTTCTAGATTCAGACCACAAACTTTTCAGCATTGACCGTGTGATTTGTTTAATGTCATGGTGAATGCAAGTCGGATCGGAAATTGGAGTCGTTTGAACTCAAACGGCATATCGGTTTGTATCATCGGGATCCTTGGAATGAGAACTTCCTCACCTTCGAATTTTGCTTTAAGTATCGTCAACCGTAATGTTAGATCTCCCACTAACAGTGGCTTAAGCTACTGACATGAGAAATGTCCAGTTCCACCAGGGGCATCCAGGAAATATAAACCACCATTTTTATCATCAATTGCCTTCATCAATGTATCATAAACTTCCTTTTGTTCGTGATTCAACAGGGGTACGTTCATTTGAACTATTAAATCTAATTCCTGGTGATCATACTCAAGTCAACGGGAAAGTTCCCGTTCAAATTATTGATTAAATGCGTCATTCATTTCATGATTTGTCTTTTTTCATTTCTAACCTGACTAATAAATTACCGAACATGAGGTAACACATGTTCCCATCAAATTCAAAGCCCGATTATGTATCTCCTCATTCATCAAGGTCGAGATTTCTTGTACTGACACGAATTTGATGTAAAATGCCTTCCGACATAATTATCCTTGCTGTGGTATATCTGTTGTGTTTTACCACGTTTTATGTCACGTCCGACGGGAATCTGAACTTAATAATAACGAAAAGCTACAGAGAGTTTCAGGAAGAAAGTTTTCCGAAAACACCCCTATCTATCCAAACCGAGGTTATTCTAATCCCTCTTAACCTGAAACACATCGTTGAACACCCAACATTGAGAGACGACAGGTGCCCATACGGTTGCCAAACATCAGACACAATCCAGAACTTTACAGAAATATTTGCATCTACGGAATACAAAGGAAAACACGACTAGCATTAACTCTACAGAAAAAAGGTGCTTTAATACAACTACGTTCTGGACTTACTTCGAAGAAAAAAGCTGTTCACCTTTTCTAAGAACACTACCTTAACTGATCAAGCAGTGTCCTGCAAAAGGACTGACGAAAGGTTAACGAAAGAGCCAAACAAACTTCTTTTATATGGTGGTGGGCCCTTGATGAGAAAAACGCCAACGAAATCTCTAAATATCGAGAACTTGAAGTGCATGAAAAAGTGACTCATGAATGTTGTCAAGACTGCTCCAGGCATCTTGGAACTGATGGTATAATCCCAAAGAACTGAGGTATTCCAGAGATAGGTATGAACTCCTGAGTTCTGACTCACCTCTGGAATATCGAAGAACTAGGACTTCTCTATCAGAAATAACTGAAATCAGTGCTACTAGCCTTGATAAGGACTATCAGGAAGTTTCTGGGATATACAGAAATCAGCGTCGTCGTGAGAATCCCTGCCATAGGGACCACCGCAACGAGCCTGATGATTTGAACAAAGCCCCAACAGAACTTGATCCCTCTGATATATAATATCTGGGATAATTTAAAGTTTCCTATGATAGATTGTGAAAGTTGTAAGGCTTGAAATCACACTGTACAAAAACACATTGTTGTTCATAGCCAGATTGAAAGATGGACTTCTGAAAATCCAATATATCTCACTACACGCACCCGATTCAATATTCCACACAATTTCATATTTATGAACATACTTGTCGCCAAAACTCTATATATAGTCCCCGTGCACTTTATCCAGAATTCCGGATTTTCTCTAGTTCCCCATTTGACTAGCTGGAATTCGAATGAATAAATTACGCAGTTTGGGCCCTACACATGAAAAATTCAAGCCAGAGTGTTACGTAATCTGTGGAGCAGTCTGGAAAATCTATAGGAGAAACTGAGTACGAGCGGCATGTGTAACTGGATATTGCAAAAACCTTTTAGCGAAATATGCAAGGAAAATGAGTATCTGAGTCGGACGCCGCAATTGAAAACCTTGAAACCTTGAATGGTAATTTTGTCGACCCACTTGTTGACGATAGAGCGAAGCAGCGTCTGTCGAAAGACACGTAAAGAATAGACGGAATTGCGCGAATGCATTGCTCGTTCGAAGCCTGCAACGCGGATATTAATCCGTAAAAAACTACGTCCAGGATTTTGACGGTTTGAATACGTTGCGAATACATTTCAAACGCAAATAGAGGTTTTTTTCTTGGAATTGTGATGATTTTAACTGTTACCACTCTCATCAGTGATGAAACTCATGGTCTGAAATTTAAAGGATCCTGATTTAGAGGGTTCAAAAATTCGATTTTATCAGGATTTTTTTTAGGATTTATATAAATTAGGATAAAGATGAATAAATTCAGATCAATAATTAACATTCGAAAATATATAAAGCTACAATTCAAAAAAGCGATCTTAAACTTAGAATTCTTATTGAGCCCCATATTTTCCCTGTTTAGCTGTGAAACCAAAAGCGAATCACAACTTTTACAGAATACTTGTATACCTTTTTGCTACAATATAAGTTGTTTTGCTCATTAAAGTCATATATATAATTCCAATGAAATTCTACAAACAGACATCAGGTTTGAATCACAATTTTATGTCTTTATATATAAAATTTTATCAACATCTTGTCCCAAAAATTTAGCCTACAATATTTAGAAATACCAAAACATTATACCCAGGCATCTTTTTGTACTTCATTTGTAAATATTCAAACCAACTGAATATCGAATACAAAATTATGAAATAATAGAATTGCGAAACACAAATGAAAATGTTATTGTTAGATAAATGGTAAAAAGGAAAAGCAAAACATTCTTAGGCATAATATACTGGTTCTCTTGGATTAATAGTGAGACTGGCGAAAGCCAATATTAACCGGCTTTTGAAATGGTTTTTTGTTGCTTTTGTGCTTCTAACGGGTGATTTTTGAAGAGTTGAGTTTTTCAGGTTGGCGACACTGATTGATAATGGCATTCAAACGTCATCTGTCAAAGTGAAAAGCTTTTTGTATACTCTGCCATTTCATCATGGAAAGACTTACAAAGGAGCATCGATTGTAAATTGTTGAAATTTTTTATCAAATTCGTGCTCTGTGAAAAATGTGTATCGTTTCTTACTACCATATCATGGTCGTCATAATCGACCTAGTGAGTCAACAATTCGTGCTGTTATCACCAAATCTCGTACGAAGTTTACTTTTTTGGACATTAAACCATTGTCTGGCATGCGTACAGTGCGTACTGAAAGAATATTGCAGCCGTAGCGTACAATATTGATGAGGATCGTGAAATGTCAATTCGTCGCCGTTCTCAGCAATTGGGCATGGGAAAATTTTACGTGTTGATTTGGGTTTGAAAGCCTATAAAATTCAACTTCTGCAAGAATTGAAGTCGAATGACCTACCACTACGTCTTATTTTTGGTAAATGGGCCTTAGAACAGCATAATGAAAATCCGCTGTTTTATCGAAAAATTGTGTTCAGCGATGAGGCTCGTTTCTGGCTTAACGGATATGTAAATAAACAAAACTGTCCCATCTAGAGTGATGAACAGCCACATGCCATACGAGAATTACCGATTCATCCCGAAAAAACGACAGTTTGGTGTGGTTTATGGGCTGGTGGCATCATCGGTCCATTTTTCTTCAAAGACCACCGTGGAAGAAACGTTACCGTCAACGGCGAACGATATCGAGCCATGATACGCAACTTTTTTTGCCCCTGTTGGCCGAGTTGAACATAGTTCGTGAAACAATGGGCATGTTGAAGGATGAATTTGGTGAGCAGCTTATCTCTCGAAATGGCCCTGTGGATTGGCCGCCAAGATCATGCGATTTGACGTCTCTGGATTATTTCTTGTGGAATTATGTAATGTCGTTAGTGTATGTGGACAAGCCGAACACGATTGAAGCCTTACAGGATAACATAACACGCGTAATTCCTGAGATACATGCCGAAATGCTCGAAAAAGTGACGCCAAATTGGAGCTTTCGAATGGACCTTTTGACACGGAGAGGCGGACAACATTTACATGAAATTATTTTCAAAATGTGAATGGAAAAGGCCAAGTTATCAATTTCAATGAACATTTTGAATAGATGTTGCAAATTGAGTGTTTTATTCGATTTAAAAAAAACTACGCTCAAAACATCACCCATTACTTGTCCATAATATTCAGGAAAACACTGTTACGAGTTGTCTCTCAATAAAGTTGTATTATTATTTATAATGTTACCAGTAATTACAATCATAAGAAACATTCATTTCATTCATTTGTCTCTTCAACATCCATAGAAAATAATTATTATTCTTAAAACAATTCACAACAGTAGTATTAAACAAATAAAAAGATGTTGTTACTAGCAGAGCAATCGTACAAATAAAAAAAAATTTTGTCAGTTGTATGTCATTTTCGTCATTTGTTATTTCAAAGTAACTTCCTATATTTCAATACATAGTTCAACTCAAATTTACTGAACCTATCTTATTAAATTGGAGGTTAAGCGTACAAAATATTGATGATCTCTTCCAGCTATATAAATGAAAATCCCTAACAAGGATAAGCCAGTTTGCTTCAATGAATATTAAGGTAATATAGTTTTGCACAGATGGTGCACAAGTTCTGCTTTGAATGGCCTGAAATTATATATATAATACTTGCGACTAGAATTAAAGCACTCTATGTTAAGTAGATATCTCTATTTAATTACAGTCCCATTCCATTATATTTAATTCAAAGAGGAAATATAAACAGCATGATTATTCTATGGTTGAAGAATAATTGGTAAGATTACATAGCTTTCTAACCAAAATCGATATTTCAATAAATTATTGTAGAAATGTGTTTCATTATTCAAAACAGCGTTGGAAAATTAAATTCAAAATTGCATATCCGTATATAATGGGTGATTTTTCAAGCTTAGTTTTTTTAATCGAATAAAACACTCAATTTGCATCATATACTCGAAATTTCTATTTAAATTGATAACTTGGCCTTTGCTATTCACATTTCGAATATAACTTCATGTGAATGTTATCCGCAGCTCCGTATCAAATGGTCCATTCGGAAGGTCCAATTTTGAATCACTTTTTCTAGCATTTCGGCCTGTATCCCACGAATTACGCGTGTTATATTATCCTGTAAGGCTTCAATCCTGTTCGGCTTGTCCACATTCACTAACGACTTTACATAACCCCACAAGAAATAAACCAGAGGCGTCAAATCGCATGATCTTGGCGGCCAATTCACAGGGCCATTTCGAGGGATAAGCTGTTCACCAAATTCATCCTTACACATGTCCATTGATTCACGAGCTGTGTGGCATGTGGCACCGTCCTGATGAAACCACATGTCAACTGGGGCAAAAAAAAGTTGCTTATCATGGCTCGATATCGTTCGCCGTTGACGGTAACGTCTTTGAAGAAAAATGAACCGATGATGCAACCAGCCCATAAACCACACCAAACTATCGTTTTTTCGGGATGCATCGGTAATTCTTGTATGGCATGTGGCTGTTAATGATTCGACAGATTTGTTTATTTACATATCCGTTAAGCCATAAATGAGACTCAGCGCTGAACACAATTTTTCGATAAAACAGTGGATTTTCATTAAGCTGTTCTAAGGCCCATTCACCAACAATTAGACGTTGTGGTAGTTCATTCGGCTTCAATTCGTGCAGAAGTTGAATTTTATAGGCTTTCGAACCCAAATCAACACGTATAATTCATGTGGTTGAGTAACACATGCCAAATTGTTGAGAACGATCCTCATTAACACTGTACGCTAAGGCTGTAATATTTTTTCAGTACGCACTGTACACATGCGAGACAATGGTTTAATGTCCAAAAAATTAAACTTGATGCAAAATTTGGTGATAACAGCACGAATTGTTGATTCACCAGGTCGATTATGACGACCATAATATGGTCGTAACAAACGATACACATTTTTCACAGAGCCGATGACGTTTGGATGACATTACCAACCAGTGCCGCCAACCTGAAAAACTTAACTCTTAAAAAATCACCCATAAATAAATGAAATATAGTTTTAAATTAAATCAAACACTGGGCTTAATGTTTCACGATCTTATTTAACAATATAAAATATTCAACATGTTTCGAGCGTTGTTTCATTTTCAAGGTCTCATAAAACAACACTGTTTATTAAATAGGCTGGAAGACCTAACGTCAATAGCTTCTCGTATGCATTTTTCATATAATAAAGAACTAATCGATACTGCTTGTACTTTTTTTTTGGTGGTACATTCAAATCGAAAAATTTGATAAAGCTACATAAAATGAAATATAGTTTGGGATTTTTTTCGATACGGAAGTATTTATTTCTCTGTAGCATTAGTAAGCCAGAACTATATTTCAATGAATAAACACAAAACAATTTATCCCTATATCATCTGTCTTCGCTCTTGTATATGCGTGCAATAATTGAGCTCAACTTACTTTTTTCATGGTGTGGTTGGTGCGCATTAAGCGTAACTTAGACAATGTGCCTTCTATCAAATATAACAATTTCTTCTATAGTTCGTTGGTCACTCGGTGTATGAATGGAATGAATATATTAAAACGAAACAGTGGTATTGATTTCATAACAATCAAAACAAGAACTCACCGTATAATATGACTATATTTTCGAGAGTATTACTTTTCGTTATTAATTTCACTGAAATGTATAGCAATGAGTTTATATTATAGTTAAGTATAGCAGAAATATCACAGTGACTTAAGAGTCATTTTCAAGTAGGAAACTGATGTTAGATTACCAAGAACAATTATCATATGAATGATTCTGAACTCTTCCTTGTAAATTTACGAATTCATGTAAATATTCTTCCCAGGTTACAGATGTTCAAATGTTCAGTGGATATTTTAAATGGTCATATAAAACTGTCAATGGTAAATAAGTCTTGTAATCCTATGTTTCAATACGTACTTTCAGTTCAACATTTATTTCTACTCTCTTATCTTCTGCATACTAGGTCATTTAAGTTTCCAAAAATAGAACCTTGAAGTTAATAATTTTACGACAATAAAAACTAATGCATACTGTTTCTCATTTCATGCCCTGAATTAATCAAACATTTTTTAATTGATCGCAAGTTGGTATGAATCGACAATCGACCAAAAAACACATAAATTGAATGATAACAATAATAATAATATTTATTGTGAAACATTCCTCACATTGTAACAAAATTGGTTTTGAAGGTTTAGTAAACAAATGTTCAATTCTCATTTACATTCGCGATCTCAAAAAGTTATGTTCAATGGTGTTCTTTCGGGCAGAATTGGAGTTGATTTTGGCGTACCTCAGGGTAGTGTCTTAGGTCCACTGCTATTCTCCTTATACATAAATGATATTGTTTTGAGTGTAAAAACATGCTCTACACGTTTGTACGCATATGATACAATGATTTATGTCAGTGGTAAAAATATTCAGACTATGACAGAATGGATCAATAGAGACTTGGCAGCAATAAATGAACGGCAAAGCGATAACAGTTTATCGCGCTGAATGTAACAAAGTCTAAATTTATGATTTTTGGTACAAGTAATATTCTTTAGGTAATTAGTAACGAAAATATAAGTATTACAATTGCCAAACCAGAACATCGAAGGGGTAAAACTTGTTTAATACTTAGGCGTTATGTTAGATGAGAAATTGAGTTTCAATGATGATGTTGACTTCATATCGTCTGAAATCTCCAAGAAAATCAACTTTATCGAGAGAATTGGAAATAATCTGACGACATATATGGATTTACTGCTCTTTAAGTCAATACTTCGAATATATTTCCACTCTGTTATTGGGATTGAGTAAAGAAAAAAAAACTCAACAGTTACAAAAGTTACAGAATAGAGCTATGCAAACAATTTTGAAATATAATAGATCTACTCCAATCCAAAGCATGCGTAATTATTTAAAACTAATGTAGTCAAACAAAAAATACTTTTTGCTACATATATATTCATTATTTCCTCCAAGTGAGAGGATATGGAAAAAGCTAGTTCCGTTTTGTACTCAGTTTTCATCCCCCTGATTAAGATATTGTATACCGAAAAATTATTGTATTGGACAATATAAGGAATGTTTTTGAAATTCTTAAAAATGTGTTTAATTTATTGATAAACTCATTAAAAGGGTGACATATGTTCAAATTTTCCTTCATTGTTCTCATAGAGCCACCTAAAATCCATTGGTTGTATTTGACGTAGACAGATGTACAAAAACCCATTTTCAAAGCCTGAAATTGACATAGAATACCCGAATAAAACGAAATATATTCCAATACTTACCTACAGCTTCGACCAGATAAAACATCCAATAGTACAGAATGGAATTGAAATCCTAAATAACGGCATTGTCTGCGTTTTCTATAGCCAACCTTTCATTAAATAATAAAATATTAGCAGCACGCAACATAGCTTTTATTCACTGAATATTTGCTCCCTTGTCATATCGACGTATTTGTTGATTGAAATTGATATCTGCAATTATTATGTCGACGTTTTCAATACGCTTTTCAAATCGTCGAAGAGGATGTCGGGTCTGACTGTAATAACACCTATGCTGGATATTTATGTCACTTGAAGTGAAACAATGAAATTACACACAATGAGTTAAACTGCAGAGAAAATAGTCACAAATCGGTCGAGTCATTCATAAATGATGAGTACTCAATCACGTTTAATCTTTAAAATGATAATAATAGTTATAATAATAGGAGTCCCAAAATTAACGCAATATCCCAACAAAATATTTAATAGTGTAGGCGTTTACTGGATGTTAATAAATTATAATTGAATATAAACTTAAATTCAAACACTTGAACTTATGATTTACACTTTATTCACTACATAGCATACGCGTTTCGTCGTTACAAACGACTTCTTCAGATGCTTACAGAATAATAACAACATTTTGAAAACACAGGTATAAATATCAGGGAATTTGGGTTTTACCTAAGATATTCCATTCTGACATATAATTTTGATTACCTGAAAAGGTTTAACAAGGGTGAATTGTTTAATTCTATCTTGTCATTAGGCAAATTTCCAGAATTTTTAAGCCGATTTATTTCCACTATTTCCCAATGATATAATTGACTACTAACTATTTTGTAAAAAATTGTGTAAAATTTCGAAATTCGTATCAAAAGTATGGTTTTCTGTTCATAAATGGTTAGCATAATTCGTCAATTTGTTTTTGAGGGATGCTAACACTTCAGTGCATAAATGGCGGCAAATTCAAATATTGCGTTAATTATGGGGCACCGTTTTATATTCTTTTTATATACAACAATAAACCTCACTTTGTCTAGGTTGATAGAAGAACCAGAGAAACTTCTTCTATTGAGTGAAGAGACAGTACCACATAAACGTCGTCAAGAGTGATGCAATCATCTTAGGTTCCACTACTGTAATCCCAAGAAATGTCTTGTCAAACATCAGAGAACTTGAACTGCCAAACATTCTTATAAGGAATTACATGAATCGCTGTTACTAGCCAGGGCAAAGAGTGTCATGAAGTTTCTGGAACATACCTAACAGGAATCAACGACCGGAAGGCTGCCGCCTCGGAGACTGCCACCACGGGCATCATAATTGGTAAAGAGATTCGACAGAGCTTAATCCCTTTGATATATATTCTAGGAAAACCAAAATGTCATATATATGTTAAGATTACACACGACGATTTGTAGATTTTGAACTCCAATAAAAAAACAGGAGATACTGTTTACTAAGCTTCATATAATATTAAAAGAAATAGTCAAATAGACAACTTGTCGAAACTCTTCTTTTTTTCGGGATTAAAAATCTATATGTGAGTGAACAAATTCCCAAATTCGAAAATATTTTTAAATGACGCCACTTTTAGTATGGAGATGGCATTTTAAAGAATTCGTGACATTTCAAATGACATAAATATATAATAATATAATATTTAATAGTGTTGGCGTTTACTTGATGTAAATCCATTATAATTGAATATAAACTTAAATTCGAACACTTGAACTTATAATTTACACTTTTAATGTAAATGGATTTACGTCAAGTAAACGCCAACACTATTAAATACCTTATTTATTTCAGTAGAGCAGCCCCACAGCAGAATATTATAGTTTAAATCAAAATATACAAGACTGTAATACACATTCATAACACAGTTTCTTGGTACAATGTTCTCAATTCTAGAGATTACAAAAAATGAGTTACTCAATTTCTTAAATAAAACATGAATGTGTGTTATCCATCTCAAGTTTCTGTCTAAAAATATTCCAAGAAACTTAGTTGATTGGATTGAAATTGTTGACTGGACGATGATATAGTATTGACTCCATATCGAATGAAGTAACCCCAGACGAAAGCAAGCTAATTCATTTTCATAAATTTTGAGAACAGGGATTGAACATTTTTAAGCTTGAAAATATTTTTTCGTTCATTGTTCAATTTTTTCCTGGACATACTTCGTATATTATTCAGCTGTCAAATCAGCATACTTTTAACGGTATGTCAATTAACAAGTTTTCGAGTTGATCCTCCCTTGAGAGTAACAGGACCTGATTTAACGATAAAACCGTGAAAACCTGGACGACCTGTCGGCTGTCAACGGTTTTAAAACACCCCGGAAGCCAGAGAAGTTCTTCGACTAAGTGGTAAATCCCCGGGCGCGCTATGTACAGTCGTTGTGTCGATTCTTGACGAAATACTTTATCCCCGAGAGCCACAGACATTATTCAAACCTTCGAATAAAATTGATGTCAAAAGAAAGGGGATCGTATGTTTCTCATTATATGGAATACATCAACAGAATTAAGGTTAATGATGTGGATCATATGAAAATGTAGAATCGTTGACATGTATTCATACTTTGTGAAAGTCAACCGATATAATATCCTCGTTTTTATATCCTTTTTCCCTCATTTATTCCCAGGTAATGGTTTATCAGATCTTCTTTATATATTGCATCTAATAATTACGAGAAACTTTGAGTTATCAATCGATTTTTCGTACAATTAGAGCGATGTTGCTGGTAAACGAATGCGGATAAACGTTGCGAAACTTTATGTAGATCATTGCTATTGAAAAAACTGAATCAAATTGTTTCAAAGTTTACTGAACAAATGTTTCAATTCTTATTTACATTCGCGATCTCAAAAAGTTAAGTTCAACAGTGTTCTTTCGGACAACATAGGAGTTGATTTTGGCGTACCCCAGGGTAGGGTTTTAAGTCCGCTACTATTCTCCTTATACATTAATGATATTGTTTTGCATGTAAAAAAAATATTAATAAATAATAAATATGCTCTATAAAATTGTTTGCAGATGATACAATGAATTGTGTTAGCAGTAAAAATATCCAGACTATGCCAGAATGCATCAATAGAGACTTGGCAGCAATAAACGAATGCTGCCAATAACGAATATTTTTTCATCTCAAATTATGAAAAACAAACAAAAATATCATTTTATTAATTTCATACCTCATCTGAGTGAAAAAATTTGCGGAAGATTAAAGAAGAGAGAAATAAAAGCCATTTGTACCAACAAAAGAAATATTAAGTCACTTTTAGTAAATAATAAAGAAAAGACGAATGTTGAAGACAAAAGCGGTATTTATAAGATTTTTTGTAATGAATGTCCAGCATTTTATACCGGCCAAACAGGTAGAAAAATAAAAACTCGGGTTGATGAACATAAAAGGTCGATTTTGTACAATGTTAATAAAACTTGATTCTCAGAACATTGTATTAGCTCTAATCACTTCATAGATTTTGATAAAACTAAATGCCTACACTCAGGTAATAAAGGTAAACGTTTAGACCTTCTGGAAGCAATTGAAATTAGCAGTTCTTGGAAGAGAAAAGAAGAAATTGTAAATGAACAAGTAGATTTTCAACTATCCTCCCTACTCACATCACATTTTGTAGATATAAATTTGTTTTACGTCTCTTATAGTAGTTTAGTCTTGAAAATGAGCTAACGCTCGAAACATGTTGACTATACATATTGTTAATTAAATCGTGAAACATTAAGCCAAGAGTTTAATTTATTTTAATATTCAATTATGTTTCACCAAGAGTTAAGCGAGAATTCAATCTCATTAAATAAACGAATGGCTAAGCGATAACACTTTATCGCTGAAGGTAACAAAGTCTAAATTTATAGTTTTTGATACAAGTAGAATTCTTAAGGTAAATAATAACGAAAATATAAGAGTAAAATTGAAACATTGAAAGGGTAAAATTTGTTAAATACTTAGGCGTTATATTAGATAAGAAATTGAGTTTCATTGATATGTCGACTTCATATCGTCCAAAACCTCAAGAAAATCCACTTTCTCAACAGATTTGGAAAAAATCTGACGACATATATAAAGTTATTGCTCTTTAAGTCAACAATAATGCCACATTTCGAATATTGTTCCACTCTGTTATTGGGATTGAGTAAAGAAAAAACTCAACAGTTACAAAAGTTACCGAATACAGCTATGCGAACAATTTTGAAATATAATAGATCTACTCCAATCCAAAGCATGCGTTATTATTTAGAACTAATGTCAGTCAATCAGAGAATATTTTTTGCTACATTTATATTTATATTTAAAGTTAAAAACAATTTGTTCCCTTATAAAGTAACAAAAAATGTAACATGTGTCAGTGATGTGCACAGTTATAATACAAGAGATTCTGGCAATTTCTACATGCAAATTTGTAAGCATTCTAAACATAGGAATAGAATATTTTATGAAGGATTCACGCATTCAATAAATTGGCTAGCTCCATAAAAACAGTGACCTTCAGGTATTCAAGCGTGAATTATCTAGTTTCGTTTTAAACATATAATTGAAAATAATCTATTTTGAACCTAAATGTGATTATGATTTTGTAATAGCTATTGCTAAATAAATATTATTTTTATTATAAATAGACCAATTTTTCCTCTTTCTAATTTTGATATAATTGTGTTCTTCACGAAAAAATTGCTAAAGAATGAGCCCATGTGAAATATTTTTTAAGGGAGTTATTTGAGGTAGAATTTACTCTACAAATTTCGAAGTTTCCTTTTTTTTTAATGAATTCTTTATTGATGAAAAATTGATTTTCACACGAAGAGTACATAGGAAAACTACATATTTCTTCTCGTAGTTTCTGACATTCTTCTTCTGTAGAATATTTTTTCTGAATTCTTCTATATTTTCATATTCAAAACGTATCACATGTCCTATATTTTTACTTGAAAACACCTAATTTGTCTGAAACTACTTCTTAATTTCTACAAATACCCAACGGTAAATATTCAAATCCTCAAAATTTATAAGACTATTTAATGCCCTAATCTGTAGCAAGTTGGAGTATAGCAGCATGATCTGGCATTCTATTCATACTTGGCATCAATACAATCTTGAGGTCAATGGTACAAGGTTCTTGAAATTCTTAGTTTGTGCGGAGGATAAAGTGGAGTCTATCATGACGAATTATTGAATCGAATTAGTTCAAACTCATTTCAGGGGAGGAGACAAAGTTTGTCACTCAAATATTCGTACAAACAACTGCTATTGATTGTCCTTCTCTCTTGTCAGCTTTGAAATTTCGTGTTCCTAGGCGAAATTCTTCAACCACAGAATTTTCCCACCTAGAGATTCCAAGATTTTACCAACTCGCTATTACAACCCCCCATTTGGTTTACGGAGTCTACATTCAATACAGTTGCTAATAAATGTGACATTCACTTGACTCCATTGAAGTTATTACTAGGAATTTTGTCAACAAGGGAAATTGACTAAAATGAATTGAATTAAACTTAAATTCAAACACTTGAACTTATGATTTACACTTTATTCGCTACTAGAGACCCGCCCCGGCTTCGCACGCCGCAAACGCTACGCCCCGCAATTTTTAAATCTGTAATATCTTCGAAAATATTCACTTAAATCATACGGTGTAAAGGGCCATATGTATCTATATTAAATGAACAATGTATTCAAGGTATTTAATTGGTTAAGAATTAATGCTGTATTGGTTAAAATCGCTTCGAAAATTAGCCATTATTCGTCGCAAAAAGTAAATGACAAAAAAAAGTTATTGTGGGTTATCCATAGCATGACGTGTTTCGTTGTTACAAACGACTTCTTCAGATGCTCACAGACGAAACGCGTCATGCTATGTAGTGAATAAAGTGTCACCATAAGTTCAAGTGTTTGAATTTAAGTTTATATCACTACATAGTATAAAGCAAAGTCGCTTTTTCTGTCCCTTTGTCCCTTTGTACGCTTTAATCTTTGAAACTACGCAACGGATTTTGATGTGGTTTTTTTAATAGATAGAGTGATTCAAGAGGAAGGTTTATATGTATAATAACATCCACTAAATAGTGGAGAAGTACTGTTATTTTTTAGGTTTCTAATGTGATGTCGTAAATAATTACATTTTTTCCGCTTACATTGCAAACGCAGGCTGAACCCTACGAGTTTTATCAAAATAATGTACTAAGTATTGTACACATTGAAAAGGTCAACAGAAAAGTCCGTGATGGTATATGTCTATCTCTTATGGATAACCCACAATAACTTTTTTTTGTCATTTACTTTTTGCGACAAATAATGGCTAATTTTCGAAGCGATTTTAACCCATACAGCATTAATCCTTAACCAATTGAATACCTTGAACACATTGTTCATTTAATATAGATATATATGGCCCTTTACACCGTATGACTTAAGTGAATATTTTCGAAGATATTACAGTTTTAAAAATTGCGGGGCGTAGCGTTTGCTGCGTGCGAAGCCGGGGCGGGTCGCTAGTTCAATTATAATGGATTCACATCAAGTAAACACTGTTAAATATTTGAAATGAATTGATTTACATTGAGTCCTTTGTAAAATTTCATTCAATTTCATTATTATATTCAATTATTAATTACGTTTTAAGTTTTTTATATCAAATTGAGCTCTTCCTTATATTTCTTTTCTTTTCATCAATTCAGTTAATTGGCTATGTTTTTCAACATTATAATATTAAATAACACGGAGGTTCGGCTTATCTCTTGGTGAAACATTATGTTAAAAACTATAAAATTAAAAATTAACACACTTGATTCAAGTTTCACTGAATATATTTAAAACTCTACATATGTTTCGGATGGTTAACCCATTATCAAGAGTATACAATAATACTCAATATAACCCAGTAATATTGTATACTCCTGATAATGGGTCAACAACCAGAAACATATATAGAGTTTTTAATATATTCAGTGAAACTTAAGTCAAGTGTGTTATAGATTATGTTATTATTCACTGTAATTGGGTATTTTACATGTTGAGAATAAAGAACTTATTATATTATTACATGCATATTAAAAACTCAGAAGTGCACTCAGATTTCTTCTAATTGCAGTGATAGTTGCAATATTTCTATTGAGAATGAGTGATTGAATGTAGTACAGTTCTTGATTGTGAATGTTTAAATAAGTTGTAGAAATTAAACCTATTTAATGTCAATTTCATCTATTATTTTAATTTGAAATATCTATATAAGGCACATATTGGCTAGTTTTCCTTCAGAATAATTGGTCTTGATATAGCGACAAGAACTTCATTGAAGTCGTCACTCTAATGATTTACCTTACCTAGAGTATACACCCATATCATAATTGATTATGTCTTGTACAATATCATTTATATTCCATTATATAGCGACAAACACTGTTAATTGAGAATACACAAGACTCATATTGAAGCTATGGATACCTCCATTATGCTTCAGACAACAATTTATGAACCAAGTAGAATATAATTACATTCTGCACCTAACGTTATAATAAATTTGGTTGATTTTGAACGTTTTTTTGCTTTATTTTTGGAATTTTTTACAATGTGAGAATCCAAAACATCATTCTAGAAGACATAGTTTGATAACACTGGGAACATCAATTTTGTTGTCTTAGATATTTGACTTGTTTTTGACTAAATCTTGGTCTCTGAATACAAAAATGTTATCAATTTTTCTCTATCGCGTCAAGTTTTTGAACTACAGGATACCCTCTCTTCAACCTAAAAATCATACAAAATGGAAAACAGAGGAAACTGAAATGCGTACTAATTTATTCACACAAAGGATATCATAATATTGAAAGTTTAAAAGTTTTTGTGCTTATGCAAAAAATAAAAAAGTAATTGAATAAAAAATTCAATATTTTTTCATCAGGTCATAACTTTTTCTTGAATGTTCAATCTTGGGACATTCTCGCTTGATGCTCCCACAGTAGTGAGCCATCATACTGATTTCCCATGTGCCTTGATGACTTGCCTCCATGACCCTCAAATCTTGGTGAAATCACTCACCCTGTTCATTACTAAAAGCTCCAAGATTTTCTGGAAAGTTAGCAAGATGACTATGTAAGAAACGCAGTTTGATATTCATGTTACAGTCAAAATGATCAGCCGGACATCAACCTGTATCTTCTTATATGACAAGCTAGGAAATGCCAAAATGAAATACTTAAAACAGTCCCCTTCAGTTGACAAATCTTTTGCAAATTGTTTCATGAGACAAGTTTTATATGCAATGGGAGAAATATAATGTTTTTTCTGTCGACAAGTGGCTGATTCAGAATGTTGAGTTCACCAGGTTTCAAGTCAGATCTTGGCGACCACTTTGACTGCACCCAATGCTTCTCAAGAACTCTGCTTTCCCACATACTCAGAAAACAGTGATAATTGGTATATCCGCGTTGCTGGCCAAGAAGGAAACAAACCATGTTAAGGTCAACACAGATGAACCATTGGAGTAATTTATATTGCAAGTCAATGACCTTCTTTATGTCTTCGTATTGTTCATGCAAAGAAACTGAATGAACTATTCGGACTGAACCATATGAATTTTCATTGTCATTACGTTTCCAGTCGTTAGTGGAAAAAGTTCCACCGACAGGAGTGCTGTAAGGCTTTCTGTAATTCGCGTTCAGTTCCACGAAGCGTAATAGTATGCCAAAAAACTGTAGAAAAAAGACTTGACGTGATAGAAAAACCTGATTAAAATTTTGGAATCAGAGGTCATTTAACCTCTACAACAGTAGAAGGTCAACAGAAATTATATTACAAATTGTTCCTCAGTATAAATCTCAAAGTACTGGATTATTTCAGGAGGTATTCGAAATCAAGGAAATTAGAAAAGTGCACACGACATACTGGGCTAGTTGATCAATGAATTTACACTGTAATTCACTCGAAATTTATATACAAAATTCAAGAAAAGAATATCAAACAATGTATGAACATCTATACAATGAAAGATTGATTTCAGAGACGATGAGGAATCCAGAAGATAGCTACAATCTTTTGAAACTGTTGTAAAAGGTTTGTTCAGAATTAAAAACCTTCTGGAAAGTAAACTATGAAGTCAATGCGTAAACTGATTACACCCACGACTTGATGAGAAAAAATCAATTTTCAGGATAGTAAAATTTTTGTCATTTTGTTATTGCTTAATTTCTGCCTCATTTGCAGCCATATAACACACATCTCTAATAATATTTCCAATAAAACAAATAATTTGGAATATTGCTTTCATTTCGCGTGATACCGAAATTTTAGTGCAATTTTCCATCGAGTTAAAATCACTATCAAAATTATGATTGAACTGATAATGAATTTGAGATCTGCGCCCCAACTTGAGAGAAAATCAATTTTCTGGATGAATTCTCGTTAGAAAAGAAATTTTCATTCTTTGATTTCGACGAAAGTGCAATTTCTGACTAATGTAAGGGCGTAGAAAACATATTCAATAATAATAATGATATCAGGGCTTTATTGAAATATACATTCATTCCATAACTGCAAAAAAGTAACAGAAATGAAAACAATTCATTAACCCCTGAAGCATCATTAAATAAAGTAAAAACAATCTCAGTGCGGAGTTCAGATGATATGCAAACCATACCTCTGTTCTGCCACTCAAACCCCGATAAAAATTTTCAAACACAATTGATACATCCAAAAAATCAAAAAACATGAAAAAACACTTAAAAACGGGCAATCTGCTGTTCAGGAACATCTAGAGTCGATAGGACATGAGATCTCACCCTTTTTTAAACCAAATATTCTCTATTACTGCGAAAAGGGTACGAAAATAAACTATCTGAAAGCCATGGAAATAAATAAACTCCAAAAATCCGATAATTACAATCTTCTCAATGACCAGTTGCACCTAAAGCTCTCCCCACTGTTAAATCTCTGATAGTTTGTCAATCCCCACCTCTATGTTGGCTCTATGTTCTAAAGATAACGAACATAGAACGGAGTTGATATTGTCATTTTCTTCCACCTCCAGGCACCGAACCACAGAACATACCAAATTTAGGGTGTATTCTGTGGACCGAACAGAAATTGCAGATATTTGAAGGATGTCTTTGTAATATGTATTCATTCTTGATAATGCCGTAAAAGGCGAAACTAGTCGAATAAAGAATTGTTCAGTCAGTGATTTTTAGACAAGTATTTATTATTACCTCTCATTTGATAATATCTTCAATCAGTGCAAAGTATTTTAATGCCAGCTTACTCCAAAAAACGTAATTTCTTTCAATATATTCTATTTATAGTAAAAAACATGATGAGTAATCAATTTATTCACATATGAAAGCACATATATCGAATTACTTGAAAAAAATTTTTTTTTTCAAAATGGCTATCCTGAAAATGGCAGCTGAAACTCATCTGAATCGAAAATAAACGACATCATTTTTTGGAAAAGAATTATCTGAAAGCAAAAAACAAAACGGTTTCATGTTTTGATTTGAATTGGCTATGACCTTAAGCAGAATGAAACACTTTCAATGAGAAAAAACCAAATGGCGGACTTTTGAATTTTTTTTTATCTTTTTTTCACTTTTAATTGTTTATAACTTTTTTAAATTATGATGAGTATTTCTGGTTCTGCTTGAGGCCATAGCCAGACATCTAAAGAGTAAAATGTCGTTTGGTTCATATCGATAAGTGCAATAGTTTCGAAATGAGAGTGTATTTCATGCGGAAAAACGTGGTTCGAAGTTCAAAGTTTTTATTCGTGAAAAATCGTAAAAGAAGTGAATTTTACTCACATATCCATTCCAGCTTCATACACAACTCCTTCCTGGTCTTCGTAAGCATCATTCTGAAGAATTCTTGTATTTCTCAAAGCAGTTCAACAAAATAACAAGACAATAACAATAAAACAAAGAACAAAACAATTAGACGACCCGAAGGCATGCAGCAGCTGCCGCAACCGAAGGCGTTCGAACGTCCGGATTTACTGCAGCGCTCTCTTATCTTTTATACCTGCTTCTCGGTCTTGCTGACCTTCCATACTATTTCTACGAGTATATAGTAGCAATTAATGAAGAAAAAAAATTTTGATTTTTCAGAATTGTTTGGAGTAAGCAAGCTGGCCTTAAAACGTTACAAGTAGTTTCATAAAAATATCGAAGAAACGTTGAGGTCATATTTATTTCAGCGCTATCACGTGGAGCGTCGAGACGTAGATAGTATCTTACGAATTTGTAACTTCAGATCTAAAGCCATCATTTGTGGCGTCCAATTACCAGCCGCGAACTTCGCAATGCGAGTAGAACCAACATTCAAATACCAGCGGTTAATGGAATTGTCAAGGCGGCCAGCGTGATTTACGCCGCAAAGAGTGGGGCGACGAAGAAAAAAAATTCTGGGAATGTTCATTAAATCTGCGCAAATTTGAAAATTTACGACCCTACTCTCCCAGTACTGTCTGGGATTTATTTAATTTGGATGTCGTTTTTTATCATCTTTCCGGCCTGATTAACATGCAGACGCTCATAAGACCCAGGGGAGTGCTACGGACGAATTTCCTTCCTAATGATGATTAAACCGTGAATTATCTTTTTGTTGCGTCCTTACACCGCTTGATTTTGTTTTTCTCTTATAAAATCGCTTGATCTGTTTAAGCCGAGTAGAAGGGGCCTGCGTGGGGATGAATAGTAGGGGTTGTCTTTTTATTACACCAATTTCTATAAATTAAACATTAATGTTTATGTCAGTACAATTTTACCTTCCTACAATCTGTCCGAAGCCTCTTGAGATGTTATAGAAAGCTTCTACCTTGAACATTTTTAGTTATTTTATCGAAGAGTTGCCGCATGATGAAGTTTTCCAGTACAATTTTCACTGAGAAAATTGAATGGAAATAATTTTATATTGCAGTGATCGATATACATGATATTTGGCGTTTAAGGTTTTGGCGTTTACTTGATGTAAATCCATCATAATTGAATATAAACTTAAATTCAAACACTTGAACTTATGATTTACACTTTATTCACAACATGACGCGTTTCGTCGTTACAACCTACTTCTTTTGATGCTAGCAGAATAATAACAACATTTTGAAAAACATAGGTATAAATATAAGCGAATTTGGGATTCTATGACTTTGGGTTTCACCTAAGATATTTCATTCTGATATATAATAATTTTTATTACCTAAAAAGGTATAACAAGGGTGAATTGTTTAATTCTATCTCTTCATTGAGCAAATTTCCAGAATTTTTAAGTCGATATATTTCCACTATTTCCCAATAATCTCATCGGTTACTTTCCTCTATATTGTGTGAATTTTGAAATTCGTATCACAAGTATGGTTTTCTGTTAATAAATGGTTAGCATAATTCGAATTACCTTTATTACGGATTTCCCATAATACGACCACTCTTACTGCTATAAATTAAGTCCTCTTTTAGCTGAGATATTTATGGATGACTTGGAAAATATTATTGAAAAAACCCAAATTTCTAACACTTTGTATTCTAGTATAGGTATGCAGATGATATAATCACTTGTTTCACTGGTACCGATCGTTCATTAAAAATTTTCGAGAATTTCATGAATACAGTTCATCCTACTATGAAATTTACAACCGAAATAGAGTCTAATAAATCCATTAATTTTTTAGACTTGACAATCACAAGATACAATAATAAATTCGATTTTTCTATTTTCCTATACGCATACCATAATAGGTACACAACTCCTCATACCACCCATATCCAAATAAAATGGCAGCGTTTCAAAGTATGATACATAGATTAACTCATATACCTTTATTAGAAGAAAACTTCAATAAAGAATGTACATCATTAAACAGATTGCGGTTAATAATAATTATGAAAGCGAAGTAATGTCAAAAATTCTTCACAAAAAACTCTATCGGAAAGCTCTGCGATTAGTATTTCCTTATTAGTCGGATAGAAATCGTAAATATAATAGTTCAACATACTTTGGAACCCTTTCGAAAAGTCAAAACCTTCTTAAGAAAGCATAATTTTAATTTTTCATTTAAAACGAACAATAATTCATCCAGACACATTAAGAACAATAAAAACAAAATTAAAAGAGAAGACAAATCAGGAATACCAACTGAATTGTGGAACATGTCCCGGTATATATATGTAGGTAAAACTAGTAGAAATTTTGGTACTAGAATACAGGAACATAAATATAGCTTGGCGCATAATGAAAGTTATAAAAGAAAACCATACTTTTGATACGAATTTCAAAATTTTACACCATATAGAGAGAAGTAGTCAATTATATTTTTGGGAAATAGTGGAAATAAATCGGCCTAAAAATTCTGGGAACTTGCTCAATGAACAGATAGAATTAAACAATTCACCCTTGTTAAACCTTTTTAGGTAATAAAAATTATATGTCAGAATGGAATATCTTAGGTAAAACCCAAAGTCATAAAATTTTGACTTTGTCATAGTGTTTTTCAAAATGTTATTATTCTGTAAGCATCTGAAAAAGTCGTTTGTAACGACGAAACGCGTCATGCTATGTAGTGAATAAAGTGTAAATCATAAACTTAAGTTCAAGTGTGAAACATGGTGAAATGATCTTCCGGGCTGATTGGCCGTGGTCAACTGGAACTCCTCCTTTTCCAGACGTTCCGTCTCTATCTGCGAGAGACATCTTCAGTGGCGGCGAGTGCTTCGACGTAGTGGTGTACTGGGCGACGACTCTGGAGCAACTGATGACTCTGGAGCAACTCTCAGTTGCTCCAGAGTCGTCGCCCAGTACACCACTACGTCGAAGCACTCGCCGCCACTGAAGATGTCTCTCGCCGTTAGGGACGAAACGTCTGGAAGAGGATGAGTTCCAGTTGACCACGGCCAATCGACCCGGAAGATCATTTCACCATGTTTCACAATGGACACCGACCGTGAAAGCCTACACGATTTCATAAAATCAAGTGCTTGAATTTAAGTTTATATTCAATCCAAGTTTCTAGTATATTTGGGAATTTATCAATAACTACCTGGTCACCTTCGATAATATATTTGTGGAAATAAAGTAAAGCCTACTTTAAGATGTGCTGTTTCTTAAATAGGTCTTCAGTGTTCTCAGGATGAGAAAGATCTCATCACGAAAGCAACAGAAGCATGAAGAACTGCTCAAAGGAGTACCTCTGACGCCAAAAAAATAAAGTGTTTCTAGTAGACTATCATGAGAGACACAGTCGAAGGCCTTTGAGAGATCACACATCGTTACAGAAGTTTGTTTATGTTTCTCTTGGTATTCTATTCCCAAAACATGGAGCGATACTGAGCCAGATAAATTACGGTTGACAAAAGCTTGTCGTACAATTGACACATATGTGTCTTCGATTCGAATTCAACATCGATATAAACACCAATTATTATTCAAAACTATTAAATATATTCCACTTTCTAACGGTATTCTTACTCGCGCGACAAACAGCTCTCAATGCTAGGCGAATTTCTATCATTGAATAATCCCCATATATTCAACGTATATCGTACTTGGTAACTTCATCCCTCTACAGTCATACTAAATCAGTTAATTAAGTTAATGAAACATTCTTTCGGTCTTAGAGCTGAAGCTATCAAATAATACCCAATTAAAGGCCGCAACATTAGCTGGAGCAGAATTACACTAATTTCTACATCAGGAAGTATGTCAAACTTAATACTCACCCACCTCCAGTCGGGAAACTCTATCCGAGATTCGCAGCCTTGCAAAGCGTGATACGGTCTTATTAGGATGAAGAAACCCGAGAGCTGGAATGCCATCTCATAATACAGGAAACTCCTGCTACGTTACCGGGGAAATGAAGAGGAAATTGTCACGCCACCTGCTGGAGAAAATCGATTTTGATAGTTGCTTCATTAACGTTGCATCGGGAAAATGGTTCTACAAGAAATTGCAAGAAATGGAAGATATTCAGTAATTTGCTGAAATCTTCGAATAAAGCGTTCTCTTCAGAATCATTTTAATTTCGTACAATCTAAAAATATAAGTTATTTATTGGTTACTTAAGAATAAACTGCGATGTTCGTTGGTTCATCAAAAATACAATACAATGGTAACATAGTCTTTATTTTTTGTAAGTGGGTTTGATATTTGTTTGTAAGTTTTACCGAACTGCTATATATAGTTTCAAGATTCACGAATCATTCATACTAGTAAATACTGAGACTCTAAATCGAAATAGCGAAATATTTCAACTAAAACTCTCAGCGAGCTGTCTACAACAATGTTGTCAACGAGAACGAACCCATCACTTTCGAGAGTGAATATTAGGTGCGCTTCGAAAAAATCATCGATCTCCTTGAATGATGACAGAATAAAATTATTTCATCATTATTATGAATCATCAGTCAGTATTCAATCAATCAATGAAGAATCGATGACTTTCGAAACGCTCACAGGTCCTAGATCCGAATGAGGGAACAACAACTTGTGAAAATTCACGTGAGCTCCATCTATCGAAGAAAAGACGAATAAACTCTCCCTAGCGTTCTAGATTCCCACTCATGACAACATTAGTGCGAGTACGTGAAGCTTTGTGGACATAATGATAATAATTTTATTAATTAATGATAATTATTTAATTAGTTGAAGCTATACAAAAATCTACTAATTTTGAACTGTCAATTTTGAATTACATACCTATCTCATTATTTAAAATATACTTTCTTAGATCACGCTTGAATATCTTAATACTAGTAATAATTTTGAATATACTCGGTGAATTATTGAAGGTCTTGAATCCGTCATAGTATATACTATTTTGAGATTTAGAAAGCTTACAAGTTTGGATATAAAAAGTATCAGCATTTCTAGTATTTAACACATACACATCACTGACATATATTTTTGATTACATTACATGATTCTTCATTTTAAATATGAATAGATATGAAGCAAAGAGTATTCTTTGCTTAAAAGACATTACAACCAAAAAGTCCAGCATAATTTCAACAGGGATATACCTGTTGCACTTTGAAATTGTTCGCTTGACTCTATTCTGTAATTTTGTAATTTTAGAATTTTTTCTTCAGTTGAACCAAATTACAAAGTGGAGCAATATTTAAAATGTGACATTATAATTAATTTGAACAACAATAAATCCACATGTGTCGACAGATTTTTTTCTTTTCCTTTCAAAAAATTGATTTTTTTAGAGATTTTAGATGATATGAAATCAACATGATCATTGAAACTTCTTTTTCGACTAACATTTTGCCTAAATATTCTACTGTTTCTAATTTCCTAATTTTTTGTTCATTAATCTTTATAGTTATATCCTCATTTTTATTGGTTTCAAGGGTTTTACTTGTACTCAAAACTATGAAGTTAGATTTTTGCACATTCAGAGATGAGCAATTGCCATATAACCATTCATTAATTGTAGAAAGGTCTCAATTAGTCCCCTCTGTCATATTCTTAATATCTTTGCCACATATATAGAGCATAAAATCATTTATATCTTTGAAAGTAATGAAAGCTCACTTTTTTGAGAAGAGAGTTAAGTCTTGTCTGTTAACAAAGGCATATTATAATGTGGCAACGTACTTGATGAATCGAATGTATGCAGTAATGTATGAATCATTTTTTGTATCATTTGATTGCTTATTTTTTCACTACAACTATCCTTCACAAGATCAAATTGTCATGAAGGATTAATATTTTTTCCTTTTCTCGAATGTCGTTGATTACTATTGTGAATTTCATGTAAAAATGGACCAATATTTTTGTTCGAGGTGTGAATGGAAGATCAGATTCAAAACTGAATTAATAATATTATTAATACCGCATTAATCATAGTTGTATTCACCATATTAATTGGAATGTAATATGTACAATGAAGGGAATGTTTCACAATGAATATTTTTAACATTATTATCATATTACATGTTCATAGTGTTGTTCTTGGCCAGAAAATTTTGCAGTTTAGAAGAAAACTTCGATGACACACGCCGCATGCCCAAAATATACGTTAAAATTGCATGTCACGAACCAAATGAAATTCTGGAATTATTAGGCAATTTATCTCATGGTATCTGGACGATTTTAGAGCATTATTTCTTCCACTTTTTCGACGTTATCATCATTTGATGACTTGCTGGGGCTTCAAGAGCGATGTCCGTCATTGGTATCTTCTTGGGATTCTTGGAAAAATTTATATTAGTTGTGAACACGTTTTCACTGAAAATAGGCTCCCTATGCTACACCAACATTTTAAGAATTTCATCGAGTCTTTCATCCATGTTTTTCGAGAGAATATAGTCTCTGAACCCGCAAAACACTTCTAACAAAACAAATAAAAATGGTACACACTTTAAACATCTCACAGAAGTTCAAGACAAGTGTACCAACATAACAATAAAATCGGAAATAGATAAGAAGCCTCCCACGCAATTTGAGTTACCTTAATTTTTGATATCCCCTCGTATGTATATACAGTATATATTTTGGAAAATTTTGGTTGATATTTTTGAACAAACATGTCCAGACCATAGACGAAATTCTCGAAACTCATGTCAAAATCATACTAATAAATTAATTTCTATATTCTGCCCCCATTCAACTCCACTTCGGTATGCAGTAGGCGAAGTTGCAATCATTTTTTGATGAGTTTTTCAGAGGTCGCTCAGCTATCCTATTTCGTCCAGGCACTCTGTGCTAACCCGAAAATTAGATCGTACGTTTTGCATACGTGCAACATTACCAAGCGTGGACAGCCATAATTGAATTTCAAATCCCTCATAACGTTCATCGGTTCTGCATTCTAGGAACATAACCTTTAGGCAGCATCTATAATTGAATGTCAAATCTTTGGAGCTCAATTTTTCGCCCCATTTTACATTTTATGTTCATCATTCCTGACCATCACAGATGCTGTCGTTAATAATGTCAACCGGTTTGAAAAGAAAAGCGTTTTGCATCACATTTTCCCCCAACGGATGAAGTGGAGCGTCAGTTCCGTCTACCTGCTATTCCGGCGGAAAAACGACGTTCCGAACACTTAAGAGATTACATCGAAAAAGGGATGGGAAAATGGAATTAGTATCAATCTTCCACTAGCTGAAGAAATAACTTCTTGAAGTGTTGTTCTTTATCTTTCAGATTAGCCTTCAATTCCGGGGTATGATAGGAAGGTCGAAGGCTTTTCTCTGTAGAAAGTTTCCATTTTCATCTCTTAGATGTGGAAAATTTCAAGGAGCGTATATAAATTGCAAGCTAAATTGAAAACTAGATCTATTGAGGACCGACTGACACAAATAGACAAGGAAATTGACATAGCAGTAACACAATATAATGGATGAGTTACTTTTCCACTTTATGAAACTAAATATATGGGCTCTTTTCTTCAATTACTGATTTTTATATACTCTATATCTGCATTCAAAAATGACCTACTTGACACCCTTTATTTAAATTGGCTAGATTGATATCGGACATTGAAAATGTGGCCTCACAGCTATTTCCTAAGCTACATTGTTCCTTGTCCAACAGCTACAAAAATTGCATAATAGTGCTATGCGAAAAATTTGGATATGTAATAGAAACACTACATTTGAATGACTGTTGAATTGCACAGAATTCTTGTTTAATATATTTAGTAAAAACAACTGGCTTAGTTTCACAAAATTTATAATAAATACTTGACAATTGTTTCGAGGTGTTGCCCCATTTTCAAAGGTTAAAACCAACTTTCTTATAATGGGTGATTTTTTTAGCGTAGTTTTTTTTTAATCGAATAAAACACTCGATTTGCATCATATACTCGATTATATACTATTGAAATTGATAACTTGACTTTTGGCATTTACATTTTAAAGATAACTTCATGTGAATATTGTCCGCGGCTCAGATTCAAAAGCTAAATTCGGAAGATCCAATTTTACGTCACTCTCGATAACCTGGCTATATAAACCACAACCAAAGATATGCCATAAAAAATTCTTAACGGTATTATCTTTTAGTATATTCATCAGCATTTTGTCACGAATGTTTTTAGAATGTTATTTATTTCTGAAATACTAGAATACTTGGAGTACGCTGTTGATAAATTTTTATATATAAAATATAAAATTGTAATTGAAACCTGTCATATGTGTCTGTGATATACGGGCTTTTAACACTAGAAATGCTGACAGTTTTTACATGCAAGTTTGTAGGCTTTCTAGATCTAACGGGTGTTCTTTTAGAGGTATAGAATTTTAATTTGGCATTACTAGTGAATATTGCGACCGATTTAACAGCTGAGAAGTGATTTATTCTCATTCTGTTCTGGCAATTCATCATGAATAGACTCACGCCTGAACAACTCTTGCAAAAAGTGCAATTTGGTTCCAAAACGAGATTGCAGTTGTTCCCGATTTTCATAAGCGAATTTTGTTTAGCGATGAAGCGCACTTCTGGTTGAATGGCTACGTCAACAAACAAAACTGCCGCATTTAGGGTGAAGATGATCCTCAAGTGTATGTCAAAATACTGTTACATCCAGAAAAACTGACTCTTTGGTGCGCTTTATGGGCTGGTGGAATCATTGGTCCGTACTTCTTCAAAAACGATGATGGCCAGAACGTTACAGTCAGTGGTGATCGGTATAGAGTCATGATTACTAACTTTTTCATTTCTGAAATGAACAACCATGATGTCCAGGAGCTAAGGTTTCAACAAGACGGCGCAACATGTCGCACAGCTCGTGCCACAATCGATTCATTGAAAGACACGTCTGGTGACCGCTTAACTTAACGTTTTGGGCCTGTAAATTGGCCTCCAAGATCTTGTGATTTAACACCGCTAGACTACTTTCAGTGGGGCTATGTGAAGTCATTGGTCTATGCGGAGAAGCCACAAACGCTTGACCATTTGGAAGACATGTTATTGTCGATATACGGCCACAAATGTTGGAAAAAGTTACCAAAAATTGGACGTCCAGATTGGACTACATCCGAGCCAGCCGTGGCGGTCATATGCCAGAAATCATATTTAAAATGTAATGCCACAAGATTATCTGTCCATTAAAAAAAATTCTTGTGAATCGAATGATCCATCGTTGTTTTATTGCAATTAAAAGTTCTATATCTCTTAAAAAACACCCTTTAGAAAGAGTTTATTTTAGGCACAATTCAACGCATACAATAATAAGCCTATCTGCATAAAGACTGTTAGTTGCCCGGTATTTAAGTATAAATTATCTGAGATTTTCTTAGAAAATGATAAATGATTAAAAACAAATATTGAAAGTTACTGTCCTCATTTGATCAAATGATGATAAATAAACCCGGAGGAAAGAAACAAAATAAAACATTTCTAGTTTCACTCACAAGTCGGAAATATAGGTACTAAAAATATTATTTCAGAAGCAATATATAACATTTTGTTATTCGTATTGATCAAGATCACTCTGAGGACTACGACGTTTGAAATATAGACCAGAGAGCACACCGCAGAAGTAAAAGTCACAAAGAAAAATGGGAAAGAAGACAAGAGTGAATTCATCCACAAATCAATGATGCGATACGTCCAAATGTGATATATATGGACTGGGCTACAGTAAGGGGGATAGAATCGGGCGACATTTCCAAATGCCAATCTATTTTAAGGTTATTCAAAAGGAAATGTACCAGTATGTGTGGTTCACGTTGAATGAAATATTCTTCAGTAACTGTTCGGGAGCAACCTCCATAATTCGAAACATTCGAAATCATTCCACCCAAAATTATTACTTTTGGAAAATTTAAACTTACAAGTAATTTTAACTCGTCTCATAATTCCCAATTTGTTTCTGAGAAATTTTAATTATAACGTCAACTTCGTAAACACATCATCATCCATATAAAGTTGAAATAAACTTGGACTCAACACTGTACCATGTGGAACTCCCCAATCATATTTCTTGTCATTTCTCACAAATTTTTTCATATCAACAAAAAGACTTTAAAACTGTAAAATCTAATAAATACTTCTACCGCATATTTGTGTAGCCTATATTCAGAAGATAATAGCTTGGCGTGTGATATTCCAAATGGGCAATACTCGTAATAATCGCTTCATGCAAAGCGGTTTCGAATTCAAATGGCAAGGGCTTGAAAATAATGACTTCATTCGATAAGCTCAATTATTTATTAATGAAGATAGGTTTACAAGATGTTCGTTGATGAATATTGAATATTAATCAGAGTATTCGCTTCTGTGTAATAAACACCGTTTTTATTTCTTTAGAGCAGCCCCACTGCAGAATATTTTAATTTAGATGACTATATACAAGACTGTGACACACATTCATAAAAACATTGCAAAAAGCTAGTTACTCTATTTTTACATAATACATCAATGTGAGTTGTCCATCTCAAATTTCTGTCTACATATATTCCAAGAAACTTAGTTGATTGGTATGATGATATAGTGTTGATATTTAACATTCAAGGTACTGATTCCATTGCCCTTCAGACAGAAATGAACACATAGAGTTTTGTTAACGTTCACCATCAGATTCTTCATTCGACAACAATTAACAAACTCCCTCACAATGCATTCACATGCCTCCAGAAGTTCTTCAGGAGTCTTGCCAGAAACAACCACCGATTAAGCATCGGCATGTGGTGTAATCAAAAATCGGGTCAACTAAGCAGACAGATCGTTTAAAATAATATGAATAGAGGAGGTCCGAGTACAGAGCCTTTGGCACCCCATTAGCAAATTCATGTCTCTGAGAATAACTCTCGCCTATCCTCACTACCATCATCCTTTATTCAAGCTAACTACCTAAAAAATCCAGAAAAACACCTCTAAAATCTAAATTGTAGCATTTATCAAGTATAAATTCAAAGGATACTGAATCAAACGCCGAAGATAGACTTTTAATGACTCGAGAAATAAATAAGATCTAACTGCAGACTTGGAAAATCGCAGAATATTCAGAATTTCTTTTGTTTTAAATTTTATAAGAAGTGACTTCTTCATATGAGGAAACCTGGTCAAACCAAATTTAAGAGACATATTAAAAGATTTTCATTCCAAAATAGTGACTACTTATATACTATTACTATCTTTTTATTTTTTATGGTTTCAACTCCTTTTCTTTATATGCTGAAAAGGTAACAATTCAAACTGCATCAATAAATAATAGCTATCAATATATCTAAATTTTGATATATAGTAACAAAATATTACTACATTCTTCAAAAACATTTCATACGCAAAACTTGAATGAATTATTGTCGCTTATTTCAACCACTGGCCGACTAGTATTTCTTCAAACTGAATTATCAATTGAATATCTACTTCATTGATTTTCTTTCGATTCCATCATATATAAAATTCAATCGAACCAACTTCTCTTACAAAATTCCGAATGAGATATCACAGACTATTTCATTCGATTAAATTCGCACTTATTAAATTAAAACGAACGCTTGAGTGAAAATCAAATCAATTTCAGTTATTTTGGCGCTTCACTACTTGGATAACTTCTTTTCTTACAATATCAGATGACTTATTGATTGCCAGAACAATAGTCCTTTATTTTCATCGCTTCGACGGCAGGGGTCGAAAGAATGCGGCGGCGATATTATCACTGCTGGTAAAAACCCGGAAATAGGTTAATGAAAATCTGATATATTGAACTCATTCAATGAAGAATAAAGAGAAGATTATTTGATAAATGGGCAAAATATCCATTCATCCATTGATTATCAATTTTCAGTGCTGGTACTGCGTACAAAGTTATAGAAAACGCTTGAGCTTATTTTATTAACTCCGGTGATGAAATTTACACCTTCAATGAACTTTACGAAGGCATGAATTTTAATTTTTAACGAGGTATTAGGAAAAAAATGAAGTTTTCACCTACTAGAAAAATCATCCTAAAAATCCAATAAACTCTCAAAGAATCTATCTTACTCAAGTCAATTCAACAATATATTCACCGCAGATAGTTAATTTGAGATAAATCATATTTATTACACATGATGATCAACATGATCAACTTTTGATCAAGCATGATGATCAACAATCTCTTCCTGACTATCTTATCATATCCGAAGACTCGCTATAATGGTAAGGGGCAAGCCTCGGTGCCATCTGCCAGACGGCCAAGAAACCACAGCTCTAAAAAAAATATTCGTCAACAAACAAATCCTGCGCGATCTAATTGCTACAATAAAATCCATATATTATTCATATGTATCTATAAAACATCACTAGACTTATGTGTTGTTTAATGACGCGTATTTTGGGATTTTAATGTCATAATCCAACAATAGATAGCATTCATGATACTAAAAATTGCCTTAAAGGAACAAACATGTCCAAAACCTTATTTTCAAACATTGAAAAATATCTTTGGAATATAGTTTGTAGTATATTTGAAAATAAATTTGTAAATTGAGTACAAGGAACCCAAAAGATTCCAAATTTCGTAAATGAAGATGGTTATAGGGTTTTACAAATCTCAATCAGACAAAATATTAGCTTGATTATTCGTTTCTGACTTATGAATGTTTCTGACTTAGTGTTCAAGTACATGACTAGTTATTATAACAAAATTTCCTCAAAAGTTAGATTATATATTCGATGTTGTCATTGCTTTCTCAATGTATATAATATTTCCATATTTCAAATTGAAAGAAAAGAACGAAAATATTGACGAACTTACATTGAAAAACATATTTTATATGACTGAGATATAATTCTCGCTTAACGCTTAGTGAAACATAATTAAATATTTTATTAAATCGTGAAACATTAAGCCAAGTTTTTAATTAAATTCAATATATTTTATTCTCAGATTTACACAGAAAACATTCAAATTATTCATTGAACTTTGAACATTTTCAATCAGTAAGACAATAGATGAAACAATCACAAAAATAGATAGGTAAATAAAAATATGTCTTATATATAGATCTATACGAAGCGAGATTTTAATTACTCAGTAAACTCCATACTTCTACTTGATTCTGAGTATCCTTTGTAGCTATTTCTCTGATTATTCTCTCAATAATCTTGTCTCTATTACTTAACGCTACGTAACTCTATACTATATTATAAATGGTTAGTTCGTACCTTTGCAAAATAATTGTAATAAAATCAGGAAATTGTATTAGTAGCCCAAAATTAATATTTTGTAGTGAAATTCTGCCAAATGTTTCGAACCATATCATTCATGTTACAGTTACAAAACGGTTGAGTCTTTCACAACCGTTTTGTAACTGTAACCGTTTCCAATTCAAGAACTAATGTTGCCCTGATTAGGCTCTAAGAGCAGTCGAAGATTTCAATATCTTTGTACCGTTGTTTTGCTAGAATCAGTGCCGAGCTCCGTTTTGTTGGCTGATCTACAGCCAGGATACGAAATGCAATGACTTCTGAAAAGCTCGGCACTCATCCAAACATTAGGAAGAAATTATGAATGACTCCAACCAGTCTAACAACAAATTTAACAATGTTGTACCAAGTGTTAAGTACGAAAAAATCGACGGGTTGAACTCCGGGAGTGCCGGCAGAAGTGAAAACTTGAATATTAAAGTTGTGCATTTTTGATATTTTGGAATGGTTAGAGAATAATTTTGTACGAATTGCTTTCATTGTCAGTATAAAATTATTATTATTTATGTGGTGGAATACAATATTCATTTATTGCGCTATCGTACACAAACATGACAATTTATATTACATTAAAAATTTAACACTTCAGAACTTTTACAATTATTTTACATTAAAAAGTTTATCTCTTAGGAAAATCAACTTCCATCCATGATTTCAAAGACTTTTTCATCATCATCTTTACCAGAACCATCATCGCTAATCTCTAAAACTGATACGATAGGTTTTATGATAGCTGAAGTAAGAAACGAACAGTTTTGATTCGAACCCATTTAAGTGTCTAATAAAGACCGCATCAATAGTAGTTTTGTATTTCGTTTTGCTAAGATTGCGATCATTTGACAGAGTTGAACCAAATTCATTATTTAAAAATTCAATTAATAGTTGATTTTTATCGTCTGCAAAGTTTATGTTGAAATCTTCACTCAAAATCATTGGCAATTCATTAAGGCTTTCTCCAATTTTTTTTTGAAGCAATGCAGATGCGTCATGGGAATAAATGAATAAATTTTCGTACAAGAAGTCTCGTATAGCACGCAATGACTTATCTGAAGAGATGTAAACGGCAACCATAATAATAAACTGATTATCACCAGAGTGGCAACGACTTATACAAATATCACCGATATCAAAAACAGTAGCATTAAACATACTGTTGTATATCACATGCATATAATTTGTACAATAATGAACTGTGTTCATATTTTGATAAATAGCTACTCCTCCCGCTGGACGATTATTTCTTCTGAAACTCGCAACAAATTTGAAATTCGGAATGTCAATTATTTCGTCGTTACCCATATGATAAAATCAACACAGTCGACTTTTTAACAAGAGCGTCAATTGCTAGATCATGAATGAAAAATAGACACGAACATTCGCGCAAGCGCCTTGCGCCGCCTGCTCTCTCTCCATCTGTCTTACGAATTGTCAATCAGGTCACGTGTCCTGACGCGAGTTTAGAAATTTTTACCTATTCAAAAAAAATACACAGTGCCGCTAAAGAAGTTTTCACTTCAAAAATTTAAATACTTCTTGTTCTAAATTTATATATAATAAGAGTAGAATCTTAGTTGGCAAGAATGTGTGTTTGAATCGTGAGACACCTTCATGGATACCAACCTGAAAACATGAACACTTAGGCACATGGATACATTTACTTCAAGTAAACGTTTTACTTATCATAGATCTTTATATGAAATATTTATTCCATAGAACGAGCAACATATCGAGATTCAGTGTGAACTACACGAAAATATTCATGGATTTGAGTGTTCTCTTTGGAAATAAATTCCCACATCTCGTGATATATTATTAGTGATATATATTCTTGGAGATTTTCAAATGATGCGACGGAGGCAATAGAAACGTGACAGTTCTTGCAATATATCATGTTCAATGGCAGGGGTTGGAAAATTAAGACTTGGTATAAAAGAAGTTCCCAAACATGTCACGGGATCATCCACATATCTATACAAAATTGCTCCCTTACTTCTCCGTTCTCGATAAATATGTGAATTTATGCGAACTTTCGGCAGTGGAGATTCTTATGTATTATAGAGTACACTGAATCATGTGAACTTTTATACCTAGACACGGGAAAATTGTAAATTTATACAGACTTCTGATCTGTATTCAGTGAGTTCCATTTTTACGATAAGAATATAGAACGAACTGTATGAATTGTATGGGGATGAATGCATTAAAGAATGTATCTCTTGGAAAATACATCAGTTGAACAAGATCCGTTTCAATTTATAGCGGTACGATTTCACAGATTTGAATAAAGAAAGGCTCTTTGAAAATCTTAGGTAAATATTTTCGTTATTCTTGAGACATAGACAAATCACAATGTATTTCTCTGAAAACTGCGTCTTATCCTCACGACATAGAATCATAAATAGACTCAGACTAGTTATTCTTTAGTCATAAAATATGTATGTGGATACATATCACAATATATTTCTTTCAATACTGATTATTATTGTCAAGACATAGATTCATTAATAGACTCATACTAGTTATTCGTCAAGCATAGAATGGACACAAATCACTATATATTTGTTTGATGTATTTTTTTGTTATATTCGTTACTGATTTTGATTCTTAAGATATAGAATTATAAATAGACTCCGACTAGTTATTCTTCAGACATGGTGGACAAAAATTACAATATATTTCTCTCAATACTGATTCTTATTCTCAAGACATAGAATCATTAATAGACTCATACTAGTTATTCGTCAGACATAGAATGGACATTAATCACTACCAATATATTTGTTTGGTTACTGGTTCTGATTCTTAAGATATGGAATCACAAATAGACTCCGACTAGTTATGCTTCAGACATAGAGTGGACACGAATCACAATATATTTCTTTCAATACTCATTCCCATTCTCAAGATATAGAATCATTAATAGACTCATACTGATTATTCGTCTGACATTGAATGGACACAAATGACTATATATTTATTTGATTAAACCAATTTTTATTCTTAAGATGTAGAATCATAAATAGACTCCGACTAGTTATTCTTCAGATAAAAAATATACATAAATCATAGTATATTGCTTTGAAAAGTGAAAATTTCTTATTTTAAAGTGATGTCAGATCTAACACAGTTCTCACCCAATATCTAACCTTATATTTGAGAAAATGCTACCAGAAATATGAATTATTGTTATACACAAATTGGAAAATTAGCTGAGATGTGTGCTCTCTTAAAACTTATACCTATATTGTAATCATATTCATTTAAAAAAAATCATCAGAGAATTCTCTCAAATGAAGAATTACTGAATATCATTGAATTTCTCACCCTACAGGGGAGTCAAACGTTAAAAACTAACTAATAGTTCGAAACTATTCGATAAATATATAGGCTCAACTGCCAAAAAAGTGTACAGATTGATACTTTTTTGAATTATTTGTATCAAAGTCTTGAAAATGAGTCGATATCTCGAAGTATATTTGATGATTTTTGTGTAACTCACGCAAGTGGTTCGAATTATACGATACTTCTTCCAATTATTCATTGCAATGTGTTCATGTTGAACACACTGTTGTTCATATTAAGACCATTGCTTCGTTGGCACCACTGGTCTCCTTTTCAAAAACGCAAATGGTTGAAAATTGTTTGTTTTTGTTAATTGATTGTAATTGGATACATAACATAATTCAGTTTTTTTGTCAGTGCAACTGGTGTAGCGGAGTTCTATATATATATATATATATATATATATATATATATATATATATATATATATATATATATATATATATATATATATATATATATATATATATATATATATAGATATTATTAGACATCCCATTATTTTTTTTCTGAAAACTAAGTACCTACGTAATAGCTTTATAATTATATGTTAGTTTTTGCGTGCATGAAAAGGTTTGTCTTCAATATACAGAATAATTCATTCTATTTCGTCAGATTTCACATTATCATGGTGTTTCCACCACAACTCACTTTTAAGAAGCTATAAATTTTTGAACTACATATATTCAACAGGTATCTGTAAGAAACTTAATCTATTGATTGTTTTAGATGGAAAAATATAAGGCAAATAATAAACTGTGGGACCTCTTCACAGCTAAATACAATACTATATTCATCTAAAATGACGGAATCTGTAGCGTATTGGTGGATTTTTCTATAATTTTGTATTTCGTCAACAGAGTGCGCTAATATTTTCATGATCGCAGAATGAAAACATATATTGAAGAAACCTAATTTTTCTGTTCGTAGTAGATATTACAGGTTATTGCTTCAAGTCAAAAATAGATGACAAACTGCAGTGTTCCTTAGTGTCCATTGTACCAATAATATTTCAATTCATCTATAAAACATCCGTTTTGCAATATCCGTACTTTCACATATGCCAGAAATGTAGTTTTCGTTTAAACATTTTGAATCATCTTAACGAACTAATGATAATATGGATATTAAATACTTTGTTAGAGAATACAACTGTCTGCCTTATTTAATAAACGTTCTAATTACATCATTGAGTTTCCTTTGAAAGAGGTGGGTTAAAATATTAGTTTCAAAAAAAGACTCCTTATATATATTACCAAATATGTAATCGAAAACGATCAGTAATGAATCTACGAAAATCTGTAGAAAATATGTCACTGAATAAAACAACCAGGACAACACAAAAGATACTGGGAAAAATAAATGATAATTAAGTAGGTTTATATAAAATCATGATTTATTTACAGAAATATGAATTTCAGATAAATATAAATTTAGAAACCTATGACACATAGATATACCCTGACATTCAATAAGATTTTTTTCAGTTAAATCGTTGTTACGAGTAACATTTCCTGACTAGTTTTCACAGATAATGTCCTTTCGGATATATTAAGTTTCTTCAATCCCAGCCATAATCAAGGATAGTTTTCGCTGAAACATTCTTCCAAAAAGTTCTCTAAAGAGTGGTAAAGATGAGGCCTGACACTTCCCAGATCATGTACTTGGTCAGTGTACGTCTGAAAATTGAAATATATTAGAACTTTCGTAAAGATAAAGCAATAAATTCGTTCATAATTGATAAATTCTTCAAAAATCTTGATCATTAATATGCATTATTACCCCATTTTGGAAGTTATAGAATGGAGTTGATAGATGGCGATACTACATACAACACACAATATCATAATCCTATAACTCACCATTTGTCTGAAGAAGATATCTTGCTGTTCTAAAACTTTAGCCCACAGAAGAGATTGTTGATAATGTACATTATCATCATAAGTACCATGAATCAGGAAATAAAGTTTGTTTCTCAATCCTTCGTATTTGGTCAGCAACTGTGCGTTCAAATAGCCCTTCAAGTTGTCTCCTATTGAAGGCAGCCCCATGAATCTCTCAGTGTAAATTGAATCTAGAATTTGAATTGTTTGTTTTAATGTTGCGTTAGCTAAACAATTTTATGTTTATGTGTTAAACTCAGTTATCAGTTTTCATTGATATATTTGTTGATCATAAAAATAATAATAATAATGTATTTATTTAGCAGAATTGCTACATCATATTACAAAATATAGTAATAAAAAGTTAATTAAAAATTGAAATAATGAAAAGTAAAATACTGTGAATTGAGTAAAGTACCAATATATGTAAATAACATAATATAGTAGAAAAACAAAAACAATTATTACCTAACTAATATTACATGATAAACATCAATTAAAGTACTAGCAGAAACAAAGCCCAATTGAATTAGAGTGACTTTAAACTGTATTGCACTTGGTTGAGATGAACGCTCTCATAAGTCTTTTAAATACTTTCAAACTTTCACAGTTTTTTATATCTGCAGGAAGTCCATTAAATTCAATTAAACCTTTATACAAAATAGATTTTAGCTTTTGTGTAGTGTTACATTTTCCAAGGATGTTTTGAATCTCGTATTATAATTATGTACATCTGTAAATAATCGAACTCTATCACTAATGTAGGTTGGTAACATTTTTTTTTCAGTTTAAAAATGAACACTTGTACATTAAACACAACTCTTCGGCTAACAGATAACATATTTAACACATTAAGCATGGATTTGACAGGTGTATATCTATTACATTTTAATATAGATCTCATAGCCCTATTTTGTGTTTTTTCTAATCGACTTATTCGATATTGAGGACAATTAAACAATAAGGTACAACAGAATTGTAAATGAGGCAGTGCAATGGCTTTATAGAGTGACAACTTTGTACTCATAGACAAATATTTGCCGATTCGAGATAAGAATGCTTTTTTCGAAAATTTTCTCGTTATATAATCTGCGTGTGCGTGAAAGTTTAAATTCGAATCCAAAATTTTACCCAAGTATTTGATATGTTCATCGTGAGCAATGGCTTCTCCGTTTACAGTAATATATATATTATCAACCTGCACATTTATCATTCGTGATTTCTTGGCGAATATACTAAATTTTGATTTTCCTGCATTCAAACTTAATCTATTATCACACAGCCACGCGAATAACTTGTTCAGTTACAATATTCCTATGAAAAAGTGTTCTTAATGGAGAAATTCTATTTATCATATTTTCAAAATATATTGTTATACATTTCTCCAGAGAACTCTGTTCTAGGTGGTCTGAATACTCAGATTGTCCTGGTCCATCTCCTTCTTGATGCTCCACCAAGTGTCAGGTGACCTGCCTCTGCTACTCATCAGGTTTGGTATGTTGAGTACTTTTTTAACTACAATAGCGTTTTTAGATATGATCATGCCAGCGTAAACGACTTTCTCTCACTTTTTTTTTACCATTAGAGTTAATCTGAAGAAACCTCCCATGTACTCATTGCACACGATATCCAAGAGTGTCACTCCATCCGCCTCATCTGAACATAATCATTTTATTTGTGAGTAGTTGTTGTTCGTGCACTTTTGCACAAGGCTGGTTGCACCACTATCTTGAACACCTTCCCCTTGATCTTGATGAGCATTGTGGGAACGCATAGAACACAAGTTAGTGAGCGTCATTTGAGTCATGCAGAATTTATTCGTTGATTGATTCGTTGTGGTTGTTAGGATGGACCTGAGGTTGATGACGCTTTCTACTCTAGGCAGTGGTGTACCGTTTATGCATATGTCGATACCTATGTCGGCTGTTCAATTGCACTTCATGTATTCCGTCTTCCAAGTCTGTTCTTTACTTTTTCTCTACCCATTTGTTAAGGGATTCTTAAAGAACAATGGCGTTTTTGCTGAGTAGCGTAATCTCACCCGCATAGAGCATGCACCACGAGGTAGGTTCCTGTATTCCAAGTGTTATATAGTTCATACCTAGATTGAATAGGTGGAGAATATTGGATGGAATGGAGAAGATGATTAAAACGTTACTATGTACATCTTTATATTGTTTGAACAACGTTTTTATTGAATAATGATTGAAAACCAGAATGAAATTTGCATTGTTAGTATAAAAAGATTTGTTATAAGCTGTGGTATAATCTGATATTTACCATAGAGGGCCCAGTCAGTAACTGGAGCCACAGAGATTCCACATTTGAACACATCGTCTTTTTGAGTTGCTAGAACCATTCCAGCAGCATAACCTCCATAACTCCATCCCCAAATTGCAATTTTAGATTTATCGATGAAAGGCAACGTATCTAGCAGTTTCCTGTGTAGAAAAACAATCAATAAACCGATATCGAATAGATTTTTTTATCGGAACTTACTTTGTGACCAAAATTTGATCTTCCACTTCTACCGTACCAAGATTTCTATATCCAGAAAACAAGCATTTATCTCCTTTCAAGGCTGATCCTCTGCCATCGATAACACCGTATATAACGCTCCTGTTCGACGCCAAATAACTACCCCAGTTGAGAGTGAATTCCTCAGATACTTGCGATGAATCAGGACCAGCATACCTTGCAAGACACAATTAAATAATATTTGTTTGTTCACAATTCAATGTCTTAGCTGCCTATTAAATATACATATACTGAAAATAAACATTTTTCAATGGTTTCTAATGGTTGGAGAACAAAAAGATGCAAAAAAACTGGTACAGTCGTCAATGGAAAATTGGGGGTTAACTCCGTACCACTAAACCTTAAATTTCATATCAGTAAATGAGTTTATTCTCTGGATTTGCACTTCTCCAGTATTCATCCACCTGATGAGCGTACTATTTAAGCTCATGAATTTTTGTAATATGTGGAGATGTAGGCATATTATCAGCTTCATTCTTAATTAATACTTACACATTAATGAGAAGAGGATACTTAACGTTTCCTGATGAATCATAATTTCGAGGTAACTGCAGGGTGACTTGAGCTGTACATTCATCAGAAACGTTAAACTGCAACCTCTGTACTACTGGTAAATCTCTTGACTTGATGAATTTTCTAAGTTCAGCATTCGATTCCCATCTTATAACTTCTTCTTTATCTTTCGATAAAATTGATACAAAAGGTATGTCTGGGCCACCACAAGTGAGCGAATAATGAGAGAAATCTTTGCTGAATTCTGCTGAGTTGAAGAGGCATTCCTTTGATGAGTTACTTCCTCTTACTCCACATGAGATACATTTCACTTGTTTCGTTTTTGTTGACACGCTGTATACATGTTGTACAGCTGGATCCTCTTCGGTGTTCGCTTCGTAATACCTGGAATAATGTTGAATTGATAAGTTAATACTGAACGCCTTGTATGAAATTTCTGAATTTGGTGTACAATATGATAAAATGGGCTTAATTCGAATACAGTATTCAATTCGACAGAAAATTGATAATGAAAGATGAAAATTGGAATCCATTGATTAACAAGTGTTAGGATTGAAGAGATATTATCGTATCTTAAAAAAATTAGAAGCATACACCTTCATGTTCATTTATTTATATTTGTGTAGCATGTAACATATTGGTATAAAGTTACTCTAGAATTGAGATTAAGACAACAAAGATCATGTCAAAAATTCCATACCATCGATAGACTTTGCTCCAGAATTTCAAAAATCAAAATGATTTCACTTACAAATGAGAAGAACAGAAACCTCGTTTACTAATCTCTAATTGTGCTATTTGAATGCAGATTTATAGATTTCTACTTACACCAAATCATCTACCTCGTCCCAACCCAAAATTTTGGTAACAACAAACTTTCCTTTAGTCAGTGGATCCACTCTAGCATTTACCGATGTATTCATAAGCATTATATGTCTATATTTTCCTATATCTCGGCCTTGATCGTGAGAAATTATGATTATATACTGACTTCCATTCTTATTGAATTTCATGGGAGTGAACAGCTCCAACCAACCTGCTGGTTCTGCCAAGTTCTTCAACTGATAAATCAATTGTTAAATTATCAACAAATTTTAGTGAAACTGAATGAATAATTTGAGGCTTTAATTCCATATTATGACCTGGTGTTGTCCTGGTTTGGTTCTAAGACAAGCTTTCATTGGATTTTCTTCCTAATGTTACGCCAGCACTAGTGGAGAGTTTCTTCAGAGATCATTTTTCACTAGAAGGGCGCCTATAGTGCTAGCAAAACGCAAAGAACAAATCTCGACCGTCAACAGATGGACTATTGACCAAACCTGGACAATACCAGTCTTTAATGAGCATTACTCACAATGTATGATTTATATAGAGGATTCATATTGTAGGAAATGAAGGATGACTCGTTCTGTACCCTGTTTAGCCAAATTGCTGCCAAAGAATCATTTGTAGACCATTGTACTGCACTAAGAATAGGTTGTCTGAAAAAATATTGTCGAGATTTAATACAAATTATATGGAACATTCACTACGTACTAAAAAAAACCATCTTATAGTTGACTACATGCAAAGTAAAAAACCATCATGTATTAATATTAAATCAAAATGAATAAACGTTTTCATTTTACAACATTTACTATCACAAAATTTGAAAATGATTTCAGATAAGTTATTTTATGTTTCATCTTCAATGTGAAGCTTTAACTTTTACTCTAATTTGTTAATGTTTATTCATTCTCTTATTGTATGGCCAGAAGAGTCGATTTGTGAAAAGAAAAAAACGTGTTATAGAGAAAGATAAGATGTAGGTGTAAATGTAGCGATAACTGCCCTTTATGACAACTGTTTGTTATCAGAATAATAAACTTTGATTCTTAAAAAATTAAGGATAATGAACGGATGTGGAGTACTTACTGAGCGGCCAGATCACCTGGTGGCTCTAAAATCTTGATATTGGTCAGATCCCCGAGATCAACAGCGTGTAAACTCACAATAGGATTTGGGGTACCTGCCTGAAATAGACTACATAACATTTCAGTTAATTAGAATAAGAACTATATTACTTTTGGATATTTCACAGGGTTGATTCTTGGATATTGGGATAGACTTGTTCCTGGTTCACCAAAGAAAGGAATCAACATCAAAGCTACAAGTCTGTCATCGAATTTGGCGAATGCTAGCTTCTTACCATTAGGTGAAAACCAAAGGGCCACATTTGAACTCAATACTTCTTCTGTAAAATGAAGAATAACATGTAAAACTTTACTGAATATGAATAACTTAGTAGAATCCACATTAAAATATGAATGTTCAAACGTAGATATATCACTTAGATAAAATATGACCTAGTTATTAGTTAAAGGGATTTTATTTAAAACTTTCAAAACGATTTGTGCCCAGTACTTTGAAACTATCTGGTGTATCATTCTCAAACAATGGTTAGTACTTTTTCTGAATAGTTGATTACTTCTCTGACTACTACCAGAAGTACAACGGAGGCAAGTAACTCGTTGACTTTGTTCAAGTAGTCCACCACTTGCAGAATCGTCATTTAGGAGCAAATTTGCGATTTTCCAATGAAAATTCTCGATATGATCTCAGGGAGTATACACATGAACCATAAAAAATTGTTTGGATACCACTAATTCACTTGATGAGTTAACAACTCCAAGGAATTAAATTATATCGCTATATGACGCTATATGGCAGGTGAAGTGAATTATAATTCCTTATCAAGCTCTCGGACAAAGGAAACTCTCTAGCATTGTACTATATGCTACGAAAGACTTACGAGTTGATAAAGCAAATGTCACGATGTATAATGAATGGCTATAAAATCTTGATTGAATTACGAGGCATATTTATACACATTAATTCTCATTAGAAGGTCTAATTTCGTTCTTATGGTAACTTTTTCTATTTGGAACACTCTCCTGAAAGAATTGTTGAAAATGGATTGATAATGCGAAATAATTATTTGTGTAATTTATTATTCAAATGGTTCGTCAAGAGTAAACTTCAATTATTTTTAGAATTGTTCAAAAACTTGATACTAATCACAATAAATGTATCAGAGGCACTAATGAAGAAAAGAAGTTACACTCCATGGACTACATAAACGTTTCGGCTTTGTTGTGAGTCTTCTTCAGGGTGCTGAAACGTTGATATGGAAAAAGGAGTTCAAAAACTTCGACCAGTACTTAGCTGCGGAATTTAATGCCACACTTTGGAAGATCATTAGGATACCTCAATTATTTCAGAACTACATTACCCATAGTTATTGATACTTGGCATAGAAACTCTTCACGTAACACATTTGAGTCACTAAAACTCAAAACCAATATCAACCACTACTATGGTCTAAACTAACGATTAAAATTTTTATAGAGAATACATTCATACATGATTGAAACGTTGAAAATGTTACCTTCGTACACCCAGTCTGCCACACCATTGTAAACAAACTCCGGATCATGTGTGATTCTTATTTCTTGTGATAGAGGGCTCTCTTTATAATAAAGATTATTTTTATAAACGGCAGCTAAACCATATCCCACTGGGGCCCACACAACAAGAAGAAGATCTGCATTTCCTTCAATGGTTAACGGAATCCTTTGTTGGGTTTCTAAGTTGATTATGGTGTACCTACTTATCCTACTGTACCTGTACAACTGAAAAAAGTGTTTTGTGAGTATTAAAACAGTAAAATTTGGGAGTTTGATATATTTTTCACATATATAATATTTTCAACAAATATTTTCAAGAGTATTAGTATGTTAAAAGACATTTATTCTCTAATTGTTTCATATAATTGCTTTCGGAATAACTGTATACTTCAAAAGTGTTGATTTGTAAACGAATAATTTAATTTTCTTCTGTGCCAAATGCGAAAAAATGGGTTTTAGGCGTTAATGTTGGTACGTCTTGAATATTGATTGTTGATTGATGTTGAGTTGTCAACTGAATATACAAGAAATCATTTCCTAATTAAGGACACAAAATTGTTTATTATCTTTTACGATTGATCTTGAACGTTGTAAAATCAAATCATTTTTTTAAAACTTTTATATCTTGTTTGAGGAACTGAAAGTGTTTGTATTGATCGTACACTTTGGTAAAATGTTCAGATGCAAATAAATATAAATGTTTCATAGCTGAAGGTAATATTACTAAAGTTTTATTAAATTTCGAATTTGTCGCCTATGTGTAATAATTATCACAATCAACAGTGTCTTCTACTTATCGTCATTTTTTTGTCATTTTTTATATGAATTCAATGAATATTCCCTTTTTGTTACCTGAGATTGTATCTGAGCTATAAGTAGGTACTTTCCATCAGCAGATAATTCATGAATATACGGCTTTGCAACCAACTGAAAAACAAATACGTTATTATAAAATAGTAAAGGGTAAGATTAAATAGAAATATATTATATGCACATATACACACATATATGAAACATATATGTGCATACACATACCTATAGTTTTGTGCTAATGCCACCGAATTAAATATTTAAGCAAATGAATAATAAAATATTCATTCAATTCTATGTGAACGTGTACGACTTAATGCTTCCACTATAATTCAAGGGATAAATGTTAGAGAAATATTGAAATCGAAGCCACACCTGATGGAATTCTAAGGCAGCTGTTTCGTTCTACAAGGAACTCGTCAGTTGCACCATGTCTATCAAAGTGAGGCAACGATAACAATCTCATGCATCTTCTTATGACTACAAGTAAAGAACCGTCAAGTGAAGAATACTTTACAATTCCATCTATAGGAATCAATAGAAAACATCTCTCAGATCATAGATACACCAAGCATAGAACGTCCACACTATATTTTATATATTCACTTATATATTATCATATTTTCAGTAAATACAAACGGGTACAGACACCTGAAGATGAATGTGAACCCTTAACTAGCCCATAAAGTGTTTCAACAAAAGTTTCTGATAGTTACAAATTTCATTCCAATTTTTTCATAAAGTAATGTACTTACCGGGTCTGAATTATTCAATAAAATTTTAGTGGAAACATTTGTTTCTTGTCCTACATCTCGAAGTACCAAATTATTATTCGCATCAATGTACGTCAATTGACTTCCTGAAAAAAAATCATATTTGTGTTAGTATACGGTAAGTTCGGACTGAAAAGTAATAATAATGAGATTCTCAAAATATCTTCATTTAAAAAGATATTTTTAAAAATACGAAGATAACACAATTAAAAAATTCAAATTCTACTCAGACTATATACTGCTTTATACATCTTATGTTGTTTAATCTACTCCCTCATCGTATGCGGTGATATCAATGTTCGTGTATGCAACATGAAGACTGTATCTTGGGTTGCATACTCGGCCTTTGAACGGTTTCGTAATAATTCAGTTAACGATTAAGGTACGGTACGCACTTCAAAGGCGCACTTTCTTGCCTTTTTGCCCCCTTCAGTAGTAGTTGAAAAAAAATTTACCTGCATGACGAGCTAGCTAACTGATTTTTCGATTGAGCTTTTGTATTTATATATATTAATATATTTTTTCGACATTTCTTCCAGATTTACAAATTGATTATTGATGGTATTTTCGTTACTGAGTGTTGTAGAGGCCAAACGGTTCTAAATTGAGCGACCAGAAAAGCATTGCTAAACCAAAACTGTATCATACCATCAGAAATACACAAAATACAATACTTAAAATTTTATACCCATTTTTGAGGAAAATTGCTGGCGGAAACTCGTTTCAATATCTATTTACATTAGTTTCTTTTCTAAAAATAGAAGTCAAAAGGAAAAATGATCGTACCGAATTTTTATCGCTCACTTTTTAAGTGATCTACGAAAATACACGAAGTTTAGTACGTTAATCATATTAAATATGCTATTCTCAGTAAATTCATATCTAACATTAAATATAAAGACAATAAATTGGGGAAGGTCTTTCAATTGCTTCTAGGAAATGATTTCATATATGATTTGAAATTCCTAACATAATTATTCAATGCGTCCAAATGACATTGATTCGAATTTTTAGGTGAATATTTTTGAGGGTTCTTAAGAGGTATGAACCTTAAAAACAAATTGAGGACATATGTTTGCGGATTTGTGAGAAGTGCCTGTTTAGAAGCTGGGTGGTCGAACTGTATCGATACCGTATAACCCTTTCTTCTTACTGCTACTGGCGGGTTCGATTCCCACCGTAGTGTTCGGGATGCGTTAAATGTAGAAAATCAGAGCTATATAGGTCTCTAACCACTGCTTGTCATAGACAAAAATGTGATTTGAAACGTCACAAAATCGATCTCGATGTTTCATTTACATGTATAGGGAATACAAGAATCACATCAGTTGAGAATAAATGATTACACCAAAAATTAATATGAGTGAAAATAATTTTGAATAATCCCTACACTCATTCCCATTTTGGAAGGGCTTGTGGTGCAGACTATAACTCCAAAAACTCATGTTGAATTTCGTATGTTCATTTCATGATTCAGTTTGAAAGTTAAGTTAAATGGCATGCTGTCGAATAGCACAAAAGTGGACATACTTCAAGAAACTATCTTAGGACCGTTATTGTTCTCCCTATATATGAAAGATATTGTTTATTATCACTGGTTGGTTATGGCATCCAAACGTCATCTGTCAAAAAAAAAAGTTTTCAATATACACCGCTATTTTATCACAGAAAGACTTACAAACGACCAACGATTGGAAATTGTTGAAATTTACTATCAAAATTCGTGCTCTGTGAAAAATGTGTATCGTTTGTTACGACCATATTATGGTCGTCATAATCGACCTGGTGAATCAACAATTCGTGCTGTTATTACCAAATTTCGCACCCAGTTTACTTTGTTGGACATTAAACCATTGTCTCTCATGTGTACAGTGCGTACTGAAGAGAATATTGCAGCCCTAGCGTACAGTGTTAATGAGGATCGTGAAATATAAATTCGTCGCCGTTCTCAGCAATTGGGCATGTGTTACTGAACCACATAGAAAATTTTACGTGTTGATTTGGGTTTGAAAGCCTATAAAATTCAACTTCTGCAAGAATTGAAGCCGCATGACCTACCATGACGTCTAATTTTTGGTGAATAGGACTTAGAACATCTGAAGATCCGCTGTTTTATCGAAAAACTGTGTTCAGCGATGAGTCTCATTTCTGGCTTAACGGATATGTAAATAAACAAAACTGTCGCATCTGGAGTGATGAACAGCCACATCCCATACAAGAATTACCGATGCATCCCGAAAAAACGACAGTTTGGTGTGGTTTATGGGCCGGTGGCATCATCGGTCCATTTTCTTCAAAGACGACAGTGGAAGAAACGTTACCATCAACGGCGAACGATATCCAGCCACGATACGCAACTGTTTTTTGCTCCAGTTGGCCGAGTTGAACTTGGTTGACATGTGGTTTCTTCAAGACGGTGCCACATACCACACAGCTCGTCAAACAATGAACATGTTGAAAGATGAATTAGGTGAGCAGCTTATCTCTAGAAATGACCCTGTGAATTGGCCGCCAAGATCATGCGATTTGACGACTCTGGATTATTTCTTGTGGGGTTATGTGAAGTCGTCAGTGTATGTAGGCAAGATGAACACGATTGAAGCCTTACAGGATAACATAACACGCGTAATTCGTGCAATACAGGCCAAAATGCTCGAAAAAGTGACGCAAAATTGAATGATGAACCATTTCCGAATGGACCATTTGATACGGAACCGCGGACAACATTTACATAAAGTTATCTTTAAAATGTAAATGGCAAAGGCCAAGTTATCAATTTCAATAAAAATTTTGAATAAATTATGCAAATTGAGTGTGTTATCCGATTTAAAACAAAAATAAGCTTAAAAAATCAGCTATGTGGCAAAAATATCAAGAACACGACAGAGTGGATCAATATATACCTTTCCGATCATTATTAATGTCAATTAATAATAATTCACCAAGTATCTTGATATCTAGAACTACATCGTATTATAGATACATCGTATTAAGATAATTTAAGCGTGAATTAAAAAAAATATATTTTAAATAGTGAGAAAGGTATGCAATCCAAAATATCTAAGTTTTTTTATACAGCTTTAGCTGAATAAATACTATTATTATTATGATCAAATTTTTTTTTTAAGTTTCAAATATTTTTCCTTATACTCTCTAAATCGTACTAGATGGAAAAATTTTCCGCATATGTAATCTAACAAAAGGCAAATTTTGATATATATAGATTCCAAAGAAAAGCACGTATGCAATCAATTATTTCCTGACATGTCCCACGTAGCTACTATACGGAGGGTGTTAATGCATAATGATGTAAGCTATAAATCCTTCTTGTGATGACGTGCATATGAATGCAAATTTTCAGGGAAAAACTAGCACACGTATTTAGTGTAGTAACCACACCAACAAACCTTATTAGAAGACCACTTTAGTCAGTAGTAAAGATTTTTATTCCCCATGAATAAATTTACATATAATAAGATGCAGAAGCTGATGGATTTTTCAGATTCAATCGGTTTTTTTCGAACCGATGAGGCCCTTAATCATCAATTCAATTCGAATTGCACAGTGAAAATCTCGATTCTGAATCGAAAATCCAACGAGTACGGAGATACTGTCTCAGATTTGTTTATCGAATCATGAAATATCAGGAATATTGAATATATGTAAATGGTTGGAATGATTTCACTTGGCTGTGCTACTCATATCACTCCATTATCTATAATATAAAAATCAATCGCAAAATGTGTTGGTAAGCGCATAGCTCAACAACGCCTGAACCAAATTTGCCAATTCTTTTTTCAAAATGTTCGTTGAAGTCCAAGCATGGTTTTTACGGCGAGAAAAATTCGAATAATTGCCGGGAAAACCCTAACAACAGTCCATTTCTTTTTTCCATACAAATTTTTTCTAACTGAAATGTAGAGTCAACGGCTAGACCGATTTCACTATTTTTTTTATGTTTGTTATTGTCAGGGAAAAAATTTAAAGAATTGCGTGTAAAATTAGAAAATTAAACAATGCTTAATTAATAATATCAGCAATAAATGATTAATAGTTCTCAAAAAGAGGATGTAAAAAAACTGAATATCTTATCACACATCTTGGTTAGTTCAGAGCTTCCACGACTAATATTGAAACTCCAATTTAATATAAAATTTTGGTAAGTTTGAATGGACTTACTTACACGTTACTAACATAGCACGTGGTATATTAGAATATAAAAAAGAATAGGTACATAGTTTTCTTCAATTTACAGTTGAAATTTCGTTTTTAAAAATGATAGCTATTAGATGTACAAACTTAAGTTGCAGAACTCGCAATGCAGCAAGTGAAAGACACAAAAGAGCAAGTCAAGCTGACGAGCAACTCGAAGCTCGGAATGAAGTTGTACAGTATCGATGGAATCGAAATTAACAATATGAAAAGGTTGCGTTTAACTCCTATCGACCTGCATTCAATTATAACGTTGAAATAGTTTACAGTTCACAGCAAATCGTTGCTATTGGACCAATGAACGTTGTGTGTCAATATTGCAAGGCAAAGTTTGATTGTTATGATAAGAAAATACTACCAATGAAGCGACAAAATATTGCGCGAAGTGTCAATTCAAATAGACGCTATTGGTACTGCCACCAGAGATACTAATTCATTACTTTCCGGGAATGGACTAAATTCTGAACATTTCTGACTAATATCCAGCAAATATCTCATATAATTAATGATGAGATATATGTGACAAGTACTTGATACGAAATTAGGAATTGTTCAAGTACAGAACGGACAGGTTATTACTTTCAGTACATCAAACGTGTTATTACAGGAATATTTTGATAGTTTGACTGATTTGAAATAACAGGAAGCATTGCAGTCCCTGCGTAAGTTAGTAAGTCCCTGGCTCCACACCGGATAAATATTAAAAACAAAATAGTGTAGCACAAATAGTAAAACATGTCTTTCAGGCTTTTTGAAGAATATTCAGAGAAAAATAAATGGGCGTACAAAGTTCGCCGGGTCAGCTAGTAATATATAGAAGTCCCACCTATTTGTTTCAGAAAATTCGATTAAGATCTGATGTTAATACGTTAAATCTGAGATTTAAGGGATTACTATCGCCACCTGTTCATTGCACTTCTGCATTTACTCGATCTTTTTCGCACAACAGCTTTGCTTACGAGGGTGAGGAGAAAAGTTTCCGGCCTGACCACGAAAAACGATGTTTTAAAATTTTTTTTCCTTTATTTTTCAGCATAATCTCCATCAACACTGATACATTCCTCATAACGGTGTTTTAATTTAGTTATACCAGTTCTAAACGTAGATTCGTTGTGCTCCTCAAAATACTGATTAATAGTTTCGATAACTTCTCTGTTTAACTCAAATCTTTTTTAGCGCCAAGCCATTTTTTGTGGTAAGGAAACAATACATTGGACATGGCAACAATCGATGAATGCGCTGTTGCGTTATCGTGATGAAAAAAAATTTTTTCTTCCCCAAATGAGGTCGTTTAATTTGCACCTCGACCTTCAAACATTGCAATAAGTCCACCCTTTTTGCCCTTTTCAAGATAATCAATGTATATAATTTCTCTCGTATCCCAAAAAACAGTAGCCATAAATTTGTTGATAGATAAAATTATGTTTGCCTTCTTTGGAATTACTTTCCCTTTCCAACCCACTGTTTTGACTGTTCTTTACTTTCAGGAGTGTGTGGTGAATGGAAGTCTCTTCAACAGATATCAATCGACGCAAAAATTCGTTTGGATTATACATCGCCAAATTTTCAGTAGAAATATTTTTTCGAATCAGTTTTTGGTCGAGCGTTAGCAAACGCGGCACCCATCTTTAACACAGCTTTTTCATGCTCAAATGATTGTGCAAAATATTTCGCACACGTTCAGCTGACATCCTACAGGTCTCAACAATCTCATGCACTTTCAATCTGCGGTCTTTCAATACTATTTGATGGATTCTCTCAATAATATCTGAAGTTGTGACCTTAATGGGTCGTCCTGAGCGAGGCTCGTCAGAGGTGCTCACACAAACCATTTTGAATTCATACACCCACTGCTTAATAGTTGAATATGATGGGGATGAGTCGCCTAGTGTTGAATCCATCTTCCTTCATTTGTTTTGATGTAAACCCTTTCAAATAGAAGGATTTAAAGACAGCACGTTTCTCCAATTTTTTCATTTTCACGAAAACAACAGAAGCGTCTTGCGCAATGTGCTCTCAAACTCAAACTAACGTACAGATTGGGAATGGTACTGTAGGACGACGCTCCAAAAGTAGATCTAGTGGCGCCATCTCTTGGTCAGGCCGAAAACTTTTCACCCCACCCTCGTATTATTGCACTTCATTAATGACATATTCTTATCAATAACAAAAAAAACATGATAATAAACATCTAAATACACATCACACACAGGAAATACCATTTTTATATTGCCACAGAAGATAACTGGATATGCAATAATGTCAAGGTATCGATACTGTCATTATTAAATTGGCAGTTATCAAATGCTGCCTGAAGAACTGACGTCAATATCTCAGTGATTTGTTAATTTATTGACATTTCACTCACTCGCTTTACAAATTTGGAGACATTCTACCACTCTCTGTTCTATTTTTCAAAATTTTCTTCGATACTAACTTGTCCTGATAATAACAAACCATAAGGAAAAGGATTATGCAATTTGGAGTAATCCTTCGGCAATAATGTGAGTACGTACATTTCATTTTTATTTATATAGATAAATATCCCGAATAAAATGAAGTGGTAATGATATTTCTCATTTTTATTTTCATCACATATTACATTGAAATTAACTTTTAAAGTTCATATTTAAAATACGAGATCATCAACTTTCAAAATGGCATTAGGTAAAACATTTTCTCAATATGAAACTGTCTGAATTTATGTGCATATAATTCGAATTAAACGATTCAATGCATATCCTTAGGTGACAACATTCGGATTAACTTTCGCGAACAGAAATATTTCAATTGTAATTATGTTGAAATGTGAACTTTGCAACTGTTTGCGACTCGGAGTCTTTGAGTCTGTTAATGTTCCTTTGTCAACATCGTATTGTTCTGAAATATTACAATCATTTGAAGAGCGGCGGTATAAAAGCCTTTCCAATCCAAATATTGATCGTCTTATTTGCTAGAGTATTACTCCAACCATTTATCTAATTTCCAATGAATCTCTGTAGAATCCTTGACCTTATTCCTACTTTCAAATAATTTACTAACGGGTGATTTTTTAAGAGTTAAGTTTTTCAGGTTGGCAGCAATGGTTGATAATGGCATCCAAACGTCATCTGTCAAAGTGAAAAATTTTCAGTTTACTCTGCCATTTCATCATGGATTGACTTACAACGAAGCAACGATTGGAAATTGTTGAAATTTACTATCAAAATTTGTGCTCTGTGAAAAATGTGTATCGTTTGTTACGACCATATTATGGTCGTCATAATCGACCTGGTGAATCAACAATTCGTGGTGTTATCACCAAATTTCACACCAAGTTTACTTTGTTGGACATTAAACCATTGTATCGCATGCGTACAGTGCGTACTGAAGAGAATATTGCAGCCGTAGCGTACAGTGTTAATGAGGATCTTGAAATATAAATTAATCTCCGTTCTCAGCAATTGGGCATGTGTTACTCAACCACATAGAAAATTTTACGTGTTGATTTTGGTTTGAAATTCTATAAAATTCCACTTCTGCAAGAATTGAAGCCGAATGACCTACCACAACGTCTAATTTTTGGTGAATGGGCCTTAGAACAGCTTAATGAAAATCCACTGTTTTATCGAAAAATTGTGTTCAGCGATGAGGCTCATTTCTGGCTTAACGGATATTTAAATTAAACAAAACTGTGGCATCTGGAGTGATGAACAGCCACATGCCATTCAAGAATTACCGATGCATCCCTAAAAAACGACAGTTTGGTGTGATTTATGGTCTGTTGGCATCATCGGTCCATTTTTCTTCAAAGACGTTACCGTCAATGGCGAACGATACCGAGCCATGATACGCAACTTTTTTTGTCCAGTTGACATGTGGTTTCATCACTACGGTGCTATATCCCACACAGTTCGTGAAACATTGGACATGTTGAAGGATGAATTTGGTGAGCAGCTTATCTCTGAAAATGGCATGGCCCTGTGAATTGGCCACCAAGATCATGCGATTTGACGCCTTTGGATTATTTCTTTTGGGTTTATGTAAAATCGTTAGTGTATACGGACAAGCCGAACACGATTGAAGCCCTACAGGATAACATAACACGCGTAATTCGTGGGATACGGGCCGAAATGCACGAAAACGTGACGCAAAATTGGACCTACCGAATGGACCATTTGATACGGAGCCGCGGACAACATTTACATGAAGTTATCTTTGAAATGTAAATGGAAAAGGCCAAGTTATCAATTTCAATGAAAATTTCGAATATATGATGCAAATGGAGTGTTTTATTCGATTTAAAAAAAATTCGCTTAAAAAATCACCCATGATTATTGAATAACGTTTTCACACATTTCTTTGTTTTGCAATTTAAAAGCAAACCTCGTTTTCATTTTTCATTCAATATTTTGCCATGTTCAAGTTTATGAAGCTTCAAACATCTCTAGTGTTCAAAAATCTCTTTTTTTAACGTAACTGGAGTGTACATAAAAGAAATTGTAGGAAAATCCATAGATAATACTCAAATATATTTTTTGATCTACAGAAACAGTAAGAGAGGACGATTTTGAAATATAAATTCATTAAAATTAATTCAATTCTCGAAAATATACATTGAAATCTCTAAGTAGAGTTAACTAAAAGTTGCAATTCTTCTTGAGTTTTCTGTGAAAATAACACGTTTCCATTCGGACAGTACTGCAGTTGGTTTTGGCGTACCTCAAGGAATACTCTTCGGTCCACTGTTATTCTCATTATATATTTCCGCTATTGTTTCTCGTGTGAAAAAATGATCTTTTCAACGATTATTTGCAGAATATAAAATGCTTTATATAAATGGTAAAAATATGAATACTATGACTGAGTGAATCAATAGAAACCCGACAGCAATAAATGAATGGAACAGTTTGTCGCTGAATGAACAAAAATCCAAGTTAATAGTTTCGAGTACAACTAAAAAACGAATTTCTTCTTCTATCTAATATTCATTTGTTAGAAATAGTTATTTTGAACAAATTATAAACCCATAGAAGTTACTCACCAGAAGTCCATGATCCATTGAATCCTTGTGCATAAAATTTACCATATAAAAAGTCTTCTAATGTCAAACTCTTTTTATTGGTGAAGGCAGCTGATACGGCTTCATTTTGTTCGGTGTTTTGTAACAAAACTAACGCAGCTATTACTAAAGCAATCACTAATAATAGGATAATTGCACCTATAATCCATCTAGAGGTTTTGAATTTGCTTTTATTCGATAACAGATCCTGAAAAAAAAAAGATTAAAACTGAAATTTGTTGAAAAATCAATCAGAAATTATCATACTAATATACATTTCCTTAATAATTCAGAAAGACGTACTGTATTTATTGTACGATAAAAATACTTCGAAAACATTTCATTTTATACTTAATCGAAAACCTCATCAAGATATCATGACGCACTACAGAAATCTGTAAGATGTTTGGATGAAATGTGTACATAACCTGCCATCTTTTTGGTAGAAGAGCGCATTAAATTTTGTCCCGATTGTATTTATCCTACTGCACTCAAGAGAGTTTATCTTGCTTTTCGATAGAGGGAGATCTTGTTAGTATGTCACTCACTTTATTCCATCTTTAGGAAAGATACGGCTTCGATGCGTTTAAAACTACATCGAAACTAATTTCTTTGGATGCGTGTCACTGATGATTCCTATGAAAGGATGAAACAGCATTGTATGGTATGTTTATAACGTGTTCCACATTCAAAAGTTATCGTTTAAACACCTAAGGTTTTTTCTAAAGGGTTCAACATTTTCCAATCGAAACAATATAATACACAACACTAATAACAGAAACGTATTTCACATATGGCAATGATATGTATCAGTTCCCTTGAAAATCAATTGTCCAATTTTAAATTCTGAATTCAAATGCGTGACACACTTTACAAGCGCACTCTTCAGAAAAAAACTTTCCAGTGGCAAAACTCAATGTTAAATATATCCGTTCTTCATTTCGTATTCAATTCATACTCACTTTCTATGTCAATTGCATATAATTGTGTTCTCGAGTTAATGGCAACACAATTGCTTGTTTGTACCTTCCATATTTCTTTACAAGGAAATTTCAAAGGGAACAGCATTGAACATAAAATAAGAATGGTTTTTCTTAGACACGCGAACCGCGTTGAGAAAATTCAACGAAGAAGTTAATAAATTATTCTAAAATTATCAGCGGTACGGTTGGTTTGGTAAAAAGTGTGTAATCATAAATGCATGGCATGTTTATCAGTTAAGATAGAAAAAGTTATTTTTACGTGAAAAATATCTACAAATACTCTTGAATATCGAATTTTTATTCCACTAACACAAATAGCTTTCTTACTTTTATTTCTCGAAGTAAGTTTGAGTCACTTTACCAAAAATGAAATATATACGAGGGTGGTGAGAAAAGTTACCAGCCTGATCAAGAGATGGTGCCACTAGGTCTACTTAAGGAGCGGCGTCCTACAGTAACATTCCTACTGAGCTTGTATATAAAGTTTCAGCCCAATCACTACGTTAGTTTGCGTTTGAGAGAACGTGCTGTCATCAAATACTTCTATTTGAAAGGTTTTACACCAAAACAAATAAAAGAAGAGATGGATTCAACACTAGGAGACGTCTCCCCATCATATTCAACTATTAAGCGATGGGTTTCTGAATTCAAAATGGGTCGTGTGAGCACCTCTGACGAGCCTCGCCGCTTAGGACGACCCGTTGAGGTCACAACTACAGAAATGATTGAGAAAATCCATCAAATAGTATTGGAAAACCGCAGGTGGAAAGTGCATGAGATAGCTGAACCTGTAGGATGTCAGCTGAACGTGTTACGAAATATTTTTAACAACCATTTAAGCATGGAAAAGCAGTGTGCAAGATTGGTGTCGCGTTTGCTAACGCTCGACTGATTCGAAAAAACATTTCCACCGAAAATTTGTTTTTGGATGACGCTGTATAGGCGTAATTTAAACGAATTTTTGTGTCGATTCATAACTGTTGATGAGACTTGGGTTCACCACTACACTCCTGAAAATAAAAAACAGTCAAAATAGTGGGTTGGAAAAGGGGAACCAACTACAAAGGAGGCAAAAACAATTTTATCGGCAATGAGGGTTAAGGAATTATATACTATTTCTTCACTTGCCAGAGTCAGGAATTATATAAAGGGTGTTTTTTTCAGATGTATAGAACTTTAAATTGCAATTAAACAACGATGGATCATTCCAGTGACCAGAATTTTTTTTTATTCAAAAGATAATCTTGTGGAATTACATTTCAAATATGATTTCTGGCATATGACCGCCACGGCTGGCTCGGATGTAGTCCAATCTGGACGTCCAATTTTCGATGACTTTTTCCAACATTTGTGATCGTATATCGGCAATAACACGGCGAATATTGTCTTCCAAATGGTCAAGCGTTTGTGGCTTATCCGCATAGACTAATGACTCTACATAACCGCACACAAAGTAATCTAGCGATGTTAAATCACAAGATCTTGGAGGCCAATTCACAGGTCCAAAACGTGAAATTAGGCGGTCACCAAACATGTCTTACAATAAATTGATTATGGCACAAGCTGTGTGACATGTTGCGCCGTCTTGTTGAAACCACAGCTCCTGGACATCAAGGTTGTTCAATTCAGAAATGAAAAACTTAGTAATCATGGCTCTATAGCGATCACCATCGACTGTAACGTTCTAGCCATCGTTTTTGAATAAGTACGGACCAATGATTCCACCAGCTCATAAAGCGCACCAAACAGTCAGTTTGTCTAGATGTAACGGTGTTTTGACATACACTTAAGGATTATCTTCACTCCAAATGCGGCAGTTTTGTTTTTTGACGTAGCTATTCAACCAGAAGTGCGCCCCATCGCTAAACAAAATTCGCGCGATACGTATTCCGCACAGAACCATTATTTTCGAAATAAAATTGCACTATTTGTAAACGTTGTTCAGGCGTGAGTCTATTCACGATGAATTACCAAACCAAACTGAGAATAAATCACTTCTCAGCTGTCAAATCGGTCGCCATCTCCAACAGTAATACCAACTTAAAAGTTCTATACCTCTAAAAAAAACACACGTTACATTGATTGATTTGAAAAGGTTAAGAATATTGCTGGTCACTACTGCGAAGACTTATTGCAAGGTTTGAAGGAAGAGATGCATTTTAAACGACCTCACCTGGCGAAGAAAAAATTTTGTTTCATCACGATAACGTACCAGCGCATTCGTGCGTTGAGAGCAACAAAGAAGTTTTCGTGACTATAAATCAGTATTTCGAGGAGTTTGACGAATCTACATTTAAAACTGGTATAACTTAATTAGAACATCGTGATGAGAAACGTACCAGTCTTGACGGAGATTATGTTGAAAAATAAAGCAAAACAATTTTGAAACATCGTTTTTCTTGGTCATGCGGAAACTTTTCAGCCCAACCTCGTATCGAGTACGACAGTGTAGAGAAACTACAAGAGCAAGTATACTCAACATCTCCAGCAATGAAGTAGGTCCCTGAATGAATTCAAATAAAACCAAAGCGATGATCAATGAACTGGTAGAAAATCAAGACATAACAATCAACTACAGTACGCTACAAAAATTAGATGAAGACATATACCTGGGCCAAGTAAATCACAAATCTATTTCATTTCTGCCGACATTTAACAGAAGAATAAGAAAGGCTTGGCGAACATTCGGATTCATTCATTTTCAAATCCAGAATGCAACTGTTCCTGAATAAGGTGCTTTAGGTCAGTGCATACTACCAGTTGAGACTTACTGGTATATATCTTGGACACCAAAACAAGAAACTCCCAGTTGCTCAGAGGTCTATGGAAGAATTAACAAAAGAACCTGGTCACATACATAATTCATAGAATTGAATCCCTCAAATGTCTATGGCAGGACATTTAGGGAGAAGAACTGACGATAGATTGTTCAAAAGACCATGAAGATTCCCTAACGTGAGAAGTTAGGCAACAACTAAACCAGGAACCAAGTGGCATCATTAAGCACAAAACCAAAATGCATGGGCTGAAATGAAAATCTAATATCTAAAGGAGGGTGCAGCGTTATTGGAAAGCTTGAAATGCTAAATGTGATAGGTATCATCATTTGATGATCTCCCGAGTTTCACACAGAACGAAACAGTCTGTTTTGTGTTGCAATCAACTATGACATCGACATCTTCTCTTACGTTTTTCCTTGAATTTGTTTTACCAAATATATCTTATATCTTTGGTTTCTTCGAAAAATTAAAACATTACTTCACTAATGAAATTGAGATGAAAATTATATCGATAGTTTGAAAGACCTTTTTATTATTCATCACCCTAGAGTCATTAAAATCCTGTAGATTACATAAAAATAGAGGAAAAACAAGTTTTCTATTTTATATAGCCGGTTTTATTAATGAAGGAAGCAAAGAACGATGATGTCGTCTCAAAATACAAACATTTATTCAAGCTGTTTGCCACCTAAATTCCTTCAAAACTGGTGGACATGGAGTTTGAGAAATTCAAAGGTCATATTCTCTCATTTTATTGTTCAGAAATATCAAGCGATTACATAACTATAAATATCAACATGTATAAGGAATTCCTCAAGTATTTTCCAGTGAACTTCAAAACTGGAATTTCTCTCATTTAAATTTTATGACGTTTATGGATGGGTGGTAATCCGGAATGATCAGTGGTTGTAGATGCCACATTGTTGAAAATATTCTAGAAAACGTGAAATTAAACTACGAAGACTTGAAATACCAAAGACACTCTTCCATAACATTGAATACTTCCGAAATGTTCTGTATGTTGATTTCAGTTTGGCTCTTAGAACAATGAAAGAAAAGGCAATTAATTTTGATTCGAAATTTCAAATTTGTGAAAAATGAACACAAAAGTTAATAATAATAATATTTATTCAGCTGAAGCTATACAAAAAATTTACATATTTCGAACTATTTGGTCAATTTTGAATTACATACGTATCTCATTATTTAAAATATACTTTCTTAGATCACGCTCAAATATTTTAATACTAGTACTATTTTTCAATAAACTTGATAAATTATTGAAAGCCTTAAATCCGTCTAATATATGCTATTTTTAGATTTAGAAATCTCACATTTTTGGATATAAAAACTGTCATTATTTCTAGTATTAAACCCATGCACATCACTGACATATGTTACATTTTTTGCTACATTACGTTGAAGCAACTGATTTTTTATTTTCAATTTGAATATATATGAAGCAAAGAGTATTCTTTGTTCAACAGACATTACTTCCAAAGAGTTCAACATAATTTCAACAGGAGTATACCTTTTGTACTTTAAAATTGTTCGCATGGCTGTATTCTGTAAGTTTTGTTATTGTTGAAGTTTTTCTTTAGTCAAACCAAACAACAAAGTATTATTTGGTTAGGCAAAATAAACAAAATGAACAAATAAATAAGACAAACAATAATTTCACATATGTCGACAGATTTTTTCTTATTCTTTTCAAAAAAGAAATAATTTCCTTCTAATTCTTCTCTTATAATTTTTTGTTAATTAATCTTCATAATTATATCACCATTTTCATTAATTTCAAGGGTTTTACTCGTACCCAAAACTGTGAAGGTAGGTTTTTGCACGTTTAGGGATAAGCTATTGTCACATAACCATTTATTAATTGTAGAAAGGTCTCTATTGATCCTCTTAGTCATATTCTTAATATATTTGCCACATATATAGAGCATAGTATCATTAGCGAATAAACGTATAAAACATTCTTTCAAGTGGGAGACAATATCGTTTATATATAAGAAGAACAACAACAGACCTAAGACAGTTTCTTGAGGTACTCCTACATCCACTTTCGTGCTATCCGACAACATGCTATTAAACTTAACTTTTTGTGTTCGCGAATCCAAGTATGATCCCAACCAATCATTTAAAACGACATTTTAAAGACTGCTTCCTCAAAATCTTCATTTGATCCTCATTTCAAATGATGACGTTTCAAAAGCTCTTGTAAAATCCAATAATACTACTATAACCGTTTCGCCTTTATCTATAGCACTATACCATTCCCCACATATGCTCAATATCGCTGCCTCACAAGAGAAATTTCTTTTGAATCCTGATTGAAACTCAGTTTATCAAAATAAACAATTCTTATCAATAAGGCCAATAATTTCAATCTAATGACCAATTGATCTGAATCATGAATAATGAAGGGATCATGAGAATGAATAATAACGATCTAAAAAAACTTCATTTAGGCAATCAAATTCAAATGTAATTTATCATAGTTATTATTAGAAACATTTTTTAAATTCATTGCAGTCTAAAAATCGCAAATGATAATTCACTGTAAACAATTTATTAACAGTTTTGGATAAAAACAATGCTATCCAGAATAGTGTATATTGTAGCACATTTTTGTATTTGTGGTGTCACTCCACTATTCTGTTAACTTCATATACAAGGTGTTCAAAGCAATCTGAAAGCAGTGAAAAATTCTTGATTCAATATTAAAACGAAACACTTTTTAAAACAGATAAACAAGCTTTGAAAGGAATTTATTTATTTCTAGCATAAGATTGTCCATGTTTCTCTTCTTTCGAAAAAATCATTTATTCAATGAAGAAATTTCAGAATAGCCATAGAAAAATATGTAAGTACTATGGATGACAAGCAAGTTTAAATAGGATTGCTAAATTCTGGAAGTGAGCGCCATGAAATCGTTTAATCAAATATTTCACCGAATTTCGGCATACTCAAAATGATCATCTGTGACACACTTCCTTCTATCAACACAACGATTTCAACCAATGCACGTCACGCATTCAACAGAGTTACTGTTTCTACTGGTAAATATCATTAAAATGAAGAAATGAATGGATACAATGAACTATTTTTGGAAAGTTTTTTACCAAATGTATATATTGAAATGTATTTAAATAAATGTATGTACCTTTTTTACCAATTGTATGTATTAAGCAGTTCACTACCTGAAGATGATGAAATATAGCCGAAACCCTTTGTCACTTTGTTCAAATCTATTAAAAACACTGAGTATAGGAATATTTGAAATTAATCTTGTTTGAATGGATCAGAGAACAGCAGATAATTTTCAACAACTGATTGTATGAGACTCATTACCATCCAATGAGTATCTGTATACCATTAACAAAGGGAACTGATTTAATCAAGTACTGTAATTAGTTTATTACTCTTTATACGTGGAAACGACTAAGAAGCAAAGTTACTTGACTAGGATATTATTTTCCTTCATTTGATATTTCCATAATAACAGCAATTATTCCTCTATACAATATTAAAAAAGATTGGTCAGTGTGATACTCACTGGAAAATGGTATACGTAATGAAGTCCTAATTGAAACAGGGAAAACATGTAGGTAAAATTAAATAGGTTTTCTCTACCGATTACAAGAATATTTTGACTTTTCATGATTAATGATGAAAAACCTTTTTTTTTTCGAAGGCACATGATATTCATCTAAATTTCTCAAGGATATTAGATATTTTTATCATCATAATAACAAAAACTTCAGGTGTATCCCTTTTTCTTAGAAGTGAAATCACATTTTAGTTGGTTTATTATATAGTGTCGTATCGTACGCGACCATCAAATGAGGAGAGTCAATTTTAACCATCAGATCATTCACAAACAGAATAAATAACAGTGGTCCAATATTAGACCCTTGTGTTATTCCAGAGGTAGTACGAACTCAGACGACTTTATACCCTCCATCTTTACAAATTGACGTCGATCAACTGGGTTAGAACGGAAAAGATTGTTGAGGTTATCGGAGAATCCAAATTTGTTGCGTAATTTCTGTATAAGGAGTTCATGAGCAAAGGCTTTCAGCAAAATTATTGAATACTTTTCGCAGACTTGAAGTTGAAGTCTCTTCCAATATCTAATGTAGATTAGGAACTTTACATGTATTTTTGACAGAAAAAATTCCTGGTAGATTTAGTTTGCCATGTACCTTTGAAACAGAGGGCTTGTCAAAAATTCTGTATATGTGCTGAGGGTTCTAAAATACCTACATTTATCGGTGTTTTTGTAATTCTCACGACTATTATAAATTATACACATATATTAGGTCTCATTCAAAGTTTAAACATTTTTAATTAATGAGATTGAATTCTCGCTTAACTCTTGGTGAAACATAATTGAATATTAAAATAAATTAAACTCTTGACTTAATGTTTCACGATTTATTTAACAATATGTATAGTCAACATGTTTCGAGCGTTAGCTCATTTTCAAGACTAAACTACTATAAGAAACGTAACAACAAATTTAATCTACAAAACGGATGTGAGTAGGGAGGATAGTTGAAAATCTACTTGTTCAATTCTTGAGAAGTTTACAATTTCTTTTTTCTTTCAAGAACTGCTGATTTCAATTGCCTCCAGAAGGTCTAAACGTTTACCTTTAATACCTGAGTGTAGGCATTTAGTTTTATCAAAATCTATGAAGTGATTAGAGCTAATACAATGTTCTGAGAATCCAGTTTTATTAACATTTGTACAAAATCGACCTTTTATGTTCGTCAACCCGAGTTTTTATTTTTCTACCTGTTTGGCCGATATAAAATGCTGGACATTCATTACAAATTGTGTATTGTGTAAAAATTTGTAATGAATGTCCAGCATTTTATATCGGCCAAACAGGTAGAAAAATAAAAACTCGGGTTGACGAACATAAAAGGTCGATTTTGTACAATGTTAATAAAACTGGATTCTCAGAATATTGTATTAGCTCTAATCACTTCATAGATTTTGATAAAACTAAATGCCTACACTCAGGTATTAAAGGTAAACGTTTAGACCTTCTGGAGGCAATTGAAATTAGCAGTTCTTGGAAGAGAAAAGAAGAAATTGTAAATGAACAAGTAGATTTTCAACTATCCTTCCTACTCACATCCATTTTCATCCATTTTGTAGATTAAATTTGTTGTTACGTTTCTTATAGTAGTTTAGTCTTGAAAATGAGCTAACGCTCGAAACATGTTGACTATACATATTGTTAAATAAATCGTGAAACATTAAGCCAAGAGTTTAATTTATTTTAATATTAAACATTTTTGATATGCTTCAAACATCCAGATACATTGGTATTTATTATAACCAATGATTAAACACAATTGTGTTACTTACAATTCCAGACATTCATTGAAATTCAAAAACATCATCAACGTGCATAAATTCTAGAAACGATATAACTACCTATAAAAGTGAAGTTGATGACCAATTCAAATAAACGAAGCTAATTTTGTAATTGCCTTACATAACTAAATTTAATGTTACGCCTGTATAGTTCGCATGACGGTCCCTAATTAACAAAGAAATCATTTGTGCAGTTAAATGCCAGACAGAGGTCTGCAAATACAAATCTGATGTTCTCAGTATATTCACTTCATTCGATATAGTAGAATGATTACTGGAGCTTTTACGGTACCAATAAATAGCGTTTATTTTTCGAATTAGAAAATGGGGCTTTGACCCAATTGGGGTAATCTGATGAGGATAAGCAGCCCCATATTCAGATTAAATCAAGGCGTGAATACTAGAACGAGTTGATTAATTTTTACCACGAATTTACTCTTGTTTGTTTGAAGGACATTCTGCTAATTTAATATAATTATTGTTCCTTTCCGTTTTGTACCGACATATGTAGAAAATCGCAAGAGAAAACCTAAATAATTCGAATAAGTCCACTTTTTATTAATTCACTGGATAAGATCTTGCAAATGTTTGAATGAAAAGCATGGTGTTGAACATGAAAATCGCACAAAATGAAAATAATACACTATTTCATTGAAATCTGGAAATTTCCAAATGTAGAAACCTGATTTCTGATAGTTATTTCGTTAAAGTTTTTGCATAGAATGTTCTTCTCTAATAAGAATAATTTTAACTGTCTGATGGCCAAGCTTTCACGAGTAACTAAAAAATAAAAACACAAATAAATCGATATTTAATAGTGTTGGCGTTTACTTGATGTAAACCCATTATAATTGAATATAAACTTAAATTCAAACACTTGAACTTATGATTTACACTTTATTGACTACATATCATGACGCGTTTCGTCGTTACAAACGACTTCTTCAGATGCTTACAGAATAATAACAACATTTTGAAAAATACAGGTATATATATATCAGGGAATTTTGGTGTTCTATGGTTTTGGTTTTACCTAAGATATTCCATTCTGAGAAATAATTTCTATTACCTGAAAAGGTTGAACAAGGGTGAATTGTTTAATTCTATCTGTTCATTGAGCAAGTTTACAGAATTTTTAAACCGATTCATTTCCACTACTTCCCAATAATCTAATTGACTTCTTCTCTCTATATTGTGTAGAATTTTGAAATTCGTATCAAAAGTATGGTTTTCTGTTAATAAATGGTTAGCATAATTCGAATTACTTTTATTATGGGCGAAGCTATATTTATGTTCCTGTATTCTAGTACCGAAATTTCTACTAGTTTTACCTATATATATATATACCGGGACATGTTCCACAATTCAATTGGTAAACACCTGATTTGTCTTCTCTTTTAATTTTGTTTTTATTGTTCTTAATGTGTCTCGATAAATTGTTGTTCGTTTTAAATGAAATATTAAAATTATGTTTACTTAAAAAGGTTTTGACTTTTTGACTGACGTTTTCAAAATATGTTAAACTGTTATATTTACGATTTCTATCCGACTGATAAGGAAATACTAATCGTAGAGCTTTCCGATAGTTTTTTGTCCAAAATTTTTCACACTAGTTCGCTTTAATAATTATTATTAACCGCAATCTGTTTAAGAATTGAATTTCAAATTCTTTATTGAAATTTTTTGCTGATAAAGGTATATTGGTTAATCTGTGTATCATACTTTGAAACGCTGCCATTTTATAACATTATACATGTTTATACGTTAGGTTTCCAACACTATAAATTTCTTCAAAAACAAATTAACTTTCAAATTTTCTGTGTTTTCCAAGATTATGAGCCTTATTATACAAGGTGTCCATCAAGAATTCATTATTATTCACCATTCATAATTGAAGATACACAAATAAAGATAAGATTAGATTAGGAAGAGTTAGGTTAGACTTCCAACACTATAACTGCTATAACTCTTCAAAAACAAATTAACTTCAATATTTTTAGTGTCTTAGATGATTATGAGACCTATTTTATAGGGTTTCTATTGAGAATTGATTATTATTCATCATTCGTAATTGAAATTATTAGACTAGGTTAGGCAAAGTTATGTTGGGTTAGGTTTCCACCGCGATAACTCTCCTCAAGAACAAATTATCTTTCAAATTTCTATTGTCTTCAATTATTATATACGTTGAAACAAAGCCTGACTCATCACATCAACACATCAGCGAAAATTCAATCAACTAATTATAATTGAAGTCGAAACTAGAATATTATCGTATTTTCAGATTTTCCAAATACTCACAAACGATTTCAGCATTAAAATATCGAAATAAGTATTCAGAATTTTTGATACTTTAAACGTCATAAATATAAAGGTTCACTAAGCCCAAAAATCACCAAAAATACGTGTTTAAGTAAGTAGCAGAAGTATTGTAAGCATTCTACTCAAGAAGTTGGACTATCTTGGAGATATAATGAAAAATATCACGAACCAAGTGCTGCATTTGAAAATTCAGGGCAAAATTCAAAATCGCAAGTGGAAGAAGAAGATCCTGGCTGAAGAATTTACCTCAGTGGTTTGACAGAAGTACTGGATCAGAATATGTTAGAATATCAGAAGGAAACATCAGAATGTTGTATCGTATAATGTACGAATATAAACGCAAACTTCAAATAAATTTCTATCGATATTCAATCAAATATCATTACGATTACTAATTCATAAAAATAATAGTTCTTTTTAATTGAAAATTGGAAATTGGAAATCCCCACGACGTAAAAAAACCTCAATAACACACAGTGAGTTATGTAAAAATCGACAATGATTCATTACCAAGAAATCAGAATTATTTTGAAGTGTACTAGAGAAAATATTTACATTCAATGCAGCAATTGCATTCTATTGTCTTTCTGGAATAACCATAAACAAAATATTCATAACTTTTTATACAGCTGGTCACTTTTCAAATCAAATGAAATGTAATGAGTCAAATATATATTTTCAAATTTTCAACTCATTTCAAAGTTATCAATGCATTTTTTTTATAATTTAACAGTCATAGACTAGAACCAACATTTCGATTGTAATCTACATCAATTCAATAATTATTTAACCACAAATATACAGTCATAAAACTGCACAAATGTCCAGACCTAACTACGGCTCGAACCCAGTAGTTATGCTTCACAAATCGTTGAACTGTTAATCAATAATAACATATTTGCCTCTTTCTTTGTCTTAAAACATATAATTGGCATTATTTCAAATGTCTTTTCGATCTATCAGAAGAACATTTTAGAACAACTTTCTATTGTGGTTTTTATTCACCCCGGAGTTTTATTTACCTCTTTTACTATGAGAAAACGTCTTGAAATCATGTTAACTCAGATCTAATTAGTTGAAAACAAACAAAAGAGTCTCAAGTAGAAGACCATTTTTTATCATACCAAAATAGTAATTGAGATTACTAACTCAAAAGATATCGATATGTTCTAAACATTTCTTTTCTTTAAGGTACTGATTATTTTGTTATCAGATTATTATAGATTTCATCCTCAGCTTCAATTGTTATGTAGTAAAGATAATTATAATAATACAGAATTTATTTCCTGTATCTAAACACGGATATTATTTGGAAAATATAATTCACGATGATAAAATGATCAAGATTGATGAAATGATAAGTAATAAGTATAAGGATATCAGGAAATGAATGTTATATCTTCCACTCTTTATAACCTCAATTTGAATTTTCTGTGGAAGGAATTAAATATTCTGAAAGTCTAGAAGCGAATGAAATAGAATCTTCTCTTCAAGCAACATGTCACATGAGCACAAAAGTTATATATGTATAAATAATAGAAGAGTGACAGACGATGGTATGGCCCACAGTTTGAAGCAACCTTGACACGTGTTTCGAGCTAGTTGGCTCTCATCAGAATATTCTGGTAGAATTTCAGATGTACGAATTTGTATCCGAAAGAACGACAGAAGACTTACAGAAAGAAGGGACTGTTTGTGGCATCAGAATGAGTATCTTGCGATTGGGGAACTCGATCATCTTGTTTTTGATGTTTGTACTGATGAGAGCGAAAAAATTCGAAACATTTGTAATCTATATTACGTAATATGAGTATATTACGTAAAGAATGATTTAAAGGTTATCATTTACCAAAATTGTTGTCTATTTAAAGCGCTATTGATGCAGAATACCGAGGATTTTGTGAATCGAGGTATTTACAGGAACTCGCAGTTCGATTTACTGTATCAGTTTAGGAAAACGAAGTATGACGTAACTTGCCTGGCCCATCATTATTCATCAGATTACATACTTCGCTTTAGCCGGCATTTCCTGGTGCAATAATAAGCATAATATACAACATCCATATCGATTATCGATACCGAATGCCTGAAGGTGAATTAAATGGGGTTTTTTTTCGAAACGTATCACGGAAAATGTATTACGAAATTCAATTAATAGAAAATTAGCTCCGGGCCAAATTGAGTAATATTAGTATTTAATGGATGTTAACCCTGAATGAAGGTTTCGACCCGAAATATTAATTTCCATTTCCGTTAATTACAACATGTTTCTGAATTGATTTTATTCAAATTGCGAGCCGGGAAAGTCTTTTCAAATCAATGTTCATTCACTTTGATATAGTGACAAAATGTTTAATTTCCGTTGTTGTTTTCGTAAATAACCCTTATAAACTCTCATGAATGCTGTTTTAGTAGCATGCCTTACATTTTTTAATATTTTCAAAATTTCAATCGATTCCAATAATTAGTTCTACCAAAATGTACTAGTTTACCCAGTTTTAGTCGTATCTCAACTTGTAAAGCAGGGCTAAGCTAATAAAACTGCCCCACGAAATTTGTGGTTCGAACCTCGATTGAGGTATGAATTTTTTTATGTCTCAGATAGTCAATGCAACATCGAAATCGGTCTCAAGTTGTAAGCAGGTATTGTTTGTCTTCAATAATTTGTATTATCTATTATTCTAAACAAGACAGCCATACTCAAGTTTGCTTCTCACTAGGGCATTAAATAAATGGACCAGTGTTGACGAACTCGAAAACAATCTAGCATTGCGGACGATAAAACCATAAACTTTGCTACATGATAAAATTAATTGATTGATATGAGGTATGAATGAGAGTTTTTGATCAAATACTACGCCGAGATCCTTAACCTCCTGAAGTCGAGTCAGATTAACACCTTCAATGTTGTAATCGAAAGATATCACATTTCTCTTCCTAGTAAAATTCACCACATTACATTTCATGACATTCAAATGTAAACAATTATTGTTACACCATCGGCTGATATCATTTAGGTCACTTTGTAGCCTCAAACAATCATTCATAGATGACACGCTCTTATAAATTTTAATATCGTCCGCATAAGCTACCTTCATGCAGTCCACCATCTCTAAGAGATCGTTAACAAAAAGGACAAATAGTAGGGGTCCAAGATTGGATCCCTGCGGCACTCCTGAAGTTACTCGAAATTTTCTCGATTTGGAATTCTCTATTTGCACAAATTGACTGCGATTACTCAAATAGGACTCCACGAGAAGTGATAAATTATTCGAAAATCCAAAAAGCTTCCTAGTTTTAACTATAAGTAGTTTATGGTTTATCTTATCGAAAGCCTTCTGGAAATCTGTATATACAACGTCAACCTGCCCTGCTCCGTCCAACTCCTCATAAATGAACTGAGAAAACTGAGCCAAATTTGTAGTGCAAGATCTCCTAGTCATAAACCCATGCTGCTCAATTGCAATACTATTTCTGATCTTAGGATATATGCTATTAAAAAGTATAATTTCAAACAATTTAGAGAAATTCGACAATATAGAAATTGGCCTGTAATTACCAATATGTGATGAGTCTCCCTTCTTGAGCACCGGAATAACTTTTGCTACCTTCCATCTTGTAGGAAAAATGCTGGTCTTCAGAATGAGATCATATATATGCTTTAGCGGCATGATTAGACTGTCAATACAGTCTTTCACAATGAAGCTTGGAATCAAATCAGGACCAGCCGTCAACTTGTTATTAAGTTTTCTGGCAGCTACTTTTATCATGTCTTCTGTGATACACTCTATGAAAACGAGAGTGTTTCAGAGTTTTCACCAACAATATCACAATTAGCAGAAGCATCTGAATACACAGAACTGAAGTAATCCGCAAATGCGTTCACAATATCATTCGGATTGTTATAAACAGATTGTTCATGTTGCATGATTCCTGGAATTCTAGTACATCCCCTTTTATCCTGAATAAAGGACCAGAACCTACTAGGATCTTCATTGATGAAGTGCTCTGAAGTAGCAATATACGCTTTGTAGAGTGAACCAATCTCTGATTTCACCATGGCTCTGAGAGAACTATAATGTCTGCCGTAAGAAGGTTTCTTGAATTTTTGTAGTTACGATAAGCAACTTCTTTCATACGTATCAACTTTATGAGTTCAGATGTATACCAATGTGGAAATCTCCGAGTCCTGCCTTTCTTAAAAGGAACAGTGGACCTGAAAATATCCTCGAGGATTTCATACAGCATATTACAAGCTTCATTTGGATCATCGATTTCCATAATCTTAGACCAGTCCACACCACACATCATCGAATACATCGTATTAAAATCAGCCTTCCTAAAGTTGAATTGTCTAGGTGAAAAGTTTGCTCCAAAATTATTTTGTTTAGGGGAGCGTCCATCAAAATGCAGGCAGAAAGGTGGATGATTGGGATCAATATCAACTAGACCCGCTGACTCCTCAGGTGTAGATAATCGCAGGTTAGATAGTAACAGGTCCAATATTCTATTATTACAATTGAGAATGTTGTTGGTTTGTCTGAGTTCCATAATTTGAGAGAACGCAGACAATGTGAGGGCTTTATGATCAGTGGAACTTTCTCCAGCAAACAGCGGAGAATTGAAATCACCAATTAAAATAACATTGGTATCGACTATAAAACTCATAGAGGTCAGAGCATCAAAAAACAGATCGAAATTGTCGTTACTTATGGCGGGAGGTATGTATATAACAAACACAGAGATTAACAACTGGTCGACATATATTTTACAACCCACCACATCGATGGTTGGGACTAAGTTCCGTACCTGCGACAGATCTAAAGGTTCTGTTTGATATTTGGTATCAACTGCTAATATTACTCCTCCTCCAGTAGATGCTTGACATAATAGAAGATTTCTATCACATCTATAAACACAATAATTGTCCGTAAATAGTTCGGAATTATATACGCTATCCTGCAACCACGTTTCACTTAAACAAATAATGTCATAATCACATGCACAAATAGATTGAAAAAATTGATGTGTCTTGGAGTTAAGGCCTCTGACATTCTGATAGAAACACGATAAACTCGATATTGTAGCTGAGCCTAAGATTGCATGGTTCTTGGACGGCGTTTCACAAAAAAACGCCTTACAGCAGCGCCCTCAGGCCAGAATGTTGGGTTCATGACCTGTTCTAATGACTCTAAAGGCAACGTTATCTTAAATGAGGAATAGGTATCAGGATTCCTAGAGATCAATTTTTCGCAGGTAACGCCAGGTATTCTTGAACCAATAAATGTTTTCAGATCATCCACGTTCGTTGTTGGACTTAATCTGGACACGTGAATAAATGCATGCTGCTTTTTAGGGACTGTGATCAATGAGCTAGATTTCATTGTTCCAACAACAGGCTGAGGAGGCTTTTCAGATCTCAATTGCTGTTTACCTGTTGACATGGATGTGTTATCTCCAATATTCTTTTTTTTCACAGGTTTATTGAGTTTCGTACTTTTTTTTTGATGTGACCAATGCCCAATCAGATTGCTTTTTCAATAACGTAGATGCAGTATCGTTCTTAGTTTCCACGTTCATTAAGTCAACCATAATTTTCGTTTGAGTCGATTCAAGAGAATGAGGATCATCCGTCGATACTCTCTCTACAGAATTCCTATGTTCAATTGGTAGTAAGTCGCAAGGACGATTATCTACATCCTGACCGTGCGAATTCTCACTACCAGATGAATTTACTATTGAAAGGTTTCTACTTTGTTTAAGCTCCTTTATCTCAGATACCAAATCTCGAATAAGGTATTCTTGAGCAACTATCAATTCTCTTAATGACCGAATTTCCGCAGTAAAAGAACTAGTGATTTCACGTTTGAAACTCAACAAATCGTTTTTATTCAAACACTCACAAATATGGCCAGCTATATTTCCTGAATTTGTCCCTGCGTTTGACTTGTCCGGAACTTCAAGACAGATCTCGCACATCCATTGTTTACCGTCATTTCCATCCCGTCTTTTATAAAAATCGTTCATGGATGGAAATATGCACTTAGTATGGAAATTAAGTTTACAATTTTTACATATTATGGAATCATCATGCCTATCAATTTTAGTACTACACTGAGAGCACTGAATTCCATGACTGCGCGACATGATTATTATAATATTTTCTTCTCAGAATGGGTACCGTTGTCTAATTAGTCTTATCAATTTTATTCGTTTATTTTAGCTTTCAAACTTTGTACTTTATCCACAGGATTCAGCATCATATTTATAACTACTGACATTCATGAATCTTAGACAAACGTGCCTGTCTTTACTGGAATTTGAATCCAGTGCTCCCCAATAACGGTACTTTATTCTCACATTTAGGTCTCGAAAACTATTCATTTATTTTCATCATTACAAATCATAATTTATGTATCTTATAATGATAGTGACAAACATTACTATCTATAACCTACTTTAGTAAGGTTAGTAACTGAAAATTATGGAATCCTTAAATAAAAAACTAATATTATAACTATATGTCTCTTCAGTGGAATGTTTAGAGAATTCAACAATTTCATTAATTTGATCACATCATAAAATTTGCAGATATAATAAGTTAAATAAAAATTTATGCAAGATGTATAAAAGATGTGCTCAAAAAAAATTGAGAATTACATCTGAATTGATATACCTACTAGATTTAAATAGGCATTGTATAATTTATAGATTAGGTTAGGTTAGCTCGCATAATTTAGGTTAGGTTAAGTTAGGTTAGCTCACCTAGATTAGATTTTGTTGGGTTAGACAAGTTCTCAAACAAAAATTGATGATTGGGAATAATATAGAATGAAAATCAAGAAGATATACTAAACTGAAATAAGCATTATATAATTATAACGTTAGGTTAGCTAATTGGCATGGTATAATTCTTAAGTAACGTTAGGTTAGGTTAGATTGAGTTAGTTCAAGTTAAGTTATGTTAGGTTAGATTGAACAAGCTCTCAAACAAAAACTGAGGACTCAAGATGCTTTAGAAGTAGAATTGAGTAGATATATTAGATTGGAATTGGCATGGTATAATTCTTAGGTTACGTTAGGTTAGGTTAGGTCAAGTTAGGTTAGGTTAAGTTAGGTAAGGTTAAGTTACGTTAAGTTAGATTGAAGAAGTTCTCAAACAAAAACTGATAATTCGAGATGCTTGAGAGTAGAATTGAGTACATATACTAGATTGGAATTGTCATGGTATAATTCTTAGGTTACGTTAGGTTGGGTTAAATAAGTTCTCACACAAAAATTGATAATTTCGGATGCTAGAGAATTAGAATTAAGTAGATATATACGAGACTGAATTAATCATTGTATTATTCCAATAAACTTTCATTAAATTTTGCTCCAATATTAATATAAATTGACAAATTGTGGAGATCGAAGACTTCATGATCACGTATGTGTTCAGTAATCAAAAGGAAATTCTAATCACCAGTATACTTTGACGAATTTATAAAATTTCAAAGATACGGAAAGAATTAATGAAATATCCAATACGATATTCCATTAGAGATACTATAAAAATTATAGAAAGTATGCGTGAATATAATTATTTTTTAATGGATATTGAAGCTACTAAATTGGTTCACAGCCAGATTGTTTCATTCGATTGGTTTCAGTAATCATAAATTTATCAATAGGATCAACACTTTTATGTATTTTTGAATTTAAGCATTGCAGGTGTTGATAATTGATAAATATTCACTATTCTGCAACATAATTGATTGTAGGATGAAGGTATATTTGAATAGCGATAAACAATTCTATAAAAATAAGAAAATTTAAAAACAAACTAATAAAAAATATATAATATAATATTTTGAAATAAAATTTTTATTTCAACAAAATAATAAACTTGAGTATAAACTTAAATTCAAACACTTGAACTTATGATTTACACTTTATTGAAAACATAACATGACGCGTTTCGTCGTTACAAACGACTTCTTCAGATGCTAACAGAATCCATTCTGTTAGCATCTGAAAAAAAATTTTTAAAAATAATAAACTTTCAATTAATACTTATTCAATCTCTAACTTCAATCAGAGAAAATCAGAGAGAAACCTTTTTGCACTTCAAAATAAGAAAGCCGAACAAAAAAGTCTTGGAACCCCTTCAAAGTATTTTATAATAAGCTCTGGTAGAGAGAATGATTGCCAGTGAAAGTTACATACATAATTGTTTATGCAAGATGCATGGAGAAGTCAAACTGAATACAAAGGTAGCCTTAGATTTGTGGAGCTCTTGGTTAGAATGAAAAAGCGGTATATTTGTACATTTGAACTAGTTTCTGCTTATTTATTCTTATTTATTCCGAAAGAAATACGAATTGAAATGATTTAACTTTTGCAAATTCAAGTAATGAAATGAAAGACTTTTAAAAAGATTTTCAATTCTTTTTAAAAAATGTTATTTGATCACTATAAAATATTTGCTTTGACATATTTTTCAGCAGTAAGATAGTAATAAACTTAAAATATCAAAATCACAATGGCTTTTCAGAGGTTTTTCTCACTACCAATGTACCTACTTCCAAAGCGAATGCTGAGCCAGATTTCCAAAAAAAAAAAACTACAATGGCAATTCTTCACTCATAACACTGGTAAACAGCAATTTTGTTGTTAGATCTTTGACTTCTTTTCGATTCTCTGAATTCAAAAATGTTATTGATTTTTCTCAATCGCGTAAAACTTTATAACTACAGAATACACTCTCTTTACCCTAAAAGTAATAGAAAATGGGCATACAAAGGAAAATAAAGTAGGTACTAAACATATTAGAATATTTCATTCATACAAAGGTTATTATAAAACTAAAAATTAAATTGTTTATACAAAAACTAATAAAAGATATTAGGGTAAAAGGTTTCGCTTATAACTTTTCCTAGAATGTTCAATCTGAGGACATTCTCGCTTGATGCTACAACAGTAGTCAGCCATCACCTTGATACCTTACCTCCATGACCTTTGATGAATCTTTGTGGAATCGCTCACCCTTTTCATCACTAACAGCGCCAAGATTTTCTGGATTCTTGGCAAGATGGCTATGATATAAATGCAATTTGATACTTATGTTACACCTAAACTTTTTGAAGTTTTCTTAGAGTTGTTGAACAATTTCGACGTAATTCTGGGCTCATGTGCTTCCAAGAAAGTCCTTGACAATACTTTTGAATGCCAACCAAGCATTTTTCAAGTTCGGTCATTGTTTCAATGAAACGTGAGCTTATCTGCTTCACGAAAATTTTTGCTGAAGTTCTGTCGCTTTTATGGATAGTCCCAAATCTCCTACCAAGTCATTGAACTCATGCTGATTAAATCCTTTACGAACAGAATTATCATCAACTTTTTCGCTGGAGTCACTGCGATCGTTGCTGAACTCATCTTCTTGTATTTCTGAAGAGATTAATTCTTGAAAAACAAGCACTGGAATTTGAGCTGATTGCGACGCAGGGAGTATAGCTGACGGTAAACTAGGAAAATCAATTATAATTGATAAACAGAGTTTCAAATTGTAGCGAAACAGCAACTAGTAAAGAAGGATTTTTCAACTTTCCAAACATGTTATTGCTAACTGTTAAAATGTTTCACTACAAATCTGAGAGACAGAAAAATCATAACAATATAAAGATTTTGACAACCATAATTCGTTCAACCTAAGACCACTAGACTTTAAAATATTGCAAATACAGCGATAATAAAGTTATATTAGAAGTTGACAAAAAATAAATGTAGAGAATTCGTAGATTTAATATAAATCGATATATTTCTACGAACTTTGAATGAAAACATTTCAGATATAATAATTATAATAACCTCATTCAATTTTATACACGTTTTAATATCATTTCAATTGCACAATGCTAAAATTAATCAATTTATTTGGATACGGTTGATAATACTTCACCTTGTCGAAAGCAAAGAATATAAATTGTAAATCGAATCAATTAGAAAAGGTAATGCAATTTAATGCATTTCAATACATTCCCAAAAAAATTATCTTAAAAGTGTCAAGTGCAACTAAGTAAGATTTCGCTAAATTTTTAATGACATCATCAGTTTTTTTTAATATAAAAATGAAAGTGGCAGTCACAAATTCATTTCCAATTGGAAACATTTCAAATTGAAAAAAAGGTCTAGTTATTCAAGTTCTCAAAGACCCAAACTAAAACTGACTCCATATATCCTATATCAATAACTCACATCATTAAACTCTTGCAGAGTTGGTAAATCAAAGTTGGGGCCAAAACTCCATTAGTAAAGACATTCTAGTCTGATTCAAAAGTATAATTTTGAAGCCTTATGAAAAAAGGTGTCCTTGAGGAAGTAGCATGAAAATTTACGTAAAACTCCACTTCAAAATTACAAATCGACATCGTTTCAGACTAAAAAGTCATACAAATTTAGTTTTTGAAAGTTTAAGATAAGCCTCCAAAAAAAATTCAACCTACATCACTACAGGTTTCTACTCGTATCATCAACGTATTCCCAAAACTATAAGGCCTAAAAACAGAGCGAAGATAAAACCTACTTGATCCTCAAAACCAACTAAACACAAAACTGTCGTTACAAAAACTCAAATGAACCAGAATCTATGAAAGGAAAAACAGCTATTTCCTTGTGACACATTCGATAAGAGATCAATTTAATTCACGAATTTACACCGAGACGAGTAAAACAACTACAAATAAAAAACGAATAAAATATGTAAGTACTGATAACAGTTAACAGATGACACACTCACAGCTCTCCTTGTAGATGAAAGATAAAAAAAATATATAAACTCGAGAATGTATAACAGTAACTCAACAGTTATATAAATAAAAGAATAAATTATTCCTCTACCAAATCAAATTTTCTGTTATGTATTTCAAGGAAAATAGTGTTTCCAACATATCAGATTGATGAAACTTTTCTTTCATTTCATTTAGGGAAATATGGACAGAGTTGATACATACTTTGAATATTGATCTTATTGAAATTTTCCCTCAGCACGTTCAAAAACAATTCGGCAAAAACGAAATAGAAAGTAATTTCCTAACACTTCCCCATTTTTGTCTGAAACAGATCAATCCAAATGAAAAAAAATGTAGTTTGTGAGTGGATATAGTTGAGTATAACCAGTTTTACCTAGAATACGTTTCCTTCATTCGTGAATTATACATAAATACCTATTGATCGATTCATTGCATTATCAGTGCAAATATTATCGATAAATATTCATGAATACGAAGTTTCACAAACAGAACTTATATTGTTCGATAAAATAGCCGTATATTAATTCTCCTTCGAATATAGTGGAGAATATTTTGCATTATTATATAGGCATGGAATTACTTTTTCTCTTTCTGAAATATTCCAATTTAGTTTGATGATAAGTTGGAATCATTGTACTTGTATTTCCCATGTATCGAAAGTTGACTTAATTTTTAAATATGATTGAAATGTTAAAAATGCGTTGCATTTATTAAATTTCAAAGATAAGTTGAATATTTGTTAATGAATTCGATTAATAATAAAGAATACCTTTCCAACTACTAAGCTACTCAGGTCACTTCAGTGTATACGTTACATTTTAGTTGTGAATATACAGGGTGAGGCACAGGGACCTCCCACATTTCTATAAATCACTGTGAGTAATTGGTAGGTATCCCATAGGTTAATATAATTCGAAGTGGAGAATGGTGTAAGCGGAACACAGATTATCAAAGCTTGTATGGAAAAAAGCAAGAATTGGAAAAAGACCCCTGGCATGACCTTGACTTTTGTGAAGGATAACATAACAAAACACCTGAATGATATGGGCATTGATAACTGAAGGAAGCTCTCGATGGACAAAAAAAGATGGAAATGTGTTGTCGTCTAAAACCCACTCAGGGTTGTAACTCCAAGGGGAGAATGAGAAAGATATATATAGAGAGAGAAAGGTCTAGTTTTCAGTAGTCATTATTCTCAAGTCAGAAGAGAACTTGTCTGTTCCTTATTGGAATTCTTTCAAGAATGGCGATCTCTAATTGACGCTGTATTGTATTGTATATGTATTTGACCATTTGGAGAACCTTCAGTGAGGTTCTCCAAATGGTTTAATATTAGACTTTTCATTTGGGATCCTTCAAAAACCTCCTGGAACTGTGGCTCATTTGTGGAACATGTGGCAAAATTTGAATAATTGCAGGGGTTTGCTGATAGTTTCCCTCCAAAGCTGCAATTTCGCAATGTACATCTTGATGGCATCACGATGAATCACTATATTTGTTTCTCCACCCTGAAGTTTTAAGTTGAGGTTGTTCAATGAGTCAAATAAGTCTGGCAAATAAGCCAACGACTTATACTTTATACACAAACCTGTGTACTTGGTTTCTTGAATTCTATGCTTAGCTCATTTTGCTTCAGATTTTCTAAGAAAGTGATTACTTCATCTCGGAGCTCAAATAATCTAGCTAACATGTTACCTTTGGATAGCCAGCGTACTTTTGTATAAAATAGCAGTGTTTTGTGGTCACTTCCTAAACCCTCACAAAGCGTTTCAAACAGTCGAGTATTCAATGCACTGCTTTTTATGTAATTTACAACTTTAATACACTGTTTTAGGACAGCGTTTGGAAGCGTTTTGGCTGCCAAAGCTTGACGATGTATAAAACAATCAATTTCAGTCAATTCAGCATTTTTCTCTTTCGCCTTTTTTTAATTTTTAACTGGTCTTGTGCTCACGCCCCCCCTGACATGTCTTCACACCCTGAGACACATTGTTTCGCCAGAAACAATGCTTTATTAACACCAGAAAACCTTTTCATCATTTTTTCTGAAACTAACAGACGTTGCTTCACTCCAAATGCTATAACTCACAAACTAATAGTACGACAGCTGTCAAATTGATACATGTGTCTTTTGAAAACTAAAAAGAATATGTATTGAATATTAGTATCGCCATCTATGTATCAGCCAATGAATCTTTTAACCGACGTAATAGTTTAACGTAAAAAAACTACATATTTGAAACTTTCTGCCAAAAATATCATTGTTACTGTGTCTAATTTTTCTCACTAACCTATTGAAATGTGTAAAGTTCAAGTGCCCCGCCCTGTATAACACCACGGTGTGATTAAACTATTACTCTAATTAGTATATCCGTCCAACTTCTCAAAAATGTATCTTACACGTTTGCTTGAGATGAATGTTACCTCAAACGAAACAAATGAATGAACGAATTATTTCTAAGCGCACTACAAAGTAGACTATCAAATTGAAAATTGAGGATCTAAATATATCGAATTAAGCAATTACGATCCGACAAGCTGTTCGCTGCATATGAAGTGTAGGACTGAATAAAACACACATATATTACAAAGAGAAAGTATAAACTCGTAATACCAATCTACCTTGACCGGGAACTGGGTTATTTTATAAAGACGTATTTGGAAGATGGAAGTTTCTTCCATTATTTATTCGATAACATGTTAAATAAGAACTTTTATCAAACCTAATTGTACCAGTAAAAATATATAAAGGGTGTTTTTTTTTAGAGGTATAGATTTTTAAATTGCAATAAAACAACGATGGATCATTCGATCGACAAGAATTTCTTTTATTCAAAAGATAATCTTATGGCATTACATTTCAAATATGATTTCTGGCATATGATCGCCACGGCTGGCTCGGATGTAGTCCAACCTGGACGTCCAATTTTCGATGACTTTTTCCAACATTTGTGGCTGTATATCGGCAAAAACACGGCGAATATTGTCTTCCAAATGGTCAAGCGTTTGTGGCTTATCCGCATGGACCAATGACTTTACATAGCCCCACAGTGTTAAATCACAAGATCTTGGAGGCCAATTCACAGGTCCAAAACGTGAAATTAGGCGGTCACCAAACGTGTCTTTCAATAAATCGATTGTGGAACGAGCTGTGTGACATGTTGCGCCGTCTTGTTAAAACCACAGCTCCTGGACAACATGGTTGTTCAATTAAGGAATGAAAAAGTTAGTATTCATGGCTCTATACCGATCACCATTGACTGTAACGTTCTGGCCAACATCGTTTTTGAAGAAGTACGGACCAATGATTCCACCAGTCCATAAAGCGCACCAAACAGTCAGTTTTTCTGGATGTAACGGTGTTTTGACATACACTTGAGGATTATCTTCACTCCAAATGCGGCAGTTTCGTTTTTCGACGTAGCCATTCAACCAGAAGTGCGCTTGAATACCCCACAATTCAGAATAAATATGTTTTATAGTCATCACCATGTAAAAGAAGAACAGTATTCCATGGTCATTCCCACCCCACGCACTTCAGGATAAATATACGCAGTCCACAATGTAATAGCTCAGTTTATCATCAACATCTGATGAAGCCACTGTGTTGGCGAAACGATATTGTCATGTTTTGATTTAATTATAGTAAAAATCGAAAAACTACTTAGTTTTATTCAAATTATGTATTTAGATTTTCATCAAGTATCGGCCCAATCGACTGATAATCAATAATTTGATAAATATCCAACTTTCGATGAATATTTCTTCATTTTATTTTATTATTCGACTGCATTTCTGTAGTCCGTAGCTGTGCTAGAGCCATCAATTTTCATAAATCATCTATCTGTGTATCTATCCATTTTTTCATAAAGTAGATTTTCATTCTTCTTTCATTCTTTATTTTTTGGTTTAAATGCCTGTTCCCACGTTGTACATATTAACTTACATAGACTTATCTGTTTTCCTGAAAACTTATCATACAAGTGAATATGAATAAACAACTTGTTTTTCGATAGCCAAAGACGTTAACTGATATAAATAAACGATAATGCATAATCAACATCAACAAATTCATCAATACACAGCAACAAATGCATTCGAATTGAAAGATACACATAAGAATAATATTTATAATTAAAGAGATTGAGTTGGATTAAATATCACAAAAAGGAAAATGAAAATCAATTATTGATAAGGGTGATACTTGAACGAAAATAAAATCAACAACGTAACGTTTCTTCAAAATACTAGGCATGTTTCGGGTTACTCAATCATTATCAAGAATTCAGTACAATTGGATACTTGCTCAACCTAAACAAAAACTGTTTGATGTTCTTGAAAAAATTACACAAAAATGGCACCCTTGAAAGAGAAGACACATGAAGATTACGAATCGGATTATTATAAACTTTTCTTATATCTCATTCAGTTGAAGGAGGAGATAGATTAATAGGAGATAGAGTAGAGGTTGATAGATCAATTTAAAGGTAGATTAAATCCTTGTAGAAAAATATGTACGAATCAATATTCTAGACAGAGGCAAATATATAAGTTTTTAACTAAGAGAATAAATAAGAAATACTCTTATATTTTTAAAATTTGAAATGTCAGCCCCAAAAAGCCACCTAAATGCCGCAATTAATAAATAAATTTTTGTCAATCTGGAAAATAGTGAAAGACCATCTCAATTTTTAACAGGAGTTAATGCAGTAAACATTTAAAAATCTTATATTTTTGTCAAAGTTTCGAATATACTTCATTGCTTCATTAGGACTTTTATATGTTCAATCTCAGCACAGCATTGTCTCAATAAACTTTCTCATTCATTCGTGAAACTGTCTGTTTTAAAAACAATAAATTAAAATTAACACACATGGATTGAGTTTCACTAAATATATTAAAAGCTTACATCAAGAGATATAAAATATAAAAGTATACAATGTTACAAGAAAGTAACATTGCATACTCTTGACAATGGGTTAACCACCCGAAACATATGTAGATGTTTAATATACGAGTATTAAGCGAAACTTAAGCCAAGTGTGTTAATCTTAATTTATTGTTTTTAACATTATGTTTCACCAAGAGATAAGCGAAACCTCCGTGTCATTTACTGTCAGTTAATAATCATACAACCATTCGTAAATAAAAAGAATAAAATATTAATAACTATATAAAACGTATTATATAATAAATAATAACCTATTATATAATAAATAATAAAATATAATGGTATACTTTCTTCTTATTCTGTTGAGAATGTGAACCTGAATTTTCTGAAAATATTTGTGTTCATTTATAAAATTTTGAACATCATTGCCTTGAATCGTTGGCAGAGATCTTTATAATCACAACAGAATAATTAAATCCACCGCTTCGAATTGAAATGTTGTAATTAATGACTTTGAATAGCGGGAAAAAATTAATAATTGTATCGAAAGGTCGAATTAAATTGTCTTAAAAAATGTCAAGTACCTGATCACTCTGAGCGATCTCCATGCTAGATGTGTTGTTGATATGCCCCGTCATTTTTCCAAACTGAACAGGTAAAAGTCCATAATTCGTAAAAAATATAAACCAAACACAAACAAATAAGATTCACGTGTGTAAAAAGCGCACGAACAGGAGCTCTACATCAACTAGCAGCTCCGCTGTTCCGCAACGAACTGAATTGAAAAGCAAAACTGCGAGTTGAAAGACAGAATTAAATGAACAAAATTGTAATCAAGGTAATAAGGTAACGCCTGCTCCTCGCGAATTTACAGGTGAAAAAGCGTTACGAGAATGATTGTATAATTGTTGCAAGGTACATATCTCGTATCATCTGAGCTATTGTTAAAAATTTTATTCACAGGATATGCCTTACAGATTAAAAAACTCAATTATTAGATTAATTAAATATAATTTATACAAGTGAATGTTAAAAATTAATGTATAAATGATGAATATAAATAAAAAAAGAAATATTCAAACAAATTAGATTGTTGGCCAAATAAGGGTTCAAAAGAAAAGGTGAATTCTGAATTTTTTCGACAATTATTTATTTATTCATCAATATCTATTTTGTTCGCTTCAAAGTGATACTTTTCAGATAAAATGCACTTCTGAAATGCGCTTTTCGGTATAGCAATCAGCTCGTTCTCTGATTCCGACTTTATCTCATCAGTTGTGGCAAAACGCCGTCTTTTCATTTCATTGATCTCTTCAGTTTTGGGAATAGGAAAAAGTCGCAGGGAACCAAATCTGGTGAGCACGGTGGTTGAGGCATAATTACGGAGTTGTTTTGGCGGAAAAATCACGAACATTATCGTGATGCAGAATCCATGATTTGTTTTTCCACAAATCCGATCGTTTGAGCCGAATTGCTTCACGCAAACAGACTTTCCCCCCCTGGTGAGATGTCGTGAGATTTCATTCAACCCCTCCCCCATCCTCCAATCTCACGTGAGATTTTTCAAAATGTGGCCTTAAAAAAATGTTTCTTACGTAAAAACGTTGGATTGTTATTTTATAAAGAAAAAAAATTTGCTTAGTGCTTTTATTTAGGACTAGTTAAGACTAGTAATCAATATTGCTGAGAGTTTAATTATAAGTGTAATAAAAATTTAACAATAGAATAATTAAAAGGTAACTACTGTGATTAAAAAAAGAATATCTACTCTAATTCAGTCCATGGAGAATCATGCGCGGTCTCAAGAGAGACTATTGGAACCAACATGTCCATATGATTTTCAGTAAAATCATCTGCTCCTTCAACTTCGTTCTGATCTAGCCATTCTAAGCCGTTGGCGCTTACGCACAGTAACTCATTACCTCGTCTTTCATTTTCGCTGTATCCCATTATTTTATCACATCGTCCTGGCAGGACTTCTTCGTCTTATAGACGTATCTTTTGACGTATGCGTTATAAAAATCTTGATATAAACTCATTTTAAATTAGTAAGAGCATGCACTGAATCGAGTAAAACATTTATGAGAATAAACAAAGCAGGTTAGAACCTGTCCTTGTCTCGCTACCACTCAGCTCGTACGCTCTCGTTCACCGAGTCGCGCGTTCGACTGACAGTGGCGCGAAAACAAAGGACGGACTACACTGTACCGTAAATTCAGATTAAATTGTGCCATTTGGTATAAAACAAATATGGTGGTTTGACAGTCAGTAGATGTATAACGTCGAAGTTGTTATTATTTTCTTTCGAACGAATTAGTGAATGATCTTAATCGTATTACGATGACGCTTAAGATTAAATCATAAGCATGTATAATCTGGATTAAATAGACAAAAAATTGCGTGATATTTGCCAAGACCCCCCCTTCTCCAACGTAAGATTAGATGATATTTGACTCGACCCCCTCCCCCTTAAACACCTCGCGTAATTTATGGACGCCCCCTTTGGGCAAGAAATAGTGCACCACGCAGTTGAAAACGAAGAAAACAGTGTGCAAAACCCATTTGATCGCCTTGGCTCTTGTGGCCGCTTCTATTGAAATGATTGGGCCTTGGTTTCGGCATCGTAACCGTATACTCAAGTTTCCTCGCCTTTTTGAACAAATCTGGATCGTAGTTGACGTCATTCAACAACTCCTGAGCGATATTAACGACGTTGCTTTTGCTCAAAATTCAGCAATTTCTGTTACAATATAAGACGTTTTGATCATATAAGTCACACATATAATTCCATTAAAATTCTAAAAATGGACTTCATGTTTCAGTCACAATTTTATGTCTTTATATATAAAATCTTATCAACAACTTGCTCAAATTATCTGACCGACAAAATTGTTTCTAGAAATAAATAACATTCTCGAAACATTGGTGACAAAATGCTGATAAATATACCAAAACATAGTACTGTAAAGTTTCAGGTATCATTTTAGTACTTGGTCTCTAAATATTTGAACCAACTGAATGACGAATACAAAATGATGAATTATAGAATTTCAAAACATAAATAAAACAATTAATATTAGATAAACAGAAAGAAGGGAAAGCAAAACATTCTTAGGAATAATTTACTTGTTCTATGGGTTAAAAATAAGACTGGCGGAAGCAAATATTAAGCAACTTTTGAAATGGTTCTCCGTTGATAATGTGCTTTATTTAAAAACCACTGTAATTCGTTGCTATTCAATGAAGTTGTATTAGTATTTGCACTACCACAAACTTATTTTCTTCCCAACATTCAAAAATTACAATTTTACAAAGTAGTTAATCCACTGTATCATGATTCAGAATCATTATATAACTGGTGATTTTTCAAGTTAAGTTTTTCAGGTTGGCGGCACTGGTTGGTAATGGCATCCAAACGTCATCTGTCAAAGTGAAAAGTTTTCAGTTTACTCTGCCATTTATCATACAAACGAGTAACGATTGCAAATAGTTGAAATTTACTATCAATCGTCATAATCGACCTGGTGGATCAACAATTCGTGCTATTATCGCGAAATTTCGCACCAAGTTCACCTTGTTGGATATTAAACCATTGTCTCGCATGCGTACAGTGGGTACTGAAGATAATATTGCAGCCGTAGCGTACAGTGTAACACATGATTTACGTGTTGATTTGGGTTTGAAAGCCTATAAAATTCAACTTCTGTAAGAATTTAAGCCGAATGACCTACCACAACGTCTAATTTTTTGTGAATGAGCCTTAGAACAGCTTAATGAAAATCCGCTGTTTTATCTTTAAAATTGTGTTCAGCGATGAGACTCATTTCTGGATTAACGGATATGTAAATAAACAAAACTGTCGCATCTGGAGTGATGAACAGCCACATGATATACAAGAAATATCGATGCATCCCGAAAAAACGACAGTTTGGTGTGGTTTATGGGCTGGTGGCATCATCGGTCCATTTTTCTTCAAAGACGACCGTGGAAGAAACGTTACCGTAAACTGCGAACGATATGGGGTCACGCAACTTTTTTTTGCCCCAGTTGGCCGAGTTGAACTTGGTTGACATGAGGTTTCATCAAGACGGTGCCACTTGCCACACAGCTCATGAACCATTGGACATGTTGAAGGATGAATTTGGTGAGCAGCTTATCTCTCGAAATGGCCCTGTGAATTGGCCGCCAAGATCAAGCGATTTTAAGCCTCTGGATTATTTCTTGTGGGGTTATGTAAAGTCGTTAGTGTATGTGGACAAGTCGAACACGATTGAAGCCTTACAGGATAACAAACACGCGTAATTCGTGGGATACAGGCCGAAATGCTCGAAAAAGTGACTCAAAACTGGACCTTCCGAATTGTCAATTTGATACGGAGCCGCGGACAACATTTATATGAAGTTATCTTTAAAATGTAAATGGCAATGGCCAAATTATCAATTTCAATAAAAATTTTGAATATATCATGCAAATTGAGTGTTTTATTCATTTAAAAAAATCACGCTTAAAAAATCACCCTTTATAAAATTTCCTACAATTTTGTCGTTTATTATTAATTTAGGTAATCTTTCACACAGCATACATTCTCCAATCATAGTGTTGAGTACTATAGTTGATAATCATAATGTTCAAGAGAAAAAATTAATCACAGCATTTCAGTTAACATTAACATTTTTGATGTTAAAAATAAACAACCGGTTAATAATAGCTCACTATAAATGTATGAAGGAAAGTAGGTGAAAGCAGGTATCTTACATCAATTCTTTCACGTAATTATCGATGACATAGCATTTTCTTTGAAAGAAAAAGGTTCAAAATTAATTCTATAAAAACCCCGCTTCAACAACCGAAAAGAAGGACTTGCAGATCGATTTTCACAGTTTTTATCTTCAGGGTCATATTTATCTTCGCTAATCACGAAGGTGTTTTATTTTCAGAAACAGCAAGTGAAATATTCCGATGCCCTTCCTGTGGATATCGTCAGATTAGGAATTCTGAATTGATCGCTCTAAATTCTTGATTAATAGCTCTATTCCGCCACCCTTGTGAAAGTAATTAAGAAACACAGTTAATGATTTGATTGTGTCATAGTACTATTTTATAAATTTTACAGAAAGGAAGGAATGAATTTCTTTATTCAAACATTTTGTTCATTGTAGGTAACAAAACAAAACGAGGAATTTAGAGCGACGTCTTTACATAAAGATATCTATATATATAAAAATGAAACCCGTTTTTCGTTGTCACGACATAACAAGAAAACGGCTTGACCGATTTGGCTGATTTTTTTTTGTAGTTTTCTTATACTCTGTACAAGGTTCTTACGGAAAAAATATAAAGAAAATCTCTCAGAAAGATTGAAAAATATACATTTAATTTTGCATATTTTAAAAAACGGACGTAACGAATGCCAACGTGAATCAATTTAAAACAAAAAATCTGTGGTAATCTGTGACACCACATCGATAACCGCGCTAACAAATGTCAACGTCATTCAATTTGAAACAAAAAAATCTGTAGTAATCTGTGACACCACATCGATAACCGCGCTAACAAATGTCAACGTCATTCAATTTAAAACAAAAAAATCTGTGGTAATCTGTGACAACACATCCATAACCGCGCTAACAATAATTTTATTAAGTTTTTGATAAAGTTCGTTTTGTTTTAAAGACTAAGAAGTTTTTTGTTTGCTAATAAGTGTTTGTTAATCACGGTAAGTTCACTTCACTTCATATCGATTTTTGGTAACTTTTGGTGACTACACAATATTACAATTTTACATGGTTATACAGAAAATATATTTTCAGTTGGATTTTCGTTTTTAACAATGCCACCAACCAGACGTACAAACTTAGGCCGCAGAACTCGAAATACGGCATAATATAAAAATGAATCACAAAATGTGTTGGTAAGCGCATAACTCAACAACGCCTGGACCAATGTTGCCAATTTTTTTTCTAAATGTTCGTTGAAGTCCAAGGATGGTTTTTACGACGAGAAAAATTCGAATAATTGCCGGAAAACCCCTTAAAACAACCCTCTTCTTTTTCCCATACAAACGTTTTCTAACTGAAATGTAGAATCAATTTGAACTTTATTGCTATTCAATGAAGTTCATGTTAAATTACAAGAATTCACTGTAATCTAAGCAATGTAGGTGTGTCTCTAATGTCAAAGAGTCAATTTGCACTTTATTACCGCTGCACAAAGTTCAAATTCAATCATATCTATCAAAACAGTGTGCGCGTGAGCGAATGTCGAGTTCCGAAACTCAACGAAAGTGATAATATCGCGAATAAGACCAAATTGAATAGTCACAAAATGTAAGAGCTATAGATCATTAGTATTGATTTTCAATTTGGTCAGCTTCGCGATATAATTTCTTTTGTTTTGGTTTTGGCACGCTACAGAAAATGCATCAGTTTTCACATCATTACATCAGTCAAACACAAACCGTGTTACAAAAAGTGTTTTATTATTTTTAATTAATAATTTGATGTCCCTATCTGTGCAAAATTATTTAAATACGTACTAATATTATGTAAATGAGATGAACACCGAACAAAATAATAAATATAGGAAAATGAAAACTTTACACACATACAACATTGGTATGGCTTCAAGGACTTGATTCTAAGCCATATCAAATCAAAAAGAAGTTGAAAATTGAAACAACAACAACCTGTCCATTTCAGGTGTACAGGTGTTGTGTACCGTCCTATCGTCAGGGTGACGGTTATGTTCAGGAGAATTTTTTGCGCCGACTATAAAATAGGTAGGAACAAAAACTGCCTCATTCCAAATCTTTTTGACGGGACGAAGTCTGTCGGGTCCGCTAGTATCAAATATAAACAGATATATATATATATATATATATATATATATATATATATATATATATATATATATATATATATATTTGAATATAAACTTAAATTCAAATACTTGAACTTATGATTTACACTTTATTCACAACATAGCATGACGCGTTTCGGCGTTACAAACGACTTCTTCAGACGCTTACAGAATATTCTGTAAGCATCTGAAGAAGTCGTTTGTAAAAACGTCCGAAGCACGTTAATAAAACCACGTTCACAAAGAAACCACTACGAACAAAAACTTCGACAATGTGTTTGGTCAGACCAAAAATGTAAAATGAGAATTATAACTTTGTTGCAATTCTCTTAAAATAATTCAAATTGATTTGATAATATTGCAATGAATATTACTCAATTGTCCCGTATCTGATTTAAACTTCACAGTATTTTTTTTCTTTTTAATGTGCCACATTTCAAGGAATAATCTGCCTTTATAACTGTTTTCATGTTCCAAAATTATGGCCTGTTTTTTGATGGTGCTCGAGCACTGCACATGACTTTTTTCCCATACGACAATCGCTTCTATGCTGGATGGACTAAGCGTTGCTTTAGCGTTTAGCCACTGTGATGTTTGATCCACATAACAGCTACTACATATCTCATATATGAAACTCTTGAAATTTAAAAACTTTTTTGAATTTCAAAAATTTAGGAAAAAGTAAATTTTACTAGTTATTATCGTTTTCAATTGTCAATATCATAGTATCATCTGGTTATCTGAGAGATATAGCTAAATCAGTCAGCTGTATCCGTTAATAATAATAAATGATTAGTTAATAATAGTAATGAGATATTAAGCAACTATATCATTGATGATACATATAAAAACCAAAACATTAATATCTATCTATGCTTTTTGAAGTGCATTTTTTTCGTGTGCTTTCTGATGCTGGATAATGGCGTTAATGTCAAGGCCAGCAAAGGATTGACAAATTATTTGGGAGGTTCCCCACTTTCAAAAGTTAAATTGCCATCATTTTCGAAAATACGCATCCTAAAAGTCCCAGTTCAAAGTACTTATCAAAAGTTTGCATCTTACAAAGTGAGAATCATCGATCAATAATGAATCAAAGAAGTCACAGATATTTCCAAATAAAATGACAGTAGAAAACTATAATGGGTAATAAAATTTAAAACTTCAATCGGTGCAAATATTAATAATAAATTTAGAGGTACATCAATTATTCAAAATAATTTAGATACTTTCCTCAAAATAAAGCTCATTCTAAGATCAACGTAATGTAAAAAAGATAAAAATAACTTTTCAATTAACTATAAAATGAATACTCAAAGATCTAAACAGTGGAATATACACTGACATCGAGTTACAAGAGACAAAATTGTATAGCTTACCTTGCCATAATCCCTATGTATATACTTCACTTCAGTTTCATCATCATTGTCTTCATTGTAGCATGAGGACAACAAAGCCTCTTTGTCCGGAAGTATTCGAACATACTCTAAATTCCCGTATTTTTCAGAATACGACATTATATTCCGGCTATTTTAATAACTACTAACGAATAATCATCAATATAATTTTTATCTTTGCCGGGTATTCATCTCAACAAGCAACCGAGAATACAGAAATTAGATATCGACAATTACGTTACTTTCACTTCGTATTTGTTAGGAACTAGAATTCCTTTCAATCGTTTTGTGAATAATTTTATGTGTATATTCAGGGCTCATTAAAACGGATATGTGATATATTGCTATTGTTATCGCATGTGGTACAAGTTTCATTTTATCTAATCAACTTATACCTGACTACGAAACACCAGGAAAAATAGGCAGGAAATTTTCACCATTCTTGTTTAGCTTATTCTTCTACACTACACGAAAAAACCTCATAATCCATAGGAAAATTATATACTGAGATAAATGAAATGAGTGAGAAATTTTCAAAATAATTTGGTCAATAGATCTCAAATGTATATAATTAGTTAGGTAATGATTAAAACAGAAGGAAAAGACCCACCTGTGTAATATTGGAAATTTTTGTGGGACATGCAGCAATAATAAAATTTTTTAGGCTTTGTGTTCATATCTATTTAATCATTTACCAATCTTTCCAAGGTAATTTTATTTCTATATTGAGTTTTATACAAATATATAAAGTGTAAAATCTTATACATTTTTAAAATATATAGTGATATTATAAAACTTACTAATTTTCGATTAATCAGTAGCGGGGTGTTTCAATTATAATTGTCGTTAAAGATGATTAACTTTATTCCAAATAATTAATACTTCAAAACAACACAAAATTTGATTTGAAAATTTATAGGTTATCCAGAAGAAAGGTGATCTTACATTTTATCTACTAAGCATGCGTAAGAAAATCAAACGTCTTAACTGAATAGGTAAATAAATAATTTATGTCTTGAGAAGTAAAATTAAAATACACAATAAATACATCCAAATATGAAATTTATTTCAACTTTTTTCAATTTTTTTACTTCGAAAAATTTTGAAAGTCAAAAATTAATCCTTCAATAATCATATGCCAACTTAAGTCCTATATTATTAATGAAGAACAAAAATATTATCGCATTGATACAACAATCATCATTAACAAATGTTACGGAGATTTCGCTTATCTCTTGATGAAACATTATATTAAAAAGAATAAATTAAAATTAACATACTTGGCTTAAGTTTCACTAAATATATTAAAAACTCTACATATGTTTCGGGTGGTTAACCCATTATCAAAAGTATACTCGTACAATGTTTCTCAGTAAAATTGTTACTTTTTTCTATACTGTTTACTCTTTTGTAAACAGTATAGAAAACTCTTTTATAAGAAATGTCTTAGCAATCGATACTGTAACTAATATAACAATTCTGTTTAAAATTGTTGTTAATTTAATTTACGATGTTGTCTCTTCAGGTTAAAACACTATTCCCATTTAGTCATATTAATTTGCTTTATGAAGAAATTAATTACCCAACATCAAGACAAATATGTTTATATTAGGGTCACTATTTGTACTTTAGCTGTAATTTCTACTATATTATTCAATAAAGTCAATATCGATTTCAAAAACAATAATTTTTCACAACAAAATTTATATTAATATTATTCAACACAAACTGTAAGAGTTGATGGGTAAAAAGCATAACGAAAACAGTCTCCAAACCTAATAATTATAAGTAAACGGTATGTTTATCAGCTTGAAACATTCACTTGAACATGCCGTAGGAATCTTCTACCTAAGAGTATATTTTTCTGTAAATTTTTAAATTTAACAGACTTCTTCTTCTTGTCAGACTTCAGACTTGTTCTGACTTCAGACTTGTTCTTTAATAAGAACACTTTACCAGAAGAATGGGATAATTTTCATCTTATATGGTAATACAAATTGAATATTTATTTGTACATGAAAAACAGTTAAAGAAAATAATCAGAAAAACAGAAATCTTGCTTTTAAGTTACCATTGGACATTAGTTGACAAATTGTATAGATACAACTTAAGGGCTCCTACATGAAGTGAAGCATGCGTAAGGTAGTTATTATTTTGTATATGTTTTATAAAATATGAGCTTTGAAATTTATTAGTTAATTCTTTTAAATCATGAATGAGAGTTAACTCAAAGCAGGTTTTGGCAAGTTTTATATTACTGGAATCAAACTAATTACATTATAAGTGTGGATTTTGCGTTGAAAATTACAGTAACACCTAAATGGATGGCAACATTCTCAGAAGTATTAATTCTTCTTGGTAATTCATAATCCAAAATAAATTTTTCTGGAAAAGCAGGTAACTTCTGTAGAAATGATCAATGAATTCCACAGACTAAAGTGTTAGAGTAAAAGTCATTAGTATCTTAACTGAATAATATTATCAATTATTATCTTGATTGATCTAATTTAAATTAAACAGTTTGGCTATACCATACCACACTGTGGTATATAACCTGTGGATGCATCAAAAAAAAAAGGATATAGCCAATCTTATCTGTTAAACAGGTTTGGAGCTAAATCACTCGAAGTTGGCAGGGACTTGTTGTCTCTGAAGTTTCTGTATAACCTCTTACATGGTTATATGGACTGTCCTACCCTTATTCGCTCGTACTAATTCCCTCGCACAATCACCCATTACGTACATGTGTTCGCTATTCGAGGATGTGTCTGACAAATGCGATATCAACAGTGACTCATTTGCTTTCATTAGTCGAGTTTACTTGGATTCATTTCATGAATTTTGAAGTATATATATTTATAATATTAATACTGCATATATATATTTTTTTAGTATTTCCTGTAACTGGGTGGTTTTTACCTGTAGGAAAATAAAGATTTAATATTACACCATTGCTAAAGTTTAAATCATTCACATTAGAACAAACTACAGACAGGGTACGTTCATTGGAGAAAATTCAAAAGAAATTGACCGAAGGAGCTATTCAGATAATATATTGTAGGTACCTATATTGTACATACGGTACAAATATTGTTCAATATACGATACGCTGATAACAATTGTAGGCCCTTTTTGCACGTCCTCTAGCTTTTGAACTTCACATTTTAGAGGATATTCAATACCGCATCTAGTTCAAATGATTACTCAATTATGTTCGCTGGTAGTTTACAGATTTTTAATGAATAGTTCGCGGATGTCTTGGTGAAACATGCTGAATATTAAAAATACACTTGGCAGAGTTTCCACAATGAATGTTGAAATTATTTCGGGTTTTTAGACCATTATCAAAAGAAAGTTACGACATAACAAAGCAACTTTTTTAAAACCCAGACGCCAAATGAAATGGTTCTGAACCTACACTTTGGATTAGAAACAATCAATCCATTAACCTGAGCGTCTTTAAATGAACACATTCAGGTTAAAAAGGAACAAAATTGACCCTTATAGAAATTCATGAATTCTCCAAGCTAATATCTGAAAATCTCCAATTGTTAATGACCAATTTTGGTTATGAGTTGCCCTTTCATTTCAGGCAGCTAGAGAATTATATTAGGCCTCAACTTATAGAACTCAATTTCCAGACTAGTTGTTAAAATATAATTTTAAGAATGTATTTTTTCTATAATACTACATTATCACAAAGTACCAAATGAATCTAATATTTAATACCAATTTACATTGTGAAATCTTTCCAAGTGTGTTTTCAAGATGCATTAAAGGTGTATGAAATATATTTTTATTTATGACTAAAATTAACAAGTTGTCTTTAGTACAAAAAATATGCCACAAAAATTTAAATGTGGAGATTGAAAATGAATACATACTACAATAAACTATAGAACTAAAATAATTTGTGGAATATAGTAAGGTATACTTCCCTAAATAAACAACCAGTTATATGAAACAATTTTAATATAGAATATATAACATATTCTTACATAGATAGTCATTCAAGATAAATAATAAGTAAATTATAAACACATTACTTTGAAAGAAACTTTAAATTTTCATTTCAATTGATTTCAAAGTATTTTTTAACTGAAACACAAATTGACAGTTTTTATGTTTATAACAGAAGAGTAACTGGGTAAAATTTTAGATTATTCATATTTTACTATTTTCATGATGAAAAAAAAGTTTAAATATTTATATCTATTCCCCATTAGATCCCTTGACTCTTTTAGCATTGTTTCCTTTAAAATGACCTCTCCTTTTTCGATTAAAACTATTTTGTTTTTGTAGTTTCCTTATTTTTATCATGGCATCAGCAGTTTTTTTCAACTGATTTTCTTCCTCTTCACCCTCAAGTACCTTGAACTTTAACTTGACTTCTCCTACTGCCAATTCTCCATCCGTCAATTTCTTAAAAAATTCAGGAGCACTATTCTCTTTAGAAAGTCGTAAGTAACCTTCTGTGTCTCCTTTGTTAAAATCAATAAAAGCAATCTCAACACCTTCAATTTCATTGATTTTATCTTTGATTTCCTCTCGTGTTATTGTTTTTCCTTCTTCGATTCCATCAAAGAAAAGAATAGTTCCTTTAGGAATGTCAATATGTTGTTTTTCTTTATCATGTGCTTCCTGTTGTTTAGCAAACTTCTTTTCTTTTCTACTTTTTTTCAGTTCATCTAGTTCAGCCTTTTTACTTGCATAATAATCCTCCTGCCATTTACGAATTAAACTTACTTCCTTGTATTTAATTTCCTCAGCTTCTATAAATTTTTTGCAGGTATCAATGTCTTTAAAAATTATGAAACATGATCCCTTAAATATAACTTCACTATCTTTCTTGAGTGTTCTTCTGATGCATGATTCAATAGGTCCATAAGGTTCCAAAAAATTCAAGATGTTAGGAAGTTCTTCATCGGTTGGAAATCCCTTTGCGTAAGCTAAAAACAGAAAATTTATCATTCAAAACATCTAGAAAACTTAATATTATACTTGTTGTTCACGTTGATAGATTTTATGAATTAAATAAGACATTTAAAATTGAATTTTTAATTCAATTGGCAGAATTGGCAGTAGACGTCAAGTTGAAGTTCAAGGTACTTGAGGGTGAAGAAGAAAATCAGTTGAAAAAAACTGCTGATGCCATGATAAAAATAAGGAAACTACAAAAACAAAATAGTTTTCATCGAAAAAGGAGTGGTCATTTTAGAGGAAACAATGCTTATTTAATTTAAACTTTCAACCAGTAATTGCTAATCTTTGAAAATTTATTTCATCCAGAAATCAGCAAAATCATTCATCAAAAACATTTCAGATATTCTGTGTGTAAATTAGTATTTGATTTGAATTATCGACTAAGAAAAATAATTGATTTTTTAGAAGAAAGTAAACTAACCTGTACGTTTACTCAATTCCCTGCGTCGAGTCTCGTTGAATTCAGGAATCTGTTTTTCAGGATTCCGTCGAACTTTTTTGTTATCCTCACTGACTTCAAGTAATCCACTTTCTGATTTCTTGAGAGCATTTCCAATAATTTCTGAATCTTTCGACAAATTTGCCAACCTTTTGAAAGTTAAAAGTACTTCGATGGTAACCCAACCGTCATCTTCTTCAGTTTTTGATTTGAGAAATTTATCACGAGGTAAATTAATATCACCGAAATAATATTCTACTTGACTGATGATTTTCTCTTCCAATTCATTTGCCATTTTTAGAGATATTAATTTGATATTTCACACGTGGTTACAATAATCAAAATATATACCACAATACTCAACGCACATATATAACCTTATTCTTGATCTAGAATAGAACTCTATAACACAGAAGAAGAAACAGAAACAGTAATGTGTGTAAATGAGATGGTCCAGGTTATATGTACGCGTTTCCATAGAAAATTCTTTCATCTTTTTCATCGATGCTTCTATAACCAATTAGTCAACTAAATATTCTTCAAAATTGTTCATGTCTCTCTTCTTCGGTGTGAAAGTGTAAGCGAAAACATATCCTTCCAATTTCGGAATGAAGCTTTTCAAATTATTTCTGTATTCTGTTATTTTTATTATGATAATATGATTGGATTTTTCCAATTTCGACCTAAAACTATTTTCTTCTATTTATTTAAACTATTTTCATTTTGACTCATGAACGAAACCAATTTTCAAATGTATATTATAGATTTATTTTGTTTCTCCTCTAAAAGCTTTGCTACTGGATGAAATAATTTTTAAAAACGGCTAGGTAATAGGAAAAAACGATTTACAAACAATTATTGGTAAGCATATTTTTTCGACATGGAATAATTTTGTCTGAATTATTGTTTCCACTTTTTGATTATATTATTACAAGCACTTTAGATATATTAGTTCTTACTGACTGTAAGCTATGTTACTAAACACAGTGAAATGTACACATCTGCAGATAGTAAAATATATCTTTCTCTCGTTTTGAAAGCTCACTACAGAACGTAAAGTAAAATAAATAGTAAGTAGAAAATCTCCTTTAGGCGAACAAAAAAAAATCGTGATTAAGTCAAAACAATCTTAATTTAACTCAATCTGAAATTATAATTCTCAAATTTTATACTCGTCGAATGATCCCTTCACCGCCTAACTCTTAAGTAAAGTTAGGCTGTGCTCCCTTTATGTCATAGAATAACCACAGTCTAATTTTACAGTTTTTACAGTCTTTACTCAACTTACAGCCTAGGTAAGTAAAGTTGGGCTATGATTCAACTCAACATCAATTATTACGCTGATGCATTTCTCGCTGAATATTCAAATAGACTCTGTAGAGATAACACTGTTCTCTTCCCCATTCTGCGATTGTTCCAAGTTGAAAGTAGTGATGGTCCTTATTTTCAGGAACTGTTCCACGGAACCGTTATTCACTGCGGAATGAACGAACGTTTTTTTGTTTAAAATTTTAAAATGTTAGCCTTTTAGGTCCATAAACTTTACGTTTATGGACCTAAGGTTTATGTTCCAAACTTTGTAGAAAAAAAACGTTCGGTTGAAAGGAAAGCCATAATGTTGCAAGGAATAATTTTCTGCGATGATGCTAAAATGTATGTTATGTATACGGCCATATATGTATATTCCAAAGTTCATGGTAAAAAATTTTTCATTGGAACGAGAATTATAAAGGTTCAAGGAATCGGTTCCTTCGATGATCATAAAATATATTATATGTATATGGACATATGAAAATATGGCTCATATTTCATATTTTCTGAAATGGAGCTCTTTTATGCCTATAAATATTTAATAAAAATAAACATATGTTTTTATAATTTCAGTTCAAATATTGAATCATATTGAATCGCATTTCTTTTTCATTTATTGATGGATGTTTATTTATTAATGGATGTTTCCATTAAATGTGCCTGTGAATATCAGCCCATTCAATAACATCGCAAATGCCTTTTATTTATTTACTTTTTGCTTCCATTTCTTTAATGAATTTCCATATTAAATTAGCATCTTTACATATTGTCATTCAATAACATCGATATCGTAAATATCATTTATTCATATAATTTTACACTATGAACAGTGAATAAAATTATTGCCAGTGTTATCACACTATAACACAGTGTCAAATACTGTATAGTACTCGTATATAAAATCGAAAAAACAGTTATTTTCATTCAAGGAACCGTTCCTTTACGTTTTTCAAAAAATCCGTTACTGCCCATCTCTAATCAGAAGGATTATCCACACCTTAGTTTTTATGACTACCTTTTATTAATTTGTTTTCTATGTTCTAATGCGTTTTTGATTGTTATAGCCACAGCCTAACTCTACTTAGTAGAGTTAGGCTGTGGTTATAGCCTTTCTTTATTACATGATATATCTGTTCAATTCATATTCTTTAACTTCTGTTCTTTTTCCTTGTTATTGAAAGTTCTGGCATTTACGGGATAAATATCCCTAAGGACCTGCGGCGACTAATCACATCCTGCCACCGGATGCATCGTCCGATAGACTAGTCACAGCAAGGAAAACGAAGAAAAGGCGCATGCTCGGGACTCAACCTCAAGGGAAGACAAGATCTCGTTGACTCGGCTAGGGATGTTCGATGTTATAAAAACATCGATAATGACATCGATGTCATAATCGAAAGCACAGCCTAACTCTACTTACGTAAGTAGAGTTAGGCTGTGTCGAAAGCCTTACATCGTTGCTCGATAAATATCGAATACCGAACATCAATGTAAAAATATCGATGTTCTTGCTTTCAACGTCGATGATCATCGATTTTCGATGATCATCGAGCATTCCTATTGGTCGTGCGTGAGGCTGCGAGTTCAAATCGATATTAATTCCGTTAACATCGATGTTAAAGTTTCGGTTAATTCGATATTTATCGAATACTGAAATCGATGTTTTTTGCTTACAACATCGATGATCATCGAACATCGATGATTATCGACCATCCCTAGACTCGGCGCTAGTCGCCAAGCACTCAACTTGACTGCCATCTTCAAACATTATTAGTGCACTTCAATGTAATTAGTTGTAAATAGTTATGTTAAATAAAGTTGTTCATACTGAACAGGGTTTTGGTATACATCCTAAGAAACCCCAACAGACCGAAATGCATTCCCTTATGCTTATCAATTTTGAAGATTTAGACTTATGAATATATTTACCTATCTGATGGCGTTAAAATCGAAATCAGTTTTTTTTAAACGCATCATACTATGTTGTCAATAAAGTGTAAACCACAAGTTCAATTGTTTGAATTTTAGTTTATATTCAATCAAAATCAGTGTTACAATTGAGTACACTCTGTGAAAATGAACTAAAAGAATTTTATTTCTCATTCTTTGAATGAATTTTCATTATAGAAATACATCATAAATTTCTCTAAATAAATATATATTAATGTTAATTTAATATTTAAATATGTTTCACAAATAATTAAGCCAGAATTGAATTTCAGTCATATATTGTTTCGCCGTATCACAGCCTAACTCTACTTACTTAGTAAGTAGAGTTAGGCTGTGGCCGTATCATAACACAGAATTTAACTAATGGTTATATTTCTGTGTTAGTTATTCTGAGATCTGTGATTGCTTTTATGGCGCCATAACGTGTTTATGCAGTTTATCTGTTTTAAGTGCGACTAAAAGTTATACAGGATAAATGACTTTGTAAAAGATTCCAATAATTCAAACGAAATGGCGTTTACTTTAGATAAAGAATGTTTTCAACGACGTCTTCAAAAGCTTTACACGTCTTGGCTAAAATCTGGAGATGAAAATGGATTTTCGAAAATGGATGCTTTGGTTACCGCTGTCGGCGTAGATGATAACGTAATGTATAGTAAATCAGGAGCTTTACATACATGGCTTTTGGGCTATGAATTAACAGATACGATTATGGTCTTCACCGAAAATAAAGCATACTTCTTAGCTAGTAAAAAAAAAATCGATTTTATTAAGCAAGGAGAAAGCCCCGAGTCTAATGCTGTAGAACTAACGTTTTTAATAAGAGATCGAAATGATAAAGACAAAGCTAATTTTGAAACACTTATAACTGCAATTCAAAAAAGTAAAAGAGGTAAAACAATCGGGGTATTTCCTAAAGATAAATATCCAGGTGAGTTTATGGATTCTTGGAAAGCTGCAGTCTCAACGGCTAAATTGGAATCATTAGATGTGAGTACAGCATTTGCATATCTCATATCCCCTAAAGAGGATTCAGAAATTATTACAATTAAGAAAGCTTGTATGGTTACTGTGGATGTGTTTACTAAATATCTTAAAGATCAAATAATGGAAATTATTGATGCAGATAAAAAAGTTAAACATATTAAACTTGCTGAAGGAGTGGAAGGTGCTATAAATGATAAAAAATATGTTTCTGGTGTCGATGTTTCTCAAGTTGATATGTGTTACCCAGCAATAGTACAATCTGGTGGCAATTATAGCTTGAAATTTAGTGCGGGCAGTGATAAGAATACCTTACATTTTGGTGCTATAATTTGTTCTCTTGGGGCACGATATAAGTCCTATTGTTCTAATTTAATTCGTACTCTACTTGTTAATCCAGTTCAAGAAATTCAAGATAATTATAATTTGTTACTTAATTGTGAGGAAGAGGTTATGAAAAAATTAGTTGCAGGTTCAAAATTATGTGATGTTTATGATGTTGGTTTAAATTATTTTAAGAAAGCTAAACCTGCTCTAGTAGATAATTTGACTAAGAATTTTGGATTTGCCATGGGTATTGAATTTAAAGAAGGCTCCTTAATGATTGCTTCTAAAACTACAGCTATTGCTCAAAAGGGAATGGTATTCAATCTAAATATTGGATTAAGTAATTTGGAACACAAAGATGCTACAGATAAAGAAGGTAAAATTTATGCATTATATATTGGTGATACTGTCTTGGTAAATGAAGGACAACCAGCAACCACATTAACTATTAGTAAGAAAAAAATGAAGAATATAGGGATTTTCCTGAAAGATGATTCTGAAGAAGAAGACAATGAAGAAGAAAAGAAGAATGCCCCAAAAGATGAAATCTTAGGAGGAAGAAGTAAAAGAACAGCAGTTCTAGAATCAAAACTACGTACTGAACATACTTCCGAAGAAAAAAGAAAGGAACACCAGAAAGAATTGGCGATTCTCTTAAATGAGAAGGCCAAAGAGCGTTTAGCCAAGCAATCTGGGGCTAAGGATGTTGAGAAAGTAAGGAAAAACAATGTTTCATATAAAAATGCAAGTCAGATGCCCAGAGATTCAGAAGTGAAGCAGTTGAAATTATATGTGGATCAAAAATATGAAACTGTTATATTGCCAGTTTATGGTATTCCCGTGCCCTTTCACATTTCAACTGTTAAAAATATTTCCCAATCTGTAGAAGGAGATTACACATATTTGAGAATTAACTTCTTCCATCCAGGTGCAACGATGGGAAAAAGTGATGGTTAGTATTGTTTTAAATTTTTTCAGTTTTCAAAAAATAATTTTTTTTTCCAACTAACAGTAGCTTGTTTAATCTAACTATTCTGTTTTTTTTCAATTTGTACTTTTTTTTTAGTTCTATATTTCTATATTCTTGTTAAAAAGTATCATGAATTGTTATTGCTGTCAAGGTGGCAACTTATATCTCATCCCTTTTGTTTTCAGGTAGCTATCAACAACCCGAAGCAACTTTTGTTAAAGAATTAACATATAGAAGTACTAATATTAAAGAACCTGGTGAAATATCTCCACCTTCTTCTAATTTGAACACAGCATTCAGATTGATTAAGGAAGTACAAAGGAAATTCAAAACTAGAGAAGCTGAGGAAAGGGAAAAGGAAGATCTGGTGAAACAAGATACATTAGTTCTCTCGCAAAATAAGGGTAATCCAAAGTTGAAAGATCTCTATATTAGACCAAATATAGTCTCGAAAAGAATGACTGGATCTCTAGAAGCCCATGGTAACGGCTTTAGGTACACCTCAGTGAGGGGTGATAAGGTTGACATATTGTACAATAATATTAAGAATGCATTCTTTCAACCTTGTGATGGGGAAATGATCATATTATTGCATTTTCATCTGAAACATGCCATTATGTTTGGGAAGAAAAAACATGTTGATGTACAGTTTTACACAGAAGTAGGAGAAATAACTACTGATCTGGGTAAACATCAGCATATGCATGATAGAGATGATTTAGCAGCTGAGCAATCTGAACGTGAACTGAGACACAAGTTGAAAACTGCATTTAAGAGTTTTTGTGAAAAGGTAATTAGTTTGATTCAAATTTTGTGTTACTCAATATTCATAATAATCTTTATATAACTAAAGCTTTAAAAAAAACTTACATATTTTAAAAGGTAAATTTTGACTTATAGACCTTTCTCATTTTTTAAAAATACTTTTTTTAGTTTACGCTTAAATATCTTAATTCTAGTACTAGTTTTCAAGATACAAGATACATTATTGAAAGCATCAAATTGGTCATTGTATAATCTATTTATTTGATTTAGAAAGCTTACATGTCTTTATAAAAAAGCATTTCTAGTATTATACCCATGCACATCACTGACATATGTTACATTTTTTATTACATTATATGGAAGCAACTGATTTTTTTATTTTAAATATCAATATGTATGTGGCAAAAAGTATTCTCTATTTAACAGACATTAGTTTCAAAGTATTCAGCGTAATTTTAACTGAATATCTATTGCACTTTAAAAATTTACTCGTGACCCTATTCTGCATTTTTTGTACCTGCTGAGTTTTTCTTTGCTCTAACTGAATAACAAAGTGGAGCAATATTCAACATGTGGCAGTATTATTGATTTGAACAACAATTAATTCACATCTGTAGACATATTTTTTCCAATTTTCTAAAAATCTATTTTTTTAGAAATAATGCATAAATTGTTTTTACACATCCAATTTTCTGTTCATTCTTTATAGTTATATCCTCACTTTTATTAATCGTTTGGGTCTTACTTGTACCCAAAACCATATATCAGATTTTTTCCCCATTTAGGGATAAGCTATTCTCAATCATTACTATCATGAATTATTAAAGTAATTCACATTATAAGAAAAGGTCTCTATTGTTCCACTCTGTCATGTTTTTAATATATTTGCCATATATATGAAGTACAGTATCATCAGCCAAGAAACTTATAGAGCATTTTTTCACATGATAAACAATATCGTTCATATATAAGAACAACAACGGATCTAGAACAGTTCCTTGAGGAACGCCTACATGCGCTTTCTTGCGGATTCGACAGCACGTGTTCGCGAATCCAAGTAAGATCTGAACCAATCATTTACTACTTCCTCTAAGACAAGTTCATTCAGATTTTGCTATAATAATGATCTGCATAACCTTTCAAAAGCTCTATTAACATCCAATATCTCCTTTATCTATGAAACTATATCATTCCTCAAAAGAGCAATTTCTTTTGAATTCTGATTGAAACCCAGAAATGACAGAAAATTTTCCACATAATTCCGATAGTTTTTTACTAGTATTTCTAAAAATTTTCATTTTTAAATTAGCAGTAAATTTATAGGTCAAAATAGTTTAACAGTTTTGGCAATTTCATGGTACATATTCTTGGAAAAGAGTTATTCATTTTGTACAAAAGTGTGCCACAATTGTAGGTACTAATGTTTTTTCATTTTCAGGTTGAAACTATGACTAAACAAGAAATAGAATTTGATACTCCATTCAGAGAATTAGGTTTTCCTGGAGCACCCTTCCGGTCCACTGTCAATTTGCAACCCACTTCTGGTTGCTTGGTGAATCTGACTGAATGGCCACCATTTGTTATAACACTAGAAGATGTTGAGCTTGTGCATTTTGAACGAGTTCAATTTCACTTGAAGAATTTTGATATGGTATTTGTATTTAAGGATTATGGACGTAAAGTGTCCATGGTGAACGCCATTCCAATGAACATGCTAGATCATGTCAAGGTAAAGTGTAATATACTTAACAAAGTATTGATATAACTTGTTGCATACGTGTCTGGTTCAAGACTTGAAATATTTTCCACTCATTAGTTGTGAAAGAGAGAGAGAACATTTATTGGATACTTCCAAAAGGCTATCAATCTAAGTCCAGCCAGTTATAGTAATTTTACAGTGGTATTTAAATAATATATACACACATACACACATATAACTAATAATGTACATAGGTGTTCAAATAAGGGAGTGACAGGTAGTTTCCTCTTTGTTGCATTGTCCCTGTTGTATTTGTGGAGAAGTGGTAGGATTATATTTTTGTTATTTTCACGAATGATGTAACTTTTTGCTGAGTGTATTTATCACCTATTATATTGATTTTGGTTCTATCTGTGTAGCCTCATACAGCAACTCATTAGATGGATTAAATAGTGGATTACGTATTTTTGTCATTTTGGCTTGTTCTTTCACCTATTTCTATGTTTGTCAATAATGCCTTACTTCCATGAATAAATAAATAAATTTTTATTCAGCATCATATACATCAATAGTTTACATGCTTCGTCAAAAGGAAAAAACAAAAACAATTGATGTCCATACTCTATATGGAGTTGTACATATCATTTTATTTATTTTGCTTGCCGTGGCAATGCTCATTCCTTTTTTTTGGTATGTTAGTGACCTGGCTTGTTTTTTTGATTTTGCTGGGTTAGGTTGAAATCTCCATTTTCGCGTATTAACTGTAGTTTTGTTTGCTAGATTTTGCAAACAAAACTAAAAGTTGATTTAATGATTCCTTCGCTGTATATTCATGGGATATTAGAGACGTGTCATCTGCGAATTGCAGTTTATATGCTTTTTTGTTCATTTATTCGTCATTTCCGGAGAAATGACTATATATGTCGGCACAGAAAAAGTTATAGAGCCATGGAGAAAGGTGCGAGCCCTGACGTAATCCTTATTTTGGAGCAAAAGTTTCTGAATATTCTCCTCTCACTTGAATAATTCGATCAGATAGGAAACTCTCTACCAGCTTTATTAGATAATTTGGACATCGAGACTGGAATAATTTGTATATTAACCCCTCATACCGCACACTATCAAGTGCCTTTTTTATAACCATAAATATAGCGGCGGAATGATTACTTTTTTTTTAACAGTTTGAATATTGGAGGTGAGCGTAATTAGTGGATGAATTGTGCTTTTTCTGAAACTAAACTTGTATGAAGGGATACCTCTTCCTAGACTATTGTTTAATCTACTTTTCAGTATATTTTCAATGTTTTTCCCAGCATTGGCAGCAAGGTGATTGGTCTATAGTTTTCAAAATTTTTGGAATCTGTCTTAGCTTTATGTATGGAACTTAGTATTCCTCTTTTGTATTCCTTGGGGAAATTTATTATTCGATTGTATTAGGAATCCGTGTTTCGTTTGAAGTATAATATCTGTTTCTCTGGAAATATATTTATCCATGAGTTTGCCATATTAATTCTCGATATGTTTGGTTGCGACCTTACGTGAATTAAGTTCTCGTATGTTTTTTGTGGGTGTGTTTCGTCGCTTCGAGATGTTGATTGTAGTTGGGCCACAGATGTTGATTGCTTATCGTTTTCTTCGGTAATTTCTGTATCTATAAAGTGAAGTAAATTCTTAGACTTTTAAACAATGTGCATATATTTCAAACAACTCGTTATTTTTTAAAGGAATGGTTAAACTCATGTGATATAAGATACTCAGAGGGAGTACAAACATTGAACTGGGCCAAGATCATGAAAACTATTACTGACGATCCAGAAGGATTTTTCGAGAGCGGAGGTTGGACGTTTTTAGACCCCGAATCTGATGATGAGGCCGCTGCAGCCGAAGAGGAGTCTGATGAGGATGACGATGCCTTTGAACCTACTGATATCGAAAGTGGTTCGGAGTACTCGGACGATGATTCTGAATATTCTGAGGGAGTTACAGAATCTGATGATTCTGAGGAAGAATTAGGTAATTTTCAGTTTGAATTTGCTACGTTGTTTTCACTTGAGCTGTTTAGAAGTAGATTTCATTTTTTAAAAATATATTTAATAAAAAAGTTACAAAAATTTGCAAAAACAAAATTTCTTGCTGTTTTATAAAAAAAAGTACGTTGAATAAAAAACTCTTGGCTTGGTTTCACAAAAATTGCTTCAATTGTTTTGGGGTGTTACCACCAAGATATCAACAAACATTCAATCAACAAAAGTCAAGGTTAAGTACGTCAAGTACGGACTTCACCGAGGATTTTATAAATAAAATAATGCAGATTACTATAATGAAAAAAATTTCAATTTATTCATGATATTTAATTGTAATTATTAATATGTTTTTATGTGAAAACATGTTTTCAGATGTTTAATGGTGTTTGGTGTAGATTCTTCTCTATTTTGTCGGATTTCCATTGCCTATAAATTTAATTTCAAATTTTGAAACAAATCTGATTAAATGAAAATTAAATGCTAAAATCAATCAGATTAAACTGAAAAAAAGCTTTAATAATTAATATCCTGTGGGCTGAAGCAGAAATATAAAATGAGAATAAAAATAAAATAAATTAACAAAGAAAAATTAATTCTTACAGCTGATGAATGAATCATGAATCAAATTCACACAACATTTTGATTATTAATGTTTATCTAGCTGTTCTCAAGTTTCAGATAGTGAATAATGTCAATAATAATCTATATATTTTAGCCAATCTATTTGAAATTCTTTTAATAAATTACTAAATTTTCTATTTTCAATTTTTTTTTCATTATTTATATTTTTAAACTTCATTTATAGAAGTGTTAAAGGTTTCATTTGATGTTTTATTACTAAATACACTCTGCATTTTCTTCCTCGGAATTATTTTAAAAAATTCTAATAGTTTTTACCAATTTGTTCTTGTGAAAAGGGTTATTAGACTTGAGAAAAACACTACAATCATGAAATGCAATTTCATTTATAGAAAAATTGTTACAGGATCTGACGAGGAGTCTGGTAAAGATTGGTCTGACTTGGAAAGAGAGGCTGCTGAAGAAGATAGGGAAAGAAACAACAAATTTGAAGATGATTTCGATCGGAAAAAAGGTTCTTCAAAATCTAGCAAGGATTCTTCTAGTAGAAATTCCTCTAGCAAACATTCTTCAAGCAGCAGTAAACATAACTCATCAAGTAACAAGCATAAGTCTCCTTCATCCAGTAAGCATGATTCAAAGTCATCACCAAAGAAGAACTCATCTTCAAATCACCATTCTTCAAGTAGGAGTTCAAACTCTAAACATAGTAGTAGTTCCAGCAGTAATAAAGATAAAGAAAGAGAAAGACAAAAAGAAAGAGATAGTAAGCATTCTTCGAGTACTTCTAAAAGAAAATCTTCTGAATCTCCTAAGAAGGATAGGGATAGTAAGAGTCATAAAAGTTCACACAGTTCCCAATCTTCTAGCAGCAAACGGAGTAGAGAAGACAGTCCTGACAAGCATAAGTCTAAAAAATCCAAAAAATAGAATTTTTGTCCATATGAATTTTAAGTTATTTTTAAAAGTTAGTCTACATGATTCCCGTTGATTTGCAACACTGTTCTTATTCTTACTACTTTTTCATAAATAAAATATTTTAACTATTTGAGGGTGTTTTAAAATCATTTCTTAATATAATCTTATAATTTTTTATAATCAAAATAAATTCTGATTATAAGAAGATTCGTGCTTTCACGTTTTTTTGTCTTGTATTACTTGTATTAAAAATAATATCTTAATTTATTCAACGACTATTGTTAACTTTTGTTAGAAATATTTGAATCATTACAGACTTAATATAATGTTTTGTATACTTCTTTTTTTTTAATACCAAAAGTCTGGTGATTGATATTTGATTAAATTAAATTGTCAATATTCTCATTTAAAATATTCTTTAGAATACATTATCAAAAAAAACTTTCACTATCACTAATACACAGCAATATTGCATTTATCAGTTGATCAACAAAGGCTTCATAATGATGAACAATACTACAGCAGTATACTAGAAAATGATGCAATTTTCATTGAACAAAAAACTAATTTGTCTAACTGCATATGTCGGTTCAATTGTGATAACTTTAGTTAAATTATACTGACTCAAAATTGATTAAGTGATTATATATTGGCAATAACCATTTTTTTATATTTGCTAATAAAAGTACATTAAAATGATATAAAAACTTTTCTCAAGTAATTCATCATTTAAAAAATATACTATTTCACATATAAAATATACTATTTTATGTCATACTTTCAACGTCAACAAAACTAAGTGACGAATACCATTTTGATAGTTTTTAAAAATACATATTTTAAATTTGCCAAACTGTCAAAGAGAACAAATTTTTTCATCATTTGTCAAATGGAGGAAATTCTAACCTAAGTTAAATTAATAAAATATCCGATATCAAAACTTTTATTAAGTAAAAAATATGTCTCAACGAATTTGGTGAGTATCATAATAAGGTTTCAATGGTCCAGTTTAGAAGTTCCTTGTCAGTATGGTTTCAGATTTTTTTTTTCCAAATATGGGTGGAGTAGAAGAACATATATACAATTTATCGCAATGTCTGCTTCAGAAGGGACATAAAGTAGTGATATTAACACATAGTTATGAAGACAGAGTTGGTGTGAGATATATGACAAATTTTCTGAAGGTTTATTATTTGCCAATCAGAGTATTTTACAATCAATGTATACTACCAACTATGATTGCGAATGTACCACTCATTAGGTATATATTCATAAGGGAAAAAATTGAAATTATACACGGTCATTCTGCATTTTCAGCACTTGCACATGAAGCAATGCTTATTGGAAATTTGATGGGACTAAAGGTATTTGATTTAATTTTTATTATTATGTATAACGGATTGTTTATTTGTAGACAGTATTTACTGATCATAGTTTGTTTGGATTTGCTGATGCTAGCGCTGCTACTACTAATAAATTATTGGAATTATCGCTGGTCAGCTGTAACCATTGTATTTGTGTTTCCCATACAGGCAAGGAAAATACTGTACTTCGCGCTAGAGTAGATAGCAAGAGAGTATCAGTTATACCAAATGCTGTAGATACTTATTCTTTTACTCCTGATCCTAGTCAAAGATCAAGGAGTCAAAGTAAGTAACTGTGTGAATAGAACCAACCTATACACAATCAGTACATAATTAAGAATTAGTTGAAAGATTTAATATATAAGATTTTTTCAACTTTTTAATGAAATTAACACAATACCTGAAAAATTAAGAAATTTGAGATATATTTCAAATTGTAATAACTATAAACAGAGAAAATGATGAAAAATGAGCTTAAAAATTTCTGATATACTAAATAAAATCTCACGCCTAAAAATTCATTATAACTATTTAGGTATTAGCATATATAAGAAATATATTTCTTTATGATCATCTGTTTCAGTTACTATTGTAGTTGTATCAAGATTAGTTTACCGTAAAGGTGTAGATTTAACAGCACAAGTGATTCCAGAAATGTGTAATAAATTTGAAGATGTTAATTTTTTGATAGCTGGAGACGGACCAAAGAGATGGTGATAATATTTATACAACATAAAATTTTTTATTCATGTCATCTTTTTCATTTATTAATTTCAGGTTATTAGAAGAAATAAGAGAAAGAAGGGGCCTTCAAGATAGAGTAACTTTACTAGGTTGTTTAGAACATTGTCAAGTCCGAAATGTTTTAGTAAAGGGTCATATTTTCTTAAATACATCATTAACAGAAGCATATTGTATGGCAATTGTGGAAGCTGCATCTTGCGGGTAAAACCTTGGTTTCTTTTACTGTATCAATATTAAATAGAGAAATTCAGTTTAAAGGTTGTTTCAACCAAAGTCGGTGGTATACCAGAGGTGCTTCCATCGGATTTGATTTATTTAGCAGAACCAACAGTTGGTTCAATAATTGACGGTGAGTTTTCTGCTTATTTCATTCAATTTATCGATTTTATATATATATATATATATATATATATATATATATATATATATATATATATATATATATATCTGTTTATCATTTGATTTCAGCTCTTAGCACTGCTATAAGGGATTTAAAATTGGATAAAACCATATGTCCGTATGAGTGCAATCAAAGGATAAGGGGGTACTACAATTGGGAAAATGTATCTTCAAGGACTGAAATTGTTTATAACAATATCTTTCAGGAATCTAAGCACCATTTAGGAAAGAAATTGAAAAAGTAAGATATTGAAATTTAGTTTATTTTCTCTCTTAAGAGTAGAGGTCATGTCTCCTATTGCTTAAAGGCATTGATTTTGCGTATTATGTTCAGCAGACATAAATTCCATATTGCTTGTATGGTATATACAGTTTTGAACCGAAAAGCCCTGCTTCCCCTGATAATTTTATAAGCTTAGGTTTTTTTCACAAGTTCATTATCGAATGACCAGAAACACCTATAATTATAATTATACTTGTGATACCTAAACATGGGAAACAGTTATTTGCTTCTCGTATAGCGCAGTAAAAGTTTAGAATTCTGTTTCGCTTGACATCAGAAGTAAATCTATGCAAAGTTTTAAAAAATTCTTCAAAAAATACTTGCTACCTTAGCGAGTGTTTTTTTTGTCATTCAAACCATTCTAATTATTGTAATTAGTAGTAAAATTACAAAAAGTAATTTTCTGTAATATTCATATTAAATTATAATGTTCTAATTTTCAATTTCTAGTTGTAACTTCGATTTTAATAGTTTGTGCCTAGCTACTGTATACATTGCAATATATGTTGAATTTTTGTAAATGTATTTGGAACTCGGTTAAGTAGACCAGCAACTTTGAACTTAGCCGAGAATTTTAAAAAACCTATTATTATTCACTATATTCTTTCGTTTTAGCTATCTTTCTAGTGGAGTATGGCCTTTTCTACTGGTTGTTAGTTTATGCTATCTTATTATTCAATTCTTAGAGATACTTGTACCAAGAAGTAACATAGATATTGCAAAAGATATAAATACAAAACAAAAAAAAATGAAATGAATTGAGGCGATGAATAGTTCATTTGGACTGCAGATGACAGGAAGTAATAGGTGGATGTTATTTATTACACGTCCTTATCTATTTTTGTATAAATAATTTTCATGTATAAATCCTTTTTTAAACGTAAGTGATTTTTTCTTCCCTATCAAAAAATAACTTATTCTAAACAAAATTCAGATATAATTTGTTTTAGTATCAATCATTGTAAATAAGTTTTTATACTCAGATCAATGCAATTACTGAAATTTCAACTGATACGCCATATTTATTTATTGAAGACTAGCAAAGAGCAGTATAATTATATTACAGAACTCCATAAACATAAGCATCTATTTTATTTATCGTCGATAAATAGTATTGACTTATTGAACAAAAATTGACTGGTTTATCGGTTTTGAAAAATCTATGAATTCTAAGAGATGGAATCTAAGAGATGTAAAATTTTTTTTGCTAATTTGAATCAGTTGTCACTAGTTATAAAATGCTTTTTAATTAGGTTAGTTATGTTGAAAGTATGACTTCTTTTTGATTAAAGATTGAAACATTTGCTAGTTTTTGTATTTGAAAGTCTTAACTACTAATCACCATTCTCAAAAATACAATGTTTACACTCTGAACGAAAAAATATTGGTTGCTTTAGTCGATAAGTAACCAGCCTTCGCAGCGCAATTTTATTGTAATTTTTTTATTTTGCTTGTGGAGTTACTTTACACATTTAAAAATCCAACAGAAGATATTAAACGAATGCATGCCAATATATCTCTGTGAATTTGAAAGAATCTTCCTGACGATTCTGGAGCTACTTATATTTCGTTAATGTTATTATCAACCCCACCCTTGTGAAACAAAACCAATAACTTAAAGGACAAATGAAAAAACAATATTTGTAATAGCAAAGAATTTATTGTATTCATTCAATAAATATAACAAAGATACTATGCAATTTATATTATTCAATAATTAAAAATTAAATTACAGCATTCTTGCAACAAAAATAAATATCGACATTTTTATACCAAAATATAAAATTCATTGTACTATATCGTTTAAAATCATCTAATATCCTCTCTTCTAAGCAATCCATAAATAACAGGAGAGAGCCAGTAAGTCAAAGGAAAACTAATAAAGGTACAATCGTTTTCCCCTTGCTTTACTACACTCTTCATCTTGTACGAAGAATACTTCACAATTATTATTTCTAAATATAAAATTTTTTAATCAATAGGTCATTAGGCCATTTTCGAAATTTACATAATTACGATATTGCTTAGCATTAGTAAGGAATGTAGCTGGAATGTTTTCTTCTATATTACATAGTAATTATTATTGTTTCGTTTTTGATATTGTGGTAATTGGTCCACATCGTTTTATGTTAAAAGGAAAAAACCAAGTGGACTTTAGGAGACTAACTTAATCAAGTAATCTATCATCTCTAGTACCAAACACACTAAAAAGTAGATCACTGTCATAATGGATAAAATGAGGTCTAAAAACGAATGCTATGTATGGTCCTCGTTTATAGGCCTATGTTCCAGACTATTGCAGTTCCATGATAAGCGTTTATGTATGCTCGCATCCCTGTTGTGGTCTTTCTGCAACACGAAACATTTTGAACTATCAATAACGACAAACTTTCAAGATAAATGGATTAGCGGGATCAAAACAAATAATACTTTGAAATAAAGTATTAGGAAGTACCTCACAAATAATAATTATTACTATTTGTGAGGTACTTCTTAATTTCTGTTCATAAATTTCAATTTCAATAGCATTTCTGTTTTTCTGAATTGTATGGTAATATCAAAATAATTATGGGAAACATTATCATTTAAACATTTAAAACTGTTAAATAGGTTGTACTAAAGAATACAATACCTTGTCATTTTTAAAAGACCAACACAGAATAATTAAATAATACTTTTTAAATTTAGATTATTTAGTATATTATGAAAAATCCAAACATGTTTGAAGTACTCACTTTTATATCATCCACAACACCAGCTGTATAATATCTTTTATCATTTCTGTATGATCTCTTCATTGCTTGCCGATGATGACCCCTACTGAAGGACTCGCAATGATCCTCCGCTGGAGAAACACCTGCAAAAATTATATGAAGTAGAATCATCCAATGCTGTAATATTATTATTTCAATATTAAAAAATGTATGAATCACTCAATAAATCAAAACAAAAACTAAGAAGAAAGAGATTGAAGCTATAGAGTGCAATCGCTAAAAATCTAAACTAGGTACCAATCTAATTGTGACAATATAGTTTTGAAGTTTTGCAGCAAGACATTTGGTGTTTATATTCAAATGATACATTTATCTAGTACTAAGATGAATGATCATATTCTCTCGGTTCTTCGAGTAGGTATGTATATGTGCCATCTAATAAGGAATTAAGGATGCCTTGCGGGAAAAATGTTACAAAACTTTCAAAACCTAAGAATCACATTGAGAGGAAACTCACAAGAAATTCATTTTATGTTGGCTCACAGTGTTCTTCTTCTAGTATGAATAAAAAAATAGAATGAAGAGTTACTTCACAATCAAAAAAGAAGTAATCAATGTTCTTGTCCCAAAGATTATTCATATTTACTATTATACTCTAAAATAATAAAGGTAATAAAACTATGACAACAATAACAATCAACTATAAATAAATTATTTATCAAGATTAAAAATGTCTAACATAGTAATAATTAAAAGTGGATTCCAAAAATAAATGTCCAGGATCTGCGACAATCGTCAGATAAAAAAGGTGAAAATTTATTCCTAAGTAACCATGTAAAAAATATTGAAGAATGGAAGACTGGAGATACTAGTTTGATAAAAGCTCAAGTTATACGTCAAACTAATATTAAACAACATTTTGATGTAACACTTGAAGTAAGATTTAATAATTTAATCATTATTCTTATAATTATGCATATCATTTGAAAATTATAATAAGGTTATATTTTAATATTTAGATAGATGTCAACAGAAGTGTCGCAGATCGGCGATGCAATTGCCCAGCTGGTTTGGGCAAAAACTGTAAACATATTGCTGCTGTAATTAATTTTATTAATAATGAGAATGCTGAGTCTAAGACTAGTCAGCGGTGTCAGTGGAATGTTCCTTCAGTGTCTAAAAATAGCGAACTTTATTCGAAAGGACGAAAAATAAAAGAATTATTTCCTAAGAAGGCTTATCAAAAAAAGTATGAGCCAGTTGAATTGGATAATATAAATATTGTATGTTCACTAAGTAGTATGCTGAAATCTGCAAGAGCGACAGAATCAAGCAAAACAGCCAACTTTATAATTCGAGAATTAATTGATACTGTAGTAGATAAAGTATGCACTAGAAATTGTTTAAATTTATACCGTCACTTCTACAATTACCATAATAGTTTAAATATATATGTTAGCAGTGTGCCATTGAAACGAATTCTCCATGAAATTTTTTATGAAAACAATATAACTATCTCATTAAATGAGTTGGACTCTATTTGTGTAAATACAAGAGGGCAATCAGACAGTCAGATATGGTTTGGCATGGAACGTGCAATAAGAATATCAGCAAGTAGAGCTCACACAATTATAGCTCTAAAATCTAAATTCCATGAACTCGCTGATGCTATGACAACAGAAAAACATATGAAAGGCAAAGGACTAAAAAATGTATTGCATGGCAAGAGAAATGAGGGAAACGCTCGTGAATTTTATAAAAAAATAACTGGATATGATGTTGAAGAATGTGGCTTAGTAATTCATTCTAGTCAACCATGGTTAAAGTAGTCCTGATGGGGTGGTCATTGTAGATGGTGCACCTAAAAACTTTTGGAAATTAAATGTCCAGTTTCAATACAAAATAAGCAAGTGCTAAATAAGCAAGGAAAATTGACACATCCGTATTTTGAATTTCATGAAAATAAAGTGCAAAGTTTGAAACAATCTCATGCATATTATACACAATGTCAAATATTGATGTATTGTACTGGTCTTCTTGAATGTGATTTTTTCGCTTATTTTCCAAACTTGGAATATAGTTTATTAACAATAGCGCGAGATGAAGCCTTTTTATCACAATTTATACCTAAATTAGAAATTTTTTATGTTAATTATTATATTAGCAAGTTAATAAGTAAGTATGGTATTTAAATAGATAAATTTTTATTATAGAAATGTTTTGTTAACTTAAAAAAGTTTATTTTTCATTACATGTCAGAATTTTTATTATATTGATAAAATATTTTGTGTTAATTTCTATAAAAAATATATTAGCAAGTTAATTAGTAAGTATGGTATTTAAATAGATAAATTTTTATTATAGAAATGTTTTGTTAACTTAAAAAAGTTTATTTTTCATTACATGTCAGAATTTTTATTATATTAATAACAAAATATTTTATGTTAATTATTATATTAGCAAGTTGACAAGTAAGTATGGTATTTAAATAGATAAATTTTTATTATAGAAATGTTTTGTTAACTTAAAAAAGTTTATTTTTCATTACATGTCAGAATTTTTATTATATTGATAAAATATTTTATGTTAATTTCTATAAAAATATATTAGCAAGTTAATTAGTAAGTATGGTATTTAAATAGATAAATTTTTATTAAAGAAATGTTTTGTTAACTTAAAACAGTTTATTTTTCATTACATGTCAGAATTTTATAAGAAAAATTACAAAATTTACCCGGACTGTTGTATAACAACTTAAAAATAAAAATTTTCAACATAATTTCATTTATTTTCTTCCGATTTAAAAATAGGGGGTTGTAAGTTTACTAATACACAACACATGTGAACGATATCATCAATGTATGGCAAAAGATCAATATTAATTTTAATTAAGATATTATACACCTTAATCCTGGCGATACATCTTTCAACGTGGATTCGAACACTTGCAATATTATAAGTATTGACAATTTCATCTTCAGTTAAATGTCCATCATGTAAAAATGGAGGTGTTACTATTATAGCGTTTGGTACATCTATAGATTTTTTTATACTAGGAAATCCTTTATCTGCCATTACTTCGTCATCTGGTTCCAGTAGTTTTAAAAAATTACTGTCGTTAGTAATAAAAGGATCACTAGACCTTCCACCGTAGCACTCCGATTTGAATGAAATCATTCCTGAAGGTGTGATTCCCAGCAAAATTTCACAGTGTATCCTGATTTATAATCCGAATACATGTGATTACGTGCAAACACGAGACTTGGTTGTTCGCACTTGATTTCTGTACAGTCTATTATCACCCTGCAATTAGGGTAGTGTACTTTGAATGACGGTGGCATAGTTTCTTGAATATCCTCTCGGCTTGGCCAGAAAATATAATTGACAGTTCTTTGTGCTAATATAGATAGTGTGTCATAAAAATTCGAGAAATACATGTTGGGTCTACACCAAAAAATGTTGCAATACAATCATAAGATAAACCTGTCTTCATTTTCAACAAAAAAATTAATAATCTAATTTCAAGGTTTATTTTTGAAATTTAGTTCGTGGTAACATTCCTAATAATAATGTAAATACTTCCGGCCTTACACCAGTTACAGCCAAAAGTTGTTTATCATTTTTATTGAAGAGTATCCTCGAAATCCTGACAGTAAAATTGGAATGTCCGTCCACTACTTTTGTCTTTTCTCACTATTTCTGCTTTTAAATTTTTAGTAGAGGATATTGTTGCTTGAGTTGAAACATTATTTGACCCACGATCAAAGTCACATGAGAAAATAAAGTCATCACTAGTAGATTGAAAAGACACCACTTGAACTGATTTATCAGATTTTTTCGACTATTTGATTATTAATAGTTTCTAATTGAACACTTTCAACTGATGAATTAACTTGTTCTTGTTCATCATTAGCACCAGATAAAACCTCAGACACTAGTTCCCTTTTCTTCCAACGATCAAAACGAATTAAAGTTGTATTTGAAGGTTCCTTACGTTTATAATTGGACGGAAAAATTGTTGGATTATATGCTGATGACGAGGATCTTCAGATTTCTTTCCTCCAACAAAATGATGACTACATATCCTTGAATTATTTGTAGGTTGCCATGGAGTACCATCTCGACTAGAAAAATAATGAAATTAATATCATAATAAATATATAATTTATTGTCCACTCATATACACTTACTTAATACGATTAACTGCTTTTATCCACTTCTGACGACGATCTGTTAAATGGGGTTTTGATGGAAACGAATAAAATTTTATACTCGGCTCAGTTTTACTATAAGTATTGTGACAAAACGCAACACAACATCCAGTGTTACCAGATCTTGATTTCTTTTCACCGATTTTCCCAGTCATAGTCACTAAATAAAATTTACTGTAACAATATTTATTATAACAATAAGTTATTGTAAAATACGTATTTATTTAATTCGTATATATTTCCAAGAAATAATTCATACAAAATTACATGCTTTGTGAATAGTATTAAAATGCATGTTTATAAACACTTCGTGCTCACATATGAACTTACAAAGTTAACGACAGAGGCGCCACTAGTTCTTATGCAGGTTCTCTATATTTTTATCGATTCTCGAATGACACAAGCTGTCACTATTTCTATGAAATATAAGGATTGATTTCAGTACATCGAAAAACATTTTTTGGCCTAAAATGAAACTTCAACAAACCTGACAGTATTTATTATAAAACTTACTAGTTCATTTCTTTACGGCATTAAGAATTTTAGGCCCATATACGCCAATAAATACTAAGAAATTTTACTGCAGTCAATTCTATAATATACAATGTTGGAAGTTTATATATTTGCTTGATTTTTTATGCTTTTATTTTATTTTTATGCTTTTTATTCGCTATTCGAGACATAATCAATCACTTAGAAAGTTTGAATTCTCTAGATGTGTAAGAAGTGACTCAACAGCAATATAAATAAATCGTCGGTAAAGACACGCCAAAATGTAATAGATCAACCAGTCAGAAATATTTAAATCACTGTTATGAGTATCGAAATTATTCGTTGGGACAAGAAATTTTAAAAAATAATCAAAAACTGACCTGCAATAACCGGAACATCAAAATCATTACTTGAAGGAACTTGTTGACTGCAACTGGCCGAGGAACTCAGGTGCCGCGTCTTAATTAGAGGTGGATTTTTGTTTTGACTTATCGCCAATCCTCTCCTCAGGTTAGCTCTCGTTGGAGATGGAGGCGGATAAGAGATCCCTCTCTGATTTGGACTCAACAGATGGCTGCCGTTTTTGTTGGTCGGTACTGACAGAGTATTTTGGTTGCTAAGGTTGAGATTCAGGCTGCCGATATTCGGCGAGCCGAGAGTTAGGTTAGGAAGACTCTGGCCGAGGCTGTTGAATGGTTGTACAGATAAAGTGTTAGGAGTTTTGTGGAAGAGCCTATTTTTGAACGAATTCTTCTGGGATACCGGACTCTTGTCTGGCGGAAGAGGTTGAACGCCCTCGTCACTTGATAACGACCCTGTCCTGTCGGCATCTATCGATATTGCTTTAGAAGGATCTTTAGTGGAGCCTATGGATGACTGATCGTTCATTTCAACGGAACCGCTGTAAGAGTACACAATTTGTTAGTGCTACTGAATGATAAATCAATTTTTTGTGCTGTATATCAAATCAAAAGTGGCTATAACTATGAGCTCGTTATTATATGTGAGAAAGTTATTATTGTACAGAGCGCAGCTCGGTTGATGTCATTGTAAGGGCAGTGATGGAAGGTACTTGAAGCATAATTTTGAAGGTAATTGACTAATTAACCTTCACATTTTTTCCTTCTTGCAAATAAGAATGGTATAATTTATTGTAGACCATTCGCGCTACGATCAGCTTTTGACTGATCGGCTATGCAACCACAGAAACTTATATCGTGTTACGATCTGTGGTGGGATACGTTTCCACTAGGAATATAGAATAATGTATAATTTCTTCTGTGACCTAGACATAATTCATTGATTAGAATTACAACTCTGAACAACTATTTATTTTCTTTACTGCGGAAAATGCTTCACAGAATTCTATCATCGGTATGACATTTAACGATAGTTAACGAGTTCTAAGACGAGTTTAAAATCTCGCCTTTCTGAAAGCATTGTTAGATATTCCTTCCCCATCTCTAAGCTCCAATCTCCACCCCTGCGGCGAAGTATCGGAATGAAGAGCACCTTTTATTCATTCGCAAGACTTGGAATGTGAGCATTCTTTCGTAATTTATAAGTCAATAGATGAAAAAGTGGCAAAATTAACTTGAATGCACAAGAATGAATCTAATTTCTTTGTAGTTTCACCCCTCGTGAATTCTTTCGAGTACTTCTGCCGTTTTTTATAATAGGTATCGCGTTTCCAAACATAAAAGAACCTCTGGCAATTTTCCGAACTTTTTAAAGAGATTATAATCGTTTAATGAAAATCTTTAAACTTTTTTGCTGTGCAAAACTTCCAAGCACTGACAAAGGATGAACAAGGACGGCGTCTTGAATATAATTTCATTTAAACTCTGAGCGAAGAAATAAGTCTAAAATACTTTCAGAAACATTTACGAAAGCCGATGTAACATGTCTCAGTGAATTCATTAAAAGTTGAAAAAATATTTATTTCACTGGCATAATTTAATTCGGTTTTTTCAACGTCCGACTCCGATACATTTTAAAATTTGATCAGTAACAAATCAACAGAATAGAAGTGAAAAAAAAATAAATGCTATATCAATAAAAAATGGAAACGAACCATTAGTTTCGATTTAAACCCAAATGAAAAGGAATACACGAAAACTTCTAGGAAATGTAAAAATACTTTGCGAATATAATAATAAGTAACTGAAATAAAAAGCATAAACTGAAATATCTTATAAGTACTGAAAAAAGTTGATAGAGAAAAAGTAATTATCAACGATATTGAATAATCAATAATATCAATCTATTAATTATAAAGGTAAAAAACAATTTTGAAGTTGAATTTGAAATCACGACTTGCATTGACAAGATTCTGAAGACAAAATATTTTAAAAGTGTATTTTAAGTAATAAAAACAGTATTTTTTTCTAGTATCTAAGTATATAAACATTTTTTGAAAAAATTTAAATCAACTGTATATAAATGTTGGTTCAAAAATATAATAGAGTAATACCTGTGACTGTGAGCTAGACTCGAAACTCTGCTAGCTCGCGAGGATGTAGCAAGAGGTGACCTTGGAGCTAGCTGAAGACTATGATAATCACTTTCCAAATTATCCATGCTCATATCGGCATCTAAACTTTCTTCGATATAACTCATTTGTTTAGCTTGAGCATAAAGAGTCTGCGCTTTCAATATTCCATCCTTCCATCCCTAGAACGAAAATTATACATCAGGCAAGGTTTTTTATTGCATTCGGAAGCAGTTAACAGTTTCTTAGCCCAGGGAAAAAGACAAAATAGCGACCCTTTATAGCAGAATTTAGAAGATTCGCAGATCATTTGCACCCTTTAATGTTACTGCCCCGGAACCCTCCGCCCATGGTCGAAAGAAAATGTTCGAGTGATGCAACTTCATTTGTTATTTTTTCATTCTTCATTTGTTGACCTTTCGAATATTTTTTAACGAATTGGATTTTTCGTTGTCGCATTATATGAAAAACAAACTAATCGATGAAAAATACTGGTTTTTGTTGTACAATTTACAACAAATTTGTCATTATGGAGTTGAAATGGACGACGGTAGATGAACTATACTTAAATAGTTATTTGGCTTTTCGGCTTAGAGTTTCGTTTCGAACTAGTAGATTTTAGGTTAAGATCACAGAATATACCCATAGAGTACCTATACCACAGAAAAAAATGAGATGTGTGGCACTCGGGCACTGGCGCGTTAAAGCTCTTGCATAGCATTTTTTATTAACTTATGCAATTATAATTATTTATTTATTTTTTATTAATATAGTTTTTCTTTGATATTAATTCAAGTTTTTTCTTTGATATTATTTCAAGTTACACTTTTTGAGCGTGTGACCGACAAGAAAACAAATTTTTTCTTTTATTGAACAAATGAGAAGTTAATATTGTTTAGAATATTTTTATTATCTTATTATTTTCATTATCATATATTATATACTTAAAGTATAGTTATTATATTCAGATATTTTTATCATTGAAGCTATGAGTTTATGGTAACCGAAATAAGAAACATAAGTTTAAGACTTGATTAAGAAAAATACCGCGTCAATGGTGGTCCCATATTTTGTTGTGGATTTTTGTGGATCATTATTCATTTTTAAATTTAGTTTTTCCGAAAGAAAAGTTGTCAACCGCTCTGATTTTTTATCAGCGAAGTTGATGTTGAAATCACCAGCCAAGATAAGTGGACCTAAGTTATTACCATTTGTACCAAGTATTTTCGACCCTTCTTCAGTATACTCCAGTAAAGTGCGATGAATAAAATGCTCTTCCTCGTTCAACTTTCGATTCGGAGAAATCTAAGTTGCTACCATGACTATGTGTAGGCCATTTCTCAGTTTGCATAAATACGCACAAATATCTCCAACAAATGAGCGCCTAACATTAACATCGCTAACGTGTGCAATATTTATGCCAATATTTTGCGTCATAATATTAATAACATTATTATTATTTTGGTAAATAGTTACGCCAGCTTTTGGAACAGTATCTCGTTTGAACTGAACAATACAATTATTAATATATTAATATTTAATAATAATAATTATCATTCAATAATATTTTAATTTTAATAATAAAAAACACTTAACTACCTTATAATTCCAAAATGAAACCTTAGTATATATTTTTTCTTTGAATTTCAATTGTAAAAACAATTCTAGGGCATTTTAGGGGTTTTTCAACTTGATTACGGGGGGAAAAGATTCCACGAGTTGGTAACCCTGTCTGTGCGAGCTTCGTACAGTCGTACCATGGACGTACACGTTAAGCGAACGCTCAGCCGAACTACATGGTAGGCGGAGTGGAGGGTGTCAGATTTTATTTTCGTTACGGAATTTCTTGATTCGGTCGTCGCGTTCAAAGCCCGCGATAAAAGCTATGCAATATGCAATAGCTTAAAAATCCTAGGATATATTCCGTGCGTACATTTTGTTCTACATTATCTACAAAATGAAAGAGATCACAAATCCACATCTCCAGTATAGAAATTATAGAAATTACTCACTTTAATCTTCTTGGCGTCGTTATTCTGCAAAATGAACGCCGCCACAGCCATATCGAACTCGTTCTTGTAAATAAGTCCCAGACTCGGGGTCTCCTTATTCAACTCGGAAACTAACAATCTATCGACCAGATAGGGTTGTCTTATCACCTCATGGTAGAGCCACCTTTTTTCGTTGAAGGTTTGCAGATTAACAACATATCGGTCAACAGAAAACAGTGAACTTCCATCTGGAAAATGGAAAATTTCAATTCGAAAGATTTTAATATCGAATATTGAAAAAGTTTCCGAAAGTTTTACCATATGGACGTAAAATTATGCGACGAGATTTTTCCCACCAGTCTTTTGGCTTTTACGTCTTAAGTTTCGAAAAGTGGTGCGATTTGTTTGCTCAGGCCCTGCGTGGGTACTTTCCGAAGGATTATTTGTCGAAGATGTTCGAGATTATATATATGAAATTTATTCAAATGCGAAATGAAAATATTTCGACATTTTCAAATTCAAACAGAAAAAACAAAAATGAAACTTCGTTCAAAAATAGGCTGTTCCACAACAATGAATGTTGAAATACGTATTTCTAAATTACTAAATCAACACAGAATGGTTCCATAATTTTTAACTTGTTTTCATTTTGAAAACTCTATATGAAAAAAAAAGAATATTTTTCTTTAAAAAAATTTAACGAATACAGTGCCTAAAAAAATATCACATTGGCAAATCCTTAAGTGTTTAAGTAAACCCAACACTTGAAAACGAACCTTGTGAAGTGTTATTGTGTGAAACACAGGCAATGATTGGACAATGATTATTTACATTCACAAAGAAGACAATTATAATGAATGTTTTTTGTAGAATAACAAACTGTATATTTACTTTTCAGTAATTAAGACGTATCATTAATAAAAAAAACATCGAAGGACAAATTATCCTTTCCAGACTAACTGCAAGTTCTATGGACACCCCTTACATCGTTGTGAAGTTTTCATTTTGCTATCACAGTCGAGCAGAAAATAAAACGGAATGCTCTGATAAATAAAGAACGTCTTTTCTTCGAGATTGTATTCCCATTTCACAAGAATTACAGTGTTAACATTACGTTGGGGAACGGAGTTAAAATGAGCAAAGGAAGTTGAGAGAAACACCGAGTTTTTGACTAAAACTACGGCAAATGCCAATTTACTTGTTCCTTTACCTAGATATTTCATGATATTCTATACTCCCTGGCGGTTCATAAATCAATTCGAATGTCCTTGAAAGCGCAATAACTAACAATATATTTGAGTATAGGAGCAAGAGTGAACATTCTTTGCTTTGTAATATCTCAGCAATTCCTTTGTGTCCTCGATAAAAGCTCACATGCGGAATTTACCACATACACACACACTCATATATTTATAACTCGAAACAATTCGATAATATATTTTTGTTCAACAAATTAATTTTTTTAATACCATGAAGATATACGCCCACTAAGATTTATTTCAATTTAGATCTTTATTCTGTGAAATATTTTCTGTTTCAAGTTTTATGGTCCTTCTAATCTATGTTCGTTGGTATTACTCAAAGTTAATATATTCTATGGTGAGGAGAAATGTCAAACTTATTTTGGCGGGAATTTATATTATAGGGTTATTTGTAAAAAATATTTGGAGAAGTTATTTAATGTTTCAATTTCAGAGTAAAGTAAGTATTTGTGAAATAAAATATTTTTGGGGCTGAGAAACGCCCGACGAATTCATATTTTCAGACAGTATCAGAAGTACGTTATGTCAATGTAATTTGAGAAGCTAAGGAAACAAAAAATGTATTAACTAAGCAAAGAAAACCGACCTTGGATGTACCGCTGTCTTTCAATTTCAAATCGCCCTCGAGGAGCAGATGACGTTTCCTTTCTATGGGACAATTCAACATGGGACGATTCAGGTCGAATTGCGTCAAGGTCTTATCTTTTTTCAGCAGCTTCTCGATGTCGTCGTCCTTGGAATCCTGAAATATAAAAGAGAATTGAAAATTCTATTTGGTTATCTGAAGATAGGACCTCATAACCGAATATTTGGAATAGTATGATGAAGATTGTCGGTCGGATTATCGAACTTTTTGTTTATCTGCGTGAAAATTTGGGTATATAGGTGTAAAGAGTTTATATTTGAAAAGCGAAAACTCTGTAAAGAAAATAGGTTCTTTGAAAATTGTGGCTTTTATTGCGTGGATTTTTAGTAAGAAATGAAGTAAATCAGGTAATAAATCAAATAAATTCAAGCAAAATAATTTGTAGTAAATTAATGACATTTCACAGATGGAACAAAATTGGAAAATTAACATTAAAAATTAGTTAATACACTCGAATTCGAACAAGCTGTTTTGTTTCGGTTCTTAAATAACTTTACACAAATTTTACTTTAATTTTCCTTAATGAAAATTTATTTCGGTTTTCTATTTTAAGCATTCTTTGGAAAACCTGTTCGGACATTTCCATTCAGCTATTTTCCTCTCTGAACAAGAAAATTTATTAAATCAATTTTCCTGAGTTTCCATTACTAAAATAACCTCGAATATCATTTTCAACAAATACCGCTGAATAACAATGAATTTTACGAAACTCCAGGTTGAAACGATATATAATGAAAAGTCTCTCATTCTTTCGATTTTGATGTATATTATACTCGAGAGAATTTATCTCGTTTTTTCAATAGATCAGGTGAGTATGTCCTTTGCTTTACACCGCCTTTTGAAGAGATAGGGCGTTTGTGCGCTTGGAAAAACATCGAAACTCAATTGTTTGGATATATACCACTGATGATTACCATAAAAAGGATGGAACAGCGCTGTATGCTATTTCCAACAAGTTCGATTTTCTTTGGAATGCAATAAATATTCACTACAAAAGTTGACAGTTTTTTTCGTTGAAAAATTGATGTACATTTGAAATTGTATACTTCTTTTTGAATAGAGATATGAAATATGTTATCAAGTACTTACCACAACATCATAGCTTTCAATTCTTGCTATAATGCCCTTAAGCCTTTCTTTATCTTGTTTATGCCTCAAACTTGAGTTTACGTTATTTACAAATTCATCCACCATTTTTATCTGCAAAAAAAATGTAATGTTAGACCAATCAATCGACCAATCAATTGAGATATTTGTCTCAAAGTTTTTCCATCTTTTCATGCTGTTTTAGTGTTAAAAATGCTCGATTGGCCTTCTAAGATATTCCTTATTGAATATAATACTAAAGTATTTCCAGGTAGTCGACTGAAAATCTTTTATGCAAGAAAATACAAAGATCTACAAAGACGAAAAAGAAAATCTAATAATGGTGTTCTTGAAGATGCGACTTAATATTCACATTCTTCAAAAAACGGATTCATATAATTCAAAATTAATTAGTCTTCCTAGAAAAACTAATACCTACAGAACCGTAAATTTTCTTTTTTTCCAGATTTGATACCTGATTTAATAAAAGAGCTCATGGCGCTAAACCACTGCTGGATTGTAATTGAAATGAACTGAAAGAGAATCGAAATGAACTACATCAAGTACGATATCTAGTAACACTAAAAACACTGAAGCATGTGATTTTAAACAAGTGTTATCGAGTTGATACCGAAAATAGGTGCTAGAAAATGTGTGAAATATAGAAGGGACCCGTTAAAGGTCCGATTATAAAAACCCGATTTTTCTCGAAATAAACTATTTTATCGCATGCAATTTTATATGATCACCTGAATCAGTGTTTCGAATATGAATACAATGTTTACTGAGCTGAAATCGTTGTATCCGTTAATAACAAGATACACAGTGGAAATGTCATGACATCCTAGTGGCTACTCCGTAGAATTTCGGTATAAATTGAGTTCAAATCGAAATGTTTAATGCAACATTTAGTGGAACAGCGAGACCATGTTATGTTTATTTTAGGAAAGCTCGATGAGATCTCTCCACAGTTCTGATTGCTTATATTTGCTCCTTCAGATGATAATATTCAAGGCTAGGGGATGCTAAGGAAAGACAGCGTCGTTATGCATTAATTGCGAGTCAATTGATACCTTCAGGGTACCTCTTGTTCCAGTTTCTACACGTCGGAATAATTTGCGCTCGCACAGCGTGAAAATTTGCATTATTGACAAGTGGATCATTGTTTCGAGGGCGAATGGGATCAATTCACTTCTAGCAAATACCGGAGGCGGGATCGCCGTTTTAAATTGTAAAATTTGTTCAATTTTGGTGTATGCGCGAGGAACTAATTGGTCTACCAGAGCCACCTATCGCTGTGTGCTTGATTTCGACACTAAAATATACAGGAATCTGCAGGTTCGCTTATGCTCGAAATCAGAAAAATTAAGTAAAAAAAAACTGCATGAAACATATCCTATTGAAGAGATGATTTTGACTAGAAAAAAATTTGCGATCAGAGGTGATAGGAATATCTTTCATTGAAATATCATAAGAATTAAAACGTTTTGCTTCATACGTCCAGGGATTATATTATTAGAAAACCATTTGCAGGTGTACCATGAGAATTTCTCAACTTCTGTCTGCACAGTCAGGTTGATACAAAATTGGAACATCTGTGATAAGAGTGACACGTATCGGGCTCTATCTGAACAAGAAAGTTGGGTTAGACTGATTGACCATTCGTTTACTGGACACTAAAGTTGCGGCAAATACTTTCACGGTATCTATTTTTCATCTAGTGCACAGTTTTTGACTAGGAGCTTGTTCAACTAGGTCGAGAAATAAGAGCCAATTGTTTGTGTTTCTCCATAGCAAGAAGATCGTTATCCTAAAATTTGTTACCAAATCTAACGAACGCTCTTCTTTTAGAAACATTAACTATTAGCTGCCGTTATGCACTATAAATTATGTTTTTCTAGGAGAAATTAGGAACTCCCTACGCATTTATTGAAATACCTTATGTGATATATAAAAAAAGACATTTTGCAATGATACTCGTAAATAAATTTATTAGTAATTCAGTTAACTTCATACACTATGCGATATCCTTTCGAAAAGAACAAAGTCCGAGAAAAGCTTTATGAAGAAATATTTATTCAAAACTATGCGAAAACTTTTTGTATCTGAACAATGAAATACCATCCAATGTTAATTATGCTTCATTTGATTCACTTACGTACTTATATACCTTCTTATTGAGTTGGCCATGTCATTTTTCCAAACCTACTTTGGCATTTTATCGCAAAATACTGATTAATATAGGCAATATAGAGCTTTTTCAATATTGAATGTTTCCATTTGAAACAGAGTACATGAAGCAAAACAATATACAAAATATATGTTCCTCCATATGAATATATTCAATTCTAAACGTCGTAAATTTTAGATAGTACAGAACGCCAGACGCTATGGCAACTGTATTCGTATTTTACCTCGATGGTGCGGCTCTATATGTAGTAAATTTCTTCTATCGCCTGCCGCATCATCCAATCTCCCAAGACTGATTAATAGTACTGGAAAACGAGGAAACGAAAGCTTAACTGAGGAAGGTATCCGAAGAAATGCAGGAATTCTAGAATGCAATACGTAATTCATTCTGAGATGCTAGAATCAGAGGAGAATGTTTATGACTCGGATAATCCTGCTATACATATTACCTTATATGGCTTCACATTAATGAGATGAGTTTTCGCAAACGCAATTAACTATCCACTATGTAGAAATAATATACAGTGGAAGAAATATAGACACTGAAAACAAAACTGCAAGATAGAGGAAAATTCTTGATTTTAGGTTTGTGATATTTGTCTTGTTATAAAATTTTTTCTAGTTGTTCCAAATTTCTGCTTTATTTTCTTGCAGAAGTTGAGTTATACGTTTTTGAACATCTTCCAGTGTTTTGAAGATATTGTTTTTTTCGAGTGGTTAAATAATTATTGGAAAGTCTGTTTTTAATTGTTGGATGTATAACTGAAGACTATTTTCAAGTTTAATTAGTTTCTTTTGTCGAAGATTATGACTCTATATCATCCTTCTTTTATGATTTCGTTTATGCTTTCGAGCAACATGTTTTTTTGAAATTATGAATAACTGTACAAATGAAAACAATTTCAGTGACATTTCTTCAACCCTTTTTATAGACATTTAATAACACCAAAGAGAATATAATCATATAAGTCCATAAATAGAAATTAACCCTTATATTGACCATAGAATATTTATATATATTTGTATATTTTCTGTGTTATTGTAGTGTTTAATTTGAATAATTAACCTCAACTGTGTCGAATGTCACCCCTTTAATTGTGGTGGTACGACTTCCGCATCACGTTTATAGTATCAGTTATAAATCAATGACGAAATTGCTTGGTCAACATAGAACTTTATTTCTTGTATTGTTTCTTTCAAGAAAAGATGATATTCAGACGTCATCGAGGGTCACCAAATTCACTCTGATAATCGGTAATTTCAAAGTTAAAATCGGATTCCCATCAATTCAAGCAATCATAAGTGGAAATTTTTCATTTAAATCGCCGATTCAACCGAAGAAACGGACGAAAGATTCATAGAGACGAACAGAAAACATTCAAAAAGAGAACGAATTGAATAGACTCCAACCTCTAAACTGATAGCTTTTTCCCTTGGAACGAGTTCAATCGTTCGGAGGTTTTTGCACTGACCCTCGTGACCTAAGAAAGCTCACTTCAACAACCGACATCCCTATTCTGCCGTTAGATCCATTCGACTACCCAAATTAACGTCGATTAATCATTGCAAATGGCATATAATGGATTTTCACAATATCGCTGCCGTCCGCCATTGTGTATTCCTTTTGTCGAATGAAATGTATTATTCACAACGTAATTGTCATAGATTGTTTTTGTGAATCTCCGATCATTTTCCTACACGACCGATGATCGAAAGGCGACGTTTCGAATTTACTGAAATGATAGCGGAATATTGGATTAAATCTTTATCTAAGAGAGCCGTGGATTATTAATAGGCGTTGGCAACCATGCTACGTGTAATGTTGGCAATCATAGTTTTCTTGACAGCTGACAGGAACAATTGAGGTTAACCCCTCATGTCTACCATTCCCGCGGATTTTTAAGCTTCCCGTAATAATTTATTGGGTTAGAAATAACTTAGAAAGAGATGTTTAGAAAAATAAGAGTTTTTTGATGAAACTTACCATAGCTTGTAAGTTTTCTTTCTCTACGTCCTCATCGGTATTTTTTAAAACGGCTTTCAATAGAAGGCCGTACTTAGTCAGTCTTTGCATGGGTTGTACCAATATATCCATTAATCTTAATCTGAAAAGAAGATCAAAATTACAGTTTCTATGAAACAATTTCGAACGAAACTGATACTTTTATGATGAAAGAAAGAAATCGGAATACAAAGTTATAAGAATTTTATGTGAACATATAAAAAAGCTGATATAAATTTTCATTATCTTAGCTCGAAGATGGACAAATATTTCTTTCAAACCAATCTGATCTGAACACTGTTTATTGTGTCCCAACCATATTGAAAAATTTTCCAACTTTTATATAGAAAAAAAAGAAAAATCAACAGCGACATCCACTGTGATCATTATCACAATTTGAATGATATTGAAGAAATCTCACTGCAAAAATCAACGGTTTATGAATTTTTTTGAAGAAAGAATATTCATTTTTTGAAGAAATGTAATAATTTAATTCAATAATTCAATTCGACTTTTGAAGTGTTTGCTTTATACATTTTTACGCAAATTCATTTCAGCGCGGAAATTGAAATTTGACTTTTGTAGCAAATCATAGAGTTTTGTTTCACAAAAAACATATAACCTATCAAGGGTGTACACTTCTTGTCGATATAAGTGTATCGTCTCTCTATAAGTAGATCTACATATCAAAAAATCGGGTTTCAGAGTAGATATCTTGTCATACGTAGATTGACTTACGTAGATCTTCGGTAAATATCAGAAATTTTTTAAAAAATAGAGGAAAGCAGGTGGTCAGTTCTCCACAAAGTTCTATCGAAAATCACAAATACTGATTGAATAAGCGATATAATTCGATTGTTTACAAGTTGACTTGAGAATGTGGGAAATATTGAACAGTCAGGTAGATCATTTGACTTAAGAATGAAATAAGTGCAAAGAAGTTAACAAAAAAGAAATCAGATTCTAAATTTGCCAATCATAAATTTAACAACATTAATTTTGACAATGAATACGAAATCCTACATATTGAAGAAAAATTCTTGAAACTCAATTTACTAGAGAAGCTTGAAATAAACCACTACAAGCAAAGCGGTTCAGCACTGAACGATTAATCAGAATTCTTGAACTTCAAGATTAGTAGGTGCAAGAGGAGGATAAACATCTCTATTCGATGGTTCTTGTCGAATTTAAGTTGATTTTCTAAGATTTGCAATCAGTTTTCACCCACTCAATGAAGGTATTTTATATTGAATCAATATTGTTAGTGGACAATATTAGATAACGTTTTAAATTCTTAAAATTGTTTTGAGTGTTAAGATATGTTAAATAGAATTTCATTACGTATTTCTCCCTTCAATAAAGCAACTAATTAATGATTTTTATTACGAGTTTCTGTCGAAAACAAGGCTGGTTGTTTCCTTCCATAACATAACTGTATATTAACTTGTCAAATAATCCGAACCCAGTCGGTACTAATATCCAGGCGTGATAACGGAGGTACCTGCCAACGTTATCCATCCTGCTTCGGTGGCACTAGACACTTCCCCGTCTAAATCGACACGTGCGGCCAGGAAGCCCAGGCCGGCGCGACGGGATAATTAATACCTTGGCTTCGATTAAATTACCATCAGTCGCGACGAATTTAATCAACTTGTTCCTCTACGTCCGGGGCCTTTTATTCGGCCCGATAAATCAGTAATCAAATCGCCGAATCAGCTGTGGACCTCGGAAATGTCCAACATATGCCACGTAGTTTGATAGGATCGAAACATATTTGAGGTTTTGTATTGACTAAATTGAAATATGAGGTTAAATTTCGAATTGTACTCTGTAATATGAAATAATGCTACAATTTATTGTGGCGTTCCGAAAAAAATATAGAATTGAATAGAAAATTCCAGTTGAAGTAATAAACTTTGATATAAGACACACGCTTTTACATTTACAACCTAGAAGAAATTGAAGAAATGATAATAGACTCAAAATCAGCGCTTGAAAAAGTGAGACTAACCACATATTTGACAAAAATAAGAATTTCAACAGAAAAAATCACTTTAATACTTTAATAAGTATAAGGACAAAAAAAAACAATGAAGTCAATGAATATCTATATTTCGGACATTTATTGAATCTAAGAATACAAAATTAGCAAGAAGAGATCAACAAGTGTAAAAGTGACATGGTATGCTACAGGAAAACTGGGCAACGTATTGAAGAACAAGAACATCTTCATCAACTTAGAAACCATGGTCTTTAATAACGGTTTCCTCCCGTTTCAAACCTACGGATTGGAAACGACTCATTACGAACAACTCAAGGATCGATAGAAAGGCTCATGCTTGGTATTAATCTTCGTAATCTTGATAAAAATGAGAAAATCCGTCGACAAACAGAGGTAGGGGTTGTGATCGAACGACAGAAACATTGAAATGGCCTTTGGCGGGTCACATTGATAGAGAAGACGACAGATGACGCAATGTGGACATGGGCCATCGCAGAATCGAGACCACGATTACAAGAAAAAGTGTCAGGTGATCTCCTAGAAGATGGATAAAAAACATCAAAGGAAGGTACAAATTGGTTTCTAAAGGCAAGAAACGGAGACAAATGGTAGGAAATCAGAGAGCCTTATGTCCAGCACTCAAAAGCAGAAGACTCGCTAATAGGATAATAAGGTCATATCTTCAGGCAATATAACCCAAGTTGGACATGATTCATCACACAATAGAAAGCAAGATTACGAGAAAGACGTGTCTGCAGACCTCCAGAAAGATGGATGAATGACATGAAAGAAGCAGCAGGTACAAATTGGTACCTGAAGGCAAGAAACAGGAACAAATGATAGGAAATAAGAGGGTCTTATGTCCAGAACTGAAAAGCCGAAGACTGCTAATGGGCTAGTAAGGTTATATCTCCAGGCAATATAACCCAAGTTGGACATGATTCATCACACAATGGAAAGCAAGATTACGAGAAAGACGTGCCCGCAGACCTCCCAAAAGATGGACGAACGAGATCAAAGAAGCAGCAGGTACAAATTGGTACCTGAAGGCAAGAAACGCAGAGAAATGGTAAGAAATCAGAGGGCTTTATGTCCAACACTGAAAAGCAGAAGACTGCTAATGGGCTAGTGAGGTCATATCTCCAGACAATATAACCCAAGTTGGACATGATTCATCACACAATGGAAAGCAAGATTACGAGAAAGACGTGCCTGCAGACCTCCCAAAAGATGGACGAACGAGATCAAAGAAGCAGCAGGTACAAATTGCTACCAAGAAAAAAGCAAAACACCGAGACAAATGGAAGGAAATCAGAGAGGTGAATGTCCAAGAGCATCTGCTCTTTTTGTTTGTATCTATCTAGATACAAACAAAAATAGAAAATCACAATCCAGTTATCAAATTCAATCGATAATATCGTGAATAACAGGAGAAAATTGTGTATATACGAATTCAATTCTCATGAATGAGATATCCCGTGGGTTCAACTGAATCTTGAATGGTTTCATTCCTGGGGTGAACGAATTCATTAAATAAAATTTCTGCTTTGAAGTATTGTTCTAAAAACCCTAACCCTTCTACTTTATCAATCAACCGGCCCCACCTATTCTGAAGCACTTGTACGTACGAGCTCTCCATAACTCAAGTACCCTCACTCTTCGCGAAGACCCGAGGTGGAAAAACATCCACCTCATATTATTATTCAGCCGATAACAAAGTTGATTTGTAATGAGGTATTTTCAAATTGAAGGGCACATGTTTTTGTATTAACAGATTTACGGTTCGATTATTATAGTTTTTCGTAACAAAATAATTTTTATGGAAACAAATATGTCAGGTCTGTTTGAAAACCATTCCTATCGTAATTTTCGAAATTAGTCTTCGTTTTCGTCCCCTTTTCATTTCTCTGGGAAAATTATAAATATTGGTTCTATAATTCTTTTTTTTGGGTAATATTTAGCTTTTTTCGAATCTTTTTTGAAATTTGGAAAATGTCGAATATTTTTAGAGAAATTTGCAGAAAGTCGAATTCTATTTTTTTCGGTTAATTGTTTTTAATTTTCGCAATTTTTGCAAAGGTTCATTAACTCTTACAAAAATCATCTACAGGCTGTTCCGAATCGAATGGCACATCGTTCATATTCATCGAAGGCTGAAAAAAGTTAGACCTGAAAAGTTGTTGTCTATGAAGAATGCATTCGATAAATTCTAAAAACCTTGACAAACTCAAGAAATTTTCACAAATCCAAGAAAAAATTGAAACTGCCCTTTTTTATCCCTTAATAAACGGTATTAAGAGTAATTATGTAGCGGTATTACAGAATTATTTTTATTTTATTATTAATTTGTTTTTTTGATCTTCTCTTTTTCTTTATTTAGAGTTGTTTTTTATGATTTTAATTGCTTTTTCCCGTTTATATGTCATTGAAAATTCAATGTGCATTTATAAATGGACATTTTGAAATATTTTTTGTAACTGGGTGTTCTTCTAGCTGTAGGAAAATAAAGACTTACAATTATTATGACATTTCACGTTGAGTATTAGTGAAGTAATCGATAATAACAGATAACAACTAAATGACAGATAATTAAAAAAAACAAGTTCACCATTAATAATTTAACAATCTCTCTCTCTAATATTCATCAACTCGCCACCTTGTCCACTCACCTATTACAGTCCTTTTGGCTCTCACACCACGTAAGATATGCGGTAAACACTTCACTGTCAAGGTTTTCTCTACAATAATGTTGACACCGACTTTGTTCGGCACAATATTTGTAGTAAGGCTGGAAAGTTTCGTGTAACATTGAGAAACCTTCAAGCATGTTTTCGATGCAGGCCGGTCTCTTGAATCGCCTCATGTCCCGGACCAGCGGGAAGAGCGTGCTCTTCCAGAATATCACATTGGCGTCGAGTATTTCCGTTATGTTTGAGAAGAGTTTTTCCGTGTCTATTTCCTTGAGGAGATTCTTGGATTGCAGGTCGTGCAAGCACGACAGGAAGAGCTGAAAAGGATTTTTATTTTGAAGGTTGAATGTTGTATGTCGTTACTTCATGTAAATCCATCGCAATAGTAAAATGACAAAGAAAGAAATATTTTCAAGATTCATATTTTCATTTGACAACTGTGACTTATAGTAAATGATAAAATAATTAGAGTCACCTTGGAGGATTAAATAATTGATTTAAAGCAGTTTGTAATTCATATATGAAATATTCCACATTGTAGTTAATTGTGAAAAATAATCTGGCAACACTGTTGTCACCCGACTACCCAACTCGGGCGCCACTTTCTCTTATTTTGAGGTTAGTCCCGTCGTGCTTTCATCCATTATATTATTTTTTAAAGTGTTCGTAGAAGTTTGAAACTGTTTTAGGGCTCTCTGTGGCATCGCTAGATATTTTAGTGTGAAATAAATGGTCTAGTCTTTTATTTCGTGTTTTTTCACTAATTCTACTCAGCAAAAACGATAGAGATATCGGAAAGATATTTCGATAGAGCGGGTAGCAGAGATAATTTTGGTAATGAGCTGTAATTCCTCCAACAGAAGGGTTTTGAACTACTTTGGATTATTCAATAATTCACCAACAAAAACTGTGAAAATGGATGAAAAATTCTTCATATTTTATTTAGTCCAATAACTCCAATATTGAATTATTTTCGAAGCGGAACTTCTATTCTTTTTCAATAATTTCCGGAGTAACCTTCAAATCTGAATGAATTGGAAAAAAATTTGAATACCTTTGGAAAATTATTCAGGAAAATTGTTAGTTATAAAAAGAATGAACAGTGGAAACTCATTACCTCAATCTATATAATTCATGTGACACAAATAACTTCTGTTTGCGTTGATAATCATCGTCTCTGTATATCTATTCGATTTCCTCTTCCTATTCATAAAAATTATGGACAAAAATTTGATATACTTCGATAATTGTTCAAAAAAATTTTGAGGTCACAAGTTCATCCACGCAAGAATGTATATGGAGCAATATATATATAACAATTTAATCGGTTTATTGAATTATGAGACATAAAGGTGAACACACGCGCGAGAACAAATTTGATAGACTTCTTTGTACAGACAAGTTCGTTTCAACAAATTGAATTTGAATTGCACTGTTAGGTTTTCACTCAGCGAGTCTTTGTAACATTGCGCTGTTGATTGTATTCGTAGTTTGCTGAAAATTTCGAGGAAATATGCTGTGAAGGAAAATATCTGTTTCAAATTGAAAGAACTTACATCCGTTACCACCTTCAACATCTTGATATATTGTACTTCTGTCTTGATCAGTTCCCACAAAACAGTTTGCTGCTGTTGCTGACGTTCCGTCAAGTCTGAAAAAATATATAAATTTGAATAGGCGCCGATTCTATAGGAAGAAAATTGAAGAAGCAATTGAATCCCAATTAAAATCTCAACGATACAAATCTATGTAAACTGAAAATTTCCATTAAATACTATGGCAGAATAATGAATTTATATACAATTATTTTGATAGAATATATTCAATCTTGGAAAAAATCTGGCAACACTGTCGAGGTCTAACTTCTCAACTTAGGAGTCGATATCTGTCAGTTTGTTATTCTAAAACACGTTATGCTTTCATGAAGTTTTATGTTTCAGAGTGTTTGTAGACGTTTCGAATTGTTGTAACCTGTCAAAACTTATGAGACAGAACCAGTGTTTGGGTATAATGCAAACGCAAAATTCTCTTGAATAAGAAATATCCCGCATGCAGCACTAACTTCCTTGTCATAAGCAAAAAAGTAACTGAATTCCTATCAGACAATCAAATGGAGGTGCTGAACTGGCCTGGAAATTCACCAGACCTCAACCCAATTGAGAATCTTGGATAGTTGATGAAACAACAAAATATCTAATGAAATTGTGACGAATGAGCATCGGTTGATCGATAGTTCAATAAAAGTGTGTATCATTATCAAAGAAAATTGCCTGAAATGTATTGAAAGCATACCAAGAAGGTGCAAGACGCAAAGTGTGACTACAGAATAATAGATATGAGACATAAATTGTAATGAATTCTTGTTAATATCAAATCTTCCGAAACATTGTATTGTCAAGATCACCATTTTCAACGGAATTGAAATATATGGCAAAAATCGAAGGTAGTTTAAGATTATGAAAGTTTAAAATGAAATTATGAAATATATGAAAGATTAAAATACATGATGTACTGCCTTTGGTCTACACTGAAAAATTCATTCTTTTTATCACACACCCACTTATGCTAAAAATACCAATTTCAATTAAACCAAAAATTTTCAATCAACCAAATTCACGTTTAATTTAATTTTCGATGATTCCACAGAAATGATAAAAACTAATCCCACGAATCCCAAATTGAACAAAGTAATGAATTTTCACCGTAGGAAATTATTACACAGAAATTAATTTTGACGACTGCCAGTTACAAATGTGAACTCAGTGAATTTTTCGTATATGACTACACTGAAATTACAATTCGCAGATGTCGAAATGAAGTCGACATTTTACGACTTCAAACTCTCGAATTTATTTTACTGCTGTAAGTTTAGGAAGGCAAACAAATGGCACAGCTTTATTATTTGCTATCAACGATTTGAGGCGGTGTTTAACGACTTCAAATTGAACGATATACTTACTATTGAACCTCAGTGTTTGATAAAACAAGAGGTAACAACCTCATCTCTGGTCTTACGATGTTTTAGTTTCACCAAATATGGGTGGTTAATCCATTACCAAGAGTAAACAATATCACTATATATCAGTAATCAGTAATATTGTATACTCTTGATAATGGGTTAACATATTTAGACTTTTTGATATATTCTGTGGAACTAAAGTGTGTTAATTTTAATGTATTGTTTTGAACATAATGTTTCACTAAGAGATAAGTGAAATCTCCGTGTCATCTATTACGATGATTGATGAAGACTTCTTATTCTTCCCCTAACCATTTTTCAGCAATAATGGTTCTTGAAACTCAAAAAATGTTAGGAACTAGAATACTCGTCTTCAAGCCTAGGGGTGGGAGTATCTAACTCTATTCAAATTACGAACAACAAATTATTATAAATTTGTGAAAATTATCGACATAAATCGAATAATTTCAAAATTTGTTGATTGAAAAATCATGAGTGAATGATTTATCTACTAATAGAATATATATTACTATATACAGTAATCAAACAGTTTACACGAATTCTGTGTAATCGATAAAGGTGACCACACACGCGAAAAAAACTTTGACATACTTATTTGTACAGACAAGTGTGGTATGAAACTTTAGCTGTAGGGTGGGTGTAATACATGCTCGTTTGTGTTATGCCATGAAGTTTTCGAGTGATGAAAATGTTGAATATTCTAACGATTAATAGCCGAATGAACCTTTAGAAAGCAGCCAACTCTCAATCCCATTGTACGAGGTATTTAAACTAGTGAAAAAGCTAATCATTTAGGAATGAACGGAATATTTCAGAAAAGATCCAAAAGTAATTCACTATAATCTTTAATGAATTATATCCAATCATCTATACCATGGTATCACAACTGTAACGAAAATAGGAATTTTATTGCCATTATTAACCGTCTACGGACATCAAATGCTTTCTTCGGTAAACATATCTATGTTCCCATTGGGCCTGAAAGAAAACCACCTTTGTCGATGTGAAGAAGAAGAGACACATTTTTATGATCTGTTATTTGTATGAAAACAACAGAAGAATTCTATTTACTTAAATCTATAGGTTTTTTAAAATAGGACTCATAATCATCCTGTATTTTATCTCATATGTTTGATGTACCTATTAATCCGTTACTTTTCCTGTATGGATCAGTCCCTTAGCGTATTGTGTTCTCGTTCATCCCAAATGATTTCTTTACAAAAAACATCATAAAAGATTACTTTGAGCGAATTCTATAATAAAAAATTTTAAAAAAATAAAAAAAATAAAAAAAATGAAAAAATAAATAAGAACTATTACTTATTCACATTGCTGCTGAGTGTGCTGGAAGGAAAAGTTCAGTAAAACAGCCTAAGGGACGAATTAAAACGTGTTATAAAAATGACAGAATAAAAACGAGAAATTCCGGTTGTTGATTTTGTTTTCCATCCGCCTCTCGCCAAATAAATGAGTGCCCCTCATTTCCCGTAAAATCAGAAGAAAACAAAGGAGACTTCCGACAAACTTGTCGATTTCACAGGATCCTACAATTCGAGCGGATATCAAAATTAGATAAGTTTGCAGATTTTAACTGAACCACTCGAGGCACGACGACGGTATTTTTTTAAGACCAGATTTTCCACTACTGAATCTTCTTCGCACCGACTACAAATAAAAGACGACAATCTCAATATTCGATTACTCAGCTCGATTTTAATTTGTCAACATCCTTGCTAAATCTGACAAAGCTTTCAGATGGGATCATATTAAATCTGGCTCACGTCCGGAGGTCGAGCCATTATTTTCGTTTCGCTTCCAACGAGCGAAGGTAATTTTGAAAGAAATATTCCTGCGTTTTCTATAATGAATCAATTTATCATTTCTCCAAGAATTTCGTTGCGAAAATGGCGAAAGAGGACCGCAGACGAAAACGTAGTTATCGAATTGAATGAACTCTATGATAATACTATTACGTCGAACACAAAGGTTTATAGAGGGTGTTTTAGAAGAAATGCGAAAACAGATAAAAGATTATAAAAAGAATGCGTCAAAAGCCAACCATTAGGGACATGTCGCGCTACAAAAATGAAAAGAAGATGTTTTAATTATTATCTCAGAAATAAAAAAGAAAAAACGATTAAATTTTATGAAAGTATTACAATTATAAAAAAAACTTTTTGCATATTTTCTATTATTTTCGAAATACCTAAGTGGAAGAGATTCAGTCAGATTACCCTTACCCATCATTTTTCTTGAACAAATTTGAAGAAAACTTTACGTAATGACTTAAAAAATATTTTTTCCATTTAAGTTTCAGTTAAAAACTTTTTTGTGTTTCGCAAATTTATCATAAAACTTGCCGTTTACAAATGAAAGAACAGAATAAATAGAGATAAAAAATCTATTCAATAAAACAAATCTAGTGAGCCGCAGTCACATTTGAAGATGTTTCTTATTATTGCTTTATTTATTTTCTTTTTTTTGTATGTCATTGTGTAAGTTTTTCTCCAAATTCAGTTGACGAAAATGAAAGCGAACGTCGAATTCCACCCCCTTCGCACACCTTGAAAAAACAAAAGAATATGCAGAGGTGTCTTCTTATAATTGTAATATTTCCGTAATATTTTATTACGGAAATAAAAACATTATTTTTTGCCATATTTGTAAGGCGTAATCACCCTTTTAAATGGCTGTTGACCCCTTCATTTTTATCAAGGAATCTCCTCGCTGAACTTGTTTTGAACCACCCTGTATACAGGAAGTCTTTTGAACACCTTGAAAGTTTTCCCCTGAATAGCGTTAACTTAGGAGATCTCCATATAAAATTATACAAGGGATTTAAGTCTGGAGATGGAGAAGGCCATTATTGTGGTCAACATCGAACAGTAAGGCGATTCTTCGTTTGTTGCTGTTGAACAATCACTAGCAACGAAACTGAAATTGTTGCAACATTGTGCATAAACCATATTATGATTTTTTCGCGAATGGTCAGAACAAATTCCAGAAGTTATTTTGATATTCGAGTAAATGTGATTTTTTTCAGAATAATGAGTGATTGGAAAATGTATCGATATATTTTGAATTCGTTCTATATTTAATGTTTTTCAAATAATAAACATACTAATTAAGGAAAAGTAAAAACAAACAAAAATTACCAGTAATTACGAAATGAATGACAAATATATTAACTTTTTAACAAATTTAAACTTTCATTTCATCAATTCTGTTGAAATTTACCTTTATATTCGACAATATCTCTCCAATCTTCTTCAAGTTTTTGTAGAGCTTCTATGGCTTCGCAAGTTCCTTGTTCGTAGAACTGGAGCTTCGGAATACCTAATTTTGAGTATTTATCCAATTGCTCGATTAGGCCTTCATATTTGGAATCCTGAAATTTTAAAATTTCTATAGGTGATTTCATACAGCTCCGTTTCACCCTAATATGGGAATCATCGGTGACACATGTCGAAAAAATCAAGTTTTGATATTATTTCCAATGGCACCTAAGCCTCTTTTTTTCGGCCTCGCATTTGTAGGGAAACAGCTTGTATAATTCACAGTTTGGAAATAAAAAAATGAGATTGCAGAATCCACTTTCCAATTACTAAATTTTTTCATACCCTACTTATTACTGTGATTTTTAATCAAATGTAACTTCCGTTTCAACTATTTTCCTTTTATGGAAGACTATATGGATGAAAAAAATGATAAAGATGATAATAATAACATTATTGACATCGAATTTGGTCATGAATTAGTGAAAATTCATTTCCGCATGTCACTCAAAGCCCACAAAAACAATTTTCACATTTATTTTCATTCTACGTGCTGGAAAAATAATTCAAATTTATGGATTTACCGATACAGATCGGAATCGTTCGTGATAAACGATCAGAAATTAATTCTAACGCGTTTGAATTTATTTTATATGTTAAAGTGACATCGTTATTGGAATACTGATAACTTGAAATTGAGCGTTCATGCATAAATATAGGTATTTCTATATATAAAAATTGAACGAAAAGCTTTGACTTATTATTAACTCATTTATTTCAAATTCGCTATGAATAGATAGTATGGGAAATACGAACGATGTTTTGAATATAGATGAGTCACATTAATTATACATTGAATTCATCAATTTCGTTATCATATAATAACTGGAATATTATGATAAAATAGGTCACATAAAAATTTCTAGATTCATTTCATTTCGTGGACATTTTGGGAACAAACTGAAAATTTCTGTTGAAGAATGTATTTTAAACATCAATAAAGCGATAGAATATACAGAAATTAGAAGATTTGAAACCTTGTTCGGTTTACTCTTTACTTTGTCTTTGTTACTTTGGTTACTTTGTCTTCAGAAATTCATTATATAGTTATTCTTCTTGCTCTCAGCAAAGGAACTGAGAAAAATTGATAATTTTCTGATATTGTGCAACTATCAATTATATTCTTTTCAAAACTTGAAAAATAATTCCCTAATCTGTAGCAAGTTGGAGTATGACAGCATCTCATTTACACTTGCCATCAACGCCATCTTGAGGCTATTCAGAGAAGGTTCTTGAAATTCTTAGTTTGGAGTAAGGATCAAGTTTATCCACAGAGAAGAGTCAATTATGACGAATTATTGACTCGATTCAGTTTTATCTCATTAAAGAGTAGGAAAGAAACTTTATCACTCAAATTTTTGTTCGAATTACTGCACAACAATATTGATTGTCCTCCTCTGATGTCCGCTTTGAAATTTCGTAATCCTAGGCAAAATTCTCGTACTAGAGAATTATTCCACCTAGATACTCCAAGAACCAACTCGCTAATACAATCCCCCATTTGGTTTATGGAGTCTACATTCAATACAGCTGCCAATAATTGTGACATTCAATTTGACTCCATAGAAGTTATTAGGAGTTATTTGAACAAAAGAAATTGACTAAAATGAATTGATTCAGATTGGGTTCTTTGTAATATTACATTAAATTCTATTATTCAGTTATAAGTTACTAATTTAGTTTTTTTAGATTAGATTGAGCTCTTTGTTATATATTGAAAAATGTTGGCGTTTACTTGATATAAATCCATTATAATTGAATATAAGACAAAATTCAATTACTTGAACTTTTGATTTACACTTTCATTGAAAACATAGCATGACGCGTTTTGTCGCTAAAAATGACTTCTTCAGGTTAAGTATTCTATTAGCATGAAGATGTTGTTTGAACGACAACACGCGTCATGCTATTATGTCTTCAATAAAAGCGTAAATCAAAAGTACCAAGCGTTTTAATTTTATCATATATTCAATCTTTGTGATATTTCTTTCATTTCATTCATTTAGTGATAAATCAACATTATGTTATCATTTACTAAAATTGGGGATTATTCTTGTTGAGAATAAAAAATTTCTTTATTATTTTATAATCATATTATTATCATCATAAAGCTTCCAAAGGAGACGTTCTTTCATTGATTTGAATGTTGTTTTGTACATTGATTCAATGAAACAGATTTGATTTATGAATGTGGTAGTAGTTCACTTAGAAAAACTTCAGGGGATTCCGTATTCATTTCATTCTATTCCCAGATATAAATAAAGAAATGTGAAATCACACAAAAAATGTCTGAAAAGCTGAATAACCGTAAATCTAGTAATTCGATCATCACTTTATAACAATTGAATCCTTTTTCTTCAGAGTTTCAATAAAGTTACAATTAAAAGCGGAAAGCTGACCAAAGGGGAAAATTATCTTGAATTCGCAAAGAAGAATGATTAGAACTATTGAATAGCCAAAAAAGCTACCAAGAAATATGTTTATTTTCATAATAATAGAAAATTGTTTGTGGCGATGTTTGGTGATATTTCTGAAGATGATTTAGGAAATCGAAGAAACCGTTCTACTTCTTCTGGAGTTCACAATTTCATAGTTAATAAGAGAGATTATTCTCGAAAAATCATACAGATTGGTCCAAATGGTAGAACGGTATCAACTCACCAAAAAATGTAGAATTATTTCATACCATATCGCAGAATTTACCCTCCAACTAAATCATAGCTAATTTCATTGTACCAACTTTATCACCGAATGGACTTCACGCTTGTTAATCTCCTTGAATGAGATTTTCGTTCACTGCTTCCCAGTTACGAAAAGTCATAGTTTGAGAGCGCTGAGCGTATGAACATTTGAAACTATGAGTCCATTTACCCCTTCTCACCACCTACTAGAGGGAGGAATCATCGAAAATTTTGAACCAAGTTTAACCGACATCTTTGTGTCATAAGAATGAATTGAAATGAATTTAGGCATGTTTGTCGAAATGAAAAAACTGCCAAACAACCCTTACAACAGAAAGTAAACGAACAAGCAATTTGTTGATACTTTCAAGAGAAAACGTTTTGATTTCAATGCGATATTTTTATACAATATATTGCACAATTGTGTTTGTTCATCTTGAGATTATTCGTATAAAGGAGAGGACTTTTTATTGCAAACACCTCTCTGAGAAATGTATAATAAATAAAAAATATTCGAAATTATCTCGCTAAACGTTTTCAATGGACAAGTTATTACTTAAGAGGACATTGGTACTGAAAATAATTATTGCTGCTATGAATAAAAAGAATCATTTTGGCAAAATGATTCACACATCATTTTTCTCTGATTGAAATATTCAAAAAACGTAAATTCTAAAATTTCCTGAATGTTTCTGAATGTTAATATTCCTGGATTATTTATATTCAATTAAAAAAATATACATTCAATCAACTGCAAATAATCGTATGGAAGTCTTTTAGGAATATAATTTTCGAAAAAAAAAAATAATGAAAAGAGCCAGCTTTTTGTGTTATGTAGTCGAAGAAAAGAATTTTTTAAGGAAATTGTTCAGAAACTAAAAAACGAAGAAAGTTCGTAGTTTTATTCATGAGAATTACTACTATTATTTTCTGAAATATTAGTGAATATAACTGTAGCTTGTTCATGATTTCGTATTTGATAATGAAGGCTATCATTATTACTATAAATAATTTCAGGCTACTTCATTTAATGGATTTTGTTTTTTTGAAATTTATGAAGATTCGTGCAAAATGGAGAATGCGCTGGCATAAGTTCATTTGAATATATATATACAGAATTAAATTTAAACACGTTTAATATATATTTGATTCTAGGTAGATATAACAACATTATCTGAGCTTTATTTATGCAAGAAAAGATATTTTCCGATTTTCTGAATTTCATTCGTGACGATACAAATTGTTGATAAAAAAGCCGTAATCATTGATTTAATTTTCATTGTCATATTTTTTTTAGAGTTTTAGAGCTATGTGGAGCTTCATCACAAACCATTAGTTATTAGCTCATTAGTCAAGAATGCATGAAAACATGTAAATGAAGAGTAAAGGTAAACTTTTATTGAATTTACCATAATATCTCATTTTATTTAAAATTTGATATTAATTACTATTCTTTTTATTTAATTTCAATTTGTTTTCTTGAATGAACGGTTTGAGGCATTTTCATTTGAATTTTTGGCTGTATATATTTGTCTTGTTCCTCGATAATTTCCATTCAGATTAAAAAATTATTATTGCCTCATACAATCGAGATAAGTATCCGAATTTTATCTACAATCGTACCTTACATTCGATTTAATGGTCATTATAACGAATTTCTAGAAGTATCAACTACCCAATCGTTTATATTCCGTGTATCTGATAACCCCCTCCGACAGCTGATATTCATCATCTCTACGTATAGCGTCTTTCTATTCGTTCTGGCAAGAAACACCCTTTTGTCAGTTCTGCTATATTCATAATTGATTACGTTGCTCTACAGATTCCATGGAAACTTTCCCCCATTTATAACAACCGAAATCGAACCCGACCGAACGATAATGTTTATTAACGCCCGGCACAAACCGGAGAGGAGAGAATTACAGTGGTTGATGAAAATATTAGATCCACCTTGGTATATTGAACAATTTGCTGTAAAACGGTTCATAATCCAGCTGAAAAAAATGATATTATATTGTTTTCTATTCGATTATGTTGTAACAGTATATTTAATTGTAGAAATCACACTGGCAACACTGTTTTCGCTCCATTTGCCCTCCTCGGGCACCAATTTTTGTTAATGATGTTTTATGAGGTTACGTACAAGCCATGTTGTGCGTTGATGTATGATTTTATATTTCAGGTAGGTTCACAGAATTATATTATCGACATTTCGAGTTTTCAAAATGATTAAACACTCCAAAACATTTGGCAAGCAACAATATCAATTTGTGGATCTGAGCTAAGTGTTTTTATTGAGAAACTGAACCACGTTTCGTCTAGATATCAGCAAATACTCAATCAACTGCATCAAGTTGGTTAATTGAAACAGAAAAATTCGATAATATATAGCTGAAACCTTCTTATTTTCGTGTCGAAAATAAAAAATTTCGATTATGTCACTGTACATTGGCTACCACGCAAATGGGCACTTTGATTCAGTATTTACAGAGTAGAATGAAAGGAATCTGAAAAACTGAAATGCATTTTGTTGACGCGTGATTTTCATCAGCTTTGTAGCTCAATTAATTGGCCAGTACATATTGGAAAACTACATAAAGCATTAATTATTTTAGCTTGAATGACTTAACGAGTTCGTTTGATGATGAAAAAATTCCTAATAATTTTTTACAGCTTTTTCACACGGCTCCAGCGTAGTTTTACCATCAAAGCAACATTTAATTCATTATTTTCAATTGATAAAAGCGAAAATATATTTTTCATGAACGTTATTTCCCTGTATTATACGAAACTGATGGAAAGTTGGGTTATTTTTCATTCATTGTTATTGTTCGAACAAAATTTCATGTTTGAATCTAGCAATTCTCATGAAAAATAATAACCACGATGTCGAGAAACAATTTTCATGTAACGAAGAGCATATGTTGCAAAATTTTTGATCTGCATATTTTAATTTCACGATATTTTCGAATTACTTCTTTCTTGGCGTCAATTACTGTTGAATTCCTTTCGAAAAGCTGAAAAGACACAGTTATTGACATAAATCGCAATGAATCGAAGTCAAATTTCGCATTGAATATTCATTCTATAGACGGATCAAACTCACCTTGCTGTTTGCAAAAAATGAAGTGAACATTTGCTTGATTTGTTTTTTGCTTTGATCCCCTTCGTGAAGACTGAGGGTCGAACTGGCCACGGCGTTTGGCTCGTCGGTGCTCGAACTGAAGAAGCTTCCACTGCGCGGCTTGTAACTCTGAAATTTATTATATTTCAAACGGGGAAAAAAAAAGGTTGAAAGGGTCGTTTTACCTCCGATTTTTTTCTCAAGTGATTTCCGTATATCGAACCCGATAGACGTTTATTGCTAGATTCCTTGGCTGAAACAAAAGTACCATCAGAGTTTACGAGATTAAACATAATCCAAATATCAATAAGTTATATCGAAACTGAATAATGATGCATATTCTACACTAGTTGAAAGTGTTCCGAGACTTGATGAATGAGTAAGATCAATATGGACAATATCCTAATTTGAGTAGGTTAAATTTTAATACAATTGTGGCAGAATTCCACATGGTTTGTTTGGAAAAAGTTCAGTACTCTTAATTAATTTATTATATCCTATATTTATATTCTGTTGAAACACTAGCGACTTCATCAGAAGAAGCTTCCATAACTAAACTTGGCAGAGCGACAGAGGCATTGATGAAAAAATCATGAGAATTTGGATATAATTAACCGAAGCAAAAGTAAACTAAATGAAAAGGTACTACTAAGGTGATGAGTGGATGATTCTCGATAATACGAATACAGAAAGTGTTCAAAAATATTCATGAAAAGTAATTTGACCTGGAAATTTTCCAGACCTAAACCCCATCGAGAATCTTCGGAATATGATGAAAAATGAAATACCTAAAGTAACGAAATTGGAACACGAAGGCGTGGATTCTTCTAACGTTTAATAGCAGTGTGGCAACACTGTGAATAACAGTGAGAAAACTATGTGAAATTTATGAAAAGCATGCCAAAAAGCTCCCAGACAATCATAGACGCAATAAGTGAGAAAACTGAATACAGTGGAACATGTTCAATTGGAATCTCAAAGTAATTTAGAATTTTCGTTGCCGTCAAAAGTTTTTAATGTACCTAGATGTACCTTTAATATTACTGAATAATCGAGTTAATAACAGTTGTCAACAAAATCAAGATACTTGATTTGTATAGAGAAGTGTGAATGTCAATACATATGAACCTTATATATATATATATATATATATATATATATATATATATATATATATATACATAAAAGAAATCATATCTTATTTGAAAGGTTTAATTTGGAAACACAACAATTATAGTTCGAAAATTTCAATGATAATAGTGTTATAAGACTGTTAGCTGCTTTGAGGTGTTTCTCTAATATATATTTTTCGTATATGGTTTCCAAAATTTTGTACCTGCGCTTCCCTTCAAAAACAAATTGTTGCGCCCCTCGATTTTTCTATCAATCTAATTTCATAAATACGCAACTGATATTATGATTTACTTAAGGGACTACAAAATAATATACAACATTATGTAAAAATGTACATGAAAAAATAATTATTTATTGTAAGAAGTAATAATTTTGAATGCAATAAAAACATAATTTGTATTCGAAAATGATAGTTTGGACACATCTGCATGCCCCCCTTGCAACAGTCTCGCGCCCCCCTAGGGGGGCCAGTCCCACAGATTAAAAACCACTAGTGTACCATTTATCATTCATTTTCACTCATGAACATTTTTAAAAAGTACTTAGATAAAAAAAGCAATTATTAATGATGGTTATCAATACATCGATTCATTGGTATTTATCATCACACAGTTTCACCGACAGAGATTGGCACTCGAGTATCGAAAACTCAGTTGACTCCGCCTTTTGAAGATATTGGGCTTGGATGCGATTCAGAATAACATCGAAACTCGTTCTGTTGATTTGGAGGCATACCACTGATGATTCCAAAGTTAGGATGAAGCAGCGTAGTATGGTTTCAACGAATTCGATATTCAAACACGAAAGTTTGTGTTTTCGAAGACAAAATTTGTGCAAAAAGCTTCCTGAGATTTCCATTTGAATGATTTCGGAAGAAAACTGATTTGGTAGGAAATTTATAATGTAGATAATAAAATATGAAAAAAATACATGGATTCCTTATTCGCAATGTCAAATATCTCAATAACTCATTAACATTCATAAGACTATTCAATGCCCTATTCAACAGCGAGTTGGAGTATGGCAGCATGATCTGGCATCTTATTCATATTTGCCATCAATACCATCTTGGGGCTTTTGAGAGAAGGTTCTTGAAGTTCTTGGTTTGGAGGTGAAACAATTTTATCCACAGAGAGGTGTCAATCATAACGAATTATTGAGTCGATTCAGTTGAATCTCATTGCAAGGTAGGAGAAATATTTCATCACTCAAATTCTTGTACAAATTAGTGCACAACTAAAATGATTGTCCTCCTCTATGTCACCTTTGAGATTTTCTGCCTATAGGCAAAATTATTGTACCACAAAAATATTCTAAGAAACGTCAAGTTTCTTTGAAGTCGCTAATACAATCCCCCATTTGGTTTATAGAGTCTACATTCGATAGAGACAATTGTGACATTCACTTTGACTCCATAGAAGATATTACTAAATGTGTGAACAAAGGAAATTGACTAAAATGAATTGATTGAGATTGAGTTGTTTTTAATATTTCATTAAATGTTATTATGTAATATTTCATTGAATGTTATTATGTTTTTATTTATTTATTAGTTACTATTTTAGTTCTTTTATGTTAGATTGAGCTTCTTGTTATATCTCTTTCATTTTAGTTATTTTAATATTCAACATAAGTTATTATTGAATATAAACTTAAATTCAAACACATGAACTTATGATTTACACTTTATTGACGCGTTTCGTCATTACAAACGACTTCTTCATATGCTTACAGAATTATTATTCTGTAAGCATCTGAAGAAGTCGTTTGTAACGACGTCATGCTATGTAGTCAATGAAGTGTAAATCAAAAGTTCAAGTCTTTGAATTTAAGTTTATTTTCAATTATAATGGATTTACATCAAGTAAACGCCAACACTATTAAATATAAGTTATTATTTTCAGTAATACCTGTTGAGAATAAAGAACTTATTATTATTATTATTATAGAGTTGCTAATAAATGTGACATTCATTTTGACTACATTGCACATTATTATTTATCAATTTTATTGAGTTCTTTGTCATATATCATTCCATTTAATTATTTATATTTCAGTCACTTTTGGAAGACATTGATTTATTTGATTTATTCAATTCAAAATTTCAACATTCCTAAGTGATATATTCTGAAGCTCTAAAATTCGGACATGTAAATCGGCTCTCATACGTCAAAACTGGCAGTACTCATTGATATTCCACCAAGCGTGGTGGTCCTTTGAGAACAGATCTGTGCTGGTTAAGTGTTATTCAAAGGGAACCATTTTACATGTCAAAAAAATTATTTAACCAACTTCCTCCGTCTGTTAGGAATTTGGAGATGGGAACTTTCGTTAAAAGTATTAAGTCTTTTCTGATTCAATCAGCATTTTATGATATGAATGAAATTTTAAAGTCCTAAGTTTTGAAACTGACGTTTGTACTTGAAAATTTTGAGTTTGTAATTGAAAATTTCACACTATTTTGTTTGCTGACGAGTGCCCAGAATGTGAACATTTTGCATGAAATAAATATTATTATTATTAAAAAAATGCACTGTTTTTTGGGACAGAAAAAGTAGTAAATAAACCGATAACAAATTTCTATTAGATATTGCTTCGTCACGCTCTTGAGCTTTGAAGAGTCCAACAAAAATGTTTTTTCTCGCATCCTACATTTTATAATTCGCTTCTGAAGGGTCGAAATCGCCCGACATTCCCTCAGGAATATCCCGTAACCTTGAAACTGTTCGGATATAACCACGTTTTCAGCTCACTTATTAAATGCACAGATCGTGTTTTATGCAGTTCTTACTTAGCTATGCTTGACAATTTCCAACCAATCTGCACCCGAACGTTTCGAGCACGTAGATTTGGTCTCTTTTATCCGGGAATAAAAAGTTGTAAACAGTGAAACCTCGGCAAACAGCGTGACTTGCATTATCGATAACTCCCGGTTTCAAGGTCGGAGCTCCGCCGATAGACAAATATCTGTTTCCGAAATCAATATCCATCCAACTCTTCGTCGGAATATGCACTCGTCGGTTTTTTTCCATACAGTTTCCTCGTCACGAAATCGAAAAACTCAACGAACAGAGCTGATAAAATTTTAATCTTTTGTAATCTGAATGCAGTTAGAATTGATATTCATTTTTTAGTATAGAAAATTTCGTTTTTAATGTTTCAATGCGAGAATAAACTAACAAATCAATACACAGAAATTTTAGATTGCTGCAATATAATGTTCGTTTCCGGCATTGGATTTTATATCATTCAAATTGAATTTCTGTAAAATATATTGAAATGGGAAAATTCGAAATATTACGCTTGACGTTTACATTTCTCTCATTAATATTTGGTTATTTTTTCATCTTCGAGTTGGTACCACTGAAACTTGCCTTAAGCCTACGTCCTTCCTGATGAGAGCCAGCAAGCTAGAAACATGTGTCGAGTGTGCTTTCAAGTGCAGGTAGTAGAGTTCTCTTTTGTTCATTTTACATATCACATACATATATATATATATATATATATATATATATATATATATATATATATATATATATATATAAATATATATATTTTGAATGTTTTCAGCAATAACAGGCTTCTTTTGATATGAAAAACTTTATTTTCGTTCACGTTTCGTTGTATATGACAACTTTGTCAAAACTAATAAATTTTTATTTAATTATTTTTGACAAAGTTGTGAAACACAAGGAAAGGTCAACGGGAATAAAATTTTTTATGGTGAACGTTGCACGTTTCTCCAGTTTTTCTATTTTCATGAAAACAACTGAAGCGTCTCGCGCAATGTTGGTGTGAATGATATTTTAGGACACCACTCCAAAAGTAGACCTAGTGTCTTCATCTCTTGGTCAGGCCGGAAACTTTTCACCTCACCCCCGTACATTATGGCGATTATTTTGTATTTATGTAGGTCTATTATTATATCTAGTATTAATATTATACAGTATCGAATGGTAGTCATTGAATCTCACAATCATTCTCGTAGATTCTCGAGCATTGCCTCATTAACAAGACAATTTACAACGACAAATCGTGCATTTGTGTAAACGTAGTTAAAAATTCAACAGCAATAATTCAAACAGGCGCGAAGATTCAATTAATTGTTTGAAATCGATAAGCACCGTTCTAATTTAGAGTAAAGACTTCATAATGAAAGTCCAACCAACCACTGTTCGATATCGCTTCATCGACGACAAGTATTGAACGGAGTAAATAAAGGGAAATACGTCTTTCGAAAATGAATCAGCAAACAATTAACACATTCTGAAGCGTACCCAGCGGGCTTTAGCTCACTGAGTAATGAAGGAAAAGCGTTCTTCGATAAGAGCTCTGTTCCCTCATTAACGTTTGAAATACGGGGCGAGACAAACTGCAGAATACGAATTCGACATTAAAAATAAAGCGAACTGTAGTTGTATCATTTCGGGGACATTTTAACGAGATCAGTTGGTTGTTTTTGCTTCGGAAGATGTTTAGGTAATTTCGTGCTGTAAGCCAGAGGAAATACAAGGAAATATCGACAATCAAAATTAATTGACATTCATCTCGAAGATGAATGGCTCAATTCGGATGCACCCACTCATTTATCTCCAATGATTTATACTGAAAATTCAAGAATCGTCTTTGACAGTCGTGAACGAGGAACTGGAACTGTACGGAACAGTTACGAGAGTGACAGATCTCGTGAAGAAATTAAGAGAATAATTTTGATGATCGAACAGAATCTGCAGTTTCGACTAGAAATTTGATGAGTCGATAGAAACTGTAATGAGAAAAAGGAACGTAGTTCTTCGATGATCAGCTTTTGAACCATTCATTTTCTATTTGAAATAAAAAACACCTCGTTTGGTTTTACACGAATATTTTGTTTTTTGAGAATTATAAAAGTCAACACATATTCTCAAGACATATTTTTAGATAGAACATGGGAGAAAAAAGAGAGAGGACGATTACGATTCTATGTAATGAGGTCTTCAAAATAAGGGACCAGGTCAGTATTTAGGAAGAAAGGAATGAGGAAACAGGTCAGTATTTAGGAAAAAAGGAAATTAAGTTTTGAAAAAGATGATTACAATTTAGAAATTGTGAACAAAGAGAGTAATAATGACTAGAAACTGAAGGTAAGTTGATAATTCAATATTTTTTTTGCAAAAATTAGGCGATGTTGGAAGTTATGCTTGTTGGGAATATTTTAAGTTCATAACTAATTTTCTTCCGAAATGCTTTTTAACTCCAAGAAACATTAATTTTTTCTACTATATTCCATTCTTGAAAAGATTTAAGAATTTATATGATAAATCTGCCCTCCCAGATTTTCCCTTCAGGTACGATTTTGTTATGTATGAAAAAATTCGGGCAATTTTTAGCTCTTCAATTTAAACAGTCCCAGAGCTTCTCAAAATTTTTTTCTAGTTTTTCGTTCTTTCATAGAATAATTCAAGAAAAATAAATGTTTTTTTTTCAATTATTAAATTTAATTCAATATTATAATTTCGTTGTCAAAATTAACCTTCACGAATATATGCATCAATAATGAAATGAATAATGAGCATCAATTATTATAACGTTTTTGGTCGTAATTGTGTTCAATTTGAACACTATTAGAATCAAAAAATAATAATCTACAAATTTCGCAACAATATAAGATATGAAGAATACGTGAAACAATGAAAGTTTTAATTTTTTTCAATTGTTTCACAACTCGAAAAAATATAAAAAACAATATAAAGGGATGAAAACTGATTTTCTCACAGAACTTGGTGAGTGATATTTCTCAGGTAGGTGTAAAAAGTAAGATGAATTGATAACTTTTCACAAAAATCGAGGTTCCGATCAAGAAACTCAAGACAGAATGATTTTCCGTGCCTTTCACTCGAGAAAAAATCATCACTCACCATTTTAAATTTTTCTTCGAAAAAACCCAAATTTTTTTGCGAAATAAAAATATAGACAAATATGAATGAAAAAATGAAACGTTCGAAATATATAAATACCCAAATCAATATTTGTATCTAACTATCTGTTTATTCGAATAATTGAATTTATGACAAAAAAAGAAGAATGAAAAATGAGTTTCAAAGTTGCTACCAAAAATAATTAAATTTTTGAAAGAACGAAACATAAAATCCGTTTCTAAAATTCATACCGAAACTTCGACATTTAGCAGAATCTTCGCAAAATATTTCTCATTTCAGGGTTTATTATTTTAATACTGAAAATCCGAACATCATTTTCAAATTCTCGAAATCAAAAACAAGAAAAGCTCGAAATATATAAATAACAGAAACAATATTTAGGTGTGTATATTCGAATAATGGAAGTTATGACAAAAAAAGAAGAATGAAAAATGAGTTTCAAAGTTGCTACCAAAAATAATTCAATTTTTGAATGAACGAAACATAAAAATCGATGTTTCTAAAATTCATAAAGAAACTTCGACAATTAGTAAAATCTTCGCAAAATTTTTCTCATTTCAGGGTTTATTATTTCAATACTGAAATTCCTAGTGTTGAAATATCTGATTATATTCTTATGTCAAAAACGCCGAGGGAACTCAAAGGTCGATATTCGTACTCAAACAGCAGCTTTGACAAACGAAAAGAAACACTTTCCTAATCTTCAACTTCCCGCAATTCGAGGTTTTCTTCTACTAAATGTCCGGTCGAATCACGAAATTTCGTTCTACATTGAATTCGGAAATTCCTAAACCATCCTAAAAGCGCCCGAGGATTCTGGCGATCACTATCACTTCTAATTTCTTTTCGTACATCCCCAGCTACCAACGTTGAATCAGACTTAATGTTTCCTTCTTCACAACCGCTTCAATACCTACCAGTAATTCTAATATGCCTGCCCACTAAGGCGGCTGAGTCCTGGGAAAACGACAGGAACGTCTCTGCGTTGTTTTCCTTATCCTGCAGTCGAGCATCGCAGGTGGACAGGTCGATGTTCTGAAGTTCGCAGGTTTTGTATAACGAATCGCTGAAAGAAATAATTCAAAAGAATTGTAGTTAAATAATTCAAAATGATGATCGTTATTTATTAATAACGATCATTTAGAATTTGAAAGTTATCGAAAGAAAAAGTTCTAAGAAATGTTGTACGAATGATTGTGTCGAAAACTCAGGAAAATTCTATTGAAATATCATTTGAATTCTTGAGAAATATTTGTTGAAACATTTTGAAATTTATTGAACAATAGAAAACACTTAAATTTCAAAATCTTCCTTAATACAATAGAAATATGTTTCGGGAAAGTGACCCATCATCAAGTCGTTGATTTTTATAAGAATTTCTGAAATGAATCAATACAATACCGTGGAAGAAAAAAAAAAACAAAAACGTAAGGTCATTTGAATAAAATAATTACTTTGCAAGAGTTGACTTAAAAATGTACGTAAAATTCTTGACTTCTAATTTTTGAGTATAATTTGTTTGTTCTTGTTATTAAAGTAGAACAGCTCAGTATTTTGTGAAGTGGAAGCGGAAGAGCAAAAACTAAAGAGCTGAAAGTCATTTTATAATGTCCTTAAATATAAATTTACGTAAATTCTTGACTTCTAATTTTTAAGTATAATTTGTTTTGGTTTTGCCATTAAAACAGAGCCGCTCCGTATTTTCTGAAGTGGAGGAGAAAGAGTGAAAATTTATGATGTTGAAGGTCATTTTATAATGTTCTTAAATATAAATTAACGTAAATTATTGATTTCTAATTTTTAAGTATAATTTGTTTTGGTTTTGTCATTAAAACAGAGCAGCTCAGTATTTTCTGAAGTGGAAGAACAAGAGTAAAATCGTGAGAAGTTGAAGGTTATTTTATAATGAAATAATTATTTCGAAAGGTTCAGAAATTTACGTAAAATTTCTAAAATTAAAATTGAATTGATTCTGAAATTCTTGGTTTGTAGTTTTTAGGTATAATTTATTTGTTCTTGCCATTAAAATTGAGGAGACCAGCATTTTCAGAAAATTACAAAAATATCGTCTTCTATTTCTACATTGTATTGTCTATTCTTCATTGAAATGAGAAAAAATTTATATTGAAAAAAGTCCTTTACTTCAGAATTAAATTTGAGACTACTTTCTTCACGTTTAACGTAAATGCAAAGAAAGTTTTATAAGAAAACAATATTGAGTGACACATACCGATACTTGATAATTATATTCTAATTCACAGAAATCTTGAGAAAGATCGCTACATTAAGGTTCAAATTAAGGTCAAAACTCGACAACTATAAAATAAGATTACAAGCATGGAATTTACCAGCCATTAAAAAATTTTTAAACAAACTTTTCTAACTAAGTCTATAGGGTCCAAAAGGCGCGATAACCCAAACATATCGATCTTCAAGAATAGAACAGAAAATCAGAATCATAATTCATAAAAAAATCCTACCGGAAATTCATTCATCTCATTAATATGGCAACCTTCAAACCTGAAAGCCTATAAAACTCCCCTTTATTTTCTCCCTCTATTCGGGCCATTATTTGTTGAAAGCTCTTCGCATCTTTTAATAAAACCGTTGTCCAAAAAGCACCTGGGACTCGAAATAACCGAAATGGGACTTTGTGACCCGGAAAACCCAGAAAACTACGTATTGTGAATGGAAAAAATGACGTTCGAATTTCCATTCGATAATGTTTGGTCGGTAACATGAAACAGAATATACGATAAAAATAGGAAACTTATTTTACATCGCAATACTTACTGTAAAGTGATTCCACGTTGCGCAGGGAAAAACAGTTCATTTTCCCAGGTAGATTCGTCGCCTACTTCGAAACTTACACTAAAACATTCGCTACTGGATTTCTGAAACAAATGAAAATGAACGAATAGGTGAATGAACAAATGAAGTTGATAAGTTAATCAAGAACGATACAAACATTTTGAATTGTGTTACTATCCAGAAAACAGCTTCCGAACTGTTTAACTTCAGCAATTTTCTAGAAGTAAAACCACAAAATTCGTATGAAAAACTCAATCATGAACTTTGCCATTCTATCTTAGTGCAATTTTATCGATTTTATGCAGCGGAAAATAACAAAGACATAAAACTCTGTCGAACGTTTCCGCAAGTGTCATTCGTTATAGGCGAGATGTATTTCACGAAGAATACGTTTTCCAATTACTGTTTCCTTGATTGTTTGAGCTATAAAATGGTGGCGAAGAGGGTTCGAGAGAAGGGGAGGTTTTAGTACCAATACGTGGGTATATAAACAGGCCATCACGTGGGAGGTGAACTCGACTAAAAACAATGTTTTCTTGATGCTTTTCTGTGAGAATAACAAACATTTTGTCCGTAATAGAAGTTTCGACAATAACTAAGTTGTTTTTATTCATTGACATTTAGTGAAGTAAATAGTTCAACATTAACGCTTCCTTAGATAATAATCTATAGAAACACTAATTTAACGATATTGAGTTGTCTTTTGATTTTATGTTTGGATGATCAAGACAGAATTTGTGGAGTAACTGTATATCATTTCTGTATTATTCTTCAAGAGGCAATCATGGAAAATCGAGAAATATAAGTTCGTTACAATTATTAAATAAAATGTGTGTAAATCTGGAAAACAGTGATTTTGTTGCCATTTTATTGTTGAAGTAGATTTATCATAACGACTTCTTCAGATGCTAATAGAATACTCATTAACAACAAATTTGACAAAACAGGTGTAACAAGGGAACTCTAGAGTTCTAAGACTCTGGAAATTATCCAAGATATTCTATTGTAAATTATATATTTATTACCTGAAAAGGTTAACACGAGTGAATTTTTTAATTCTATCTGTTCATTGAGCAAATTTCCAGAATTTTTATGCCGATTTATTGCTACTATTTCCCAAAAATTTAATTGTCTACTTTTTGAATATTATGTAGCATTTTGAAATTCGCATCGGACGTGTGGTTTCCTGTCAACAAATGGATTATATAATTCGAATTGCTTTTATTATATGTGAAAGTGTATTTGTGTTCATGGATTCTAATGCCAAAATTTTTGCTTGATTTACTTATTTATCTATAATATAAAAATGAATAGCAAAATGTATTGGTAAGCGCATAACTCGACAACGCCTCGACCAATTTTGCCAATTCTTTCTTCGAAATATTCGTTAAAGTCCAAGGATGGTTTTTACGGAAAATTAATTCGATTAATTAACGGAAAAACCCTAAAAACAGCCCATTTCTTTTTCCCATACAAACGTTTTCTAAATAAAAATAACAATTGTTCAGAAAAAATTGAATTGGCGTACAAAGTTCGCAGGGTCAGCTAGTATATATATATATATATATATATATATATATATATATATATATATATATATATATATATATATATATATATATATAAAATTTTGATAAACTATTATATTTCCGATTTCTTTCAGGCTGATTCGAAATTAAATGTTTACCTTTGTTCCTAATTTGCGTATTTTTGTATACATAGTGGGTGTTCTTGAGGAATGCCATACGTCTAAAAATTATGGTCTATTCTGACAAGGAATCCTATCGATAGAATATATCTTTATATTTATTGTTTGAAAAATTCTTCGATATTATTTGATTAATGCAAAATTATCGAAAAGATAGCCACTCAATTATCTGGAAACAAATAAACTCCGCATTTCACATTTCTACAATAATTCACTGTTTTAGAAATAAAGATTTTACGATTTGTTTTAATTGCACAATAAGAACGACGCGAAGCAATCAAGTTTTCATTAACAGAGCTGTTAATAATTGTGAAACTCCCTTATAAAACCTCAAATATCAGCGATTCGTTCGGAAATGGCCACTCTGCGGATTGTTTATCGCTTTATCCATAACTTCATAATTCCATTTCTTCATTACTGCAGGATGCAGACAATTATTATCTGAAGCCTCTATTCCAGGGGCTTTTCTCGACGATAAATCTGAATCCTGGCAGATCTGAGGCCATTTTAGGGTGTTTTCGAATGTTCTATTCCCGGTGAAATACTTAAATTGCAATTTCATTTTATCGTATTTTTGAATGAATTGAAAAGAGATATGAGAAGTTCGAATACTTCGGTAGGAAGAGATTAGCCAATATTTGTTTTAATCAATGAATGAGGGTTCTTATTGGTTCAGTAACCAACGATGTTTCACTCAACTCTCCATTTGGAAAAACAACCCTGAGTTTCTATTTATTTTCTGGACATTTCCGTGTATTTTCCTTTACATGTTTCTGGGAATATGTGAAGGTATAATTTAACAAATATTAGTCATTTGAAGGCAGCGTTATTTCCAGGAAAAGAGTAATTGGAATTATTTTTATAAAATGAGTGAAATATTGTGCATATCACGAATGCTGCAGCATTTCCTGCATAACATAGGTGGTGTGTACGACATTAGTGATATTAACTGCATGAAAACCTACAACATAATGATACAGTTTTCAAAGTATCGCACTGTTGTTGTTGCTCCAATTGGTCGAAAAAAGTTCACTACTAATTTGAAATTTCTAACTCGTAGCGAAGACTAATAACGAGAATTATCTTAGTTCTCACTCATACAATGGTACATGTCCTTCTATTTCATGAAATACTTATTGAAAACGAAGGATTGGTATATTTTTAAATTATTTATTGATACTGTTCAGAAGAGAAATCACTTGAAAAAATTAAACGGTCTATTTGATAGTTGATTTATTTCAACCCAACGAACGAACATTTGAGATAACATAAGTATGTTTTTATCTTGATGGATAGTTTTTGTTCACTTTTGTTTTTATTTTTTTGTTCAGATTTTTCGGTAAATGAGTAAATAGATAACCTATGTGATATATTATTCATTTAGTAGTGTTTACGTGTACTGTGGTACACGTGGGTATCACATGAAGAAAAATTTAGAGAAAGAATAAAATATTGAAAGTGTATACCTTTGAAGTTTTGAAACTCATAGAAAGAGTGAAAGAACCTTACAACACATTGAACAAGTACTTAATTTAATAACATTCGTAATTGAAGTTCTCCACTTGCTGAGTACTGTTTTAAGCAACAGAACAACCCTTCGATCATTTCCGGATGTTCACCTAACATCCTGAATATTCACGAAGAAATTTCGACGATTCAAAACTATTAATTTAACAGAATTTTCGATAGAAGCCCAGCAAATAGTTCAGAATAGAATGTCATACTCTAAACTGAAGCCAATTGGAGCATCTTTTGTGACTGAAGCGATCCGAGAACACCTCAGTAATGCTGAACATCGTGGACTGCGTTCCCAACATGCAATAAATTAATTAGGTCAGAATATTTATGAGTCGTGAACTTTTCTAACTTCAGCGATGATTAATGCACCGCGGGCGAGAGTTAAGCATCTGTTGTAGGGTTGAAGGTCTAGCAAGTTTGGGAGCTTTTGTAGCGATAAAAGATCCTGCCGATACAATTACGATGCTTTGCGTTTTCAATTCTCAGCTGAACCTGCTTCCTTCGAGTGGGTAATATGACTATTCTCTACTTCTTTGTGGAGGACTTTCTCTGCATTATAAATTTCAATTATTGAACAAATTAATTATGCCCGAATCACTATTTTGCGAGAATATAATATAAGAGTTACAATAAGAAACAATTCTCTATTTCCTAATAATATTTACATTGTGAATTACTCTTGATAAGTTTGTAGATATGTAATAAGTATGTATTTGAACTGAGGGGATCACTGAAGTCACTGATAATATTTTAATAGCACAGAAGAGCATGTTTCTAAGTATGTATTAAAACTGAGGGGATCACTGAAGTCACTGATAATATTTAAATAGCACACAATAGCATGTTTCATCACAAAAACTGTTATAATTATTTTTTTTCGTCGCATATTTGCAATTTCGCGCAATTTTTTGGTGTAAAGTATTGGATATATTTATTTCTGAATTGATTAAAATGTAATTATTTCCAATTATATTTCATTGCGATTTTTTCAATTAGTCTCTGGTGAAATGAAAGAAAACTACTCTTTTCGAAATTTGAGAACATATTTCATTTTTCTCGATTCACACGAGTGAGTTGAGGTCCTAGGAGACTGAGCGATACTAAAAGTGTCAGTTGTTATTGCATATGAAAATATTTCTGTTATAACATGTTTTCTATCGATATAATTATATTATATAATTGAGTAGGTTTAATACCTTACATATATGTTTTACTCAGACATTTTTCTTGGTAAAGAGTTTTCTTAAATTAATGAATAAGTGAAACTTTCATTCAATAATATTCATTCCCGTTTCGGTTATGAAGCCTTCTTCAAAGGGATTGCAATAACAGCGAAAAATGGACATCACAATTAACAGTCATATATTCAAAATATTTGAGAACTCACTACGAAATGATAAAAATCAAAGTGTAGAAACATTCTAGAGATTGATTTGAGATACGAAATTTTTAGATTCTAGGGTTTTGATTCTCAACATTTTATAGTGAGTACTCAAAGAATTTGGTTCGCGGAAGAACTGTCAATATAAAATGAGTGTTGTAAAAAAATGGAATAAAAAAAAGATGTAAAATTTATCAATGAATTTCAGCATAGGGAAATGCATAAATAGTAATGTCCTTCCTCTGTTTTCGTAGTCATTTTGAAAAGGGCTCCATAATATATATATATATATATATATATATATATATATATAAAAGAGGAACTGACTACAAGAAAAAGAATTCTGTAGTTCTCGTGCTATAATACCGCACTTGTAGATATTCGATATCATAGTTTACTACAGCTTTCTTTCGATAATTTTTTGACAAATTATTCTGAAGAACATTAGCAGAGCTGGCTATGTGAATCATGAACAATAAGATGTCTCCATTATCCTTTTCGGGATACACGTTAGAGAATATTGAAATCGATGCCTTCATTCATCGAAAGGTTGATACAGTTACTGTTTCGTACTACAAGGTACTCATCAGTTACGCCACGTCCAACAAATGAGAGGCAACGTTCAATCCTCATATACCCTCCTATTGATTGTAAGACATAAATATAAAGTAAGTCGTATACGGACAACCGCATACTGGATGGCTCATTACTCCATCAAATCAGATGAAATTGTTCAAAAAACTCGAATTCTAAAATGTAGTATCTTAATTGATAAGGACGTGTGAAACTTACAATGTTAGATGTGTTCATGTGCTTTTCATTGATTCCTAAGATTTGACATGTACATTAATCTATGCAATTATATATGCATACGAGTTACTGTATATTTCTGTCTTAAAAACATTAGGAGGGTATGTGAGGATTGAAGTCGTTGCCTTTCATTTGTTGGACGTGGCGCAACTGATGAATACCTGTAGTAAGAAATAGTACCTCTATTACGATTTCAATAAATGTAGACATCTATTTCAATATTCTATAACATTTATACCTAAAAGGATAATGAAGACATCGCATGTTCATGTTTCACATAGCCAGTTCTACGAAATGTTCTTTTGAATAATTTGTCAAAACAATTATCGAAAGAAAGCTATAGTATATTATGATATATAACGAGGTGAGAATTTTAAATCTGGAGAGAAATAAGTCCACCGAAACGTTCCCATGCGCCTTTGTTGTCAGTAGCTGCCGTCTGTGATCGTTTCCAACGTAAATGTGTCAATTTATTTTTTCTGAATGGAAAATATATGAAGAACATTTCACTTGTCGTGTGCAAAATTCCGCAGGCTTTGTCAAATGATTTCATATGCTGATTCAAACGTGGGGAGGAATTCAGCAGAACCGGTATCGAATAAAGTATGGAAATGACGCCTCCCGCCTCTCCAACTTTGTCATGCTGAATTGCATATTTTGGAGGTGCCGCTTGTGTGTCGATGTCGTTAAAAACATGTTTTCAATATTGTAGTTCGCGCAGAATGTGGAATTTACCGAAGACGAAATTATTCATTCTTTTTTTTTCTCGAAGAATAATGTTTTTCAAGTTTACATTTGTGTCATAACCTCAAAAAAATGACCCTCATTGAAGATTTTATGCCTGATCATAATTTTCATTAACCTAACCTTAAAAAAAAGTTAGTAAGTCATTAGTACTAGTCATTTTGATATTCCGTCTCCTCACTAGGAATTCAAAGAATTAAAAAGTCTCCTAGAGACTTAATTTCTCTCTCAAGAGTAGGGATCAAGTTTCCCATCGCTTGAAGTATTTGAATTGGTTTACTACGATAGACGTCAATTGCATATTACTTGTATGGTACATCGGTACATCAGATTTTAAACCGAAAAATCCCTGTTTATAAATCCCATTAGGATATATAAAATATATCCTAATATTGTGTAAGCTTAGGTTAGGATATATATTAACTTAGGTTTTTACCCAGCTTCCTGATCTAGACACACAGATCTTCACGTGATACCTAAACATAAGAAGAAATTATTTGAGATATGCTTCTCGTTTATCGCAGCAAAAGTTTACAGTTCTATCTCGCCTAATATCGAAAGTAAAACTATGAAGAGCTTTGAAAACTTCTGAAATAAGCCTACTTGCGTTAGCGACTATCATTCAAACCATTGTAATTATTGTAATTAACAGTAAAGCATCAGAATAACTTTTTGTAGTTCTGTTGCTTCAATTATACTAATTTCACTGCGCAACAATCAAATTGTTACGGTCTCAAAATAATATCTTTTCGTTTACTAAACTTTTATATTTCATAAATTCTTCTTTCTCAATTTGCAGAAAATTTGATTTTCGAAATTGGCAACATTGTTAATTTCCAAAATACATTATTTGTCAAATAACAATTTTACTGCCAGAAGATTAATAAGTTTGATACTATTGCGGTAAACGGCGAAATTTATTGCATTTCGAGCATATATCTTGTTCTGGAGTGTTTTGAGGAGAGAAATAAGCATGGAAATGTGTAAATTTATTCAATAATTTCTGTTAAATTTGTGGCGAAATAACCTTTATCTCACAAAAACGCAATTTGACGCCTTTTGTGAAGAGTGCATATAAACATTATATTTGTATGAATGTATGAGACCAAAAAGAGTTATGGGCACACAAATTTTGCAATTCGTGTTCAGTTGTATAACGAGAATTCCTGAGAAATAAAAAACTATCCATGGCTTTTGCTGCGCCTGTGATTTGTCCGGAGCACACAAATCACATGGACGATAGCTATTTTTGCTTGATTCCGCCTATAAAATAGGAAATAAAAGCGGGACTGTCAATTAAGTGTCGAAATTAAATTAAATGAAAATAAATAAAAACAGTTAAAAACCCATATCTTGCATTACTTACTCGACCTTTTCACATTCAGACAGTTTACTACTTCTTACACCCCCAGATTTATGAGTTGGAAGCAGAAGATAAAGACAGTGTAGAAGAAGAACTCAACGAGCCTCCAAAAGTTGAAAAATGAAATCTCCTCCAGGATGAAGCAATGTTTTATCCTGCTGGTTCAAATGTGGAAATGCTCAGATTGGATTGAGCTCTTTGTTATATTTCTTTCATTTTATTCATTTAGTAATTATTCAACATTATGTTATCATTTTCTGTAATTGGGTATCATAACTGTTGAAAATAAACAACTTCTCATTATTATCATTATTTTCTATGTCATATTAATTTTTTTTAAACCCAACATTACAAAGAATTTAGTAATGATCATCTTAAATTTATTAATTTAAGTCTTTCGAAAGCGAGTTAGAGCCTAGATGAATAATTGTGGAGGAGAAACGTTCGTGTTGTTCTTCATGTTTGGTTAAGTTCATCTTAAATTACCTTGGATCGGGTTTTTGTTATTATTTTTTTTTGAAGTGAAATAAAATTCTGAATTAAAATAGAAATAAAATTGAACTCACCTCACACACAAATTTCATACTTTTTGTGAGTGAACTATATTTATTTATTTGTATTATTTGCATTAATCACTTATTGTCAAATTTCCTTTTGAGTTCGAAAGTTATGTATTTTCTAAATAGACATTATCATTATTATTATTATCAATAATTGACTCATGAACTTTTTTTTGTGGCTCAGTAAATTTTTTATCTTAATTCTAATTTTTTGTTGCAATTCGATGATTGTTTTAGTTTCTGAGTAGTTATAAAATTCTAATTTTCCATTTCTAGTTGTAACATCGATTTTATTGGTGTGTACTCTGAGCTTTAGTAACTACTGTAATGTTGAATGTGAAAATAAAGAGCTTTTATTATAATTATTATTTTTATGCAAATCATTACTCCTATCGTAAAATTTCTTTTTCCAGTGATTTCTATTCTTGAAATTAAATGAAAAAGAAGATGAGTTTGATTAAAAAAAAACAAAAGTGAATATATACATTCAATTAAAACATTTAGCTCTATTTTTGAAACGATACCAAATCAACAGGCCGAAATGAGCATTCAAGTCACGACAACCTGTGAACTTCAATAACGAATTCAACGCTGTGTCTAATATCAAATTCAGTGGAAACGTTATCCTGGGAAGCGAATCGAATGAAATTTCAAAAGGCATTATCTGTTTTCGAATCGAGCTAGTACAGCCCCGATTACGCCTTCGAGTGATATTGACAATTTCCGACAGCGAAAAATTATTTTTACGCCAAAAATTCTGAGTTGGATACGTGACTCGACTGAAGAAATTAGGAACCGAAGAACTGGAACGGGAATAAAATTACAGACTCATAAGTCACGATCATTAATGATATGTTGGGCATTCCGAGGGATGATTCATATTCTAGGAGTGTGTTTCTAACTCGAACATTCACAGGAACTGGCCGTTTCCATGACAAATAATATTCGGGGTGTGGAAATGAGAGAATCCAACAGGATCCGACTTGAAAATGGATTTAGTAGTTCCACGATCTGACGTGGAACGATTGTGATAAGGATGATTTAATTTTGAGCTATTAGTTTTTCAATTTATTCCTCATTTATGCCATACGATCACGTTCCAAGAGAAATTCCTCTTGTGAGACTGCACTGTTAAGAATATGTTAGGAGTGTTTTAGAGCTATGGATAAAAGAGACGTAGTGATTATAGTATTGTTGGACTTCAGAAGGGCATTTGAACACATCGTTCAAAAAAAATGTTCATTTGTTTCCTTTCGGACAGCAATGGAGTTGATTTTGGCGTAACTCAGGGTACGGTTCAAGGTCCACTGCTTATTTCCATGTACAAGAACGTCTACTTTCTGGTGAATGGGCCTTAGAAGAGTTTAATAAAAATCCACTGTTTTATCGAAAATTTGTGTTCAGCAAGGAGGCTCATTTCTGGCTTAACGGATAAGTAAATAAACAAAATTGTCGCATTTGGAGTGATGAACAGCCAAATGCCAAACAAGATTTACCGATGCTTCCCGAAAAAACGACAGTTTGGTGTGGTTTATGGGCAAGTTGAAGGATGGTTTATGGACAAGTTGAAGGATGAATTTGGTGAGCAGCTTATCTATCGAAATGTCTCTGTGTATTGGCCGCCAAGATCATGCAACTTGACGCCTCTGGATTATTTGTTGTGGGGTAATGTAAAGTAGTTAGTGTATGTTGACAAGCCGAACACGATTGAAGCCTTACAGGATAGTATAATACGTTTAATTCGTGGGATACAGGCCGAAATGCTCGAAAAAGTGACGCAAATTCAATCTTCCGAAAGGACCATTTGATACGGAGCTGTGGACAGTATTTATATGAAGTTGTCTTTAAAATGTGAATGGAAAGGCCAAGTTATCAATTTCAATGAGAATTTTTAATATATGGTGACAGTTGAGTGTTTTATTCGACTAAAAAAGAACTACGCTTGAAAAAAATTACCCTTTATTCAACTTGCTTTCAGTAAACCCAAATGTCCAAACTTTTCATCAAACAGATTCAAACATAGAACAACTGATCGATAGAACCGAAATTACATCTCGCGTCCTAAAAACTTTCGTCATAAAAACAAGTTTTAATCTCTCCGAGATCTTATCACCCGTCGTCTAATCCTTCGTATTCCAACCGCGGGAACTTAAATAATTCTTCAGATCACTTGTGCGTGCCTGTGCACAAACCTCACCCGTTCATTGGTTTCCTGTTCAGCCAGTCGTCTCAAACTCTACTTGACATGTTGATCACGTAGCTGTGCGCTTCCAGATCATGTTGCTTTAACGTGCACACTTGTTGAAAATATTGGCAATTTTTCAGAAATAACAAAAACAAAGAATCACCGAGGATGCTGTTTGTTTCGAAGTGAAAGATCCCCGGTTGTGGAATACATCCACACTTTATATTCGAACATTTTTTTGATTCGAATATTGATCTCATAGTTATCATCATTTCAAAGGTATTGATATGGAAGCATATAATACAGAGCTTTGAATGAAATGAAATATAATGTTATTATTACTACGATTGTTCCCCATGAGGAGAGCAAATTGAATTCGCAATTCTGAGGTCTTTTGCTTCATCTTTTATGCCCCCCAAAAACGCTTTATTCTCTCTGAATACTCTTTCTCCCGTTCATCTGTCCATTTTATTTCAGGTTGGCGATTGAGTTTTTGCTCAAACTCCATATGTGCGATTTTATAGCGACACTCAGTGCGATCTTCGAGATTTTTTATATTGAGCTATTGTAGATCTTTTTGGACCTCTTTTAGCCACTCTGTTCCGCATTTACTCTTTATAATTATATCAAGTAGTTTTTTCAGTTCTCTGGACTGTTTCATTATGTAGACCTGTTCATAGAACTTTGCTCGTCGTTTTCTGATTTCTTCCGTTATCGTATTTGTCTTTTGATAAAGTTCATTCTGAGCTCTTTTCATCCAAATGCCGTTTCTATTTATTGACCCGTAAATCTTTCTGAGAATTTTCCGTTCTTGTTTTTTTATTTCTCTAATTCTTGAATGACCGTCAGAAACCATTGTTTCAGCTACGTAGATTGCTTCTAGAAGAATCGTTGTGTCATAATTCCTCATGTTGGTGCTTCTCCAAATGCACTTTTTGTTATAGTACGCCCATGTTAGCTTGTAGGCCCTTTGGAGTTTGGTAATTCTCTGTTAATTAGCGATTCGGTTTAGACCTGCATTGACTAGTGGCCAATTTTGAGCTGTCAACAAAATTTACCTACTCAATACCTAACAAGTACCAACCCTAACATTTCAAATAGTGTTGCAAAAAAATTTTATTTTATCATATCATCATTGGTCATCTGCAAACAAATTATGAAGTTAATGGAATTGTCTTATAGAATGATTGATCTTATAGATATAATGGATCTGAAAGATTTTCCTATGACGGAAAGTTATATAAAGGTAATGTCAATTCACCTGGTGCCAATTTATGAAGAGAATATCAAGAGACCTACATGAGGTCCCTGAGGCACCTCCATCAAAAAAATAATCATTGATGCGAGAATACACAGATCAAGTCTAAACTTTATGAAAGTGAGTCTCAAAAAGACTGAGAAATTGATATAAAATCCTACTTCACCAATTTTTTCGATAACTAAATCCTTAATAGAATATATAGGTACTCAAGTCTCATTATGCAAACAATGAGAACCTTTTATATTTTCGCTTCCAAAATTTGAAGCAGTTCACAGATAAAATTCAAAGCAATTGCTGGAGAGATTTGAAAATGCTGAAAAAATTTCGAGTGTGTTTTTATAGAGTTACTTTCAGAACTTCTGGAAATCTTGGCATAGGAAACAAAAAAAAACCCCATTGTTTACTACGAATGTCTTATTGAGTTTATTTCTCCTGAAATTCTGGTTGAATTTCCTCAAGAATGAAAGATGAATTTACATTATGTAAAAAATATTTCAAGTTTTATATACATATAGCAATTGCATAACGGAGTATGTTTACATTTCTGCATAATATGGGTGATAACTTCAGATATGTTCTTCTGGAATATTCTCGTACAGTCCACTTGATATAGCATTCAAAATGCTGAAATGCATTTCGAATTTCATTACGTCGGTATAAAGCTGATACTTATTCTGGAGGATTTTTGGCCGCGTCACCTGGAAACCCTTACAAATTCGAGTGTTTCGCTTTCCAGATTATCCTTCAAAAGAATACGTAATCTATTCCGAGTCAGCCTCCTGTGAACTTCCCTGGGCTATCTCCGATCGCTCCAGTTTGTATATAGAGATACTGCCTTTGCAATTATTGTTGATGTTCGATATGTAAATGAAGATGTTTGTAGGCAAGATGAACGATTCATTTAAGCTTGAATAGAATAGTCTCGGAGAGAAAGACCCTTCTTCTCTGACAGGACCGTCTGCTCGATATGTCCTACTAAATACCGCAATTAATTATTGTAATGCCTACAAGTTAGGAGGAATATTTCTTGTCGTTGTTTCTTAAATTCCGCGTAATTCAATACGGTATATTTTATTTTAATTTTCTGTTTCGATTCCATTGCACTCTGACGGTACATGAAAAAAGGGACGAAGTTTCTAGGAAATAACGTACATCAACGAAGTTAGCCGCCAAGGGGACCGCCACCAGAGGCCTGATAATATGGCAAGGGTCCCCACAAAGCTGAATCCCTCTGATATTTAATATCTGGGACGAGTGATAGTTTTAAAGTTGCACCGATCTCGAACAAACTCTAAGACAAATGCTAAGATGGTATGGTCACGTTAAGCGACGTCCCGAAGACCATAAAATAAAAAAGGGCCCATGGCTACACAAAAGAGACAGCGTGGTAGACCACCAACTTCTTAGTTGACAAATGTCTAGAGAGACATGAAGAGGTTGGGGCTATCGCATGACGATGCTAACCAGCTGAATGAATGGCCTCAAGATCAAGAAAGCCGACCCTCGTAACGGGACAAGGCGAGGCCACAGAAAGAAGAGGAAGACTATGTAACGTGTGATTTTTTAAGAGTTAAGTGTTTCAGGTTGGCGGCACTGGTTGGTAATGGAATTCGAACGTCATCTGTCTAAGTGAAAAGTTTTCAGCATACTCTGCCATTTTATCATGGAAAGACTTACAAACGAGCAACGATTGCAAATTGTTGAAATTTACTATCAAAATTCGTGCTCTCTAAAAAAATTTATATCGTTTGTTACGACCATATTATGGTCGTCGCAATAGACCTGGTGAATCAACAATTCGTCCTGTTATCACCAAATTTCGCACCAAGTTTACTTTGATGAACCATTGTCTCGCATGCGTACAGTGCGTATTGAAGACAATATTGCAGCCGTAGCGTACAGTGTTAATGAGGATCGTGTCAATTGGTCGTCGTTCTCAGCAATTGGGAATGTGTCAAATTGGACCTTCCGAATGGACCATTTGATACGAAGCCACCGACAACATTTACTCGAAGTTGTCTTTAAAATGTAAATATCAAAGGCCAAGTTATCAATTTCAATAAAAATTTTGATTGCATTTGAAAACATTCGATGCAAATTGAGTGTTTTATTGCATTTAAAAAAAACCACGCTTAAAAAATCACCATATATTAAATAGGCTGAAAAACCTGAGGCCAATAGTATTTTGTATGAATTTCTCATATAATAAAGAACCATTATAATTTTCAAAATTATATATGTTAGCAAAGATTATTTTAACAGACGTTACTTGCAGATAGTTCAGCATATTTTTGACTGGTATATATCTATTGCACTTCAAAATTGTCCGCATATATAGTGTTCTGTAATTTTTGTATTAGTTTTTCTTTGATTTGAACAGCAATAATTTCATCACTCATTTAGGCAGATCTTCACTTTCAAAGAAAATTGAAATTTCACAGAACGTATGATTAGTATCTAAATAATACTGAATTCGACATGAAATCTGTGAAGATAATTTCCAATTCGGCTCTTAGATGAAATCATAGTAGTCCACGCGAACAAATCAAAATGCAAATTTCAATCAATGCCATTGCGAAATAATATTTATCGAATAACGGAAAATCGAAGTCGACTTCCTGTTGCCAGGACGAACGACAATATCCTGCGGTAACGTCCTCAGAAATTATCCGTGTTAAACTGCCAGAAACGATTTCACGGTTTGTGCGTGAAGATTCATTAGAACAGGAAGGGCGTATCGTTTCGCTAATTGGAAAATTCGGGCGGATTTGTACTGAAAGCGGAAGAATTTTCGCTTTCTTCATTTCTATCTGTCCTGAAAGTTGGAAAATCATTCGTTTTTCGCCATAGAGGTAGTGAAGGAGAAATGAGATTTCATTTTGATATATCATCAGTCGGAAAACTTTGGGAAATTATTCCAAATAATATTTTGAACTCATAATAAAATCGCTATAGTGATTTCTGGTAATTTTTGCCAGAAAGCAGTAAATATTCATTACAAATAGCTGTACTTCTGTTATTTCAGCAGTCTGGAAATTTGCAGACAATAAAGAAAATGTATGTGGAGACCGAATTGTATAATGCCAGACATAATTTATATTACTTACCATCTGCCAGATCGAAAAATGTTAAAACTCGAGTGTGAGCGAAGTAGGATTTTTAAGTAGTTAGATTATTAATTTCTGCAAGTCAGGAAAAGAACATGTATAATTCTCAATTTAGAAAGTTTTAAGGTTTTAGTTTAGTTTATTTTTCACACACGAAAGAGAATATATGAAACAAAACAATATTGAAAATTCTTTTGAAAATTTTCATAACGCATTGACAGTTTAAAATTCTTTTCATGATATTATAATATTAAGTCTTTATTTTCCTACAGGTAAAAACACCCAGTCACGGGAAATATTCGTGAAAATATATAGAGTATTAACTCCTAATGATAAAATGCAAATGTTCAAAAAATGATTATCAATAAAGAAAACAATTATAATGAATAATAGACAATCAAAATATGGCTTACTTCAGAATTCACTATACATGAAAAGAGTCTAAGTAAACATGTCTGATGAAAGCACACGAGTCACTATTGATATCACATTTGTCAGACACATCCTCCAATAGCGAACATATATATCTAATGGGTGATTGTACGAGGGAATTAGTTTTCGGAGTAGCCAATGAAAAAATTGACTTGAACGTGAACATTGTCTAGGAACATGAAGATCAATAAAGCCTATAAGGGTAGGACAGTCTATATAACCATGTAAGAGGTTATACATAAACTTCAGAGACAACAAGTTCCTGTCAACTTCGAGTGTATAAGGTCCAAACCTGTTTAACAGATCAGTATGGCTGTATCCTCTAGTCGACTAAAGTGATCTTCCCTCCAAATTAGATATTCGAGAAATTTTCGCTGTATCGACTATAAATGATTTTTATGACAATTGTAAACAGGACGCCAAATCATACTTCCAAAATCTAAGTTGCTCTTTACAAGCGCATTAAGTAATTCTATAAGTGTTTTTGTATTGGGAAAAGTGTCCAGCATTACGCACAATAAACCCATAAGATTTGAATGGTGTCGAAATTGTTTTATTTATATGAGAAACAAAAGTGAATTTCTGATAAAATTTCATACCGAGGTCTCGAATTTCGGAGACCCTGGTCAGAATGGTTTCGTTACTTGTGTAGTCAAATTTGTATAGTCCGTTTCTTTTTAGTGAATGTGATAACGTCACATTCAATTACATTAATATTGAGTTTATTGTGTTAACACCAATCAGAAACGACGGTGAGGCAATCCTGTAAGCTTACGCAGTCCTCATATGTTTAGATTTTGCGATGTATTTTTAAATCATCAGCATACATGAGACTATGAACTGCTAAACACAAACAGCCTATTAGATCGCTTAGAAAAAGAAGAAACAACAGTGGGCCTAAATAAGAGCCTAATTCTCTATTTCATTATTCGATATTTCTAATTCTTAAACATTATTCGATATACTCCACATAACTTTAAGGCTACTAACCTATTCTCAGGACTTCAGTGAGCTAAATATTAGGAAATAAGAATGCAAATGAAAATCTCTCTCGGATTTATTTCACATTACAATTCTTCTCGATATATCCACCTTGGAGAAAATATTTTCTGTGAAAATCAGATTACAGCAGACACGTTGCGACTCGTTTCATAATATTAAACAATTTTCCACTCGCGAAAAGGCGAAGAAACGAGTAACATTCAGACTGCATGATAAAGTTGCTGCCCCGGTTATGGGAATCTCGTGCTTAATTCACGATTCGGAAATGCTGCGTACCGAGAGCGGATGCAGCCCACATAATAAAACGGGGGATGAATCAGCCCCAATCAAAATAAGCGTGGCGTAAGCGTAAAAGTGAAATATCGCGACAACGCAGTGAGATTTCCCCAAACGCGAATACGATGATAATTCTGCGTTATGAGACGAACGAATGGAAAATTAGTTGTTATTCTCACGAATACACCATTATAAGTTCCGAGATAGAGCGAATAAGAACAAAAACCGCTAATCTACACATTTAATGGCAATGTAACTGATTGCCATCTGTACATGGAAGATGTATGTGAAAAACTAAGTTAGGAACTTCATTTACGTAGTATAACCGAAATGAGAGATTGTAAGAATAATTTTCCGTTTTTCTGTGCGTTTGTGCGTGTTCATCTCAGAAACAGATGCATTTATTTTAGTATAAGATCTGGCATCAATTTTTGGGTAGTTATTTGAGGCAAGCTGAAAACATGCTCACATATCCCTCATGATATATCCCAATACGGAATTGCAAACCTGACTTGTGAGTAGCGGGGCTGAATCGACCCCTCAATTTTTAAAATGAACTATTTTTTCCCCATAAATATATTTGAGGCAAAACGCAATTTATATGTTTTATTTATACAATTTATATGTATTTATTTATATGTTGCAGTGTATACGACAGTTAATGAATACCAAAAAAATAAACTAGATGATTTAATCGGGGTTTTAACATTGCCAGACGCATGTAAAAATATTTTGCAAAAAATTTTAAAAAATGTATTTGAGGCAGCTTGAAATTGTGATGGAGTATTATCTATAACTGAAAGATAAGATTCCCGAAAAGACAGATCATTTTGGTGGGACTTTTCAGCTGCCAACCCCTAAAAATTTAGGGGTTGATTTTAAAAGATACTTTTCAAAAAAATTCAAAATTTACCTTCTCTTCTGAACAAACCTCGTATTCTTTGAAGAGTTCCTTATAATAAATAAATTTACACACAGATTCTAGCGACCTCACGTCAAAAATACCTTTGTCGATTAATAATCATATTGAATGCCGTATGTCAGTTTTCCTGAGAATTACCTATAAGTAATGCTTCGTTTTATTCAACTGCGTTAACTTTATTATATGTAAATGTTCACATACAACGATTATATTCTGCAAATTGGTCGAAATATGAATCCGTGTGTCAAGTCAATGGGGCAAAAACCTGTCATTTAAGAGCTATATTTCATACAATTCAATATAAAATAAATTGGAAATGTTTTGAAACATTTAAATATAGAAATATAAAGTAATAGAAATTTTACTCAAAATAACAACATATACGAGTTAAATTCTACGCAGTAAAATTTTATAGTTTATCATTAATCGATTGGGCCGCACTTGGTGAAAATCTAAATAGGTACATAATTTAAAGAAAACTAAGTAGTTTTCTGATTTTCGCTATAATTAATTTTCAACATGACAATATTGTTTCGCCAATACAGTGGCTTCATCAGATGTTGATGATAAACTGAATGATAAACTTCCGATTGAGACTGAATGATAAACTTTATAGTTTATCCTTAATGCACACTCTGCAGAAACAAATTGAATCATTTCGAAATGATTTCTACTTTCATTTCATTTGATATCTGTAGGGAATGACCTACGCCTTTGAAATAACCTAATTTGGGTATTTAGAAGATTCAAAGATGACTATTGAATGATGAATTGGATAGAAAAGAACTTGTTTTCCTTCTACTTGATATTTTTGGAAAATGAGATATGGAAGAGTACATACACGATAACTAACAAGAATAAAAATCAAATTATATTTTCACAACACTTCCTGATAAAACTTTATTGAACTACATTTAACAGAAAAAGCTCTTCTCTTTAACGCTGAAGCAATATATTTTTCATGACACTCATCTTTCATTTTAATGACGTCGTTTGGGATCGTAACAAACGTTTATGTTGATATCAACTGCATATTCATTCGATTTTATATGAGAGTTTCTAACCTTATGATTAAATCCATATTGAATAATATCTTAACTCTTACATAGGAATATTCAATTGAACATTTCATCGAAAATTGAATCAGTTTCTCTCGATTTTCAACTGAATTTTGATTTTATAACATCGTATTTCTTTAGGCAGCTATTTATTTCCTATTCGCAAAATTTCAATGGATCATCAATATTTTGAGCTATAATTCGTAGAATGTCGTATGTAAACTCTGAGAATTACTTATGATTAGTAGGAAGAATGTTCAAAACCCGAATAAGAACATATTTTATATATTTTTAACTTGTAGCAATGATATTATTTACCGAATTCTTGATTTCACAGCGAACAATTCACGTTTCGGCAAATTATAATTATAATGAGTTCTTTATTCCTAACAGGTATAATACTCAATTTCAAAAAATGATAATATAATGTTGAATAATAACTAAATAAATGACATGAAAGAAATATAACAAAGCGCTCAATCTAATCTGAGAAAAACCAAAAAAGTAACTAATAATTAAATAATAGAATTAAATGAAATATTGCAAAGAATTCGACCTGAATCAATTCATTTTAGTCAATTTCTATTGATCACAAACGAGAATTTTGCCTAGGAACACGAAATTTAGAAGCGGACAAGAGAGGAGGACAAAATAAATACTGTTGTGCAGTAATTTGTGCAAGAATTTGAGTGATTAAGTTTCTCTCTTGCTCTGCAATGAGATCGAACTAAATCGAATCAATAATTCGTTATGATTGACTTCTCTCTGTGGATAAACTTCATCCTTCCTCCAAACTAAGAATTTCAAGAACCTTCTCTGAATGGCCTCAAGATGGCGCTGATGACAAGTGTATATAGGATGCCAGATAATGCTGCCATACTCCAATTTGCTACGGATTGGGGAATTCCTATGAATGTTGAGGAATTATTGAAATATTTGCATTGCGTATAACTAATCCATATATTTTCGAGGCAAATGAGTTGGGTGATGTGTGGAGTGACGGAAAGCTTCTGATCGAAGACTATACCAAGATTTCTTACCATATCAGAACGAGAAAGAACCTGACCACCGATGCTATAATCACACTCAATTCCATCTTTTTTCTTTGTGAAAGAGACATTACACTTCGAATATCAGCCAATATCGAATACACGGCAAATATCGAAAGTTCTCGAGAAGTTGAATTAATATAATTAATTCTGTACCGTCAAAAACAGAAAGGAAAGTTACAATGTCCTATCAAAATACACGCTCAGTATTATCTTCAAACTTATGCAAACATTGACCTATTTCTGTCGTGTTGAAACCTAAGGGCAACTCAGATTGTCTGGGTACCTTCCGACAATAATTAAACAGAAACTTGAATTGAATTTTTTATTTCAACCCCTACAAAGTTTATTAAATCAGATTGATAATTAATTGAGGAAGTGTTATTTGTTACACTTATTAACAGTTTTTTCGCAGTTATAATGATCGATACAAAAAATTGTGAAAGAAAAGGATCACTTGAAATTCGAATATTCTTATATAAGAGGCTTTCAGAATGATTATATGTTAATATTTGGAATACTAGAAGTTAGCGAGGTAATATGTTGAATTTTTCAATATCTGTATTTATCGTTTTTAATAATTTGTCGCAGTCGAAGATTCCTCGATAAATTCCGAAAGATTTCTGAAACCGTTTCCCAGATTTACACACTTTTGACAATTGTGACGTAGATTTCACCATTCGAAGGCGTTTTCAGACTGACAGTCAGTTCAGACTTCAATAAGTCCAACAAACCTATCATCAAAGTGGAACATATGTACAAATTGTCAACTCAAAGCTTGTGAATCTGGAAAAAATAATTTATAACTCACTTCATTGTTGAATTATATTTTTGCATACATGAAGTGAAAGATGCAACATTCAAAACCTGAAATTATACGACTGGTGTTCACAATTCACAAGACAGAAGATCGGAAGTGTTAATTTGAAGAAATTTTCGATATTCCATGACACTATAAATTTGCATTAGTACGAAAAATTCCAAAACATTTACAACTTTACAATATTAAACTACCAGTATTCAACTGGAAGTTAATCAGGTTCCGTAAAGGTTTATGGCCTTCGAAATTTCGAATGATTATCTGAATAATTCAAATGAAATATATCACCTAGAAAATATCCCCAAGCCTTCTCTCGTATCTGAAACGATAATTAATGACAATTATAAGTACTAACCTGTGATCTACAAAGCATATGCTTTCGTGTCTGGTGTATCTCACTACTTTGGACAGGTGGCGTTGGTTCTGGGGTAACAGCGGTGGAGGGAGGTAAAGTTCTAGTGCAGTCCGGTTCTGATCTTGAATCTTTTAGAGCTGAATCTGTGGTGGGTATTGCTCCGTGTCTCATCTCCAGTGTATCCAAATGATTCAAACTCCTAGATCGAACCTGAAACAATGAATTAACTAATTATCTTCAACAATTTTGACAAGAAATTTCACACATTTGACAATCGATTTATATAAGGAAGGGAGCCTTGTAACGTATTAAAATATTTAACACTGGTTGAAGAAATAATTGTTAAGACAGCATTGCATGAAATAACCGGAGATCGAATTGCACCGATGAAAGTACGCAGTATATTCCGGTTGAAGAATATTGCTAATGATAAGTTTTTCCGATTGTTTGATATATTTTTTTTCTCTTCATACATTTTGAGTGGGCTTGTGAACGCTATATCCCCTGAAGATTCAAATTAGGCCTTCAACATATCCCATACAGTTGAAACGAGAGTTTCGATTTGAGGCTTATCCTTATTTCCTGGAGTTCGAAAATACCCTGGATTTGAAAGTTAAGGTTCCACCAAATTTCAACTGGCTCTCAAAGAATTGGACTCCAAGCAGAGAACAACTAGATTAAGCTTAGAAAGATCTTCTATCTAAATTTGTTTGCTAACTCGAATTAAAAAAATATGAAATAGAATTTTATAGTTTCACTGTCTATATTGTACATTAATCTGGTGAATTCATCTTTGTCTCCAAAATTTTAGAGCTAACCGGTGGCATCACCAACATTTCGTAGGTAGTACGTTATAGTTTCATCAAAAAGTATGATATATTTGCACTTGGTTTTGTAAAATGAAAAAAAATATGAAGCTCACACGTTGAATTATTTTCAAATGAAGAGAAATTGTCTGCGAGTTCCCAGAAGACGTCTCTGATGAAGAGACGGTACTTTATGTCAGGAAACTTCAACTAGAAGTTGGCAATACGAAGCACACACTATGAATACAGGAGCTCCAATGGAAGAGAAATACGTGAATGAGATTTAAAAATTGTAAAAGTGCTACATGCGAAGATGAGATAAATTTTGAATGTTGAAGATTGATGTGAATTCATTTCAATCATGAATTAAGCAACTTTTTGAGAAAACTTCGAAAAAAAAACTTTTCTTGGCTTGAAATTATCCATTTGTTTTGATTTGGTGAAGGATTGAAGTTGACAGCGTTGAGAAACAAATTAATCTCCTAGTCCGGAAAGTTCATGCGAAACCGCAAATAGACCTTCACATGCTATTTCGACTGATCATTTCATCTTCAAGATTAGACTTAGCGAAGTTGTTTTGAGTACCGTTAACCAACTGGAATGACATGTGTTGCTATTTGGTACGTAAGAAAGCCTTAGCGAAATATAGTATTGAATCATCTTATCATATTAATTTAGTATTGAGAATGAAAATGTTTGATTTCTCATCCAGATAATTGTATTAATAAGCGAGAGACAGGCCTTTTTGTACGCCACCCATTGAGAGTTTCCATGTATCAGGATTAAAGATGTGTTTTAGAAGATGATTAAAAAGGAACGAATTTCGGAAACCAATTCGATTGATTTAGAACACTCCACGAATAAAATGAATACGAGTATTAACATTTAAAACGATACAGCTTGGAGGTTGTCGCTTATTCCGCAGACGAGGAAAGTGAGACACTAGAATTAATTCAGATTTCGAATACATAATTAATTGGAACATGACACTTTTCTTGATTAATTTGGAGCGGTGACTTTTGGAATTAGATATCTTTCTTCCGCCCTGTTTTTGATATACGATATCTCCTGGAGATTATCCAAAACAGAGCGATGTAGACACTACTAATTATTAATAATTTAGACGCCAGGCATCGACATGATTTAGGTCAGAAGTAGGCAAAACAAATGATTTTAGGCTACTTTGGAAATGCATCAAAAAGATCAAAAGAACCATAGATTCAGATAGCTACACTAGAGACAATTTTATAAGGTTAAAATCGATAATTTTTCATTTTATTATATGAATACATACTTATTGTCGGAGTGAGAGAATTCGCTTGTTCTGAAAATTCATCAGGAATGACCAAATTGAGGGTAGACATTTGGTCATCCCTGATTGAGGTCATTTAAAATAATTAAGACGTCACAAGTATTTCGAAGGAGAACAATTTTCACCAAAAGAATTATATAGACAACAATGTTGAGCAGATATATTGAGAATTATAACATGATAAGTGAAATTTGAGAAACGTTCGAACCATAAATGTGTCACCTATATATTTTGTGATGAAGGATGGTTAACCTCGTAGTTCATAGTGAAAGAAATTGATGTCGCCATAACCTCTGAAAACGTAAATAAAAACGACAGCGTAGTAACACTTTAGTGAGCCTACTACGAATGTTGTTTTCATACAAACCCTCTCACAAATGTTCACAATATGATAATTCTCATAATAATTCTTGCGAAATATTCTACAGTAATTTTTCCAATATCTTCATCACATTCACACTGTTCTCTTGAATTACAAAGACTTATATGAATACATATATAACAGAATATAAACTTAAATTCAAACACTTGAACTTATGATTTACACTTTATTGGCTACATAGCATGACGCGTTTCGACGTTACAAACGACTTCTTCAGATGCTTACAGAATAATAAATAAGGTTATTATTCTGTAAGCATCTGAAGAAGTCGTTTGTAACGAATAAAAAGCGTCATGCTGTGTAGCCAATAAAGTGTAAATCATAAGTTCAAGTGTTTGAATTTAAGTTTATATTCAATTATAATGGATTTACATCAAGCAAACGCCAACACTATTAAACATATATAACAATACTATAAATAACAATAATAATTTAAAGAACTGTCAATTATTCTAGATGTAAAACATCTATCAATGTCTCTGATACGATATGGTATTTTTGAGTGGGGTGGTGCCTATGAAACAGTAATGAGAAAGCTCGAAATTCAAAAAAATGGATGCTGAAAATCCTTCATAAAATAGGTATCAGATATCCTACTGACTTGCTGTATAAGAAAGCAGATATACGCCAGCTGTTTGTTCAATCGCTGCTAAACTTCTCGAAAAAAAGTTAGACCGTTGTTACTTTATTGAATATAGCATGAATTATTGAATATAACTTAAATTCAAACACTTGAACTTATGATTTACACTTTATTGACTACATAGCATGACGCGTTTCGTCGTTACAAACGACTTCTTCAGATGCTAACAGAATAATGAACCCTAATTATTTCTGTAGAACAGCCCCACAGCAGAATATTATAATTTAGATGACTATATACAAGACTCTAATACACATTCATAAGACAGTTTCTAGGTACGATGTTCTTAATTCTAGAGATTACCAAAAATGATTAACTCAATTTTTTACATAAGACCTCAATGTGTGATGTCCATCTCAAATTTTTGTCTACATATATTCCAAGAAACTTATATATGTATGTATGTAAGTATTTCAATATTGCAGAATATGAATTGACATTCTTCCTAGTCACCACAGGTTACGGTCTTTCCGAGAAAATGTATTACCTTCGTTTAGGCAACAAAATTGACAAGATTGAGTTCAAAATTAAAATACTGTTGTCAAATTTCCCACAGAAATTTGATTATTTACAATCACTCATTTAACATATCAAAGAAAATTAATTTACAAACACGAAAACTCTATTCATTTCCTTCCGCAACAGCCTTTGAAAGAGATACAACTTTGTCACCAAAGAACTTCCCTGTTATCTGGAAAAACAGTCCTCAAACCCGCATATTGTACACAGTAATTTCCAGCTTTCTATTTCATGAAGACTGGAGTACTTTGATCGCAGTAATTTTGAGGAATTATTATGGCTTACGCAGCTCTGCTATCTTGGATTTTCGCCTTCAAGTTGAAACTTCAACAGAGCATAAAATGAAGCAGATCTCCAGACTTTCCCGTCTCAAGATACGTCCCGTAGATTCGTCAGGTGGTCGGACTCGACAGAGGGCAACAAAATGCGATGAATTGAGCTCTATTGCACGAATTATACGATGAATATTATCGCATTACATAAACATCAAAACAGTATTCTAATTTTGAAGACATTCTGCTCATAACTTATTCCAGAAAAGTGATATAGCTGAAATAATTTGGTTGAGGATGGGTTATCATAAAGTCTTTGTGAATTTATGAACTGGGCTTCTAGATTCAAACTTCTCAGATACTATGCAAAAAGTTTTGAAGTTACAGTTAAAATTTAGTGAAAAGATTTGAGAAATTTTTCGAAGAATGTTTATTTGTTAGGTGTTGTCCTTTTTTTTCGTTATTCAAGACCATTACTCGTAATTTTCATGTTTTAGTTGTTGTATTAATTTCCTGTTCCATTTTGGATTTCTGTAATGATGGTACTCCATCGGTTATTCCAATAATTCTATTATTATATTTCTGGTATTGAATTTGGAACTCGGTTAATAGAATGAGCAGTGCTGGACTACAGCGGATAATTAAAAGAGATCTTTCCTTAGTATCATTATTTCATCGAATTCGACGTTTCAATGAAAAATGTTGAAAATTCATAATGAATTTGATATCAAACATCTCCGCAGTTCCATATATTTGCTTCAATGGATGCTTAGTAACTGTCAGTTTTTATATGATATTAATATCGTTATAACGTCCAAAAAAAAACGAAAAAACAAACCTGGCTCAGACTTTCATTGCGGTAAAATAATTAAAGCGATGAACAAGGATAAATAGACGAATTGTTTCGAGTAACATTATCAAGTCTAGTTAGAGGAAAGTATCACAATCTGCTTTTATGAGACCGATGATTACAAAGGTGATACTAAAAATCAATTTGGTAGTTCACCCTGAGTGATTCCTTATAATGGGGGCGCTCATTTCATTGATTCATTTCAATGATTTGATACAATATTTCGATAGGCCGGTGGTGTTTTTTCCGCTGAATTAACTTTACATGTTCATTAATACGAGTGTTTATATTCTGTTGATCTATTGTATGTTTTGTTAGATTATGTTCATATTTATGGAGTTGAAGAAACTGACACGGAGGTTTCGCTTATCTCTTGGTGGAACATTAAGTTAAAAACAATAAATTGAGATTAACACACTTGGAACTTGGACGAACTAATTATATTAAAATCTCTACATATGTTTCGGGTTATTAACCCATTATCAAGAGTACACAATATTAGAGTTTTAAACATATTTAGTGAAACTTAAGTCAAGTGTGTTAATTTTGATTTATTGTTTTCAAAGAAACTGAGTAATTAAAAAAAAGGAATATACAAAATATATCTCTGTGAATATTAGTGTTATACTCATCACAGTTTTTTGGTAGTTTACTTTTTCAATAAACATACTGAAAGCCATAATTTAATTCTTGAAAAAAAATGAGTAATCAAAAGAAAACGTGTGAATACACAGGGCGTTTCGAATACTGGACCATTGTACACGAAGGATTCCAAAAATTATTCAGAGATCTCTGTATATTCTTATCGAAAATCATCATCAAGCAAACTGAGAAATGGTGCATAGAAAATAAGCAAAAATTTCTGTTAGAGTATCTCTCGACTTAGAAGTGTCTCATTTATTAGGAAAAATCAAAATGACTGTGTTGTTGATGAATCAAAATGATTAAAATCAGAAGCCGGATCTCTGAAATGGAAATAAAATCAACTTATGGTAGAAATTTGTTTTTCCTGAGAAAATAACGCAACCGACGAGAAAAAATGACGAGTATAAATTATTTTACGACGAGTAAAATCCTCCGATATTTTGTTCAGCCATCGCGAATTAAACTGTCGCATTCGTAGCGTAATGAATAATTCGAGAATTTTTCAGAAACGAAAAAATTATCCAGTTCAGAGTGAGATACCTACAACGAATAATGAGGAAAAAACGGATTTACGGATGAAATTCTGCCGGAGAGATGGAAAATTTACTTTAAATGAGGAACAAAATTAATTTTTCGTACTCTATATTCGCAATATCACCCCAAGTCATATTTTTAAGAATGAAGATTTGTTGAAGCATCTGCGAAAAATATTTACCAACCTTTTTCAATTATACACTTCATCTGAGAGAGACTCGAGATCGTTTCCTGAGTATATAAAACACACACAACGTCTGTTATATTGTGCCTGATGATATTATATTTCTATATTATGGTAATATGGGCAACATCTTCGTTAATCAGCTAAGGATCATCAGTCTTTGCCTAGGTTACATCTATAACTGTCACAAGAACTTCATGATTTCTCGACGCCTCCCATGTTTTTATCACAACTGGTCGCGTTGTGAAAGCTCTGGGAATGTCTCACTTCGTCTACCTCTTCCCACTCCCTTAACGTGTGTCGTAATTTATGGATGCCCCCCTACTTCTGGACACACGTCCCCCTAGTTTGTTTTTTCGGTCGAGTTTTTCTGAATGTTCAATTTTTATGACCGGAGACGGTTTTGAGTTTTCCTCTGTTTCTTCTAACGGATCTGGGTCTTCTTTCAACGTACACCATTTATCCTGCACTCAAGTTACATATCCTGGCACGTCAGTTAAGCTTGTTCTTCTGTGTGCTCAAACAAAACACCAAGGATTGATCTCTCTATTTTGCACTGCGTTATCGTCACTTCTTCAGCAGAAGCGAGGGAAATGGTTAGTGTATGACGGCCGCAGTCCATGATCGTGAAACAAGTAGTTGAAGACTTTCCTTTCTTAGCTGATTGAAATTTTCATTTCCAAGACGTTTGTTGGTTTGTCATAGGATGTCCAAGAGTGCAGAATTCTTTTTTACCTCGCATATTTGTTTGTCTTTGGTTGTTGACAAAATATATTCACTTTTCTATAAATTTCACTCCTGAGATTTTGAAGAATAGGTTCTGTTGGTTTGTCATAGGATGTCTAAGAGTGCAATTCTTTTTTACCTCGCAAGTTTGTTTGGCTTTGGTTGTTGACAAAATTTGTTCAGTTTTCCACCAATTTCACTCCGGAGATTTCGATGGATAGGTTGTCGTTAACCGTGAAGTAAATTTTCACAACAGATGTAGCTAAGACCTCTAGGAATTCATGCAGCATTACCGTAATACCTTCCAAGTTGTCAGCTAGTGAGACAATATCTACAAAACACAAGTGCAATAGTTTTTGTTATTGCATTTTCAGACCTTTTTCGTTGACTCTTCTCGAATTTGAAATTGAAAACATAACATGAATGAAAATTACGACTGCAAATAATGTTTTCACCGTTTGAACCTCAGGTTATGATGACAACAATTCTTTTTCTCAACAAGTTTTTATAATAACCCACATAGAATGAAGGATAAAACCATCTATATTGAACTTTGTCATTGTCTAATTACCTATTTTCATTTCATGGTATGCATGTTGTTATATAATAGATGCTTGTGGAGTAAGTGTAAGTACCTATATCAGACATAGGCTCATAGTCTTCATTATCTTTAAGTAAGTAGTAGTTTTTGCGTGAATGTGACAAAAATATATAAACCCACAGACAGCCAAAATACCGAAAAATTACAACTTTTGTGTATTCTTAGCAGATCTTCTATTGATCTAATGACAAATGCCAAATAAGATGTAAAATATAAAGATAAAAAAGAAGAAGTAGTTTATCGAAATATTGAGAATTTTCGTAAAAGGCCTTAATGTCATCTCTCGTTTTAATTAAAAAGCAATGATTCTTAGGACCTGCTATAAAATTCTGGGAAGGGATTTTGGTTAATCTTAATACGAAAAGGTAATGAAAACAAAGGACTGCTCTGCATTATATACTGCTCGTACACTCCATAACGTAAAACGTCCCTTCAGTAGATCCATTATAATTGAAAGATTTCCCATCGGCTTAGCCATCGCATCAGCTTCGTCCGGTAGATGGACAGATTAAATATCGTCCAAACAAACACATTACTATTATTTCTGCGCTAAAGCAAACAATCCATAGTCACGATGTTACCAGAGACTTGCAGCCGACGAATTTTTCATCCATATAATATATTATGGAATACTCTGCACTAGTTTTTCGCTGCTTTTTGAGACACAAAAGACAATCATTTCATACAGGGTGTGAGGTGAATATAAAAAACAATTCGAAGGTGTAATTCCTTGACTTTATATGAGAATATTTAGTTTCATGATGATTTCTGAAGAATCCGTTTGTTTCAAATATATAAATATTCGATACTAGTTGGAACTGATATTGTACCTCTGGTTTTATTTTTACAGATGTATTATACACGACAATAATTACAATGTGGCTTAGGGACGATAGTCTAAGACTACAATTCAGTTAGGTTATTGACGGTTTTTAACATATATATTCCGTTGGATTAGCAGAGATGAGTAAAACAATGGCCTTCTCAACTCCCAGATTTCTCATCAACTCCATGCACTATTTGATGATAAAATATTGTAACTGTTGCAAATTTTATTGCTTATGCGCCTTCATAAACAAGGGGAATTTCAAACCTCATTCTGCAACAAATTCCTCTTAAAATAGGCCCAGAGGTAAGACCAGCAGAATGTATATTCAACAAATTTTAGAAATGAATATTGAAGAATAATCTGGATTTGCAGGAAGGTTTTCATCATATCGTAATGACAAAAAAATAATTCAATTCAATTTTGAAATAGCCTTGTTTGTATATCTCTCACTTGCCTTTTTGTCTGGTCTTTTCCATTGAATTCTGCAATCAAATTTCTATCTATTAATTCGAATTATTCAATTCAATTAACTCTGATTGAAAAATTGAAAATATAATAATATCTTCAGTGCGAGAGAAAATATCATCTTTCGTTTATATAATTCCTGTTTATCACTATTTATTGTCCGATCTGAAAATATAATCTCATGTGACTTCAAAGAAGACTCGTTTCTCTTTTATCCATTAGAAAGCGATATCGGAATAAATTTGGAGTGAATATTATACCCCAATTTTCGAATATTTCCCAATAGCTTTCCAGTCTGTTTTTCGAGATGAAAATCACATTTCCAGTTGGTATAAAGATTCAGAATATAAGACACACTAACTCAACTCAAATTTAGGCTCCTTCCGTTTCTCAATCATTCGTTTTTACATTTGTTGAAACATAATTTTGTGAATAAACTTTGTGAATTTCACGAAGATATTCATTTGTAACTTTCAGCATTTTCACAAAATTTTTAAACAATATAAAACCAAAATCTATGTAAATTCTGTGTTCTGAGAGATTTGTTTTCTGGATTAGTTATTACTCATTGTTTAGAGTTTTATTTAATTAATTGAAAATTTAGGTATTTATATTGTAGATTTCGATGATTTTGAAAATTATGATATTTAAAAATGTTTTTCATTTTTATTATTATTTTTCGAGTTTGTATATTTATATTATGTTTGATATTTTTAGTCACCAAATTTTGTATTTCCTTTATTTATCATGTATTTTCCTATAATTGGGCAGTTAACTGTTGGAAATATATGCTTATTATGATTATTTTTATTATCATTATTATAATCTAAGTATATTGTTGAATCGAATTTTCATTTGATTCTCTCTTTCTCATTTGTTTGTTCGTAAAATGAAATTTCATAATCTGAATTTCACTGAGAGAAACTCCACAAACAAACTGTCCAGTAATGCAGAAACTTGTTGACGAGAGATCAAGATTCGAGAATAACTTAAACAGTTCATAATGATGTAAACGTGAAAACATTCACTCTAAAAAAAATTTCTGCATGAAGTACTCATTTTGATATCTGTCCTTTCGGGTATTGTAAACGTTCTTGAGAATATTGATAACTATTTGGAGGTTGAAATTATCATATTATTATAGCATCAGTTGAATACGAAATGTTCGTCGAATATAAGACAGATTCAGCACCATTTTCAATTTAATTAAACCGTTAACCTCATTTCCTTTCATCCCGCACGTTTTGGAAAGGGTCAAAACGTCTTTTTGGCTGGTAGGTTCGTTGAATGGAACAAAGACAACGATGAAATCTAATTATGAAGTATGGTTTCACATGAATTATTCAGGAGTTCCTTGCACTGTTTTTGATATGCCCATTGTTATTATTTTTTTCGAATAAAGTTCTATTACTCAGAACTACACCTTCTTATCTAGCTTCAATCACAGATGCATATTTTGTTTTTTATGTTCCTCGAATCCATACATTTTTACTCATGAATGCAACTTAATTAATTTGAATACATCGCAGGAATATTATTCCAACTCTCGCTTTTTCGAAGTCCACTTCGAATAAATGTAAATTAATGACATTCAGAGAAATATCTTCAAACCCCGGACTGAACATTTCTGGTTATTTGAGATACCATTCTTCATCCTTTTTCGGTCGGAATAAGGTTTCCCTTGCCGATGTAATATGTGGCAATGTTCGAAGAGGGAGATTTTCCATTAGTTGTAAGTCTAGAAGTGTAGGGAGGAACATGGCAAGGCATCTAATTACGAACTGAACGAGTGCTTCTTATTTCCATTGAAAATCCATTTGCCAAAAGCCAAGAAGATGGGGAAATTTCCAGAATATCTGACATAACAGAGATAATTGAGTGAATTGCAAAATCAATTGAAATTAGTTACTATAAAAAATTATCAATTCACAATCTACAATTTCATACTATTTATTAGGTTTCAATAAAAATCAGAAAGTACTAGTGCTTGAAGTATTTTAATTGGAAAAGAAGAAGACAAATTGTCTGATTTCGAAAACGATTAAATGGACGGAACTCGATTTTTTCGAGCAATCAAATTTTAAACAAAAGATCTTTCTAAGAAATATTTTAGACCAAAAAAAAAACGAAACGAACCATGAATGCAAGAAAAAATAACGAAAATATCAGCATTACATTATTTTCTACAAATACAACAGAACCAGAAGAGAAGAAGAATTATGTCACTGATCTCTCAATTTGTAATATTCAATTCAATATTTTGTTTTTAACTGTCACTTAGATATTCACTATCTTAGAATTTCTCAAAGTTTTAAATTGCTAAGCACTTAATTTGAATATTTCATCATAGAAATCATTGCATTTTTCACAGCTTTATTTACCTTGAAGTTCCGGTAAGTTATATGTTTTTAATAAGAAAAGAACTGGGATTAATTGTCAGTGTTCAAATAGGAAGCCCCTTGAAGAATCATCAATTATTCGAAACGTTGGCGAAAGAAAATTTAACTATCACATATCCTGTTATTACAGGAACTATTGTTGGATAAGTGGTAGCATTTATTTTGTAATAAAGTTTTATTTCATTATATAGGAATTGAGAAATTTTTCTCGGTTCATAATGATGTTGATGATGGGTTTATAATTCGAAACGTATGGAGAAAGAACTCAAGAATGTCGTGGAATTTACCCAAGTGTTTTTTATTCGACATACATCTTGAAATGTCTCATCGAATTGTTGACGAACAGTCTTGCAAAAAAGAAATTTTTTTGTAATCAACAATTAGAAAACATCAACAATTAGGAAGTGTTTTCATACAATTCTAAATGAAAGATCGACAAATTTGTCACCCTACACTAACACCTGCAATTTATATTTCATATTTATTTATATAACAGAGAACCATTTATATCGAATATGTCAGCCTAGAAGCTCTGTAGTTTGATGAATAATTGATACCTTTCACTTCCAACTATAAATCACTTCGATGATGGAACCAAAATATTAACACGAGGGAGGCATTGGAAAGGTTAATATGTATTTTGCATGCGGTTACTGAAGCTATTGATATTTCATTAGTAAATTTCGCCATATTTCGCTTCATCTTTACGTGATGGTATATTTCCAGAAACACCAGGATTACACGTCGATACGATCATGAATTTCCAAAAACTAAAGACGAAAATATTATTTCCAGATTCACTTACTATTGACAATTGCACGTACGTTTCTTATTTGGAATGCTTCTTCAGACTATCGAATTTCTTGGGAAACACGAACTTCTATGGAAGTTTCGTCAAGTTTTTTTAATTTTCTGCCCTTTTTCTCACTCACTGCATATTTCTCCTCTAATTTACTTTTTTCGGGGTTTAAAAACCGTAACTGTAAAGAAGCACGATCAAAATTGTTTCTTAAGCTTCATAAAGTGGATTAAATCAAAGTTTAACGCTTCGAAGATCAGACAATAATTCCACAGAAGTAAAAAAAAACCTGAACTTGTTTATTCATCGAACATTTGATTCAAATTTCGATGGTAGATTATGAAATTACTGCTAGACATCGAAGCGAACTTATTTTCAACTGTTACTTTTTGCCAATATTCCCGAAATATCTGATAATGCAATAAACGTCCCACGAACAAAGAATTCCATTAAGCTCGCCATTCTAGTCGACCCTTGATCGAGAATTTTTACTGGGGGTAAAATTACTAGGAAGGTCGTATCATCAGGAAGCGTTTTTCCCTTAATAATCTCCCATCTACAGCGGCCAAATATTTCATTCATCACTGCGCTTTTCCTCGGGAAAATAAGATATCTTAATAACATGACGGAAAGTTAATCAGGGAAATATACATATATCATTTTTGGTTCATTAGTTTCTTCGATGGACGTCATAATCAGTAGGGAGGTTTATTACTAGCTAAGATTATTAAAAATGGCTTTTGTAACATCGATAAATCATGAGGGCTATCTTTTACAAAGGAGGTATCAAAATGTCACCGATTACAATAGCTCAAAAACGAATAACTCCTACAGAATACTAGCGTACGTTCTTGCTACAATAAAAGACGTTTTGATCATAAAAGTTATATAGGTAATTCCCATGAAATTCTAAAAATGGATTTCGGATTCTAGTCACAATTCCTTGTATTTATATATAAAATTTTATCAACATCTTTCCCAAGTATATGGCCGATTGAATTGTTTTTAGAAATGAATTACATTCTCGAAACATTTGTGAGGAACTACTGATAAATATACCAAAACATAATACCGATAGTTTTAGGCCTCATTTTCGTACTTAGTCTCTGAAGATTTAAACAAACTGAATAAAGAATACAAAATGATGAAATTATTGAATTTCGAAACACGAACGAAAAAGCTATTGTAAGATGAACAGAAGAAAGGAAAAGCAAACCATTGTCAGGAATAATATAGTGGTTCTATGGGGTTAATAGTAAGACTGGCGAAAGTTAATATTAACCACCTTTTGAAATGGTTTTTCGTAGCTTATGTGATTCTAATGGGTGATTTTTTGAGCGTAGTCTTTTTTTAAATGGAATAAAACTCTCAATTTGCAATTTTGCGTCACTTTTTCGAGCATTTCGGCCTGTATCCCACGAATTACGCGTATTATGTTATCCTGTAAGGCTTCAATAGTGTTCGGCTTGTCCACATACACTGAGGACTTCACATAATACCACAAGAAATAATCCAGAGGCGTCAAATCGCGTGATCTTGGCGGCCAATTCACAGGGCTATTTCGAGAGATAAGCTTCTCATCAAATTCATCCTTCAACATGTCCATTGTTTCACGAGCTGTGTGGCATGTGGCACCGTCTTGATGAAACCACATATCAACCAAGTCCAACTCGGCCAACTGGGGCAAAAAAAAGTTTGCGTTTCATGGCTCGATATCATTCGCCTTTAACGTTAACGTTTCTTCCACGGTCGTCTTTGAAGAAAAATGGACCGATGATGCCACCAGCCCATAAACCACACCAAACTGTCGTTTTTTCGGGATGCATCGGTAATTCTTTTATGGCATTTGGCTGTTTATCACTCCAGATGCGACAGTTTCGTTCATTTACATATCCGTTAAGCCAAAAATGAGCCTCATTGCTGAACACGATTTTTCGTCGTAATAAACGATACACATTTTTCACAGAGCACGAATTTTGATAGTAAATTTCAACAATTTGCATTCTTTCCTCGTTTGTAAGTCTTTCCATGATGAAATGGAAGAGTATACTGAAAACTTTTCACTTTGACAGATGATGTTTGGATGCCATTACCAACCATTGCCGCCAACCTGAGAAACCTAACTCTCAAAAAATCACCCTTTACATGTTTGTTGAGAGTGGCCATGCAATAAAGATTTGCTATCCCTGATTAGAATTTTCGTGACTTTTTCCACAGAAAGTCTGTTGATTCACATCTGCAGAGAGTGATGTGCCAAATTGATAACTTTACTCCTCGGTAACTCAGCGGAGGCCAGGTTGCAATTTATCATCAGTCTAATAACGAGAAGCTACAGAGTTGCATAGAAAAACTGCTGCACAATAATGAAACCACGAAGGAAGATTTCTAGAAGGAATCTTCGAACTACTGGGAATCTCACGGAAAATATTTCCCGAGCCATTATTATAATGAGATATTTCAAACTGAAATGTCTGTCTTTTCAAAATATGAACGATTTTGTATATCTTCTGCCAAATGAATATTCTCTGAATGAATTTCCATTGCACACGATGTGTGACAATGTAATATTTTCGGAGCCAAGGTGGATATTTTCAACTGATTTTCCTTGATATGTTTTATATTTAAAATATATTTTGGTTGTGTGATAATAATTTCAAAGTTAATATTAAAAAATTGAAATTTATGTAGGTAGTAGGATTAAGTTGTCTAATCACAATTTAAATGGTTCATTTGTAAAAATAGAATGTCAGAACATCGAACTAGTTGATGAAATTGAGTTATGGGTGTGTCCAAAAATGTTCAAAAAGGTAAATCTTATTGCTAGAATAAGATATAGGATTAATATGAATACTGCATTATTGTTGTTGAGATCGTTGGTGCTTCCTCATGTGGAATATTGTTCTTCGATCCTGTTCAACTTAAAAAAGGTAATATTGAAAAGTTACAAAAATACAGAATAGAAGTATGAGAGTAGTTTCAAATTGTAAGAAAAGAACACCTGTAAACGAAATGCTAGAGGTGTTAAGATTAATGAGTGTCCATCAGAGAATTGCATTCAGAACTCTGGATTTTATTTATAAATTGAGAAATAATATGTTGCCTGATTACTTGATTGAGAATATACAATTCGTGAATGAGATTCTCGATGAGACGTCGAGATGATTTTCGTGTTGAGAAATTCCATTCTACATTTATGAACAAGTCCACATTCAGCAGAGGGCTCTGTCTACACAATCACTTGCCAACAAATTTGAAATATTGTGATAATTATAGAAAATTCAAAAGATTGTTGTAACATATATTTTTACGAAATGTTTCGATTGAGATTGAGTATTGAGTGGATGTAATAACATTGTTTGTTATCAATTGCTTATATCTAAATAAAGTTATTATTATTATTATATGCACAATCTCTGCTAGAACAATCATCTATGTGTAATAACGTACAGAATTCATATTCACACATATACTGTAATAACATTGTTTGTTATCAATTGCTTATATCTAAATAAAGTTATTATAATTATTATTATATGCACAATCTCTGCTAGAACAATCATCAATGTGTAATCACGTACAGAACTCATATTCACACATATACTTGTATGTGTTTATTTGTGTTAATAAGTGAATGTATATATAGGTGTGTGTTTATCTTTATATGTATGTCTAAGCTTGGTCAGCATTTGAGTTTTTTTATTCTTATAATTGTATTTCATTTTATTAGTTGTGATCTCATATCATAAATTCTTTCTTTTGAAATTTAAGTTTAAAATTTGAAAGATTTCAACCTTTGTTTTTAGTATCTATTGTCTTTCCTATTTCGTAATTAGAACCTGTCCTGTAAAACAGTATATGTTAAATAAATTAATGAAATGAATAAATAAATTATTATTACTTATTAAGAACAAAGAGAAAACAGCAACTAAAAACATGTTGAAAATAGTCAACGTTCGTAGCTGACTCATCGAAATATAATAAATAATAATAATAAAATGAAATTTACTGAGGAACAATACTTTGTGAAATTACATTCCTTTAATCGAGACAACTAACAATAAAATAAACTAATAAAAATATTATTTAATGAAATATATAATATAAATATAAACTGATAATTAAAACAAAGAAGAATGCTCCCAAATGGACTGAATTCAGTTTTGAGTCTGATCTTCCATTCAGCCCTCGAGCAAAAATATTGGTTCAAACAAAAATATTGATTAAAAAATTACTTCAGAAATATTAAATTTTTGAGACAATTTCACATGGTGAAGGATATTTGTGGTAAAAATATTTACAAACATATGATATGAGTACAAAAAAATTAATCATACATTATCGCCTACATTTGAATCATCGAAGTACTCTGCCACACTAAAGTATACCTTCGTTAACAGTAATAACTTAACTCTTTTTTTGAACAAATGAGCTTTCAGTAATGTAAAATTGGACGGTAAATAGTTGAAGATTTTGATACTCTGATAATAGAGCGAGTGCTCAAATTTAGCTGGTTTATGCATAGGAATAAGTAGCATATCACTGTTCCTTGTCGAATACTTAAACCTGAAAACCTATCTTCATTTTCATATTCTTCATTTCCTATTACGCCTATTTACTATTGAACGTATCTTCATTTCAATGATGAAGTGAAATTCAATATCGAATTTCCATTTATTATTTCACATTTCTCGTGGTGTTCACGTAATTGACTGGCCAGAGCTTATGTCATTCATTGTCATGTTGGTCGAATGGAATTCGTATCATTGCCTGATATATATTTACCGCTGCGGTGGGAATCTATCTCTTTGGAAATTCTATCAATTTCGGTTAACATGACGCCATCTGACATTTTCGACAAATGGCACGATTATGACCGAAAAACTCTTCATCGATATCATCGCGATGAGTTCGGGTTAAACTTGCGGCAATGATGGAGCTAGCCTTTCGTGTCAAGTTGACCTAAATCGAACGCAATTTCGTCCGATTTCTGAGTAAACTGTATACCACCAGAGAAAATTGTACACACGGTGTGTCAACACATCAACCGCGAAAACCCATCTAGTCTCTATCAAATCTCGAAGGTACCTTTCAATATTTACTGGTAAAAATAACTTCCACCTTACTGAAAATAATACCGCATTTTTCTCCACGAAGTTTGTACAAAAATATTATATAGAAAACCTACAGCATAAAGTCATTTTATTCTTTTACTTAATACTTTCGATTACAGTAATGAAAGAAAATGGTTTTTGTTCTCCACTACGTTTTACTGCATTCGTTCAAGTTCGATTTCAATTATTATCCAAATTGTTCGATTTTTCTCAATTTTGAATTGGATTGTTTTTCTATATATTATTCTATGAATTTATATGAAAACTGGCTCTCTGCAATGCTTTGATTTTTGAGATTCTCAGAAAAATTTAATTTATGCTTCAAAACTCTGAAGAAGAATTATCAAATAACAATTGGAGAGATTGGCGGAAAATGAGGAGTTTCACTCGAATCCTTCTTGAAGAAGAAGCAGGACATTGAAACCTTTCGTCTATTTATATGATTTTTTCAAAATTTTTTGTCTGCAATGAAAATCTTTATTCATAGCTAAAATTTACAGTGAAAACGGAAAAATCATGTCTTACTGAATTTTTGGTACAATATATTTCTCGGAATTTCGAAATAATATGATAACAAAGTAATATATACAAGTATATAAACAATGAATATTGATTTTTGGTACAATATATTTCTCGGAATTTCGAAATAATATGATAACAAAGTAATATATACAAGTATATAAACAATGAATATTGCTCTGTAATTTATGGCAAGAGGTAAACATGAAATAGTTTCTTCATTTTTTATAGCTCTATCATTTAATAACAATAAATTTTCACATCGAATACTGAAGGAAAATATTCTTCAAAATATATATGTATAAATATATAAATAAAAAAAAGATTTTTTTTTATATTCAATAGTGTTGGCGTTAACTTGATGTGAATCCATGATAATTGAACATAAACTTAAATTCAAACACTTGAACTTATGATTTACACTTTATTGACTACATAGCATGACGCGTTTCGTCATTACAAACAACTTCATCAGATGCTTACAGTTATACAGCTTTGCTATGATTATATATATATATATATATATATATATATATATATATATATATATATATATATATATATATATATATATATATATATATATATATATATATATATATATATATATATAATCATAGCAAAGCTCAGGAAAAAAACACTTTTCCATTCATACTCGTATTTCGAGATTTTGCGTGAATTGCAGATTTATCTGTTCATAAATCTTTTTATGGAGTGCCTTCAAAAGAGATGAAAAGTTATATTTCATCATGAAAAGCATACAATAGAGGAATGCTATCTCTATCAAATGATAGGGGGTCTTCTTGAAAACCACAAAATCCGAAGTTTCAGCTGATACACTGGTTCGCCTACTATATTGAAAAGATTTATTGTTTCTGTTCCAGTGAACGCTACCGATGGAAGTTAATTCTAAAAAAGTAACGAAAAACGAAATGGACTTAACTTTCCAAGTAAACCAGGACAATAGCCATTTGAGGAATTTTTCCGAGGGAGAGAATGATATTTATACGTTACATTTACATGTTATACATAGGTTACATATATACGTTAGTTCGGTCACTGTCCACGTATTTTCGAATTGGAATATAAAATTACAACTAAAATTCGTAGAAATGAAAGAAATATTGACTTCACAGAAATGAAAGAACATGAGGAATCAATAACGCAAAATGAATGAGTTTGTTGATTCGATTTTGTGTGTTTTTTCGCATTTTGTTTCTCTTCAGTTTGTGGTTTATAATTCAAGCTGAGATAACTTGGAAGTGGAAAAATTAACGAGAAAACTGCAAAAAAAAGTTTTGCTTCCGCAAAAGTCATATTATTATTATAATTGATATTTATTCAGCAATTGCTATTCAAATGTTTCTACATATTATCGTGAGATTGATTTTGATACTTAATTATTAATATATTCACATTGAAAATATAAAAAATTATATTTTACATAATCTCAACATCATTTTTCTGAATAATTTCAATTCCACATGACTTTTGATTTCTTTTGGTGCAGAATTATACATTTTTGAACCTCTTTAAAATGAGCTTTTTATGTTCTGTTGCACAAATCTACGTGAACACATTGACAACACACTGACAACATTGTTTTTAGCTTTTTCTTTGTAAGTTTTTGATTGAATGATGATAGTACAAAGGATAAGCTTATTTATGGATTAACACATCTGGAAAATGGCCTTCACGGCTTTGCATACACATATGCACTCGTGTGTCGAAATTGCCTATGGCCATTCTGCATACATGTGGTTAAATTTCGTTGATGTAGCTTCGAATATACTCTCCTTTAATGCACTTTCAGTCGTAGGCTTGTTGACATGAATCTGCGCTTTTAAATAATCTCATAAAGATAAATCTAATGGTGTTAAATAACACGATCTATGGGGCCAATTCTGATCACCGAAACGAGAGATCTGGAATCTTGTAGTAATTGAAGTATTCCACTGGCTGTATGACATGTGGCACCGTCTTGTTGAAACCACATAGTGGCCACATCGAAATCCTCCAATTTCGGCAGAAAAAATGTGCTAATATGTCGCCATATCTAACACCAGTAACAGTTATTACTTGAACAGCCTCATTTACAAAAAAGTTTGGTCCAATTAAGCCTTCAGTCCATAATACTCACCAAACTGTGCGTTGTGTATACATTAGATTTTCGAAAATCACATGTGGGTTTTCAGAACCCCAAATATTTCAAAGAAATCAGCATAATATTAACAGGGTTATACCTATTAGAGCCATGCGAACTATTTTAAAATGGTTCGCATGGCTCTATTCTGTAACTTTTGTAATTTTTGAATTTTTTATTTAGTCAAATCAAACAACAATGAGGAGCAGTATTCAGAATGTGGCAATATTATTGAATTGAACAATATATGTCGACAGGTTTTTTCCTATTCTTTTCAAAAAATTGATTTTTTTCAGAGATTTTAGATGATATGAAATCAACATGATCATTGAAACTCAATTTTTCGTCCAACATAATGCCTAAATATTTTACTGTTTCAACTCTTCTAATTTTTTATGCATTAATCTTTATAGTTATATCCTCATTTTTATTGGTTTTCAGGGTTTTACTTCACATAACCATTCATCAATTGCAGAAAGATCCCTATTGATCCAATCTCTGTAATATTCTTAATATATTTGCCACATATATAGAGCATCGTATCATCAGCGAATAAATATATACAAAATTTTTTCACGTGATAGGCAATATCGCTTATATATAAGGAGAACAACAACGGACCTAAGACAGTTCCTTGAGGTACTCCTACACTTTCGTGCTATCCGACAACATGCTATTAAACTTAACTTTTTGTGTTTGCGAATAAAGGTTAGAAGAACCAATCATTTATTACTCCCTCAAAACCTGGTTTATTCAGTTTTTTCAATAATAATGATCTACATAACGTTTCGAAATCTCTTTCAAAATCCAATAATACTACTATAATCGTTTCTTTTATATTTATAGCACTATACTATTCCTCAAACATGCCCCATATTGCTGTCCCACATGAGCAATTTCTTTTGAATCCTGATTCAAAGCCAGAAATAACAGAAAATTTGTCACATAAATTGAAATATTACGATAATTTTGCGACACCCTTCAGATTTTTTTCACGACTGAAATGAAAAAAGTATGATTTGAAGTAACAAATTGTGTTATTTTCGAATGAAACTCTAATTATATGACCACATACAGTGAAATAGCGTCCGAGTGTTTTCCCAACGTGCCATCTTGGCAAATAGTTAATTAGGGTATGTCCTCTAGCGCAGTCTGAATCAGCAACGTCGGATTCAACCCTGATTTCCCGATTGTGTCTACCTTCGACGATTGGAAGTGCGCTTTGAATAAGGTTATTTGCGTATTAGGGATATTGAGGGACTTAATTCCCATATTACCTACGCAGAATATGTTTCGAAGCTCGATAAGCACACATTCAGTTATGTGTTCATCAAATTATGCAATGCCGGCCCGAGAAATTATGGGAATTATCATCGAATAATATGTTGTGTGCATACCAACGAATTAATTTCTGATTGAAATTCGACTGTTGCTATAGCGAATATGCTATAACTACAAAAAACGTAACTCTATGTTTACCTAAAATGCCTGGAATTTCTCTAAAGTTCGAATTTACAAACTATGTATATATATATATATATATATATATATATATATATATATATATATATATATATATATATATATATATATATATATATACAAAGATGATTGCCGTGGATTCGAAAGAACTGAAAAAAAACTCGGGCCACGTTCTGCCTACCTAAGACAAGAATCCTACTCTCTGGTCCTGTCTCCCGGTCGCGGTGTTGGAGTTTCTGTGATTGGTTACCGGCTTTGTTGACATTCTGTTTGACCTCACTTGTAATATAATGCTCGTTGTTCCCCAAAGATATATTATGTACAATTAGTTGATATGTAAGTACCTAACAACAATTGAATTGTTAATTATAATAAGAATGCCTGAGTTCTATACCGCTGTAATGTTCTAGTATCCTGAAGAAGGACCCAATATAGGACCGAAATATGGATGAAAATCGACAAGTGTTGTCTTTAATCATCCAGCCTTACCTTTGACGAGTACCCACCTTCTTATTCAGTTCTTTAAATATTGTAATTATTAAATATCTTTATAAATATTGTATCTGAGTTTGGGTATTTGAAGGGTATTTGAAGAAATTTCGAATCTACGCTGAATGGTACTCAGTCAGCGTACCATTTATTTCTCATGTTCAGCTTTCTCAACTCATCAGTTGCTTCATCAGAACATTTAACAAGAAAGAAGAGAGAAAAAATCACATAATAGTTAATGATAAGTCAAAATATGAAAGAAATTTACTACTAGAAAAAGAATTCTGTAGTTCTCGTGCTATATTATCGCACTTGTAGATATTCGATTTCAAAGTATACTATAACTTTCTTGGGATAATGTTTTGACAAATTATTCAAAAAAACCTTATAGCTGGCTATGTGAACATAAACAATGCGATGTCTCCATTATCATTGTAAGGATAAATGTTAGGAAATATTGATATTGATGCCTTTCATTGAAATCGTAGGACAGATAGTTTTTATTACTCATCAGTTAATTCACGTCCAACAAATGAAAGGCAACGACTTCAATACTCACATACAGTATGATTGTAAGACAGAAATATAGAGTAAGTCGTATGCATATATAATGCATAAATCTCAAATCTTAGGAAGCAATGAAAAGCACACGAATACAGCTAACAATGAAATTTTCACACGTCCTTATCAATTAAGATACTACATGTTACAACTCAAGTTTTTTCAAACAATTTCATCTAATTATCGAATTAAATTAAACTCTTGGCTTAATGTTTCACGATTATATTTAACAACATGAATTTGTCAACATGTTTCGAACGTGAGCTCATTTTCAAGACTGAAACATTGTGAAACATTTTCACGCTCGAAACATGTTGACGAATTCATGTTGTTAAACATAATTTTGAAATATTAAGCCACGAGTTTCATTCAATTCAATATTTAATTATGTTTCATCAAGAGTTGAGCGAGAATTCAATCTCAGTCGATTTCATCTAATTTGATGTCTCCTTAAGGAATGCGCCATCTAGGTTGCGGTTGTAGAAAATCTCGTTGTCATTTCTCGAAACATGAAATAAATCTCTTGTTTCTCAGTTCTCAATTCTTTCATGTTTTGAGAACATACTGCGTGTTAATTGAGTCACAAATGAGACATGGTGTACTTCCATGGAGATGCTCTTTTGGGTCAAATAATATTTTGGGAATTGAAAATATTAATTTATATTCACCTAATTTGTTTTCATGAACAATAAAAAAAAAGATAGATCGATATATTAGATCGAATTCAGATCATTACATATAGCACACAGGAAAGAAAGGCGATCAATGAGTCAAGGCAAACCACATAATGGTCAGGATTTCTATTGTTTTGATAGAAGAATAACTTTTGAGAAATTCGAGAGAAATACTGAAGGATTTTATTGCGGAAGAGCTACAACTCATGTGATAATTTTCGACAGCTTCTGTACTGAATATTCCACTACTTTTCTCATTTTCGATTTAATGTTTGTTTTTCTGATTCGAACTCTTGTTGTTTGATATGCTACATCGTTATAAACCAGCCATATTTCCATATGAATGACCTGGGCTAAAAGTGTAACACTTTAATGTGCATCATCGAATATCTAATAAGTACCTATTCAGAAATCTGTTGAAAGATTCATTATGAATTGTTTTCTGCAATTTGTTTATTCTCCAACGGAAAGTTCGGAAGGATTTAACCCTTCTACGATACCCTTAATGAATTCCTTCAAACTTCAAAGTGTTTTCCTCTCTTCCAGAGTCATTTTCCCCAATTAATTTCAATTGTTGAAGGAGGTATCACGTTTTCTTTGAAATGTAAACGAACATCCCCTAAACAATTAAAAGTGTTGCTTTTTCATTCATTCACAGTCAACTTAGGCTGCTCGGATAATTATTTCACGAAATTAAATGGAAAATTCCAGGAATATATTTAATTCGATATCGCTGAAATGAAAACAAGTCGCTTGTCATACCTCGGATCATTTCCGATGATTATAACAAGCGCTTAGTGACTTCTTTTCCTTATTAATTTCTAGAAATTTGAGAATCGAGACTTAATTTTCCTTTAATGAGTTCTTTTGAAGTTGAGAAATACCTCATCAACACAGTTTTCGTTCCGATCTCTGTTCATATTCCATCTTGCAAACGAGAACATTATTTATTTTGTTATCGTTTCACTTTATTCAGGGTGCTGAGTAAATATACGGTAAAAACTCAAGGTGTTAGTCAGAGGAAAATCAGTTATCCTTGAATATTCAAGGCAATATTCTGTCCATTATTTAATTAGACCTGTATTTCTACCACAAATACTTACTTGCGATTTGTATCGAAACTTCTTGTGAACAACCCTGTCTGAGTTTCTAGAGGGAGTAACATACACGATAAGAATATCAATGTGGTTCTCCACGACAATGCCCTCCACTTTTCAGTTCAGTTTCTCGTGATTTTTCAATGAAAACATAAAGTGCTGAAGTGAAATTCCCAGATTTAAAAATCCTGAACTTTTTCTTCCCGATATTTCTGCAGTCATTCGTTGTGCGACAAACTGAAGAAGAAAGTTGCAAATTGAATAGAATTTAGGTGTAGCATGAACTGTTAGTCAATGTTGAGCAGAACGAAACGTTGCATTCAGAATTGAGAAATTCATTGTGAATTATTATTGTACACTGAGCAGCTTCAGCTCCTTTTACCCTTCGGGAGCCTTTGTTATGTATTCCTAGACCTAAGTCTCTCCCATTTCCTTCAATCTGTCTCGGTTTTTTACATCTAGGTACCAATTTGTTCCTGTTGCATCTTTGACGTGGCCCATCTACTTTTGAAAGATCGCTAGACACTTCTATTTTGTAATCCGGATCTCCATTTTGTGATATGTCATTCACACCTTGTTCCATCTTATAACGACATCTCCTGCCCATGCTCATCTTGATGTTGGTTTTCCTAATTTTTATTGTTTATGCACAAAAGTAGAGCAAATGTGATCACGAAGGCGAATATCAAGCATGAACCTCTGTATTGAGCGTTGAGTTGTTCCAAGTTTGTTTGCTGCTTTAATCTTCAGTGTAAATGTTTTTAATCAATGACTTAGAAACTGCCTTGTAAGTTTGAAAAGACCCTGGCTCCAAGGTTGTTAAGGATGTCCTTAAACTATCATGCAAACAAACGAGGATTTTGAAAATCATCATTAGGCGAAATATTCTCAGAATATGTCGAAGAATTTTTGATGCATTCAAACGCCAAGTACATGATATTGAGAGTTCTCTATTTGTTTCTGTTCGGCGACTATTCGTTACTGTTTGTTGAGTTTCGCAGATTTTCATAAAACTTGCCTAATTGGAAGTTTCATAACAATTTTCCAAAAAAATTCTAGCAAAATCAAGGTTTAGAAGTCCAATGAAAGTCTCTTTTATTTTCATATGTAAAACATAAAATTTTACTATTAAAGAGTATTTCAGAAAACGAGATGAAACATCCTTTGAAAACATTCGCGAAGAAATACCAAGCTTTGGTAGATGAGATATTTTCATCAATGGGAAAAGTTAAGATTAATAATTCAACATCTAACAGTGAAAAAATGGGATTCATGCAGTTGCAATCAGTGGATAATTGATATTCATTTCCAGTGGTTAACTATGAAAAATCGAAGATATTCATGAATTGAATATATCAAAATTGAATATCATTTCCTACATAAAACGTATATACTGCAAATACAGAAATATGCAGAATTTGGGAAAGGTTAAAAGAGACATATTTCACATTCGTAAAATGCTCAATATTTAGACTGTGACGGTTGGTTCGAAAAAGGTCCCTCGTCCAATTTCCTGCACCTCGGTCCTCAGCATTTATTACCAGTAACCTCCATTTCAGTACACATGCCATTTCCATATGTAAAATTCCTTCAAAGTTTACGAACGCCTGAGTGGCATGAAATTCCGTGCGAGCTTCATGAAATAATTCAGAACTTTGGTATAAAAAAACTGCAAAATTCATAGTTAGTCATTACAACTCGTTAATCATTCTGTCAAAGCTGATACCATCACTTTTGACTAAACGAGTAGCATTACTGAATATTATAAAATGTTGAAAATTGAAATAAGATGCCTTTGGCTTATATTTTGAATGAATAAGATTTAACTGCTGTGTTATTTTTTTATGGGAGAAATTACAGTGGGATGATATGAAGTATCTGAATATTTTCCAATAAGTTATATACTGAATTTGTTTATTACTATTAGTAACAGATCATTGGAAAATGACGCGGAAACACTGAAGTTCCACTGAACACTTGTTCTTGATAAAGTTGATTAATATATTAAATAAAAACAATTAGCTTGGTTTCACGAAATTTATAATACTTGACAATTGTTTCGGGGTGTTAACCCATTTTCAAAAGTTAAACTGAACATTATTTCTCGATTTGTGGTGTTTGTGACGCATACTACATGAGCCAAACTGAACTAAGCATTGAAACCATAACAAAAGAACATAAATTCTACATATTAAATAACAAAAATTTACTGGATGTTCAACACATTGCATTCATAACCATTTCATAGATTTGAACTCAAAGAAATTGCTGCATCGAGAGATGAAAGGTAAAACTCTGGACCTTCTAGAACAAGTGGAAATTTCTGATTCGCACCGACCAAAAATCAATAATAAATCATCAGCGCACTTAATTTTCCTCAACTTCTTAATTCAAAAGTATTCAAAATTTAATACTTCCACCTGTATAATATCTGTGCCTCTACTTCGGAGACATGGATATCAGCCTCAAGTAGGTAACCTACTTTTGCTATCTAGTTATAGATTTGTAAACCTCTTCAATCTCACTCACACGAGATGTATACCTGCGATTAATCTCTGGTTCGAAACCTAAGTGACTGCTAAGCGAGAACTCAATGTTAATGAACTGTACCACACCACAGTTAGCTACAGTGACGATGGGGTGGATTAATTGAGTACGAAATATTTAATGTCAGGCGCCAGAGGTTTGAGAGTTCTCGATACAACTCAATTTGGTTTTCTGGTGGATCAAACATCATTTCCACCAAATCTAACAATTCTTAATCTTAGCTCTCCCTAACAGTAATATCCACTTGGTTCATAAATGATAATATGATTAAATATATATACAGATATATATAAAACCAAAAAAAATTTGAAAATTGAAATGCAAACAAAATTCAAACAGATGATAAAGTAATTCTCTCTTAGCTGAGAGGACTTAATAGTCAGAACAAAAAAATATATAATGGATGTTTAAATAAAAAGGAAATTTCAGCATGTAAATTAGGCAGTTAAATAAAATAAAAGTAAATCAAGATTAACGAAATGAAAATATAATCAAATATCAATTGTCTCTCCGAAACAATGTACTGGAATACTCTCACCACAACAAGCGTAGGTACTCAAACTTCCAGCTTTAGGCACAAACATCTTCTGCCAAACCTTTCTCCATAATGTGATTCTCAATAATTTCAGTACTGACAAAAAAACGGAGAAATCCAAAAGGAAACGTAAAAATGAAAATAAAAATAAAAACGAGAACCCCGAAACAAAATCCGCCATCAAACAAATAATCAAAACTAAACTGAAAATACCTGGACATCAATACCTGGAAAACATCTGGACTTACGCAAAGATGTAGTGTGCAGTTTACTGTGTATCGAGAACACGTTATTTTGCGGTTCACTGTGTATCAAGAACGTCCGATTGGATCCCCTGAAGGGTACTTCTTCTGTTCACAATCAACAAAGAATAACAAATGTCAGAAGAATTTAGCGTCCATCAATCTATCCCAATACTGGATACTTATTCTTCTCTTCAAAACAAAATTTCATAAAAGAAAAAAGCATATGACTTGATGAAGGTCTCGACACGTCTCCTATCTTAATAATAAATATCTGATCATTTTTCCCGAAAAAAATATCAGACAATTTTTTTTTGAGTCACGTTTACTTCCATCGGCTTACAAACAACACAGCATTACAATCAGACCTACTTAACAGTAGGACGAAAGAGTACCAACTTAACCTAACAAAACTAAACTCACTCCCCTCAACCTTTCTGACGAAAAGATATGAGACTAAACGAAATTATAACGTTAAAGTCTATTGCAGGTAACGATGTATAGGTATATAAGAATGTTGGTCGAAAAATGTTGTTTAACCTTTGAAAATGGGATAACACCCCGAAATAATTGTGAAGTATTCATTATGAATTTCGTGAAACCAAGTCAACTGTTTTTATTTGAGCCCTGCGGAAATCGGGGTTCCACAGGGCTCAGCACTGGGCCCTCCGCTTCTCTTTGTCTTCATCAACGATATCCCGAATGTCTTGAAGATTTGGTATAATACTTCTATGGGGGTGCTATTCTAGAGCAATTAATATTTTTGAAGTTGTAAAAAGGTGTATTAGATGGAGAGAAAATCTAGACTATTGAAGTTGCTGCAGAATCTGCGGAAATGCCTTTTCACTGCTAGAAATTTATTTATCTTGTCTTTGTAATAATGAATGCTCAACTTATTGTCATGAACTAAAAAAAACGAAAATCTTAGATCAAAAGCAGGTTGTCGCATATATGACTAGACAAATAAACAAGATCTTCTTATAGGCTGGTGCAGAATGTTTGAAAAAATATTAAAATTAAAATGTTAGCGAAAATGTGTTTCGTTTAGTTCTTGAAATTGTGGTAACACTCCGAGACAATTGTCGATTACTTTATATAATTTTGTGAAACAGAGCCGAGTGTAAATATTTCCAATATAGTTCTACCTTTTTCGCAAAATTGAAGATTATTTTCAGAAATTAATCGACATCTGTCGGTTGTGAATTTTCCTTATCAAAACACGAAAAATATCATAAAACTTTCATTCTATTTGCGCTTGAATAACCAATCTGAGAAACTGATATTATTTCATTATAAACGAAGGATATGTATATAGTACATTTGCGAAACAGGCATACGAAAATATAATTGATTTCCTCAGGAAATAGCTGCATCATCGATGCTCTTACCGTATCCCAAGTAATATCGAGCCTAATGGATTTTCCCGAATTTCCATTCCATTCAACTTCCTCCATATCTCAAAAATATATATTACGTAAGAGAATACAACACCTAAAGCACAAGAAACTCCCCCGTCTTCAGAATGGGATGCGATTCTCAGCATATTTTCGCCATTCATCATGTAACGAGAATTTCCAGTTTTTCACTCAACAAACCGGAAGAATGGGGTATTGATGAAAATGGGGACCCCGTTTGTTGTTCAGGAATGCGCCCAAACGAATAATTCCCTAACCGGAAATATTGAAAATGATTGTTTGCGTTTTGTGTAGTTTTTTTAGAATGAAAGCGAAGGAACAGCTGCGCTGTTCGAACGAATGTGAAGAAATAACTGCATGCTTCTTATTATTACCGGAACATCCGACGTACAGCAATTACTTTTACATTATGTAACATACAGTAGGTATTATAGGAAATTTTTGTTGAATAAATCCAACAAATACCGCTTACACAGATCAGAAATTGAGTGTAGGGAATATGCTAAGGTTTTGATTAAGAATAAAACCCTAAAAATTAGAAACAGAGGTATAAGGAAGATTCTGAAATGTTGTAAACAAATACCAATCAAAATTATTTTGGCAGTTTCACAGTTAATGAGTGTTAATAAGAGAATTGTGTTCAGAACATTAAGCAATAGATATATTAAAGACGAGAGAAAATATGTTTCCTAATTATTTAAGAAAATCTACATTTTCTCAAAGAACCTCATGATTACAAAACTAGACTTCGTAACGATTCTCGAGTGAATAGGTTTGATTTATAATACACATTTCATGTATAAATGTATATATCTGGAATGGATGGAGGTTTGATTATATTTAATAATTTGCCAATGTTTATCAAGAACTTTGCGACTTGTAGAGCTTCTAAAGATTCTTTGATATATTTCATATTATAATTCAGAAGAGTTTTGCGTGATGTGAATGTGAATATTGTTTCTTTCAACTAATGAAAGCTTTTTATATCTCATTGCTGAATGAAATTTTTATCACTATTTTAGTATAAGTGCTTCAAAGTTCTATATTACTTCCAACTTGAATATCATCATCTCCTTCATTCTCGTATGACATCTGCTTTAAAGAATCGCAAAATTAGGTAAACGAACTATACTGGCCAGTCCTTTGAAACTTTAGATGAGACATTAGTAACACAGACTAAGAGTAAGCTGAATTAGATAAAGCCAACAATAGATAGGAAAATGAATGAATAAATAGATATATTAATGAAAAGTAGAGAAAATGGGGTAATTCAACCTACAATTATGAAGCGAATAGACGTACATTATTCGGATATGCCGCTGTAAAGATTCTCCAAGGGCTACTCGAACTACTTCCTTCACTCAATTGAATCCAGTTAAGTTATCTCAACTTTGCAAATACGTGAAACTTCTGCCATACGTAGTGTAGTTTCCTTTGACCTCATCAACAAAAGCGATAGTTGTGTTGGATAGTTGCACAAGGGGCGATAGTAAAATTCCTATGGTTCAGTGTACAGTGAAATTCAATCATCGCAGGATGTTTATGTACACTGAAATTCACTACAATCTTCAGGAGATGAGAGCTTTTCTAAGAACCGATCCGCTTCGTGGGATCCGAACTCGGTACATTCATTATCACAAATTGCAATCCGATTTGAGAGTTTGCATTTAGTTAGAGAAATTCGAGAAATTTATTTGAAATATATTATACAACCCAGAAAAATATTGAAAAAATAGAGTCTTTGAGTGGTCAATTGATCTATACATCTTTTCCACACAAGTCTGATACCAGTGTATAAAGTCATTCCGGGTCACAGAAAACGAATTGGAAGCTCTAACTGGATTAAAAAAAAGTTAAAAATTTTTGTCTCTTTGTATGATAGTTGTAATTGAAAGAAACATGGCAACGAGAGTGAGCTAGAAGGTTTGAATTCACCACTATCATTTTAGTGTTACACTTAACAAGTATCAAGTAACGATATCGTTACTGCAGAGGACTAAGAACAGCAGTAAACAGTGGCAACGTTGCTGAATTTTCTATTACGTTTTCGATTTCGTCATTAAACAAGTTTCTGATATCTATGCTATGTCGTCTCATACTCCCGATCTCAGAGATTGGGGAGTGGAAGGGGGCGAGTTTCATAGTTTTATGAGGAAAAAAGTCACCAATAAAACAAATAAGTTAATAAGCAATAAATAACAGGGACGTTTCGCTCATCTCTTGGTGAACAATTATATTGAAAATTACAGATTAAAATTAAAACACCTAGCTTAATTTCACTAAATATATCAAACACTATACTTTCAGTAACACTGCAGACTACTGATAATGGGTTAACCACCCGAAACATATGTAGAGTTTTTAATATATTTAGTGAAACTTGAGCCAAGTGTGTTAATTTATTGTTTTTAACAAATGAGTTTATCTATACTTCTGGCCAAGATATAAGTCCTTGAATCAAGGAAAAACTTGAAATTGTTCGAATAATCAAGTTTTTCCACTTTATTTCGACTTTCTGATACAAAAGCAACCCAGTTTTCAATCGCAACTTTTAGATATGTATTTTATATATTTTGTATATACATATATTTGACACAAATTTCACTTCAAGGAGTTCAAAGATTGCTTGTGTATTCTCTTTTTACAAAGAAACTTCATCAAATTATTATTCACTTGTTGAAAATACATGTGCAATACTGAGTTACTTCGAAGAAATAGTAACAAATTTTTTGCATTTTCTGAGAAAATTCACCGTATCTTTTTTCGACGAATTAGTTTCAACGAACACCAAGCCAAGCAATTTTTTTAAAAAGGTGGATATTTTGACGAAAGAATTCTCGATTGAAACTTATAGTGGGTTTTCGAAATGAAAAAAAATCAGAAAAACAAGGCGAAAACTGAATATTTTGAAATAATTACAGTATGTTAGGGTAATGAAAGGACGAGTTTCAACCAAATTTCGTGAAAATAATTATTTCTGCAGAAGACAAAAATAAAAAATCAAAAATTTGGTTATTTTTAATTTTCGCAATGAATGAATGAATGATTACATATATATTGAGGTTAAGCAAGAATTAGGTGAATGCAAAAGTTGCAGATCTTTCCTCGCTCACAATTTTTAGCTCAACTTCTTTTCATAGGATTTGTAGTCTTGTCGGACATCGAGGTATACCGTTTTTTGCCCTCATAAACCCACCCTTTTCACTTTCCGATCTCAAATCGCCTGTGAATATTTTTTTGTTTCATTTTTGTGACATTCTCTTGACTTTCAAGAGGGGTTCATCCTACTATTATTTTTTTCCATTTTTGACCATTCTCAAAGGCTTCCACACTGATCTAGTTTTCTAGACGTTCAGTTAGTCAGAGTACAGCAAGCTGAATATCAAGCGTTCTCCACCCTCCCATAAAACGCCAATAAAACGACAGAAATAGCCGAGTTGCGGCTGGAGTACAAAAAATTTGTCGTCTACACGGCCGACTATGTGTAACGATAAATTTCTAGATAAAAGTGGCCGATCTAATGAAACAGGTGAAAGCTCGACAAGGTCTGCGCCTGATGAAAATCTACAGCTTTCTCTCAACTTTTCCCGACCGAATTTCGCGGGTCGTTAATACATCAGAGGGTTGAAGATGAATGAATTCTCTATTCGTTCAAAGTTCACGTGGGGTTTTATCTTTAATTCATGTCGAGAGCAGATTTCGGTTATTCACGTTCCCCACTTACCTATTATCTCCTGAATCGCCCAATGAACTTTAACGTATAGTTGGAAGCGGAATCTATTCGAACCTGCTACGGTTCCATTCATACTGGAATCGCAAGAAGTGGGGTTATTCTGAACATACCACCAATAACTTCATAACATGTCGTCAGATTCTTCAAAAATCGATTTGACTCGAATGAATTGATTCCATTTCAATAACTATTTCAAACTACGTATTTTTCAAACATGGTAGTTCTCTCAGATAAGATCGTGCACAAAGTTGCAGCACGAAAAGATGCACAAGATACTATGAGAAAACGAGAATTTTTAAAGAAATGAAGAATAAAAAGGAAACGACACCATACTTTAAGTACAAAACTATCGCTCTAATCTATAAATAGATGGTTCAAAACAAATGATGGCCAGTAGGCTCTAATAATTACAGGGGTACAATTAGGCTACTACAAAAAAAATGATAATACAGAATAATTCATTGATATATCTTCATTTGATGAATTATTGGGTTTCAACCTGTTTTTCATCTGCGTGGCTTTTTCGAATTTCAATTCGTAATCGGGAATAAGTTTTACTTCAAAAGTTGTGTTAAACAATAACCGATTTTTCCTTCTCTCCTTTTTTGTTTTATTCTCTTTTTATTCATATTCATACGTTTTTAGTCCCAAATTTCTATCAGTTTTTCCGATGAAAACTCTAAAGAAAATTCCACAAGCGAACTCATTTTAAGAATTATTTTTAGTCGAAATAATAAGTTTTACTCAAAGGAAAAATCCAATGAATTTTAATTGGATATCTCAATGATTATTTCAAGAATCATTCAATATTATTAAATATCCAAATGTCAATGAACAAAGCCTCATTATTGAATTTATTTAATCAATTTCGGTTATTACAACACACCCATTATATTTCTCTAATAGTTTGAATGGCAGAACAGAGCTATGATTTGTTTAACAACAGAATAGTTAAAAAATTTGTTTTCGTTTCTCTTATTTTAAAGGAGTTTTACTAATCTAGTTATGAAAATGGAGTTTAATTCTAATGATGTCCTATTATTTTTATGAATATTCACCAAAATTCATCAATATGTTCACTAGAGGTCTACTACTTTCAGTCTTTTCTTATTTAAAATTATTTTTTCAATGGTATTCACTTACTGATATTTACTTACATCTGAGGAAGTTACTGAGGTGCTGTGACAATATTTTATTATTTTCAATGAAAAGAGTGAAAATTAAAAGAGCATAGTATTATTTTAATTTTAAATTATTTCCAATCCCGAATAATGAATCATGGAATGACAAACTCAATTTCTCGAGATTTCTGAGTAATAATTTGTAAATTTATTATATATGACTACTCTTTGCTGAATATATTCGGTTATCTTTGAATTTCAACTGATTTTCATGTATTCTTCATAAAAATTATCTAATTGTAGATCCCGTGAAAAAAAACTTCAAAAACCCACAAAAGTCAACATGATCGAAAAGTGATGCTAGCCGGGTAAAAAAGCAGAAATAAGCCATGTGTCTTCAAAATCTATGCATATATTTCAAGTTTCTATATTTAATAACCCCTCCATATAAAAATTTTCATCACAATCATCAAATAAAGTTTCTGCTCGAATATTTCTATAGAATTCATTAAATTGCCGCATAACATACACAGTTGAATGAATTGTGAGCTATACGTGACAATTTCTTTATGTATCGTTAATGATCATCAATTTTTTCATGGTCATCTATCTGTGAACTTCAGAAACAAAATTTCTGCACAAAAACCAAACATTTAACAGAACTTCCAAAGAGATTCCAAGAAATTTACCTGCATTTTACCGGCAGGTGGAGACACTACCAAGAAGATCCTCATCGTAGCCTTGAGGAAATCATCCTGCTTCAGTCCTCTGCTCTCCTTTGGCTTTTGCCCGCAACAACTACTCCTACTTCTGCTAAAATTAAAACTAGGCTTCTGTATCTTATCATTGTCTTTTTTATCACTCTTTCGAACACCTTTCGACCCGACATCGACCGTTTTGGCGGCGACGCGCGAGTCTAACTTAACGGAAGATGAATAAATCATTTTCGGCTTCGCAGTCGAAGACGAAGGATTAGAATGCACGTTTACGTATTCCGATCCGAAACTATGTTGCTTGATCACAGTACCACGTTCCTGGGATCGCGTCTTTTCGGTACTGTTTTCTTTCTTGAGAAAACCAAGCTTGGGGGCATGGGTTAGGGAATTTTTCCTAGAGAGCGGTTCTTTCTCGGTCTGGTTCGAGGTCTGAGGATTGCACGACGAACCATGCCTCTGAACCTTCCGTCTGATCGAACCCACGAACTTTCGCCACTCCTGATGCCCTTCCTGGGCAGGAATCGAGTCTTTGTCGATGGTTGGGCCTTCTCTGGAGATGGGAGAAGGTTTTGACGAGAATAACTTCACTATGTTGTTCAGGGTTTTCAGTTTTTTGCGTTCAACTCAACGTGAAGACATGCGTGAATGTACAAATATACTTAATACTAATATTCTAATTATTGAAATCTCTTTATACAATAAGCGTTTAATTGCTTCTCTCCGATGAATATATAAATTAATAACACTCAAACGAACCGAAATATTTGATTATATCTGTTGAATATACTGCAAATAAGAAGAACATTACACAAATTGACATCGAAACTACAAGAAAATAATGAAGTAGTGCTATTATAGGGGTGAAAAGTTTCCGGCTTGACCAAGAGATCGCGCCCCTATCTCCACTAGCGGAGCGGCGTCCTGCATTTCCTAGTGAGCTTATATGCATAGTTTCAGCCCAATCACTACGTTAGTTTGCGTTTGAGAGAACATTGCGCTAGACGTTTCCGTTGTATTCGTAAAAATGGAAAAATTGGAGAAACATGCTGTCATCAAATACTTCTATTTCAAAGGTTTTCACACTACACTCCTGAAAATAAAGAACAAAATACTTGAACAGTCAAACCAGTGGGTTGGCAAGGGGAAACCAACTCCAAAGAAGGTAAAAACAATTTTAACTACAAAGTTTTTCCTACTTATTTTGGGATGCGAGAGGAACTATATACATTGATTACCTTCAAAATGGCAAGATTATCACTGGTCAATACAACGCAGACTTATTGCAACGTTTGAAACACGAGGAGCAAAATAAACGACCTCCTTTGGCGAAGAAAAAAATTTTGTTTACCATAATTGTTACCATGTCACTGGTATAGCTGAACTAGAACACCGTTTTGAGAAATGTTTCAGTGTTTTATAGACATTATGTTGAAAAATACAACAACAAAAATTTCAAAACATCGTTTATCTTGGTCAGACCGGAATTTTTCACCCTACCCTCGTAGGTATAACATATAATTTCACAGTCTGAAAAATATTCGATTTAGTTTACAAATCTCGAAATTTTTACAATGTATCTATATCCACCTGTGAAACAAGATGTTGTACTATAATTTCGTGGATGAAATTATTAACACAATAGTTTAACGGTGGTTTTGATGTTTAGGTATATAAGATCCGATGAAAGACTAAGAAAGTACGAAGTAAATTTCATTAAAAATATTGGAGACATTGAGAAATATTCGTAAACATCAACTTATATACCCTTATTTTTAGAAAATGTAGACTCACTGTCACTTCTGTCAACTGATCTACACCACTAAAGAACAATGTTAAATTCTTATATCTGAATAAGAGGAAAATATCATGTTTTCATGAAGATAATCATTTGCGTTAAAGCTGTTTTTATTATTGGGTGTTCTTTAAATACTAGCAATGAATAACTTTCTTATCAGTTAGTCACAAATTATATCCATCTAAGAATACCATAACAAGTACGTAAAATATATAATTTGGTTAAACACCATTATGGAATGTGATAATTATGTTCAGTATCATCTAAGACACGTTATCTCAAATTGATGATGCTTGGATATACAAGTTTAGTGCTTGAAATATCGAAGAAGAAAATAAGGGCAATTTTAACCATCAATTCTGTATTTTGAAGACCATATATAATAGAACTACAGGTCTCATCGAAGAAAGCATTACATATGTCTACAGGTACAATAATAAAAGAAATTCAAATCCGGATAAAAGTGGAAAACTGATTCAGGATATCAATTTGAGTAAACATTTACTGGATCAATGTATACAATTTGTTGTTTCTCGCTGTCGCAATTCTTTCTCTAGTTTAATCGAGGACAAGGGAAATGCTGAGAACTAATAACAGACGAACGAATATCTCAAAGATACTCTCTGAATACTGAATTGAAAATTCTGATTGGAAAAGTGATGGATATAAAAGTGAATTCTTCGCGATCAATAATATAACTTTGTGCTGACATTGGATATCCGGATTATTCAAATCCACTTCTTTCCAGAGTTGTTTTTCTCAAACAAATCTCTGGGAAACCTGGATATGTATTACTCTTGCACAGAAAACAATTCCTGTGAAATACTTCGAACTTGCTCGAAAAGATATATTCTTATTCAATTTGAAATATTGATGAAATCGAATAGATTAGAAATAGGTGAGCTATATCTCAATTGCTTAGTAAAGTGTGATTGAAAATTTTATTGCGGTTTTTACATAATCCGCTTGTTCGGTTATTTGAAGAATTTTCTTATCAAGAAATCTTAAACTCAAAATTTACTACTATTGGCTATTCAAAATATTGTCAACAATATCCAACAAACACTGTTTAATATTTCTTGGAGTGTAATAGATATCGACTTGAGAAAGAAGCTGTAAATACAAGGATATCTGATTAAAAATTATTGGAAACATATCGAGGTTCTTTTGCAACACTAATCGTATTTTGATAGTCGAACAGACATCGACGAGTTGAAAAATTACGTAAAATGTGATGATAAATTTGCAGTGGACAGAAGTTTCAGTGGGAAATGTCAAAAACGGATATGTGAAATGAACAAATGAATTAGCTATGTTGCAATCTAAAACCTCCAATTTTCTTCGAAAGTGATGCTCCTTGAAACGGTAAATAAGTAGGTATTCAACAATTATTTTCTACCTGGACTTGAGGTATAAAAATTATCATTAACATTCGAACAAACAACTGTGAATAAACTTCAGATTTTCGAACAAAAAAATGAAAGGCTTGGAATGTATCTGAGGAATATTGATGAACACAAGGGGTAGCTAAATAATACCCTTATAGTTATACAGTATAAACCTAATGAATTTTCATAAATGGATAATAATAAACTGATGTGAAGAAAAACTTTATTTCAATAGTAATAACCAAAAGAGAATGAATAAGCTATGAAAAAAATGGTAGCAGTTAAATTTCCTCAAAAAGTCGAGTGAGCAAATAGGACGAAATTCATGATGGGCGTCTAGGTCCATCAGTGAAGAAGTTGGAAAAGATTCTAACATGAACAGAATTGATGACGACCTTATTAATATTATGGTAAAAATTTCACATATCTTGGGAACTTGAACTCATAAAAAATTGTTTTTGAATGAAAATTTCGAAAAGGTGTTGAAGAATCACTGGAAAACTTCATAAAAAACGCTGGTTAAGAGTTAATGAAGAAAATAACCGAAGGAAACTGTCATGTTTTCAGCCAATGGCGAAAATGAAAGTGTTCAAATGGAAAGATTTAGGGTTATCTAAGGGTTGAGTGTGTTTACGAGGGTAGGGTGAAGAGTTTCCGGTCTGACCGAATTATGCGTAGTATTGACCAGTGATATTCTTAACCTTTCAAAATAATCAATGTAGATAATTCTGCTCGCATCCCAAAAAATAGTAGCCATAGGCTTGTTCGCCGATAAAATTGTTTTCGCCTTCTTTGGAAGGATTTCCCTTTCCAACCCACTGTTTTGAGTGTTCTTCATTTTCAGGAGTGTATTAGTAAACCCAAGTCTCATCAAGAGTCATGAATCGACGCAAAAATTTGTTTCGATTACGCCAAATTTTCGGTAGAAATGTTTTTTCGAATCAGTTTTTGGTCGAGCGTTAGGAAAGGAGGCACCCATCTTGCACACAGCTTTTGATGCTCAAACAGTAGTGAAAAATATCTCACAAAAATATGGCAAACGTTCAGCTGACATCCGACAGGTCTCAGCCATTTCATCCACTCTCAATCATATGGTCTTCCAATACTAATTGATGGATTTTTCTCAATCATTTCTGAAGTTGTGACCTCAACGGGCCATCCTGAGCGAGGCTCGTCAGAGGCGCTCACACGACCCATTTTGAATGCAGAAACCCACTGCTTAATAGTTGAACATGATGGGGAGAGGGGTCTCCTAGTGTTGAATCCATCTCTTCTTTTATTTGTTTTGGTGTAAAACCTTTCAAATAGAAGTATTTGATGACAACACGTTCTCCAATTTTTATTTCACGGAAACAACGGAAGCGTCTCGCGCAATGTGCTCTCGAATGCAAACTAGAGTAGCGATTGGGTTAGAACTTTAACACATTGGGAATGGTACAGTAGGACGCCGCTCCAAAAGTAGACCTAGTGGCGCCATCTCTTCGTGAGTCAGAAAATTTTCATCCCACCCTCGTATAAGCTCACTTATGTTGAATATGATTCAAGATAGGCAAATGTAATAGTTCAAAGGCCCAATGATAAATTGGGGACTATGATGCAAAAAATTATATTATAAACGGAAATTAATTCATGGAATTCCATGCAATTACCGAGGATGCTCCTAATTAGCAGGATGAATCTCACCAGTCTCGTTCTAGACTTTAAGTGCGTATGACGCTTTGATTTACGGAAAGTAATAAATTCCCCGCGACATGAGAAAGTTCGGGAAGCGCAGAAACCATCCACGTGAAATCAAGGGAGGCTTTGTGTTCATTTTCGAACGACACGAGGACGTGCATGTGAATTCGAAAATTTTCGCAGGAATCTCGCACTTTCGATGCTGCCTTTTCGGAGAATCGCTTTAGTTTGAGAGCAATTTGAAGGCAAATTTGCGAGACAGTGTCCAGGTGAAAACAAAGACGACCTCGGGGGCGTTGAACTGAAGTAATGAAGTTTGCATACAATCACTTGATGAGGAATATGAAATGTTCGTTTCCAGTTTGAGAGTAGACGAAAAAGGATTGAGATTCTTATATTATGAAATATGTGAATATATATATCTATATTGAGACACATTCATATGTGAACAAATAGTATTTTTATTTTCATCAATCAGTTATATTCAGCTCTTGGTTATGAGTTGGTAGCCCGACAAGTTTGTTGAATGTATGGATGTACTTGCTCTTGTGAGACATCTTCTGGGAGATTCAAGTTGTAGAGGTTCCTTTCAAATATTTAGTTCAAAAATTATGTGTTGCTACATTTTGGCTCAGTTGTTAATAGCCCTAAACACACAAATCATCTGAAGTAGTACAACGTAGAACTTTATTCAACAAGATGGGCCATACTTGCCGGTTTCGGTCAAATTTACGATAGCGTTGTTAACGATTTTCCTTCCCAGATGATGGTAATCGTGTTCCGGAATGCTAGATAAGATGTACGACGACTGGTCGAGGACGTGCCTTTTGGGAACTTTCCAGAAGTCGATATTAATTTAGCCTTAATTAATTCCTCCAAATGGAGATATAAAGAGCCCCCTACGCTGTTCGTTCTCCTCGAATAAACTTACGTTGGTAGGACGAAAACGTATTCAATATCGTAATTATGAAACCCTCGAGATGAGTAGAAATATGGATAAATGTAGAGTATTGGAAAATACTCAAGTTTAGTGAAGTTTGTTCGAGATCGGCAGGTCGTGTGGGAAAATAGTAGGATTTCATACTGATAGAAACGTTCATTACAACTTCACAAATTGCTTTAATTTTTCTATACTTTCGAGAATAAGACATTACAAAACATCTACGCTCCCGAAGACAGATATAGCTATCCTTTCGCTAATAGATAGTGTATACCATAAGCTATATACTCGTATATAGTTTACGTATTAAAAATTCGAGAACTAATTGTTAAGAATCAGTTCCTAGAATTATGAGGAAAATTTTCAGTTATTTCTGGCTTAAAATCAGGTTTCTAAGAAATTTTCCTTAAGGAACAGCACTGTTGAGCATATGTTAGGAATGGTATAGAGCTATGTATAAAGGAGAGGTAGTGATTGTAGTATTGTTGGACTTCAATAGAGCGTTCGAAACTTTATGTAGATCATTACTACTGAAAAAACTGAATGAAATTAGTTTTGAAGGCTTAGTGTACAAATCGTTCAATTCTTTAAATATAAGTTCAATCGTGTCTTCTAGGATAGCACTGGGGTTGATTTTGGCATACCGCAGGGAACGATCTTACGTCCACTGCTATTCTCCTCATACACTGATGATGATGTTTTTCATGTGAGGAAATTATCTATACGAGTATTCGCAGATGGCACAATGCTTTATGTTAGTCGTAAAAATATCCAGAAAATGACAGGATGGATCAATGGAAACTTGGCACAAATGAATGAATAGCTAAGCGATAACAGTTTATCGCTAAATGTAACAAGTTCTAATTTTATAGTTTTCGGAACAAGTAAAATTCTTAAGGTGAATAGTAACGAAAATATAAGTATTAAAATTGAAAACCAGAACATTGAAAGGGTACCGGAGGTTTCGCTTATCTCTTGGTGAAACGTTATGTCAAAAACAATAAATAAAAAATTAACACACTTGACTTAAGTTTCACTGAATATATTAAAAACTCTACATATGTTTCGGGTGATTAAGCCATTATCAAGAGTTTACAATATAACAGTAATACTGTATACTCCTGATATTGGGTTAACCACCCGAAACATATGTAGCGTTTTTAATATATTCAGTGAAACTTAAGTCAAGTGTGTTTATTTTTAACTTTCATAGAATGTAAAAAAGTCTATAGTTATCGTTTTGAACACAAGTTGAATTCTGAAGGTGAATAGTAACGAAAATATAACCATTAAAATTGAAGACCAGAATATCGAAAGCGTAAAAGTTGTCAAATATTTAGACATTATATTAAATGAAAAACTAATTGAAAAACGAAGAGAATATAATTTAGAAACACATATAATATTTATAGATTTTGAAAAGGCCTTTGATAGAGTAAACAGAGGAAAGCTATGGCATATTATGCAAGAGAGAGGATTCCCTCGCCATTTGATACAGGCATGCCAATCATTATACCAAAACACCAAGATACTTATCGGCACCCACCAGTTGAAAGAAGTTGAAATTAACCAGGGAGTCAGGCAAGGTTGTGGATTGTCCCCAACTCTTTTCAACATATACATAGATGACATTATACGAACATGGAAACTAACGGCCGCCCCTGGCATCAGACAAATATGACCACCTACATTAATACATTACTATTCGCAGACGACCAGGCGATTATACAAGAAAACGAGGATGACCTCCAAAGGTCGACTTTTAACCTTTACAAACTCTGTCAAAATTATGGAATGAAAATCTCAATAAAAAAACCAAGACTATGGCCTTTAAGGGTAAAGAACCTATTCGCACAAAGATTATTATTGAGAATAAGTGCATAGAACAAGTGTCGCATTTCACATATCTAGGATGCGACATTACTTATGATTATGATGATGACATGGTAAAAAAACTACATAACTTCCAACGTATTTGTGGCACTCTGAGTAGAACACTCAGAAGACGTACACGAAAAGAGACGCAAATTAAGCTATACAAAGTTATGGCAACTCCCACCTTACTTTATGGTTCGGAGACATGGACATTGAATACCCGGGATTTAAGTAGAATCCAGGCGGCAGAGATGAGATATCTGAGGTCAGTAAAGGGGTGCACACTACTAGATAGGAATTAAATGAAAAAGGGAGTTTTAATCATCACGTCTCCTTCATGTCATCTAACGTCTAGAAAATCAACTTCACGGGAAGAATTGGGAGAAAATTTAGGCCTCTTCAAGTCAATAATAATGTCACAATTCGAAAATTGTTACACTCTGTTATTCGGATTAAGCAAAGAAAGAACTCAGCAGCTACAAAAATTGTAGAATAGAGATGTGCGAACAATTTTGAAATAGATATACTTCCATCCAAAGCATGTTGAATTGCCTAGAACAGAGAAGTCAGTTGAACAGAGAATACTTTATGCAACATATTATATTTTCTTATTTAAAATTTTGAACAAATTGTTTCCGTATAGAGTAACGAAAAATGTAATATGTGTCATTGATGTGCACGATTATAATACAAGAAATGCTGATAATTTCTACATGCAAGTTTGTAAGCTTTCTAAGTCTATAAATAGTATATTTTATGAAGCATTCGATGCTCCATTGAAACAATAAGTGATCCAAAAATATTTAAGTGTAAATTAGCTTCGTTTTGAACAAATAATTTTTAATGAACAAGTTTGGACGTTAATGTATATATGAATTACGAAAAAGCTGTTGCTAAATATTATTATTATTATTATTATTATTCAATATAAATTCAGAAAACGGATTCAAATTTCTCAAGTTCATTGAATGGACCTTTAATTTTTCTTTTCTAATGTATGAATAATGACTATGCTATCTTGATGTTAACTGTTGATGATGTCAGCCTGGTTGATAAATGAGAAGCTTTGTGTGCCGGAAAGAAAATGTGGGTGTAGTTTTATTTAACAGATTTCCTATCATGATAAGGGACAATTAACTTCAATTCCAACTTTTTCAATATTCATTCAGTTCGTTTGTCGCACAGAACTTCAGTGATGGTTAATGTCATCAGCAAGAACACGAATGTATAAAGCTAACGCATTTTCCTTTTTACTGAAATTATTATTTTATATTCTGGTCATTGGGGAATTCCAGAAATCACTTTTATCATCAAACAGGTATTGAATATTGAGTTAGTTTTGGTGACATTTGAACTGATAATTCAAAATTGATCACTGGTTTTCCTCTATATAATTATAATCACATATGAATCAATTTTGGAATCACGAAATATTGAGAAAATAATTGAGCACACTAAGTGTATGAAATAGGGGTAGTTATAAGGGAAAGTGAACGTTAATAAATGATTTTTTTCTACTGATTACAGAACTTGTCGAGAATAAAAGATCCTCCTGAAGATAGATGTTTCATGTGAAATATAGAGGAGGTAGGATGATATTATATACCACATTTCATTATATCATATTTTACGAAGCCTTAGATTTTTTATTACTTCGCGGACACTTTGATAAATGGATATTTTGGAAGATTCGATGGCGTTCGGCGAACAGCCTCACGCAATGAATGGTTTCTTATAACCAATATCTATCTCATGAAGATTAATAACGCAATGATTGCCACCCAATTGGAAAGCACTGATGGAGACAATAAGGTTGTTTTTGCTGGAGACCGGAACGTAACGACATTAGGTTTTTGTCGATTTTTTCAACACTATTAACATCATAATACTTCCAATAATAAAAAACTATGACAAACCGATGTTTGGAGTTCTTTCCTATACTGAACTGCAACGTCCATTTATGTTTTCATGTGCCAATAGATTACGTTAGTGGTAGGTACTCTTCCGATCCTCCCTGTATTTCAAGACCAATTTGGGCAAATTATATGAAATATATCGACGGGTATAGACGTGAAAATGTTCGGTGCTTGGTGTGTCCATGATCTCAGAGATATTTCCTATTGATTCCTATAGATGGCATGGTGAATTACTCATTACTTGACGATTCTTCATTTTAGAATGATAAGGTGTATAGGGAATCAATTCATTGCCCCTCTCGACGATAGAGGTTGCACAACTGATGAATTTTTTGTAGAATCAAGCAGTGCTTTCATCAAATGTGGCATAAATTTCATTATTCTCCTATGTTTATACCTTGAAAGATGATGAGGAAACACAAAGTAAATGTGGACATAGCCAGTTTACTACGATATTCTCTTGATGGTTTCAAATTGATTATAGAATACCGCAAATAGAAGAAGTATTTGAGGCATATGTTCATTATTGATTCATTGTTGTGGAACTAGGGTGACCATACTTAGAGTACAGAGGAAGTCAATCAGAATTTTTTCACTCACGTCTTATAGAGTATGTTGTGAAAATGATTACAGACAACTGCGCATACTATCCCACCCTGATTTATTATAAGTCTTGAAATAATTTTTTTGAAGACTATCGACATCATTGTACTTCCAATAATATAAAAACTATGATAATCTGATAATATTGCACGATGTTTTGAATGTAACTTCTTTCCTATACTGAACCGCAACGTCTATTTATGCTTTATGTGCCAAGAGATTACGTTAGTGATGCTCTCCCGATTCTTTCTGTATTTCAAGACCAATTTGGGGAAATTATATGAGAGATATCCACGGGTATAGCCGTGAAAACATTAGGTGCTTGGTGTGTCTATGATCTGAGTCATATTTCTCATTGATTCCCATAGATGGCATGATGAATTGTTCATTACTTGACGGTTCTTCATTTTAGAATGATAAGAAGGTGTATTGGGAATCAGGTCGTTGATCCACTACACGTTAGAGGTGGCACAAATGATGAATTCCTAGTAGAATGAAACACTGACATCAAGTATGGCATAGCTTTTAATATTCTTCAACATTCATTCCTTGAAAGATGATGAAAAATCCTTGAGGTACATGAAAATATAGCCAATTCTATTACGATATTCTCATAATTGTTTCAAACTTTATGTTTTAGATTATAGAGCATGTTTTGAAAATGATTATACACAACTGCGCATACTGTCCTACACAGGTTAATATGATTTTGTTTGTTTATTATATGCATTCGAAACCAGAGACTCTGGATCTGTTGGTGTTAGTATTCACCGCTATGATGCAAGATGAAATCTGATATTAGACTGAATTTCACCAGATTAAGCAGGATCCACAATGGTTCGAACTGCTTGTGTTGGAAATTTTGGAATATTATGGCACGAAAAACTCTCACCCTGAATATCAATAAGTTCAGAACACTAATATGGTGTATTCTGATAGAGAATGTGACTTATAGGTTCACAAGGTTTTTTCTTATAGACTTCTTCAGCATACGACCTAACTTGTTTTTCGTATGTTGATTCAAGAACGAAGATATACAAATATTTTTCTACTAAATGCATCTCATGTCACGACTTGTGTGAAAACAGTTATTCAAGTTGTATTGCATAAGTAATCTCACATATTCACTTACAAATTAATTATAAGTTTCATGGTACCGAAAAACATTATATTTAGTGTCAGCTATTGAACGACATGTTTCTTGCGAGATATTTTTCGACTTCTGATCGAAATTTCAGACTCAAAAGCGAAAAAACTGGAGTTTCTACAAATGGGATAAAACGGCTGCCAAACCACCGAAATAAAATTTCGATACCAATAGGTACTCAAGGCATTAAAGAGGTGGAAATTTGAGCTTAATTCGATTGAGTTATTGTTTTATCTGAGGTGAAAGAGAAAACTTCAGCAGAAGCTATTTGTCAACGAAACTTCGCCGTTTGTCCCGTAAGAAGTTCAGGATTATAAGAGAAATGAACATATTTCCGCCAGGGCATTTGTCGGAGCAGACGGGAGATTAATTTTAAAAGTTACAAAGTAGGGGGATGATTGTGTAGTTAGTAATTTCATATTGTTTCATATAAATCCGCAATCCTTGAGAAAGGGATCGCGGAAAATTAATACTGCCATGCGCCGTTTCGTTGTAAATGAATCTAGTTAGCGGTGGAAATTCCTAAGTCATAAATAGGCCTAAATGTGTCTTCTTTCCACATTAATTATGATGGCAGGTGAATGTGAGAGGGAAACTCTCACAGGGAGAAAGGGATGTATTTCTATAATAAGTGGATCATATACTCAAGACATAGGAGCGCAATTGATATATTTCAATTTTGAGTTTAAGATTCATAAAAACCAACAAAATGGAAAAAACAGTTCATAATGTAAAAATTGCAATAGAGTTTTTTTTTTTTGAAGAATATGAATATATTTTAGTTTTTCAATTTTGGATATATATATATATATATATATATATATATATATATATATATATATACGTTTTTATAGGCTTTTTTTATATGAAAAATATTTTTGTTGATATATATATATCTCCCTTGATCAAACAGCATTGTTTCTCAATTTATGATTAAGAAGTCTTATTCATTTTGTGAAGAAAAGTAAAAATTGGACGAATTTATAAATATAATGACCATTGATACTCTAAGTACAATTTGGCGAATGCGACGGTCTATTGTAAAGCGTAAACCAGACTGAAAGATTTTCAAAAAAAGAATTGATATAATTTCATTTTCTGAGATATTTTATGAAAAAACTAATCTAAAATAAAGAATAAATCGGTTCTTCCGGATTTGCACATGTTGTCGAAAGTTTTGAGGTAATTTTGAGTGAAAAATTTCCTATTTTATTCGAATTCTTTCCATAATCTGAATATCAATTTTTGAGAAGAGGTTTCATGACTCAAAAGTGAAATTTTTAATGGAGAAATTTCCACTCTTCACCATATTTAGTGAAATTAAAAGAGAAGATAAATCTGGTGTTAACCGACTGAATTGTGTAACATGTCCCAGTATATATACATATAGGTAAAACAAAAAGAAATTTCGAAACTATAATCCAGAAACATAAATATAGTTTCACATATAACAAAAGCAATTCGAATTATGCAAACCATTTATTACCAGAAAACCATAAATTCGATACGAATTTCAAAATATCACATAATATTCAGAAAAGTTGTCAATTAGATTTTTGGGAAAAAGTAGAAATAAATCGACATAAAATTCTGGAAATTTTCTCAATGAAAGATAGAATTCAAACAATTCACCATTGTTAAACCCTTTCAGGTATATTCCATTCAAAAATAGAGTTTAGAATGGAATATCATGGGTAAAACCCAGTGATTAATCAACGAATGAGCAAAAAACAATAAAAGTTATGATAAAAATGATACTGGAATTGATGAAACAAGATAATTTCAGGCATATATATAGTTTCAATAACTAACAAAATATTCCAACTATTTCAACTCAATTTTATATTGTCAAAAGTTCAACACATAAGTGTACTTTAAACATGAAGTTTCCGATGACTTATTCAAATAACTTATAGGAATTTTCTCGAAATTTTTCAATATATGTAACGCTATCTAGTGGACTATGGATCAATGTTATGGTATCTTATTATTATGTTACGGTAGAGACCATATCAGATATTCTGTGATCCTTGTGATCATTGTGATCCATCTTACAGTATTTATGGCGCGACATAATATTTTAACCTCTAATTCTGTTTGTGTATTTAATGGACGCAGAACTCAAGAATAATATTCAATCGACATTAATTCTCGATTCTTGTTTCCTCAAGAGTAATTGGCTATTAAATATAAAAGAAAAAAAACTAAATTCTATATTTTCTGCAATCTCTAGTATTAAGAACATCGTATCTAGAAACTGTGTTATGAATGTGTATTACAGTCTTTTATATAGTCATCTAAATTATAATATTTTGCTGTGGGGCATTAATGTATGAATTAATTTTTTGTATCATATAATTTATTTTTTTTTCACGAAGGTCCCTTTAAGTGAAATTGTTTCAAATGTTCAGTATTCTAAAGTAATTTTTTTTCGAATATAGTTGTATATTATTGTGAACAAAAACGTGAACTTGAACCAATATTTTCATTCGAGGGCTGAATAGAAGATCAGACTCAAAACTGAATTCAGTCTTTTTGTGAACATTCTTCTTAGTTTCAATTATTGTATCAATTGAATAAATGTAATTTTACAATGTAAGGAATGTTTTTCAATGAATGTTATTATTATTATTATAATTATTATTATATTATTATACATATTAAGAACTGATAATCAAACAATTAACAATTGGTTATTTTAGGCTGAAAGGAAATATATTCGAAAATTCAATTCAAAGCGACCACGACGTAAACGAAAATAATGAACTTACTTACATCTCCGTAAAATGGTGATCGTTAGGAAAAAGACGTTCTGTTATATTGAAAATATTGAAAACGACTTTCTGACCGATACTTCTAAGAATTGATAAACCACCTAAGAATTCTTAGAACGACTCGAAATCTCTTGTATCGTATCGGATCATGCAATACTTCAATCGACATCGTCCATCTGCAGTACTTATTTTCATTACTTTCAACGGAATAAATGGCCCGTAAGTACACAAAAGAAAATTCTCGTATATTTCGAAGAAAAAGGATGGGAAACTTCATATTATTTTCGATATTAAATCCTCAAGCATAATGGTGAAGTATATTAGGAAGCCAAATATCACGTGCGTAACGAAGTATAAAAGATTTAAACGTCTTTATTTTGTTAGAGGAAGCTTGATATGTTCCGTTCTTTGTCACTTCGTTTTGAGAAATGATGCATTTATTTTGTCAAGCGTCGTTTAATGATTAGTACAATCATTTGTGTATTTGCGTATTAGGTACTAATTCATACGAGAAAAATTCAAAGAACACCTTTCATCAAATACGTGAGAAAGCTATGACGTAGCTTTAAGGAAAATGTATACAATTTCAATTCAATTGATAAAACAATTCATTCATTCTCTTCAGTATATGAAACTGAAGATGAAAAATCATTAGATGAAAAAATCACTGAAAAACCATATGTAGATACCTTTCACTTGGAGCTTAAGTATGTATAGATCTTATTTTTTTCCGAATTTTCAATCTGTCATGAAATATAATTGAAATGACAATTCCATGTTATTTGAATTTCTGATAAGGAGGAATCATTAAAGAGCTCGTTCTCGTATACAACAGGAAAAACGTTTTCGGAGAAAAAGTGGAAAGATACATTGACAAGAAAAATAGAAACTTATTGTGCTAACTGAAAAGAAGTTTTGGATACCCTACTACACAATACAGATTTTGAAGCTTTTGCAGATTTTACAGATTTTGAAGAGATCCTCAGAAAATTTCCCGCAAATTAGGATAATGTTATTCCGAAATATAATTATCAAAATTGATTACAAGAATCTTGCATTAGAGAGAAAACCGGTAACATTACGATACGAAGATTCAAACATCTGAGATTAGTTGTGAAATGAATGATAATTATGTTTTCGTTACATAATTCGTATAACAAAGTAAGATTCATTAAACGCATCTTATGTTGGTTGAAGTTCATATCCAAATTCAGTGGAATACATAGAATGATGACGAAAATTTTCAACGTAAAAATTCGTTCTTTTTATTTTTGGAAACTACGTAAAATTCGCACAACAATTCAGAGAAAATGAATGTCATAGTATTGTTATCTGCATTTACTCTCCAGTTCTATTTTCTTCTATCATTTTGTTCTTGAGGCCATTCAGATAAAGTTCTTGAAATTCTTAGTTTGGAGGGAGGATAAATTTTATTCACAGAGATGAGTCAATCATAAGCGAATTATTAAGTTGATTTTGTTCAATCTCTTTGCAGGGCAGGAAAGACATTTTATCACTAAAATTATTGTATAAATTACTGAACAACAGTATCGATTGTCCTCCTCTCTTGTCCGAAATTGAAATTTCGTATTTCTAGGAAAAATTCACGTACTACAGAATTATTCCACCCAGAGACTACAAGGACCAAATCTCTTATACATTCCCCCATTTGGTTTATTGAGTCTACATTCAATGGAGTTGGTAATCATTGTGACATTCACTTTTACTTCATAGAAGTTATTATTAGGATTTATGTAAACAAACGAAATTGACTAAAATTAAATGATTTAGGTTGAGTTGTTTGTAATATTTCATTAAATTCTATTATTCAGTTATCGATTACTATTTTAGTTTTTTTAGATTGAGCGCTTTGTTATATTTCTCCCTTTCATTTATTCAATTATTATTCAACATTATTATTCTACTCCCCAATAAAATATCTGGTGAGTAACTCCTAATAGTTCTCGAGCTATCGATTCCATCAGTTCCAGTTTCATAACTGATGAATAATGAAGTCCGCTTCCAAATGAGGATCTATTTAAGGAAAACAATGATGGTAATCCAAATAAAGGTCAACTTTCTTGTATTATAGCAATTATACCCCATCTATATCCAGACAAAACGATTTTCTAACCTATATAAATCAAAAGTGGACCAACACTGCAAGAAAGCCACAAATAGACGACGCTCTTAACGCAGAATGAGCGATAAAAAGTTTCTCTCTTTTTTTTTTTTTCGATTTTTTTATTGTTTCTTCCGTTTTTTTCTCATTTTTTTCTCAGATTGTTCCACCTAATTTTTCGCAGATGAAAATTTTGCCATATTCTTTCCATGAACTTTCCAAGGATCTATTGAACGACGACAATGGTGGGTATAAAAATAAACGTCAGCTGTCTTGTATTATAGCAATTAGACTCTCGTTTCTATTCAGACAGAAGCATAAATAGACGACGCTCTAAACGCTCATAATGAGGGATAAAAAGTTTTTCAATTCTTTTTCTTCTAATTTCTATTATTTTTTTCAATTTTTTGTTGCTGATTTTTCATAGATGAACACTTTCCATGTTGATTTGTTTTATCATTGAAAAACCACCTGCAACTGCCCCCTCTTTGAATTTCGAAGGGATTATGTAAAATATTACAGACATATTTGTGTTATCAGCAGTATTACATCAAACAGCAAGTAACCGGCGAGATCTTTGACGAAGACCAGGTACAGCAGAGCGTCCAGTATTTGATACCAATGCGTATTTTGTTTCGATTATGGAGCAATGCCCAATAAAAAACAATCAAATTGAACTGAATACTTGTTTGTAAGTTGAAAATGAGAGTAGATGGGTATATATGCCAAAATTCGAAATAAATCGAGCAAGTTTCGTGAACAAGCCCAATATCTAAAAAGCAACGTTATTTTCTTTTTAAATTGAAGTGTCATGAAGTTAAATTAATGGATAGAATTCAACGAATTTGCGGTGGGTACCCAGGCTTCCTTTTTCATAATTTCCCAAGCAATCGATCTACATTACGTTTCAATAGCCCTTAATATGGCATTTTTACAGTCTACTCAGTGCTGGGTCATAAAACATGATCTAGTTCCTTGTTTGGTACATACGTGGGAGCATGATTTAAACATATGGGTTTTCTCTTGGTGGTCGTTATTTTTATTGTCGAATGAATGTTGCGATGGATGAAATATTTCTTTCAAGAATGAAATACTTATTCGTTACTTTGTTTATATCGAACACAATTCGAACAGTTATAAAAGTATTTCATTTTTTCGATCGAATTGTCATCACGTATGAATTTTTTCTTCAATTTCGAATTTTTTTGATCTAGTAAACTAGTATATTATTCATCATCACTCATTCTTACAATCAATACGCGAAAAATTGTTTCAGTCTCGCCTTGGGATTGTATCCCAGAACTATCCGATGATATAACTTCTTTTTACCTTCAGGATATGTAGACAATTACTCATGAACACTCATTCGACAAATAATCGATAAAAAACATATGTAGATATCTCTCATTAGAGCTTCAGTATGTATTTATCTTATTTCATTTCTGAATTTTCTTTCTGTAATAGAAGATCATTGAAATGTTCCAGTCTCATCCGAGATTCGATCCCAGAACAATCAGATGATATACCTTCACTTCAAATTTTAGGATACGGAGACAACCATTCATGAAACACTCATTCGAACCCATTCGACAAAGGAACAATAAAAAACATATGTAGATATCTCTCATCTAGAGCTTCAGTATATATTTATCTTATTTCTTTTCCGAATTTTCTTTCTGCATTAAAAGATCATTGAAATGTTTGCTACCTTTTCACCTTGATTTGATGAACCTTTTTTGATTTGATTTACCTTTTTACTTGAACCTTAAGGATATGGAGACAACCAGTGTTATACTCAATTTATCTTTATAACGTGCCTATACACCCTATTACCAGTTTTATTCTAAAGACTTTTTATATACAGCATGGAAGACGAATAAGTAAATTTCATAATATTTTTGTACCTGGATAGTTATGACTTTGCTCTTGAAATTTTCGATCGGAAATCCATAATTTATATGAGATTATTTCAATAAATGTTCATTTTGTTTGAAACAATTGAAAGGTTTATTATGTAATGAATAATCACTGTCATTAAAAGACCTTGGCTGGCGATATAATATGACTTTGATTAGAGCTATTAGACAACTCTGGCTTGAACCGTAAAATAGGTTTTTTACGGAGCCATAGGGGTCATGAGAACACCTTGAATGAAAATATTTGTCAACTTTTACTGAAAAAATAGTAAAATTACGACCAGAGCTGTTGAATAACCTTGTCTGCCATTAGAACAATCAAAAGACTTTGTATAGAGCTATCACATAATTCTAGCGAGATCACTTTGCTTGGAGCCATTGAAAGACCTTGGGTGAAGAGATTAGATGACGGAGGCTGGAGGTAATGGACAATTCTGTCTCAAACCACAAAATAATCTTGGCTGGAGCTATTGGAACGATCAAGAGACCTTAAGTGGACTCTAGAATATTTTTCTAGACAAATAAGACAAATTTGTCTAGAATCATGAAATGGCTTTATCTGAAGCCATTAGAAGACCTTGGATGGAAATATGAGTTCACCTTTGCTGAAGAAATAGGACACTTCTGGCTGTTGAATAACCTTGTCTGCAGCCATAAGGGCCATCGAAAAATCTTGCATAGAGCTCTCAGACAATTCTAGCTGAACCGGTGAGGTCACCTTGCTTGATATTAGATGACCTTGGCTGGAGCTATTAGACACTTCTGGCTCAAACTGTGAATTAATCTCGGTTGGAGCTTTTGGAACAATAAAAAGAGCTCTTACTTGAGCTATAAGGAGACAGAGAAGAAAAAGTAGATCACCATGTCTGGAGCTATGGACAACTCTGGTTGAAACTGTAAAGTATCATCGACTAGAGATATTTGAATCCACAAAAACATTGATAAGTGATTTTCAACTTAAGTCTGATTGGTGGTCACGTTTTCAAGTTATCTAATTTGCATCTCTCAAATGAAACTTTCAATTCACATTAAAACATAATTCGAATGATTTGAAAATGGCTTATTGCTCGTGATGGAGAAACGAAGTATCAGAGTAAATTTGATAAGGCTAAGTTCATAAAAGTACACTTCGTTTCGAAGAATCAACAGTGTCAGCTCATGACATATATTCTGGCTCGCCTCCAAAACAAATTTGACATTCGAATGTTGCTCGCTATAAAACAATATGATATATTCGTCAAGCATCGTACTGTTCTAGATGAATTAACCAATTATTATACCGTGAAAATTTTCACTATTTTTAGAGACGTAACCAACGGACGAGTAACATTAATTTTAGCGAATACGAGTTACAGCTTGCCAAAAATAATGAAAAACAGTTTATGCGATACGAATCACTCAGTTCTGCCAAAGGAACACGAATCCTTGTCATGTTCGTTTTAAGTAGATGAGAAGTTGATTGTTAGTCGTCAATCATTTGACTATGAAAGATTCTTCAAGGTTTCATAAGAGTATATCAGTTCCAAAATGTCAATACTACTGTGAAAAAATTCAAAATAAGTTGATTGGAGAACACTTAGTTCAGTTTCACAGACTTTGATTGATTCGCGTCAATTTTGCGAGGTGTTAACCCTTTTTGAAAGTGAAACTGAACACCTATTCCCGAAGTAACATTTTTCAAAATAACCACTCGGTGAAATTGCTGTACCCATATATGAAAGCTGAAACTCCGATATTTCGGAAAAATTGGAAATTTCCGATTCTTTTCCAAGACAGAAATCAATAATGAATGATTTTCCTTTTTTATGAAGTTGATTGAATGTTGACTCTTGTATAATAATTAGTAAATTCAATGGACGTTAAATCAACTGTGTGATAGTTCATATTTGAATGAGAGGTAATGAAAAATACTTGTCTGAGATTGAATATTGAATTAGATTAAACTCTTGGCTTAATGTTAATCGATTATATTTAACAATATGAATTTTTCAACATGTTTCGAGCGTGAGCTCATTTTCAAGACTAAAATACAGTAAGGAACGAACAACAAATTTATATCTATACAATGAATGTAAGGAGAGGGGATAATTTAAAATCTACCTGTTCATTTATGATGTCTTTTTTTTTCTTCCAAGAACTGCATATTACATTTGCTTCTTGAAGGTCTAAACGTTTTCTTTTATTACCTGCCTGCAAGCACTTGGTTTTCTCAAAGTCTATAAAGTGGTGGGAGTTGATACAATGTTCGAACAATGTATTAACATGTGTAGGTAATGTATTAACACGGTGTTGGTTTCCTCAAAATCTATGAATCCATAAAGTCTATAATATTTTCTCAAAGTTAATACAATGTTAGAACATTGTATTAACTCCAACCACTTTATAGACTTAGAGAAAACCAAGTGCTTGCACGCAGGTAATAAAGCGAAACGTTTAGACCTTTTAGAGGTAATTGAAATATGCAGCTCTTGAAAGAAAAAAGAAGACATCGTAAATGAACAGGTAGATTTTCAATTATCCTCCCTCCTTACATCCATTGTATAGATATAAATTTGTTGTTCGTTCCTTACTGTATTTCAGTCTTGAAAATGAGCTAACGCTCGAAACATGTTGACAAATTCATGTTGTGAAATATGATAGTGAAACATTGAGCCAAGAGTTTAATTTAATTCAATAAAAATACCTGTCTGAAAATGAAAATTACGCTATTATCAAGACTGGATACATATTACAAAGACATCCCTTAAAATATTTATGGATCAGTTCGGTCCCTAGAGGTGGTAGAATATCGAACATCTATATCATCTATGTCATGAACATTTATATCATGTTCTATATTCATAGAACAGAGAATGTAGGCGTTAGAGGTGGGTATTTCTAAACTATCAAAGATTTAACAGTGGGGAGTGATTTAGGTCCAACTAGTCATTGAGAAATTGTAATTATGAGATGTTTCAAGTTTATATATTTCCATGGCTCCCAGGTAGTCATTTTCATAAAATTTTCACAGTAATTGAGAATTAGTGGTTTAAAATAGTATGAGATGATATGTCCTGTTAGTCTAGATGTTCCCGAAAAGCTGATTTCCAGTTTTTAAGAAGTTTTTCAAACTTAGTTTCAAAACCTCTTCCGGTCTGGCCTATATATGATGACTTATATTCTTCACAGTCCATTCTATAAATTCCTGTCTTCTTCATTGGATCGAGTTCGGACAAATTGTTTATAAAAATCATTTTATCCAATCTGCTATGTATCGACAAAGTTGTATTCAAATTATTACTTTTGAAGAATTCAATGATTTTAGAAAAGGTGAATATAGGATACTCAAATACCTTCATTAATTTTTTTCATTATTATTAATAATGCAATGTGATCCATATAATTGCGTATTGATCAAGCGTTTCTCTCTTCTTTAATTAAACTATTTATTATCAGTGGAAACTGATGGAAACGTATGGTACGAATCATATTAAGTTCTTCCATAAGGTCTTGTCTTCTGATAAAGGAACCGAAAAAGCCTTATGAATCATTTTATCGAGAGCTGCGATTCGATGGCTAATTGTACTGAAATAATTATAACTTATAGTGGTGCCTGAGGAGGCAGGTTTCCTGAAAATTATGTATGAAAATTTATCCTCTTGTTTCGAAATTGTAAGGGTGATTTTTAGACAATTATTTCTCATTATAATAATTGCTTGAGAATTATGAGAATCATGGGAACACTTCCCTCTAGGGTTGTTACCCCAATTTCGAAAACTCGACTCAACATATTCATATATTATTGAATCTACACTTGCTAAAGGAGGGAGAGACAGAAATAGGGTTTTGAATTGAGAAGTTGCGGACGAAGAAAGTAATAAAGGCGATGAACTGAAGAAAGTTGACCATCATTTTTATCTTTTTTCTTCGGTCTTATCAGAAATTTACAACTGTTGTTCCAAAAAGATTCAGAATATTTTCTTTCATATAGAGGAGCACAATTTCAATGATTTCTATATTATCTATAATGTGTTTATTATGAATACAATATGTTGACTGTCCGGTACAATTCTCAAGGGGTTATTTGGAGAGTTTATGCTCTGTGCAACTCCAATTTTTTCGTTTATTGGTTATTTCTCCTGACTAAAAATGAATAAAATTTCTTCTGTAGTAGTTTTTATCTAATAGTTTTAATATTGTACTATCTTAATCTACTGGCGATTTTATAAAATCCTTCGTTAAGCACTCTTTCAACAAATTGTGTCTGAATTGAGCCCTTTTGTATATTGCCTGCGCCACTTCAAGTTCCAATTTCATACAGGGCGTTCAGTATCCCATCAGTTTTGGATTTATTGATTTTTTGGATTAGCTCCAGCTCACCAACTTGGGAGTCAAAACATAAACGAACAAAATCTTCAGATTCACCATATTTTTCTGTCCTTAAAATTTAAAAACATATTCAGGTATATTCATACAAAGCAATTTCTATTTACGATTCAATAGAGTAATGGGAAAGATCAAGGCTTCTAGGCGAAATTGGAATTTATTCTATGAAACTCGATGAAAACCTGAATCGATAACTGAAAAGCTAATACTGAACATTCTGTATGGAAATGAGTTTATTTGGAATACACTACTACCTCATATGATTCCACAGAAAAAGCCCGATTATATGATGTAAATTTGAATCCATTCGCCCAAAAAAATAAGTTTCGAGACTGAATAAATATGAAAATTAATGACTGGAAAAATATTAACTTAGAATTGGGAATTATTGACACAATTACCAGAACTATATCTTCACCTGTATTAAATATTTGTATCAAAACGTTCAGCCACAGTACTCTCAAATAAAGCGCGATAGATTCACTTAGTAGTTATTCAAATCATTTGAATTGAATTGAGATTATTTTAGACAAGTCTGAACCATCCTCCAGAATATGGTGTCAAAATTGACAACAATCAGATGTACACGTAAATCCTATAACAACTGACCAATCCAGAAACTAAGTTCTATGATCTACAGATCAGAAACTATTGCGAAACTTCGATATTGAGAAGTTGCCGTTTAGAACGAAGTTAACAGTTTCCAAATTATGTTCGAATTTGAATAATATCTCCAAAACTGGAGCAATTATAATCAATGAGGGTACTGTTGCGAATCTTGCCATTCAATATTTCTCTCATTATTGACAGGTGAAATTTTGAAGTTATAGATTTTGTGGTATCCAAAGATAAGGGTGAAAATTATAATATTTTTTCGATAAGAGCTCTGCCGATCAATCATTCGGACAACCCTTCCAAATCGCGATAAAGCGGTGGAGTGAACGAGTGAAACTGAATTCATCATGATTGATCAAAATCTGTTTCATATACTGATTCAAATTTTGTTTATTTTGAGAGGTATTATGGTGAAATTCACAGGAGGGATACTAATATAAATCGAACTACTCAAAGGATATTGTGAAATTTAATTGAAATATCGATATTGTGAATATCGAATGAATAATAAAATATAACCCGAAAAAATTTTCGAATAAATAATTTCTGTGGATATTACCAAATTGTTTCATCAGAATTAACGAGCATAATGTACAATGTGTTTTGCGAAGGGCCATAAACATCATAAATAGATAGAAATTCAATGTATTAGCTATAAACTAATTCAGTTGATAAATTTTGTAATTGCACATCTTAGTAGTAATTCAAAATACCACAAGGCCAAAAACCTAGCTTTAGCTTTTTTCAAATTGATGATTGATGAGGCCGATACTTGAAGAAAATTAATATCCTCAATGAAATAATATTTAGAATTTTCTCATAATTTTAATACAAATACGCATGACGACGTTTCGAAGTACTACATCTTCATCAAATGATGAATTAATACTACTAAGAAGTATCAATTCAGCATTTGATAAAGAAGTAGTACTTCGAAACGTCGTCATGCGTATTTGTTTTAGAATTATAAGAAAATTCTGAATATTGTTTCATTAAGATAAATTTTAAATAGTAATTTTTATTACGCTTTCCGTAATTAGCCCTCAATAAATGTTTAGAATCATATATAATCGCGTTTTAATCGAAATTCTTTCGCTTCGTGAAACAACTTTGGCATCCATTCCAAATTCTATTAATTTTACGATTAATTCAAGTATTTATCTCGAAACAGACAAACTGAAACTGAAAGCGTTAACGTAGATCTGAATCTAAGGGCGGTCCAATTTCAGGAGTCAATGCCCGGTTTATTCCTAATGCTTTCATCATTTCTCCTAATTCCGAAATTATACAATACATTTTCGCCATTCAAAATGATACAGTTGGTCGTTTTCCCTAACGATACCAAAAACAAAGAGAAATTTGACCGGTAAAGTCGAAGAAAATTGGGGTGACTGTGAGGAATGTAATACAGTAATTTGATATAAATTGTATTCGATGAATGAGAAACTTGATGTTCTATATGAATTTCAATTCATACTTTAAGAAAGAAAATGGAAAAACTTCATTTTAAATTATTGAGGTGAATAAACACTTTATCATAGCTTAAAGGCAAAGTTTAATTGTTATTGATGAGAAAATACTACCAATGATGCGACAAAATATTGCGCGAAGAGACAATTTGAATAGACGCTATGGTACAGCCACCAGAGCCACTATATTCATTGGTTTCCGGGAATGGACTAAATTCTGAACATTTTTTGACTTATATCCAGCGAATATCTCATATAATTGATGATGAGATATATGGGACAAGTACGTTCTTACGAAATTAGGAACATGGCGTTCAACTATAGAATGGACAGGTTTATCAGTTTCAATACATCAAACGTGGTAATATAAGAACTTTTGGATAATTCGAATGATTTGAAATAACAGGAAGTATTGCAACCCCTTCGTAAGTGACTAAGTCCCTGGCTCCACACGGGATAAATATTGAAAACAAGATAGTTAAGCACAAATAGTAGAACATGTCGTTCCATCTTTTTGAAAAATATTCAGGAAAAATAAAAGTCCGTACAAATGTCGCCGGACCATCTAGTTTCAATATGAATGGATTGATTCCAATCATTTCACAACCAAATTGTAATATTCTGAGTTCAAAACTAAAGTCAAAAGTAATTCCACCCATCTGTCACTTTAAGCTGATGATTATACAATCGAATAAAATCGTATTTGATCCATAATATTCCGTTTCGTTTTTCGTATCGTTAAAAACTAACTCGTTGTTAGGTTCTTATCGATTTCAACGTTAATACATCTAATTGATTTAGCCTGCAATCTAATGAATTCGTTTTTCCAGAAGCCAATCAACTTCGTAGCGTTGTACGTTTCCACGTAATGAAATCGAATCCCTACAGTTACTATGATTTTGACATAACTGGAGCAAGGTATCGTGGAACGGAACAGACATTGATACGCAGGATTATGAAATCAACTATGAAGTTTATGAGAAAACATGGTCGGGAATTTTCGAGCAGACGAGTTACTTTCCTTTGATATTGTAAAATATTTATCATTATATGTTCTAGGAAACGAAATACTAGAACAATCATTCAAGAAATTGAAACCAATCGAAGAAAGTAAAACTGGTTATGTGAATATGTACCATGTGAAGCCTCTTCATCCTCCAACGTATACATGTTAAATAATATTGAAATCGATGCCACACTTGATTGAAACACTGTTTAGTTCTACAAGGAACTCGTCAGTTGTGCTACGTGCATCGCCAATCGATTCAAGGACTACAATCCTCAAACGTCTTCTTATGACTCCACAGCGAAGGACTGTCTGGTAACGGATACTTCACAACTCCACCTATTGGGATCAATCCGAAACTTCTCCCAGATCATAGACACACCAAGCAACGAATGTTCATAGGTCCACAACCAGGGATTTCCACAAAATTGCAATATCTATTTGATATTACAATAAATGTCATCAGATGTTGTTTATATCTACGTGTCAATAGGTTACGTCAGTAGATTCATTCATTAATAGACAATATATGTAAATCCATGCTTGGTTTGCCCATGATCTGAGAGATGTGTCGTATTGATTGTTATAGATGGCGCTATGAAGTATTCATTACTTGACAGTTCTTTACTTCAGAGTCGAAAGAAGTTGTTCCATGATTCAATTCATTGCATTTATTGACGTTACGTGCTCCCATCAAGTGTGACATTGATTTCTATATTCTCTAACATAATTCGATGAAAGATGATGGTGACATCACATGGTACATGTTCACATAGTCAGTGATGATCAATCTAAAAATTTTCAGATAGTAATTGAAGAAGTTTTCTCTATAGTTTTTCTGAAAGTCATAATTTTCCTAGTACCTATAAAAGAGCAACGACACTTTGCATGAATTTAATCGAAAATGCAATTAAAACCGAATGTGTGCTAACAACATTTACATCTCTGCGTTCGAAACTTCGAAACGTGGCTCAAGAGAAGAGATGTACCTACTTTGGAGTTTTCTCCAATTTCTGTTAATGAAACATCAGGTTACCTTTAAAATTGAATTGCACCGTAAAAGTCTGAAATGATGTTCAAGTTGTAATCGAAAAATATGAGTTTCTGAATAATTGGTTGGTCGCGAATAATATACAGGACAGATGGAAATTGTTTTCGAAGTTACCCTTGTCTCAAACAGTTTCCATGTCGTTTTCCCAATTAAATGAACATCGTTCATATGATGAGCGTTTGCTAAAAGCACATCAAGGGGCTTGTCATATTCCTGAATCGAAATGGATCTCTTTAATCGAATCGGAAATACTTGCGAGTGAAGTTTTCGATGTTTCATGGATCATTTATGAAAAAAAAAACACATTTTGTGTTATCTCACGAGATGAACCATCCAAATCCTATTTTCGAAGTAGTAACTGGTAACATGAAAAACGCAGAAGAATTGCAAGGAAGCCTTCAAACAAAGAGAGCTCCATGCCAAAAAAACAGTTAAGGAAAATCAGATTGAACTGTGAATTTTGTAAACAGTTTTCGAAACAATGGAGATTCAATTTTCGCACATTACTTGAAGAAACAGCATAGAGAATAAGACTTGAAGATCATTTTTTGAAAGTCTTCACTTGATGTCAATCGATTTGAACAATAAAACATATGATTCAAGGAAAAAACACTGTTTTCAAAATTCATTTACTCTTATTGGACAATTGTGATGTCCGTTTTAACATTAATATGTCGTCTTCGATGATAGAACGTCTGAATTATTCGAATTGATAAAGGTGAAAAGGTGAAACGTAGGTCTAATAAAAGTGTAAATGTAGAAAAGAGTGTTGTGTTTTCCATTTTTAGAAGGTTTCAAATTGGAATAAAAACATCGGAGTCGTTTTGTTTTATCAAACTAACATAATTGCTGTGGTCAACGTATATGAACAGTCACATGTTTCGAGTTATCAACTGATTATCGAGAATACTTACACAATGGTATTGAAAGGATTTAACACACAACTGATGTCAACTCAACATTAAATTAATTTGGAAGGGAGTTTAGATTTTCGAGATGAGAATTCTGAGAGAATTATCTCCAAGATCTTACGGAAAATAATAGCTTTATGTATATCTATATCGTTATAATTTTATATGTGTAGGACAGTGTTATATGAGTATGTGTATTTTATTTGATGATTTATATATTGGTATATATAGGGTAACTACTATGGATTCAGCTATTTTGGTGGGTACAACAACTGAAAGCATCCAAAATTTTGAATGAATAACTTATTTTACTACAGTTAAACTCTAAGCCAAATTAGAGAGGGGTTATCCATACAGACATGGTGCATAATAACCACATAAGAAGTGTTAAAATTTGGCTAACGTTACTGGCAACTCATGAACAAGACATTCTACATTAAAGTAGAGGGCGACGAATGATTGGGAAACAAACTGCAACGCGTTAAATCAGGTGGAGCAGATGAAGAAGAAGAAAAACTGTGAACTTACGGTGTTTTTGTTTAAATCTTGAACTGAGTTATGAGAATTCATCAACAGTAAATGTTATTAACATGAGAAAATATTGCCACTGAAATATTCTCAAATGCAATACGAAAAGCACGATTTTATGTAAACAGTCCTCTCTGTTGGAGGTTTCTCTCTTCCACTGATACAATTAAATCCCATAACAGCGAGCCCGGCTAGCGATAAATAGCGTCTAGAATTAATCACTTGAAAATTTTCAATCAGAATTATGTCTAGTCTGCTCGACACCACTCGAGAATTCGCATTATGAAAATACTAATACTGGAAAACCGAGAGGGAAACTCAACAAGCAACGGATTATAACGTGAATAGAAAGCGTCCATTTCACAGGAATTATTAGGAACGAGTGTTACAAGTTGTTGAAATTAGAATTTGGGGTAATTTGGGTAATGCTTTTAACATTGACATTTCTCATAACATCCAACAGATGCATTTCATGAACGTTTTGGTAAGAATTTAAATATAATCAGTTTAATAACCTCGATAAAGTATGTAAAAGTTTTACGAAATTTCAAACTGCTCTTTTCACTTGAGAACGGTTACATTATAATACTAACCAAAACGTCTTGTGAATTCGATTTCTGATTTAACTATCGTCGTTTTCGTTAAATATTTTTCGACCAACATTCTTATATGGTATCTATACCATGTATAGGTACCTATACATCGTTATCTGCATAGACTCAAAGGCTGATATCGATGTCTCCGAAGTAGAGGCAATTGTCGATATACAAGTAAAAGTATTGAATCAAATCTAAGTGTGTTTCTGAATTGGTTAAGTAGTTATCTTGAAGAAAGAACAATGGTAGTGAAAATAGGCGAGAGCTATTCTAAGAGACATGACATTGCTCTTGGGGTGCCGCAAGGCTCTGTACTCGGACCTCTTCTATTCATATTGTTTATAAACGATCTGCCTGCGAAGTTGTCCCGGTTCTTGGTGACACTATTTGCCGATGATTGATCGGTGGTTGTTTCTGGCAGGACTCCTGAAGAACTTCTGGAGGCATGTGAATGCATTGTGAGGGAGTTTGTACGTTGGTGTCGAATGAACAACCTGATGGTGAACGTTGACAAAAATGTATGTGTTCATTTTTGTCTGAAGGGCAATGGAATTAGTACCTTGGATTTTAAATATGGGGACAACACTATATCATCATCCCAATCAACAAAGTTTCTTGGAATATATGTAGACAGAAATTTGAGATGGACATCACACATTGAGGTCTTATGTAAAAAATTGAGTAACTCTTTTTTTGCAATCCCTAGAATCAAGAACATCGTACTTAGAAACTGTATTATGAATGGGTATATAGTCTTGTATATAGTCATCTAAATTATAATTCTAATATTCTAATGTGGGCTGCTCTACAGAAATAAATAAGGTGTTTATTACACAGAAGAGAATACTTCGATTAATATTCAATATTCATCAGCGAACATCTTGTAAACCTATCTTCATTAATAATTACATACTCACCTTACCGTGTTTATATATTTATAGATGTTTGTTATATGTTGAAAAAAATGAAGATAGGTTTATTGGATTGAATAGTAACCATGAGTATTCAACAAGGAACAGGAATGTGCTACTTATTCCTAACCATAAAACAGCTAAATTTGAGCACTCTCTCTATTATCAGAGTATTGAAACCTTCAACATTTATCATCGAATTTGAAAGTACTGAAAGCTCATTTGTTTGAGAGGGGAGTTAAATCTCTGCTCTTAACAAAGGCATACTATAGTGTGGCAGAGTACTTCGATGATTCGAATGTAGGCAATAATGTATGAATCAATTTTGTGTATCTTATGTTTGTGAATTTTTTTAACACAAATGTTCTTCACCATGTGAAATTGTCTCAAATGTTTAATATCTCTAAGGTAATTTTTTTTCTTTTCATTTCAAACAAATTTGTTTATTATTGTAAATATGAATTTAACCAAGATTTTTGTTTGAACCAATATTTGTGCTCGAGGGCTGAATGGAATATCAGACTCCAAACTGAATGCAGTCCTTTTGAGAGCATTCTTCTTATTTGAAATTATTGTATCGATTGAAATGAATGTAATTTTACAAGGTAAGGAATGTTTCTCAATAAATTTAACTTATTATTATTGTTATAATTATCGAATAAAAAAGAAGGGCTTAAGCTAAGAATTTGAGGAAAGTAACAATGGTAACAAACTCAAGGTAAGGTGATCGTTCAGTATTGGTTTTCTCCTCCGGTGTGAATCAGAAATTTCAACTCGTTCAAGAAGATCCAGAGTTTCACTCTTCATTTGTGGGCGCAGCAATTTCACCGAGTTTAAATCTATGAAATGATTCAAACTCAGTGATTCTAAGTCTCTACTTCGGAGACTAGGAATTTCGAAAACTCAGTGAAATTTCAGCACCCACAAATGAAGAATAAGTCTCTGGATTTTCTAGCACAAGTGGAAATTACTTATTCGCACTGAAAGAAAATACCAATATTAAACGATCAACTCACCTTCAGTTTATCACCATTGTTACTTTCTTCAATTTGTTAATTTAAGACCTTCTTTTTTATTCGATAATTCTTAGATTTAATTTAATACTTCTACCTGTATAATGACATGCCCCTCTACTTCGGTATCAGCCTTAAGTATGTTGCAGGTAAAGATGTTGAGGTATACAAGAATGTTGGTCGAAAAAAGTTGTGCAGTTTAACTTTTGAAAATGGTGTAACACCCCGAAATATTTGTCAAGTATTCATTATAAATTTTGTGAAATCAAGCCAAGTGTTTATTCAATATATTAAACAATATTTCATCAATAGATCAGCGAAGATTCAAGCAATTTTATAAATATTTTTTTATATTATTTCATTTTATTTTTATCCTCATTTCTTATTTCCTTTTCGATGTTCTGAAATTTTCGATGTATTAAATGTTCTTGTAATCATAGTTTGTTTCAGAATTTGAAAAATTGAATTTATGGACAATGAAAGTCTTTAACAAATGAATAGGCACTTGATATGATATTGATTGACTATTCACAAACCATATACGTGGTATAAACTTCTGAAGTAATATTCAAAAGTAAAAATGAAAGTAGTTCTCGAAATATTTCAAACTTTTTTACATCACATATGAAGTTGAAGATATAACTGAATCGAACGAAGACTCTACATCAGATTCTGAAATCTCGAATCAAATTCTGTGGCGATATCAAATTTTTACTTCTATTTTATAAACTGTTATCATTTGATTGTTATATCTTCTTCATGAGAGTTTTCTTATCTGTCTATATTTTGAAGAAAAATAGATATTCTCAGCGAAAAACAGACTGCTACATGAAAGAATTGATTTCTGGTTAACATTTTGACATAATTTCTTCCGAAGTATTGATAAAGTATCTGGTACAAATCGTTAATCAGAAAAACACATTTTCATTTCACAGTCTGTTTTATGCAAAGAAAATTGTCCTTCAAATTCAGATGTATCGAAAATTTCAAAACATTCTTTTTATTTCACAGCCTGTTTTATGCTAAGAAAATTGTCCTTCAGTTAGAGGTTTATCAAAAATTTTCCTATCATCAAAACCAGACAGAAACAGTTAAGTTGAATGACACAACTCAAAACAATACACAATACTAAATCAACAATTGGAAATACTCCTAACATAACACAGAAAAAACAGAAGTAAATAAAGTGAAATTTCTAGACCAGAACATTCAAACACAATCAAATTCACACATTCATTCAGAAGCAACGTTATTAATTTTCAAAAACTGAATTATCAGGGTCACCAAGAGTCATTTAGAGATTTTTTTGAGCGGAGAACATTTATATATTGAATTTTCGAAGAAAACCCTTCAATATAACAGAAAGGCTGGAGAAAAAAAGTTTAACCCTTCTCTATTTTGTTTCTGACACTTGAAGCTAGTTTGTAGACAAGAATTAAACTCAAATGAATTCGTACAATTTTGCTGTTTGTTTATGCTGAAAGAAACGATTTTGAATGGAGATACTGGACATGAAAAATTTCCAAGAAATATCTTTAATCATTGTATTGTACATTTTAGTGAGCAATTACGTGGAATAGTTACCGATACAGACAATACAGTTACCGAAAATATTGCAGGGCAGCATTTATTAAACTCAAAATTTTAACTTTTCCAAGTATATATATTCTTGAAATTTGCACATTTGAAACGACTCTCGTACTTCGAAACTGGCAGTATTCATGGATATTCCACCAAGCACGGTGGAAATATCCATCTGTCTGCTAATAATTTGGAGATGCCTACTTTTGTTAAAATTGTTAAGACCTTTCTGATCCAATCAACATTTTATGATGTAAATGAGTTTTTAAAGTATACGTTTCGAAATTTATGTCATTTTCTGACGTTTGTAATTGAAAATTTTGAGTATAACGATGTTTTTTATTTTTATTAAAATGTTTCACACCATCTTGTGTGTTGACGAGTGCAAATATTGTGAACATTTTTCGTAAAGCATGAAATAAATATTATTATATAATTGATAATTAGGTTAATGGATCGATTTTCAACGTAGAAATTGTTGGTGATAATTAATTGGTGATCACGTGATAATTAATTGATTGTTTAATTGAAAAATTGAAACTTTCAAACTGAAATTTTTTAACCTCACAAATTTAACCCGTTTTCAAATAAGCTATCCTGCTTCTTCATTTATACTTCTATATCTGATTATTTGGTTATTTATTACCCAACAAAACATTCAACGCAAATGAATTATCTCATTCGTTAAAACTATTTCACAGTTTTGAGCTTACAATATACATCGATGATTTCCCATCTCATCCTTCCACTTAATTCTAACAATAAACGCAGAATTTACAAAAAAGAAGCGTTTAGAAAAATTCGCGCCAATATTCGTTTTTTTGCGTCGGGACGTTTTTCAGGCGCGCGCGCGCGTCTCGTCGTCTACGCGAAAGACGCTTCCGCTCTCGACGGATTCTGTGATGAGACTGACCGTCGACGCCGAGCGTCGGGAGCGTCGTCGCGGAGTTTAATGTCGCTACGTTCACTCACCCTACGGTGGATACTTCACGCTGAGAATGTCGTCGGCGAGATAATTAGTGTTTTTGCAGCATGGAGAAAAAATTAACAGTCTACTCAAGATAATAATACGATACACAAAACTGTAGCTAGGATTTTTCGCAATAAACTGATGAGATATAATGAAAATGGAGTGGAAGTCTTCAGAACAGGAGAGTACGGTTCAAATTCTCATTAATCTATTTCACGTCAATTTATGAAAAGTAGAATTCAGCTTCAAATTAACTTTTCGATTTTGCTGAATAGTTTTCATTCAGATCTGAATGCAAACTGAAATTGAGTTGAAATTCCAGAGTTTGGAGGGTATTTCCAACTATCTTTTAACTGTTCTTTTTCTTGTTCATCTTCTATTGAAGGTGGGCGATCTAAAGTGCCATTGGTATCTTCGACAAAGAAGCTCGAAATAAATAATTACCCGGTATAAAAATTAAGTGGAGATCTTGGTTGAATATCCCATTTATCTGTTCACTTCAATTCGCAAGAAAAACCAATCCCAAATGAAGTCTCAATCATCCATAATGGTTTTCTTTCATCTTTGAATGCAAACTGAAATGGAGTTGAAATTCTTGAAATTGGAGATATTTCCAACTTTCGTTTAACTGTTCTTCTTCTTGTGCATTCTTCTATTGAAGGTCGGCGATCAAAGAGCCACTGACGTGAACTCTTGAGCCAGGGTTTTCTCCTCCTACCAACACTGCATTTTCCTAGGATCTTGCTGTACAAGATATTCTGCTGCGGCTCGTACTTGGTACATCGATATCCAAAAAAATTCAATTTTCTTGTCTTGGTTGCTTGACATTCTTCTAATTTCTTCCATACCATCTTAAGCACTTCATCATTTTTGTTTGTCTCTGATATCCTGTGAAGCTATATCTCTAAACTTTCTTTCATGGGGCGTCTGTGTGTGTCTGTACAGAAGAACGATATTGACTACGACTTGACCAGAGTCAAAGTATCACCCTTTTTATCAGCAGTCGAAGCTTGAATTCTGAGCTGAGTTCTGCCACGATGATCCGTATGTACAAGAACAACATTATTTTAAGCATGACCTATGCCTCAACGGTTTGGGTCTATGCAGTCAGAAGTCATATTGATAGGCTTCAAATCATGAAGAATAAATCTGTATGTATGGCCATTCATGACCCCTGGTATGTGAGAAACTCCGATCCACAGAGACCTTGCAATGCGAGTGAGATCGAGACAATCGCAATAACTGCAGCGAGAATATTCGTAATCCTTTGCGTCAACTCTAACCCCTGGTAGCCACCCTAGGAAATTAAGGAGAAGATGTCAGATGGAAACACAAGATTCCTTGATTTGTACTACGAAACACAAGACTAATTTCGAGTCAACTGTGATTAGAGCGTCGGTGGTCAGGTTCTTTCTCGTTCTGATAAGTTGAGACATCTTGGTGTAGTATTCGACGAGAAGCTTTCCTTTGTCCCACACATCACCCAACTTATTCCATCGACTGCGAGAATATATGGATTCGTTATACGAATGGCAAATATTTCAATAATTCCTCAACATTCATAGGACTATTCAATACCCTAATCCGTAGCAAGTTGGAGTATGCCAACATGATCTGGCATCCCATTTACACTTGCCATCAACGCCATCTTGAGGCTATTCAGATGAGATTCTTGAAATTCTTAGTTTGGAGGGAGGATACAGTTTACCCACAGAGAGGAGTCAATCATAACGAAATATTTAGTCTATTTAGTTTAATTAATTAACTGTAATATTTCATTGACTGTTATAATGTAGTTATAAGTAACTGTTTTTTTTTTAGATTAGATTGAGCTTTTCGTTACATCTTTTTCATTTTGATTATATAGTTATGTATTCAACATTGTTATTATTTTCTGTGATTGGGTGTTAAACCTGTTAAGAATGAAGAACTTATTATAATAAAAAAAAGTCAATTGATTGAAAATCGAATGGTGTGCATATTTTCATTATATTTCAACCAATGTCCGTACAGTCTTCTCATGACTTAGGATACCATCATTTTGTATGAAGTAAGTCCATTGAGATTTTGCGGCGATATGTGAAACTGGTACCCAATAAAGATTATGTCGTTAAGACGAGAAAAGTTACTCCAGTTTTAGAAAGCTTTCCGAGCTTGTTTTATGCAATATTTAATTTCTTGCTTATCATTACTAGATCAGCAACAAAGCAGCAGGTATTTGTACTTGCTAACTCGACCCAAGTTGCTGCAATTAAATGATAGGGTAGCATTGGTTGTAGGATTTTTCAATATAATCACGAACTTCCTTCTTCTTTAATTTGAAAAATATCAATATATAAATGAGAAAAATATATATATAAAAACTTCAACCGATATCAAAAAAATTTCGTGACTGCAAATTGTAAGTCTAGGTTTCGAAAACTTCCATTTTATTTTTGATAACTCAAGGATGCTTCACGCCATATTTCTGGAGAAATTGTTCAATAATAAGCCTTTTTTTTTAGTTTCATAATGTCCATATAAATTGATGAAATTAATAAATTGTTTTCATTTGTAGAATTACTTTGATATTGTGAAACGCATTCTGCTGAAGATCTCAAAGGATTTTATACAGAAAGGAGTAATATTTTGAATTAATTTAGTTCTGCATATTATGTTGACAGTACAGTGTTGACTACGTGTGAATATATAGTTACAAAACATAGGTGAATTTCTTTCAAAAGCTTTCAAACTCAAAGATTAAACGAAATATGATCGATAAACTTGGCCCTGCTTCGAATATTTATCTATAAGGCCTATACAAATGTTAACAGTCCATTAATAAAATCACTTTTACCATTTGCTGACTTATAATTAGAATAAATGAAAATAATGTCTCACGTAAACCTGGCAGTTACCAAAATATAAATTACTATACACCCCATTTTCAATTATGTACCATATAATAGAAAGTTCAAAATTCTTTAGCTGTATCGTTTAATCGTTTCCATTGTCGTTTCCTTTTCCACTTAATTAGATTATCGTACGCATAAGTACGTACATCAAAATTAGAGCGGGACATGCCATTTCCGTGTTGAATGCCATAAGCAAATGTAGTAAAAAATTAATGGTAAAATAAAACAGACGGCGCCTAGAGCTTATAAATTATTCAATAGTCACGAATAAAGAATTGAATGTGTTTGACGAAACGATGGATTCGATTAAGATGGACGTGTTTTTGTTTGAATTACTAATAAGTCAGTTAAATCATTGTCGTACGTCGTGATGAATCGCTTGTGTAATGAAACAATGTGTCTTATTAATCAAATTAATGATATTTTTTCCATTCCGTGATATTTGTACGTAGAGTAGATGAATTATTGCCACGTATATCGATAAATTTCTGCCACCTCCTGAAGATGGCTCTGAAAGAGACACCGAAACGTCGCGATTCCACAAATATTTCATTGGGTTCATATGAAGAACACTTTTAGAACTGAAGAAAAAATATAGATGGTTCTGATAGCACAAAAACAATTGAACTTGAAGATCTATTATATACGAAAATTTTGATGCCAATTCGGGTTGTTTTTGTGAATTTTGAAACAAATGATCCAAATTGAAATCGAAACAAAAAATTGATAACCTAACATCAAAAAAAAAACTCAACTCCTATAAGTTAAAGTATTAGACATATTTGAAAAGAAGAGATCTCTCGATGGATTGGTACGACTGATTCCAAACGCTCGTGGAGAACATTGGCTAGTTTATTATTTGTGCTTTCATTTATTCATTCGTTTCGATTATGAAATGATGTTAAACGTACGCAAAATAATTTATGTATTCTTTCTATACATATTTTTCAGATGTTCTTAGTGGTATTATAAAATAACGCTTAATTCATTATTATTTTCGTTTTTTTTCTTCCTGTCTTTTTTTTCGAGATTAAAATCCTTTTCTTACTCAACTACTTTTCGAGTCCGATTATCAACTATTCATAACGAGATCATGTCAACGAGTATCCTCGTGACCTGTGCTATAGATGTCGCCAGAACAAACAAAAATAATTAGAGGAAATTCGATTGAAATAGAATTTCCTGTTGAAATTACCAATGTTGAACCTACAACAACTTAAAATCACAAGAGCCTCAGCACAATACAGAATATAAGTGCAGTATTATCACATACACATTACTTTTAAATCTATGATAATGTCACAAAACTAGGCAGAATCAGGCAAATCGGGCTACAAAGTCAAAAAGATCGGGTAAAAAAGTCATAAATCGGGTAAGTCAGCAAAACGGGATATTGTCACTTCCGGGAACTAAGGTCAATATTGGTTCTTGAATTTTCGAAAGAATGTTCTTCCCATATCAATTATCCATGCTCTGTATTTATATTTAAAAGTTTTAAAACTCCGCACAGTTTTTAGTTCTTCAGGCATGCTGTTGAATAATCTTGGGCCCAGGTATTCCCAATTTTTTTGTCCGATGGTTTTTTCCGCTCTACTATAACTATAATGTCAGACAATCCTTTTCTACCCTCATTTCAGTGAAATATAAATTTTTCATTTCTGAGTAGATATTCCGAGCTATTTATGAAGCTGAATATACCTTATTAGTTATTGATATCTTCCTACAATTTTAGCTAGGCAAGTGGGAGCAGTTTTATCTCGATGTTTTAAACTTATGAACAGAATATTACTTCTATCTGAGGCTGTATAGAGCTGAAAGCACGAAATGTTTTTTCAACTCCACAGGTAGTCGAATTAATTAAGAAACGCAGAAGGTCTAAATAATTCAATGGATTCAGTTGAGGTTCTTCAGGGAACTTCTACATTAACACAGGCTCCGAGGTACTTTTGTGCTGTTGAATTACTTAATAGAAAACCATAAATATCCATATTCAACGGAGGATTTGAACCCGGTGTTTTCTTAACATAACTTTTTACATAAGACCTAATTTTTTCAGGTGGGCAGTGTTCGAGGAATTTCATCTATTTTTTTTTTAATGAAGGCATTATTCGTATATTAAATTGTATTTATCCGTAGCAAGTTAGAGTATGTCAGCATGATCTGGCATCCTATTTATACTTCCCATCAATATTATCTTGTGGACATTCAGAGAAGATTCTTGAAATTCTTAGTTTCAAGGGAGAATCAAGTTTATCAACAGAGGGGAGTCAATCATAATGAATTATTGCGTCGGTTTAGTTTAATCTTATTGCAGAGCAGGAGGAATTCTTCGCTCAAATTCTTGTACAAATTACTCCACAACAGTATTGATTGTCCCCCTCCCTTGCTCGCTTTGAGATTTCGCGTCCCTAGAAAAAATTCTCGTACCACAGAATTATTCCACCTAGAGACTCCAAGGACCAACTCCCTTGTACAACGCCCCATTTGGTTTATGGAGTTTAGATTCAATAGAGTTGCAAATAATTGTGAAATTCCCTTTGAATTTATTGCATTTATTATTGAGAGTAATATAAACAAGTGAAATTGACTGAAATCAATTTAATTAGATTCGGTTCTTTGTTATGTTTCATTTCATTTTATTATCATATATTATATAGTTACTATTACTACAATATATCATATGTAATAGTATTAGCGTTTACTTGACGTGAATCCATTATAGTTGGATTCAAGATAAAATTCAAACACTTGAACGCCTTCTTCAGATATTGAATGACATTGTCGTTTACTTGATGTAAATTCATCGAAATTAAACATAAGATAAAATTCAATTACTCGAACTTTTGATTCACACTTTTATTGAGAACAGCATGACGCATTTCGTCGTTATAAACGATTTCTTCAGATATTGAACGGTGTTGGCGTTTACTTGACGTGAATCAATTATAATTGGATTCAAGATAAAATTCAAACACTTGAACTTTTGTTTCACACTTTTATTGAAAACAGCATGACGCGTTTCGTCGTTATAAACGCCTTCTTCAGATATTGGATGACATTGCCGTTTACTTGATGTAAATTCATCGAAATTAAACATAAGATGAAATTCAATTACTCGAACTTTTGATTCACACTTTTATTGAGAACAGCATGACGCATTTCGTCGTTATAAACGATTTCTTCAGATATTGAACGGTGTTGGCGTTTACTTGACGTGAATCAATTATAATTGGATTCAAGATAAAATTCAAACACTTGAACTTTTGTTTCACACTTTTATTGAAAACAGCATGACGCGTTTCGTCGTTATAAACGCCTTCTTCAGATATTGGATGACATTGCCGTTTACTTGATGTAAATTCATCGAAATTAAACATAAGATGAAATTCAATTACTCGAACTTTTGATTCACACTTTTATTGAGAACAGCATGACGCGTTTCGTCGTTATAAACGCCTTCTTCAGATATTGGATGACATTGCCGTTTACTTGATGTAAATTCATCGAAATTAAACATAAGATGAAATTCAATTACTCGAACTTTTGATTCACACTTTTATTGAGAACAGCATGACGCATTTCGTCGTTATAAACGATTTCTTCAGATATTGAACGGTGTTGGCGTTTACTTTATGTGAATCCATTATCATTAAATATAAGATGAAATGCAAACACTTGAACTTTCGATTTACACTTTTATTGAAAACAGCATGAGGTGCTTGGTCGTTATAAACGACTTCTTCAGAAGTATTCTGTTAACATCTGAAGTCGTTTATAACGTTAAAACGCGTTATGTTGTCTTCAATAAAAGTTTATATCAAAAGTTCGAATGTTTGAATTTTATCTTATTCTTAATTACATAATATTATTGGATATTATACCAGTTGAGAGTAAGGAACTTATTATTAATAATTATGAATTATTATATTCCATTTTCCTCAATGTTTTTACCGCGTCCCTCTATGGAAATTTATGGCTGATATTCCTTATTCACAGTTTTCCAAATTATTAAAAAATTGATATTGAAACTCTATCCCATACAAAAAAATATTATAATGAATAAAAACCACTTGGCTAGATTGCACAAAATTTATAATGAATTAGACTGACTGAGATTGAATTCTCGCTTAACTCTTGGTGAAACATATTAAATATTGAATAAAATTAAACACTTGGTTTAATGTTTCACGATTATATTTATCAATATGAATTTGTCAATACCCCGAAACAATTCTCAAGTATTTATTTATTATAAATTTTATGAAACCTAGCCAAGTGTCTCTTATTCAATATAACAATATTTCACCAAGAGATCATGAACACTCAGTCAACTTTATCAAAAAGATATTTATATAATTATTATTCATGTAGCTAGAGTCCTGCCAGACAAAACTTGTATGTACTTATATGAATTGCGAAAAATTCTGTCTCAAAGTAAAAGGAGAGAATGAGTGGAATTGAGAATCTCGAAAGTCCGAAAAAGTATACGTAGAAAAATAAATGTAGTACGAAATTTTGCTGTAATCTGATTTTCTTGGACTTTATAGTTGATCCTCTAAACTCAGGTGCACAGATGTCAGTTTCACTTTATAGTTAATTCAGAATACGGACAAACTTCCTGCGGGTTGCAGCTTTCAGTGAGTTTTGCAGAATTGAAAAAAGAAGAGTACATTTTTTCCGTAGTGACCAAAGTTTTGCATTTGTATACTGAATAGATTGTCTGAATGTACAAAGTTTTCTCGAGTTTCCAGAACGGACAGCAGCAGTTTAGGTTGTTTCATACCAATATCAAGTGGAGAAATGAGAAAAATTTGGAATTTTCTCAGTTCTGAATGTCAGAGAAACTACTAATCAAATAGATAAATAGAATACTCCTTCAATATTAAAGCAATATCGAAAGTGATGTGAAAACTACGAGGTAACTCATTCAAATATTGTTTTCAGTTATACAAATTTAGAGGTATTATTGCTTTTTGTTAAGCTTTTTTATATTAAATAAATGACAAGAAGGTTTCGCTTATCTCTTAGTGAAACACTACGTTGAAACTATAAAATTAACACACTTGACTTAAGCTTCACTGAATATATTAAGAACTAACTATGAGTTTTTAATATATTCAGTGAAACTTGTCAGGTGTGTTAATTTTTAATTTTATAGTTTTTTTATATTTGTTGGAGATAAACCTTTTTCAAACGTCACCAGAGAGGCAGACGTTAACAGCTCTTCCATCGTAGAGAAATAAGAAATGTAAGATTGTAAAATTACACCTTGTATTAATCCAGCAGAAGTAGTACTTCGAAACGTCACCATGCGTATTTGTATTAAAATTATGGGAAAATTCTAAATATTGTTTCATTAAATACGATTTGCCACCCCAACCGAGAACGCACAGTGCGATATTGATAAAACTTCAACGAGCAAACGTTTATGATTTCAAACAACTGGCACCGTCAATCAGTGAATTATGAGAAATTCCGTGTACATCATCGAAGGTAGGAGGCACTAGGACTCAATACTGACCATTATTAAATCCTCTGTTCCTAAATTCGTACGCAAAAACGAAAAAAGCTGCAGAAGCTATAAAAGTCGTCTTCTTAAACGACGTACTGAATAATGTCCAGTACATCGTTCTCTCTGATTTTCTCGTTTTTCGCACCAAAGATGTTGATAGTAATTTCAGTAATTTTATATGCTGATAAAGAACAATTGGTCGCGGTGCTGAAATTGGACAACTCTACTGGAAGTTAAAAAGCACAAAAGTAGTTTGAAATATGCTTACAGAATGAAGCTCAAACTATTTGTTGTGATAACTCTGCTTCAGATACTAGTTGTCTAATAGTGCCAAAATATTTTTGGAACAAAAATGTAATATTGAGACGTAATTATTTTTTTGGCTTGCCGCCACGACATCTACGAATTACTATCAGAAGTTGTATTTGAAGCAGCAATCAGTTTTTCTTGATATTCCATTATTCGGAAAATTCCGAGAGAACTGATATCCAAGAATACGAAATTTTACTTTCAATACATTTCCTACAGCAAAACACACTGACTGTAAAAAAAACATTGAGGATAAAGTTGAGGAATAATGTTTATTGATGATGAATATTTGATAATTATATTATAAACGTAACATATAGTTGGATTTAATAAATAAAAGTTAAGTTTCATAATATTCTCTACCACCTCTTTTCGAAATTTCTCTTGAGACTTTTATAGGCACGGGTTATTGTTATCCGATATGAATGATATTTTATATAATTCAAATAAAACTGAGTAGTTTTCACTATAATTGAATCAAAACATGATAATATCGTTTCGCCAACACAGTGGTTTCATCAGATGTTGATGATAAACTGAGCTATTACACTGTGGACTGAGTATTACATATGCCTTTATCAGCAGATAATTATACTCATGAATTGAACATCATTAAGCAGATCGCACAAAATAATGGATATCACCATTGTTTCGTTGATAACATTTTACAAAAAAAGATATATAATAAGGCCATTTCCCAAGTATATCCTAAAGTAACAGATAGCCAAAAACGTTGAGAACATTAACGTATTTAGGCAACCCTGTATCCAAAAATTTCGTAGTTTTTATCTGATAGAAATTTAACGATAGCAACTCAAAACTCGGAATACCGTGGGTAGACACATCAGAAATGCGAGAAATAAAATTTCGCCTGATATATCGCGTATTTATGAGTTGAGTTGCGGTACTTGTCCCAAAGTATATGTTGTTCAAACTGGCAAGAATTTCAACCTTAGAATATCTGAACACCAAAGATGCTTTGCAAAAAATAAAACTAATTCTACGTATGCAACACATCTTTTAGGAGAGAACCATGTCTTCGACAACAACTTAAAAATATAGCATACAGAGCGAAAACGTTACAAACTTAATCTGTTAGAGGCCATGGAAATCAATAAGAGGAAGAAATCGAACGGCTTATTAAATGATCAAGTTTTAACCAATAATTCTCCTTTATTAAATTTATTCTAGTAAAAATGCAATCGAAGAAAAGTATTCTATGGTCATTCCCCACAATTCAGAAGAAATATGTTCCATAGTCATCCCCCTGTGAAGGAAGAACAGTGTTCTATGGTCATTCCCACCCACGCACTTCAGGATAAATAAACGCAGTTCACAATGTAATAGCTCAGTTTATCATCAACATCTGATGAAGCTACTGTGTTGGCGAAATGACATTGTCATGTTTTGATTCAATTATAGTGAAAATCGAAAAACTACTTAGTTTTATTTAAATTATGTATTTAGATTTTCATCAAGTATCGGCCCAATCGATTAATGATATTTTATATTTCAGTAATTGAGGCCTATTAGAAAAATTATGACACGTTTCAAAAATCGAAAAAAAACTTTCGCCCTTATTGGCTGGGACACCCCAGTTTACATACATACCAGTGATTCATTTTTATTCACTTATTTAGATTGATGAATTCTTCAGTTGAATTTCATTGTATCTATCGTACTTAATCTGATAGCTACAGCGAACTGAAAGGAATATTTCGCTTTCTCTGCATTATGATTGGAATTTCAGCAGCCATTCATAACGCTGAGCTCTGCATTATCTATGAAATACATCAATATACACCAAATTAAACTACAATGATCCCTCATGTAATCTACGGGCTTGACATCGGCTTCATGTTATTCCAATAAGGGAAATATACACGAGCATTATTGAATATCCATTAAACAATACAGATTACCGTTCTGACGATGAAATATGTTCATGATTATCTGGAGCCATGCATCCCGTTATATTCGAAAAGAATAGTAACAAATTAGTTCGAAGTTCAGGAATGATTTATTTCTATTTGAAAATTGGAGTTGAATTGGAAATAAGAACGAAATACAATTCAATATGTGATCATCAATTTCAGGTGAAATGATACCGTTGAAAAATAGTTGAGGGTGATGATCCTCCTCACCAACTGACTTTCTGTAGAGTTCGGTGACACATGAAAAATTTTGAGGCTGTAATTTAGAATTATGTGTCTTGTTTTCTATCGGTATATGCGATATGCAAGAACAAAAACTCATCTGTGTACCTAATTAAAAAGCTTTTCAAACAGCCCTGGATTTAGGATGTTTTTACGAATTATAAGGCGTATATCCGGCCACTGCTTAAATTTGGTTCACCCAATTGGGAACCTAGTGCAAGAACAAAATCTCACTAGAGACGGGGCGGTCTCTAGATGATTTACATTATCAATACTGTTGGCGCATCAAGCAAGAATGTCCCCAGATTGAACATTCTAGGAAAAGTTCAGGCAAAACTTTTTACCCTAATATTTTTTGAAATTTTTTGTATAAACACAATTTATCTGTTCTATTTATATTAACGGAGATATATAAATACGATATTTCACGTAATTTCTTTCAGCTCCAATAGAAATTTCAATACGAAATGCACAAAAAAAGTTAGTCCTATATTTATTATTATAAGTCCAAAATTGTTAAACTCAATGAAAAACGAATTTCTCTTAGTGAAATGTCCAGACAATTTCCCAACTAAACACCTACGAGTTGCACATTAGTTGTGCTAAATGCACTTCGTATGTTTGGACTAGTTTCAAGCTCGAAAATACCATAAACGTCTGCCAAAAATATAGCCAGTGAATTAATCTTCAGTTGAAAACTTCGTGTGAAGTGCACGTTATATGTAATGTAGTTTTCACCTACATTCCGCCGACTTTTACATAACAATGAACGTCGTGTTTGCGTGTTTCTTCAACACTGCTGTTGTTGATTGAAGAGGGACGAGAAGTGAATTTATATTATGTAATATACTCCATTTACATTTCGCTTGTACTATTCAAATGTACATGGAGTGCTTTGATAAAGTATGAATTTCATTTTATCTAAAAATGACATATTTATTTTTTCGTAATTTGATAGTGATACTCGTAGATGATTGCTCAAGTACGAGTATGCAGTGAAGGAAATAGTGGAGAAATTAATTTTGGTGGTCGATATTCAAACCACCTCCTATTTGCAGATGATCTGCCTTCAATAATCAGTAGCAATCCAGAAGAAATTGAAGGAATTATCACAGATTCAAAGACACGTTACGAAGGGCCCGTTCTCTTGTTCTTAAGACGCCATTCATTCCGCTGGTTATCATCATCATCCGATAGCTCAAACCTCTTCATGTCCTCTGGACATTCTTCAACCTAGAAGTTGGTGGTCTACCTCTCCCTCTCTTTTGTGTAGCCATGGAAAGGCACTTTTTTATTATATGGTCTTCGGGACGTCGCTTAACATGACCATACCATCTTAGCCTGGATTCAGTGAGTTTGTCCGCAATCGGTGCAACTTAAAAACTACCCCGGATCAATTCATTTTTTATTTTGTATCTCATTGTAACTCCTCCTGCCAACAAATACATTTCTGTAGTATGTAGTTTTTGTTCGTGAACCTTCTTTAAGGCCCATGTTCCGCTACCATAAAGCAATACTGATCTGACGGCTGATTGATAAACCTTCTCTTTTGTCATTATATGCATTTTGGGGTCACATAAGACTCCGGTAAGCTCACGCTATTTATTCCACCCAGCGGTAATCCTGAGGTTTATATCCGATACTCTGTTATAACCAGAGAAAATAGAATCAAATGAAGGACAAAAATATATCTTGGACATTTAGTGGAACTTGGAATAGCAAGCACAGGACAACAGAAGAGTCAGAATGACATGAGATGTTACAGAAAAACTGAGCAACCTATTGAAGCACAAGAATATCATCATCAATCTGAAAACCAATGTCTTCAATAGCTCTATTCTACCGTTTCTAACATTCGAATTAGAAAAAATTTCACTAATAATTATAGCGGCAATCAAACCCAAAACAATTGAACGCCCAATGGAGGATCTTATGCTTGGTATTGGTCATCGTGTTCTCATAGCTATGAGAAAATCCGTCGACAAAGAAATATTAATGATGTGATTGAACCAATGGCAACATTGAAATGGTCTTAGGCAGGTTATATCACCAAACAAGATCACACAAGGTGGACATGATGCATTATACAATGGGGATCATAATTACAAGAAAGAAGTGTTGGACATAGATGCATCGAGGATATCAAAACGCAACACGCACAGATTACTACCTGATGCCAACTGAGACAGTTTGAAGGAAATTGCAGGAGCTTATGTCTGGGAATGCATAGCGAAAAGCTGCTGCTGGAGAAGAGAAAGACAGGGCTCAAAAATGCAACATTTTGTTCTGTAATCCAAGTACATTTCATACCAATCAAATAATCACGCAATTACCGAACAAATATTCATGTATAAATTGCGATACCCCATAGATTTTAATAAACTCTTCTCTGAGTTCTTCCGAGTAACAAGTATCACGAAAACATCATCCTACCAACGGACATCGCTTCGAGAGTATAGATTTTTTTGTTAGCTCAGTGGTTTTCCTTCATTTCCATTTTAAATTAGGGGCAATCAGGGTATTAAATTAAGGTCTAATATCGTTAGAGGGGAATTCCCGTCTGCCTGTGGCATATTACGAAGCAGGCTATGCTTCTAATTTCAACGATGAAAAATCGAAAATTGATGAACTAATGAACGAAACGTAAATATCTCACTGAATATTTACCTTTCTTGAATTTGAAATGATTAAAATGTTTTGTGATCGATGGAGAAATACTTCATCTTCAAGAATCATTTTATGATTGACCAATTCTTTAAATCCATATAAGATAATAATAATAAGTTATTTTATCTTAGGTATACTCGTAACAGATACGAGTATACCTAATAACAAATTAATAAAAAAATAATATAAAATTTATCATTTTCAGTTTATCATCAACAACTGATGAAGTGACTGTCTTGGTGAAACAATATTGTCATGTTTGAAATTAATTATAGTGAAAATCAGAAAACTACTCATATTTAATTAAGTTATGTATTTAGATTATCATCAAGTATCGGCCCAATCGATTCATAAAGTTGAATAGTAGTAACTGAAAATAAAATGAAATAAAATATAACAAAGAACTGCTGCATGATGAATGCAACAGAGTCAAACTGAGTGTCATATTCATTTGCAACTGCATTAAATGCAGACTCCATACACCAAATAGGGGATTGTATTAACTAGTTCTTCCTTGAAGATTCTGAGTGAAATGATTGTGTGGTACGAGAATGATTCGACTCCATAGAAGTTACTATCAGGAGTTATGTGAACGAAGGAAATTGACTGAAATGAATTGATTTCGATTGAGATCTTTGTAATAGGTCATTAAATTCTATTTTTCAGTTATTAGTTACTGTTTTATTTTTTTTAGATTAGATTGAGCTCTTTCGAGTTTTTTCTCTTTCGATTCATTTATTATACATTTATACAATATTATGTAATTGGTATTATACCTGTTAGGATTAATGAACTGATTATTATTATTATTTATAATAATAAAAAGTTCGTTTATCTCAACAGGTATACCTACTACACAATTACAGAAAAAATAACATGAAGTTGAAGAATAGTAACTGACAATAAAATGATATGAAATAATTCAATCGATTATAGTCAATTTTACTCGTTATAACAACTCCTAATAATAATTGCAATAGAGTCAAAGTTGAATGTGACTTTGACTCTAGAATGTGACTAGCAACTATATTGAATGTTGCCCCCATAAAACAAATGGGGGATTGTATTAGCGAGTTGGTCCTTGGAGTCTCTAGGACGAATAATTCTGTGGTACGAGAATTTCGTCTAGGAACACGAAATGTTAGAGCGGACAAGAGAGAGAGAGAGAGAGGAGGCCAATCAATACTTTTTTGCAGTAATTTTACAACAATTTGAGTGATAAAAGTTTCCTTCTGCACTGCGATGGGATTTAACTAAATCAACTCAATTATTCTTTGTGATTGACTCCTCTCTGTGGACAAACTTACTTTGTCCATTGATATTGATGGAAAGTATAAGTAGGATGCTAGATCACGCTGTCATACTCCAACTTTCTACGTATAAGGACATTATAACGTTGAAGTATCATTGGAAAACTTGGCATTATCGATAACGAATCCGTATATTTTTGACGCAGATGAAATAAGTTGGGTAATGCTTAGAATGAATGAAAATTACTGATAGAAGATTATATGAAGATCTCTCGTTCTATCAGAACAACAAAAACCTGTCCACCGACGAGTTAATCACAATATATTAGATTTTTCTCATGTGAAAGTTACAACATTATTCTTTGACATATTCAAACTCAAATAATTCCACCCACGCCAACTGGCAACTTGGTCCAGCGCGGACTGAAGTTGAACAGAGTTGCCTGGTGACCTAATTTTGAGATATACTTTCAAATCGAACATCAAATGTGGCGAGTCAACATTATCCATTAGATCATTCACAAACAGAATGAATAACAGTGGACCAAGATTAGACCCCTGGGGTATTCGAGAGTTAGGTATGAATCAGACGACGGTATGAGACCCTCCAGCTGTACGAACTGAACGTAGGATGTGAATGAAAGTTATTTTCAGGAATCGAATGTTTTCGAAACACCATTTATTTGATGAAATATTGATGAAAAATCAGAGACATGAAAAATTCATCAATGTGATGATATAATACTAGCGTCGAAATTTGAGAGTCCATATATGTTTTTCGCGAATATTTGCGAATATTCTAAAAGACGTGTTCTACTTCTTATGCTACCCTATTCACGTTTTTATTATCAACCTCGTGTAGCGCCAAGGGTACAACCTGAATACCACTTCCAGTAATTTCAAATAATAATAATAATAATCACTTTATTCTGCAAAAATACAAGATAGCAATACGGTTAAACAGTATCAAATGGTGCGAAATCCAGAAAGCTGAAAAAATTAAGATTTCTTCAGATTCAGCTAATTCAACTCATAATTAATTTAGCTAGTAATTTAGCTAGTTACAAACATATTTTATTTTTTATGTTCAACAAACTCATATTTTTTAATCTCGAACTTACGTGGTCAAACTTTCTAAGTCCGTGAATGAAGCGTATACACTTATTTTGAAACTTTTGCATGCGATACAAATCCCGTTCAACTAAGCATGTCGTCGTTGAGTGTCGTCAGCATTTGATCTAATTTGGCAGTATGAACAGAGAATTACCAAAAGTAACACCCAAAACTTTCTCCTCCCTCACAACATCTAAACGTACATTGTTAATATCTATCAAATTTAATGGATTTATGAAAATAAGCTTCTCGAAAGAGTAAAAATTGCATTCAAGTCAGTATTCAATTTTCCAACTGCATCAATCAAATCCGAAGCGGGAGAAGACAGAAAAAGTTGAGTGTCGTCAGCATTTGATCTAATTTGGCAATACTTAACGGATCTATGAAAATAAGATGTATACAAAATAAACAGCAGTGGCCCAAGTATGGACCACTGTGGAACTCCCCTCTCCAGAGATAAAGAAAAGCCCGAAATAACATTTCCTACCTTAATTATTTGACTTCTACCAATCAAGTACAAGTGAATCAGAGAACAAGCATCCTTTGTAAAATCTAAAAAGTGACAAATATAGGACATAATACAATGATTTATAAAATCAGAAGCTCGACTGTAGTTCAGGAGTATCACAATTGTTATAAAATCACTTTTATCACCAACCGTGAGTAACTCGTCAATCATTGCACTGCAGCAGCTCTAACTCTCACGAAATCTAAATTGAAAAGAAGTCCCATCAGTCGGATTATCATTTATTCGAAATGTTAACACGTTTGATCTACCGAAAGTGATTAACCTCAATTCTTCAGTTGAACTGGGGCGGTCGTAATTTCGTAGCAAGTACTTTTGCTCTAAATCTCTTCATTAACGAGAAATCCATAAGTCCGTCATTTCGCTGAAAAGCTGCTTATCTTTCTTTCATTGAAAACTCAACTAAAATAGATTTTTGTCGTAATATCATACTTGACGCCTCATTCGTGGCATTTTCTTATCAATAACCGTAAATAACACAATGATAAACCTATAACTACACATCAATACACAGGAAATACCGTTTTTCAGTGATTGAATATGAAATAATGACAATTTTACATACTGTCAATAATCTTGAAATTATCAACTGCTGCCTGAAGAAGTGACGTTATAATATCAATTGTTTTGCACTACACTGATATTTCACTCACCCACTTCCCCAATTCAAAGATTTTCTATTATTCCCCATTCAATTTCAAAAATTTTTCTTATATATACAAACCTTGTTATGGCAATAACGGACAGAAATAAAAACGATTGTCCAAATTGGAGCTGAAATTGGAAGTTATGGTTTCCAAACCTACCGCCGATTCATTTCATCTATATAGATTCAGTTTTCAGCTGCAAATTTTTCTATAAAAACAAGAATTCGATAGAAAAACTCACCGTATCGTTCCGTCTTCCCTCCAGAAAACACGTACCGGAATCTCTTACTTTCTGTCTGCAAGCGTTGTGTCTTCTTAACTTGGCGCAGCCGCTACCCGAAGAACTGAAACTTCCGTTTCCTGGTGGTCGGGACCTGCCGCCATCTTCGGAACTGATACTTTGTTGGCGTCGTCGACTGTAACAATTTATTACGGTGAGAAAGAGGTTTGGACCGAATTGGCCTAGAAATTGTGGCAAGATGGTCCCATAACTATCGTATTATTAACTACTTGAGACGTTTTACTAATAGGGCCTTAATTAAGAGGTGATATATATGACGTCATATTTAGAGCATCTTGTGTCGCTAGGGATTTTGAGCTAATTGTGTGAATAGTGCCTAATTCGAGGATTTCGAAAACGAAAATAAAGTTTCCAGAAACACATATCCGTCACAGAATCTGTTTCGCTGTCAGATTTTAACACTTTTCAAGAAGTTCGACGTCATAAAAAAATTTGCAATATCTTGAACTAAAAACATTCGGCTTGGTTTCTCAAAATTATATTAATTGCTTGACAATGTCGTTGTACGAGTATACTTCTGTGAATACCACGTTAAATTGAAGTCATATTTTTTTTCGTTAACTTAATGAACTTCAGGTTCAAAACTGAAATCAATTCTTTTGTGTGCATTCTTCTTGGTTGAGGCACGTGAAAGATTCTTCATCATGATCAAACCTGATGGCCTCCAAAGAGACGGCTAGTTGGAAAAATAATTGAAAGGTTTGAAGCGGAAGGTTTCAAGCTGGTTGCCATGAAGTTTTTGTGGCTTACCGAAGAATTACTGAAGAAACAATACGCTGATTTATCTGAGAGGCCTTCATTTCCCGTTTTAGTAAAATACATAAGCAGCGGACCAGTTGTTTCCATAGTGTGGGAGGGTTTAAATGTTATTATCAGTGGAAGAGTATTTCTGGGAGCTACAAACCCAGCAGACAGTGCCCCTGAAATATTATAGATGATCTTTGCTTTCAAGCGGTAAGAAATATTATTCATGAATTAGACGCAGTAAAATCTGACGAAAAAGACGAAGACATTAATCAACCGGGAAGTGAATAAGAACGATATTTGAGCACCATATAACTACTGCACTGATTCAATTTCACCACCTCTAAAAGATAATGAAATGTGAACATATGTTGTGTCACAAGCTTCCTTTCATATCAGAGCAGCTCTCGAAGAAGACAAATGTGAAAACATTGACTATAACACCATTTGCTTTATAATTTTTGATTAGGGGTTCTCAATTCTAGGGTGGTAATTGATAAGAACTAATGGAATATTAACAGAAAAGCCAAGCCCTTTTAACAGGATGAGGCGAAACAGAAGGGAAAGAAGTTGGTTTATGAGAAAAAGACGAATTTTCTTGTCAAGCTTTTGGTACTATTCCATTCTTTCATCAGTGCTCGAATCGTTTGAGATTTGAACTGACGACGCCTTCAGATGTGCAACAATAAAAAATCTACTTATCTAACAGAAATCCTGAATAGTCGTTTCGTGAAATGTTTCCAGAAATTAAAATATGACATATTTCTAATTTTAATTTTTGTATTTCACATTTTAAACTTATACTTGACAACACAATTCAAGCTCCACAAAATCAAATACTAACATTAATATAACAAAAATACTAAAAAAATAAAATGATGAAGAAATTAATAGAATATGAAATTTAAATGACAATTTTTGAGATTTTTTTGATACAATTTCGGAGATTAGGCGAACAATCAAAAACATTCGAGTTGTTTTCATATTTTCTCCTCCTATTTCAGGAAAATAATGGTCAAGTACGAATTTTATTGCTGATAAGCACATCAGAACCCAGATAAATATATCACAATTCAGGACCAATATCCACAAAAGTCCTTAAAAACCAAGGTTGAATATCATGACGAAATATAAAATTTACCCATGAAAAACCGTTTTCTAAATTAACCAACCATTATTTTGTATCGAACACTGAGTGAAAACATTTATCTACAACAATTACCAAATTCAATTAGTTAAATTCAAATAAATGAAACTAATTTGAAACAGTCCGTTTCGATAAACAAAATGGACAATGGTATTCGAAATGAATTCATGCAAGGAAAAACATCACAATGCAGTTTTCTAGGTCCGGTTGTCGGTTTCGAAAATAGACAATATTCGAAATAGCACATAAAATGTATCCAACGTATTTCATTTTGCACATAAAACAAATTTTAATACATATAAATCGTATTGGTGGCCAAAATAATTTCATCGTAGAATGATATTACTTTTCTAATCAAAAAATACTCTCTCGACTCGAGTCTTTCGAAACAGCTGACCTACGATTTGGACAAGCTGGCCGAGTTTTGATCGCGGTTTCTACATTTAGATTTTGGCAAAAGGTATATTTGGATTATGGAATTTGGAATGGAGTGAGGACTATTAAACTGTAATTTGAAGTTCATAAAATAGCTACTTGACTTACGGTAATGATATTTTGGTGTTAATCTGGTAGAAGATAGAGGTTCTTTCTTGAACATCGTGCTTCTGTGAAGCACCTGACTGATGAATAATGAGTTGTCAATACTTTTTTATCACTCTATTGAAATTTATGAATACTCATATAGTAAAAGCTCGTTACTCGCGCTTTTTTCTTTCGCGTTTTAACTATTCTCGGATTAGAAGAATGAGACACAATTCCTATATTCGCGACTATATATTTCTTCATTCGCAGATCTGAATGCTATTTTCATGGTTCCGGAATCGTTGTGTTTTCCGGATAACCGAAATTCATTTAAAAAAAAATTTAGACTTAAAAACAGATTCAGTTTCGGATAATGCACCAGATAATCATCGCGAACTTGAAATTACGCATCCAAATATAAAAGTGACATTTTTAGCTCCCAACACGACGGCTTTGCTTCAACCTATGGACTGAGGAATAATCCAAGCCTTTATATGCATTAGACGAACCTTCACAATTATATTGGATTATTTTGGAATGGGATCGTGATATAAATATTATGGAATGTTGGAAGAGTTTTGACAAAGCAGAATGCATAGTAAACATGATTGCAAAAATTGAAACAAAATGGGATGGCAGATCATGCTGCCATACTCCAACTTGCTACGGATTAGGGTATTAAATAATCCTATGAATGTTGAGGAATTATTAAAAAATTTGCCGTCACGAATAACGAATCCATATATTTTCGTAGCAGATGAAATAAGTTGGGTGATGTCTGGGACAAAGGAAATCTTCTGGTGGAAGGCTACGCCAAGATCTCTCACCTTATCAGAACGAGAAAGAACCTGACCACCGATGCTGTAATCACAATCAATTCGGTCTCTTTTCCTTGTGAAAGAAACAACATTATACTTTGACACATTCAAGCCATATTCAATGGACAATTAATCAATTCTGCGATAGTTCATATTCAATTGAGAGGTAATAAGAAATAATAGTCTGAAAATCACTGACTGAACAATTCTCTATTCGACTAGTTTCGCCTTTAACAGCATTATCAAGAATCAAGAAGAATCAAGAAGAAAGAAGAACCATTCTTGATAATGCCGTTAAAGGCGAAACTAGTCGAATAAAGAATTGTTCAGTCAGTGATTTTTAGACAAGTATTCCTTATTACCTCTCATTTTTATAAACCCAGTTTGTGCCCAATATCCCAGAACACCGTACATCTGGTTTCTCAAAGGTATTCTCATATGTCGCAGTTAATCATTAAGTTAATGATTGTTAATCAAGTTAAGGAACATATTTTTTTAATTTTCTACAGATGATTCCTACACGTATGGATTGATATATAAATAAATGGCTTCTAGTTTTTGTTATATGTACTTTTTTTAGTTATCGTTATTTCTTATTCAACAGAAAACCATCATCGACGAGCAATGCTTTGAAGGTTAAATAGAAGAATAGCCATGGCTAAACTTCGCCTTCAGAGCCATTCCATTCTTACTCACAACTTCGTAATTTTCTTCAATTATCATGTATATGAGTGAATAAAGTCCAGTTTTTTTATTATTACTATTATTATCGCCACTTTCAGAGTTTTCAATCATCTATTTTCTATGGATTCAAGTTATATATTCACAGATTGTGTGTACAATTGCCTACAAGATCGTTCACTGAAACCACGATTTGACAATTTTTTTATCTAATAATAATGATAATAATAATAATAATGTATTTATCCCTCAGATTTACAACAATATATAGGACATATCATTTTACAAAATTGAAGCCAACTAGATTAGAATTCAACAAATATCAGTGGAAAAATATCCTTTTGATTCATAAAAACAAAAAGTCGACAATATTTTTTATGAATGGAATGAACAACCCCAAAGGACTAATATTATAACTCAAGGTGTCTGTTAACTAATGCATTATAAGTTGTGATCAAGCTGACTAAATGCAAAGGTAGTACGTGCTTTAGTTGACTAAATGCTAAAAAAGATTTGTTAAGCTTCTTGCATAGCTGTTCAATTGACTGTCTCATTTAAGATTACAATCAACATTTCGTCCCAGAAATGTTGCAGTGGCTGTCGGCTTCAGTTGGCGGTCACGAAATCTTACAACAAGTGGAAAACCTGAGCTGAATTCACATAGTTTGAAAAGTAATAATTCAGTTTCACTGATATTTACCATGAGTGAATTTCTATAACACTAGTCTGAAAATCCTCGAACCAGTCTCTCACATTCCTTCATAAGGCCATCAATACTTTCAGCGGACATCTCCACTGACGTGTCATCGACGAATGGGGTGACTGAGTCAACATTAATGAATTCGGGTACAAATTAACAAATAAAAGAAATATCAATGGACCTAAAACGGAACCCTGAGGAATTCCAATAAAGATTGAAAAGCTTCTAGATTCACAATTTTTGTTTTCAACAAATAATGAAGTCCAGACAAGTAGCTGGAGATCCAGTCCAGAAATACTCCTCTCAAACCCATACTGTACAATTTGATTGTAATAAAATTGAATTGAAGATAATAGAATGGTTAACGGTATGTGGAAATCTCCGTAATACAACAAATTCCATCAAAAATGACATAGATGTAGTTCTTCTCAGTGTCACATAGTGTAAAAATAAACGCACATTCATAAACGTTCACAACTTATTAACTTTATGTGTGCAGACATCAATTTATACTCCTAGTAATTTGTTAAGTTTTTTTTCACATGTAATTTTTTGAGTTGTGTTTTTAGATTTAATATTGCTGATTTTACATGTTCAATTTGTGTATACTTCCTTCAGAAAAGTTCATAATTGAGTTATATGATGTTTATCCTTCAATCTAATCGTCCAATCTTATCAGAATCCCCTGTCATTCGCTTATAAAAGACAATATGAGCTTTCAGGTATAGATAAACACGATAAAAAACAATTCCAACGGAATGAGAAGAAAATAGGAAATCCCGTCAACCTGAAAATATAACCAACAATCCAATGTATCCGAAATGAATTCAATTCGATAGGTTATACGCTCGCAGAGGGAAAACTCGTACGGCATAAATCGAATTTTCGTACGGCCCTCGCGTCGCAGATGGACGCACATTTGTGCGGATATTCTCGCAATAGGGCACGCTATGAGTCGGAACTTGTCGCCGTCGGTACGACGACAGCTAATGCAGGACCCGGGTAAATAGGAATTGATTATGTTCAATTCTCCGCTCTGGAGTATCGCGACGCTAAGGCCGATAAAATTGATCTGATGGAAACTGTACGGATATTTTTATTCGGGGCTGAAAAACATCATTGACGACGTTTCGATTCTAATCTCAAAACTAATGAGAAGAAATATTCATGGAAGGACAAGAAAGAATTCAACGAAACCTTTGTGATTGACGAAACTTGGTTACGTTGTTCTTATGAGAGCCAATAAGCTAGACACGTGCCAACTTCGGGTCTTAGTATTACCTAGTACTGAGTAATATTGTATACTCTTGATAATTGGTTAACCACCCGAAACATATGTAGAGTTTCTAATATATTTAGTGAAACTCAAGTGAAGTGTGTTAATTTTTAATATTATAGTTTTCGAAATAATGTTTCACCAAGAGATAAGCGAAACCTCCGTGTCATTCATTAAAAATAACGGGTGTTTTTTTTAAAGGTATACAACTAATGCCAACTACATTTAGTTGGCATTACTGTTGAAGATGGCGACCGATTGAACAGCTGAGAGGTGATTTATTCTCAGTTTGGTTTGGAAATTCATCATGAATTGCCAAACCATCATCAATCAAGGCGTAGATTCGTCGAATCGGCCCAAAACGAGATTGCCGTTGTTCCCGATTTTCATAAGCGAATTTTGTTTAGCGATGAAGCGCACTTCTGGTTGAATGGCTATGTCAACAAACAAAACTGCCGCATTTGAAGTGAAGATAATCCTCAAGTGTATGTCAAAACACTGTTACATCCAGAAAAACTGACTGTTTGATGCGCTTTATGGGCTGGAGGAATGGCCAGAAAGTACCTGTCGATGGTGATGGTATCCGTAATTCTTCTGAAAAAACGATGATGGCAACAGAACGTTACAATTGCCACAATCGATTTATTGAAAGACACGTTTGGTTTTTGTATTTGGATGAATATTGTAGTAGACAATATATAAAATCTTCTATGATAAGCCACAAAAATTTTTAAAAAAGTGCCGATAGTAAACACAAGTATTTTATAAGTTAACATGAAATTTCAACACGCATCCCTCCTCAATCAACTATTCGGGGCCGCCCATTAATCATGTGATGTTTTGTTTTGGCGTTTTTAAGACCTCCCTCCCCCTTGGTGATACATGGTGAGGTTTAAGACTACCCCGCCCCCTACCCTATATCACATGTTTTTTTTTAGTACCTACAAAGAATCATAATTTTTTCAAAATATCTATTATAAAATACAGGTTCGAATATCATCAAATTTTATTATGGAAAATAAAGAAACTACAACAATTACCCTAAGAAGAAGACAGAAAAGTTGCTGGTTGTTTGGGATTGTGGTAAAAGTAATGAAAGAAATGCGAAAAACTTTTTTGTGATAATACATGAACATAATTTAATTTACAATGTCCTCAGACCACGGATTAGCAGACTTTCTTCAACAACAATAACTGGATAAGCATGTTGCAACTTAGTTGTAGGCACAGTTCTTTGTTGCAGATCAATATCGGTTTCATCAAATTTTCGGTCACTACGCAGAGAATCTATTTCGATTTACCGTTCATTCGAAAAATTAAATACACCTAACCGCTTTTCGGTTCAGTATCACGCGTTTGCCGAAAAATTAAATACGCGTAATATATTACTGCTCCCTCTCACCCCTTGTGATATTCGTGATTTTTTTATGGACCCCATCCGCCTTTCGAGCCTCGCATGATTAATGGACGGCCCCTTTACATGTTTCAAACAATTCACGTTCGAAAAATTATTTCGATCGTCCAGCCGTTCAAAAGCCTCCAGGCACCAAATAGTTACAAAACTGACGGACAAACAGTGCTCTACTAAATTAACCGTTCGAGATACTTTAATGTGCTTTAATTTACTAATCGCAAAACAGATGAAACTGCACCCCAAACTTGACAATCTAATGAAAAATAACGCAATAATTTCTGCGATTGATGTTACCAAAGAGGGATGTAATTGTAGGATGTACATATTCAACATATGGGGTCAGCAATGTGCGGCCGTTTTCGCCCTTAGTTATGAGCTTTCCGTTTCCAATTTTATGGTTGCGTCGGTGATACAACTTAAATGCGGCTCCGGCGGTTTTCACGAGTAATACGTAATATCGGGTCGGCCAAATCTGCGATGTTTCGTTTCAGTAACTCCGTATTTTGGTGTAACTTCCATGCGGAATATCAGCATTTAACGTTAATATTTATTTGCTTAGATGAAGGGTTCGGAATTTGAATTATGTTGACGCGAACTAAAAGCAACTAGTTTAGATTCATTGGAAGCTAATGTACGGAATATTATTCATATTCACGTGTATCTGAATTTATGGCGGCTTTAAATTTGGATGTTTTTCATCCATTTTCATTTGAAAATATCCTTGAAGGAAACCAATGACTTAATATTGGAAAATATCGAGTGAAAATCTGACGAAAATAAAATCGAAAATATTCAACAGTCGACTCTGAACGTCAACCTAAAATCTCATTGAAATTTAGTAATTGAATAATGAAAATGAATAAATCAGCATATATTTTTCTTGGCATATACATTATGTTTCAACCAATTGATTGACACAACTGACCGAATGATCATGCACTTTTTGCAACAAATCATTCATTTTCAAGAACAAATTACTTATTTCGGATTAGTTTCTGAATGTAAATCCACATTTACTAAATTCAATGGACGATGACATTTACTACTACTCATTCAAGAAATCACTTCCGATTGGTTTTCAATGTAAATGACTGGCTTAGCGTGAAGAAGATTACAATTCGTGTTCCACAAGGCTCCATATTGGCCTACTACGATACAAAACTTGTATGAGGTAGACATATCGATTCAGGAGCTGATAAATTATATGGAAATTTATTTCTATTACGAAGTTTATCTACATTAGGAATATACTTCAAAAGTTCATTCATTTTCAAGAATTGATTATTTACTTTCAATTATTTTTCAAATGAACGTCCACATTTTTTTCATCTTATTGGAGAAACTATTCTCAATTTGTTTCCAAGGCGAATCATTGGATAAGCGTGGAGAAGATCACAAATGGTGTTCCACAAGACTCCATATTGGGGTACTACGATACAAAACTTGTATGAGGTAGCCACATCGATTCAGAAGTAGTAGATTATATGGAAATTCATCTCTATTACGAAGGTTATCTACATTAGGAATATACTTCAAAAGTTCTTCTTCATCTCAATCACACAGATACAATGACATAGGGATTTTTCGTCGGTATCTATAAAATATCTAGACTACAAAGAGAAACTGTCAGAATTATTGATAGATTGAAGTATAGATATTGCTATAGATCAAAATTGGAAATTTCGAAATTGAATTTGCAACAAATTTATTCATTTTCAAGAATTGATTTATTTACTTCAGATTATTTTTCAAATGAACATCCACACTCTTTAACACTTATTGGAGAAACTACTCTCAATTTGAACTTAACGAATCATTGGTAAGCGTGAAGAAAATTACAATTGGTGTTCCACAAGACTCCTTAATAGGTCTACTAGAATTCAAAACATGTATCTGGTAGCCACATCGATTCAGTATCTGTAAAATTGTATGTGAATTCATTTTTATTTCGAAATTCATAACGAATAGGAAAGGAACGCACAATTTTCAACTTCATTTTCTTTACCTCACTTACATAGCTTTTATGTCGTAGGGATTTTTTGTCAATACCTATAAAATATTTGGAATACGAAAGGAAGCTATCGAGATTTTTGGTATATTGAAGTAAAGGTATTGCTCTAGATCAGCTTCTCAATGTTTATAATTTCATTTTCGCCTAGTTTATTTATTTTAGAATGTCTATTATATGCATGGAAATTTGTAACACCCATATAATACAAAAAATGAAAGTAAGATAGCTTTGAAGAGATCGTGGATTGCTCATAGTTATTTTCGTTCCAATTTTCATGAAACTACTAAAATAATGTCAACTCTTTAAACATGAAGAGGGTCACCATTACCTCAAAGATCACGTTTCCACTGGTCTTACAACAACTATGTTCGTCAAAACTATTTGGAACAAACGGTTACACTACTTTCGTGTAAAAACTCGAGTAGAAAGCCAGTTTCATTTTATAATATCAAAAAATGCAATTTCGAAATCTCATTACAGGATCGTAGAATTAAAATGGCGTACGTGACAGAAATATTTGCGAAAAATTAGTTGAGGAAAATTATTCAGTTCGTCTCATGAGGAAAATTTGCCTGCTCCTCATCTTTGTAATTTACGATTGGACATTTTCCAGCATATAATTTGAAACTTGCCATAGGGAATGTGATAAGGAAAAGCATTTCTGATGGAGTGGACTTGAAAAAAAATTATTCTTAAATTTTCATTTCCATTTTGCATAGACCAGGAAACTGTAAAATATTTCCATAGCTAGTTCAGAGGTTCAAGCATATAATGCATAATTCGTAGTTATAGATATTACGGATCTTCTTATTAAGTATCGATATCTGTATGGAAGTACACACTGAATCTTGTCACAAAGAACACTAGTTTATATTGATTCTGCGATAGATGGAGATCACAAGAGTATTCATTCTCCCTTTTGAAAAGATTAAGCCTTGCTGCGTATAGCAAAAGCATTGATTGTTGTATGCATGCCCCTGATGATTCCCATAACAGGATGAAACAGTGCTGTATGATATTTCCAACGAATCAGCGAAAATTTGTGTTTTCGTTGACAATATTTGTGCAGACAGCTCTCTGGGACTTTTTACCGAATTATTTGGATATTTCGAAACGAAATTTCAGAAAATATGTATTATATGATGCGAAAATACAAGTAAAATAATTTAGAATTTATACTCGACAACTTGTTGCAATATTATAGGGGGATACGATAAAGTAATCATTTTGGTTCAAAGGCCACCCTCACGTACAAAGGATACATCTTTTGGGGATGAAAGAAAGATGAAATCCCAACTTTATTGGATGGTGAGTGGCCGCTTTCAAGATAAGAAGGAGGAATGGGCTCTCATTCTCAACACGACTAGCGATAAAATATCGAATCTTCTTCCTCTGCTTGAAATATTTCATTTACCCTGGGTTCAGACAGACAAAACATTCTAGCAATCATTCTTTCACATTATTATTCATCTATTGTTCAAATTTGTTTCGATTTATTGAAGTTTCAACTGCAACTCCTTCATATGAACAAACAAACAGAATTGCATTTCAGGAATTTTCACAATCTCCGAATGTAAGTGAAATTATCTTCAATTTCAGACAATTGAAGAAGAGTAACTAATTTTCATTACCAAATCTTTAAATTTGTTCGATTAAAATTCCCAAAATTTATATCGTATGGTAATCTTCAAATTGAATATTTTCCGAATGCTTCGCCTGGATTTTTATCGAAGTAATCTATAATAAAGATAATTCAAATGCGTAAATTTCCGATAAAATAAATAACCATAAAACATTGCACATTCCAGAAGTTTATTAGATTAGAAAAACATCAAATATTTATGGAATCTTAATCGCCCGAAATTAATAACACGATAATCAATGTAGAAACGAATATTTTCACTGTTTGTGAAAAGCTTCTTATCTTTCGAAATGAATTGTTCTTAGTTATTTTATACAATCACTCATCGGTAATTCTCAGAAGATAAAATTCATTTTTATATGATTCCTAAAATGAATATAAAAAAACACGTGTTGAATTTTAAAAACTTACTATCTCTGGGGAAAAACTGGTTCTTGTTGGTATCCATTATCTTGATCTACAATTGGTAAATATGGTAATGAAACACCTCCTAGGGCTTCACAGTCTACTGAAAAAAAATCAAGAATTAAAGTATCATTCATTCAAAAAGAAATATCATGAAAATAATTCGATAATTTATATAATGATTTGATGAAAGAGCTGTTAAACAATTGAACACTTATTTATTCAAAGTGTCATTTTTCAATATTAAGTAGCTGTTTTTAAAATGAAATATCTTCCAAAAAAAATTGTTCTTTGTACTGGTGAAACGAAGAAATCTTTGGAAGAGTAGAGTCAATTGAATAAAAAAATTATTAACCAAGATGCACTAAAAGAATTTGTCAAATATATTCTGATTTTGACTACGTGAGGTGGTCAAACCAATATGTGGTCAAATCAATTGAATCACGAACTACAAATTAGTGATTCAATCCATTTCGTATCATTTTGAAAGAGCTAAGGTGAAATATTCTCTCGTTTGAAAAGGTCAAATTAAATGTCTGCATTAGATGACATCCAGATCCCAACTCTGATATACAAAGTATCAGAGGTGGGATCTGACACTGTCAACTATTGACACAAATTAAAAGTGCTATAACTGGTGTTTAACTGTATATTCAAATGCCAAACAAAATGAGAATTTTTCGAAATTATTCAAACTTGAGAATGACTTTCGTTAAATCTCACTTCTCGTATGCTTACATAGCAGAAAGGAACCGGATAATACATAGACTATAATATTCAAAATTCATTATTCAACGGCTGCTTCAATTTGTACTATTCGCAGACTAATCAATAAAACTTGTGACAGTTTTATTCATATCCTTTTGCGTCTATTCATGTACGTAGTTCCTGGTCATGTTTCCATTGATGAGACCAAATGTAACACAAATATAAAAGATATTACTTATTCATATGTAAGATAGTATCACTGGACATAATAGCCAGCTCTTTTTCTGATGACATTGAGTTTGAACATGGAAATGGAATTTATTTCGTCACGTGAGGCAATTACGTTGCAGGAATTAATGAATCATTCATCAACATAACGACCACAAATATAAAGTAACATTATATTGAAGATTCTTCAAACTCAAACTCCTGAAAAAACCAAATTCTACAACAGAAAAGACGTTGACGAAATTGATAAAATTCTACAATGCAAAGAAATTATTATGTTAAATCTTGTGTGTTCTTGGAAAATTGAAGCATGTCAATGAATTTAAAAACAAACTTTCTTCATAAAAATTTTTCCACTCAAAAAAGTTATTTTTCAAACTAACAGGTGATTTTTTAAGACATAAGTTTTTCAGGTTGGCGGCACTGGTTGGAAATGGCATTCAAACGTCATCTGTCTAAGTGAAAAGTTTTCAGTATACTCTGTCATTTCATCATGGAAAGACTTACAAACTAACAACGATTTCAAATTGTTGTAATTTACTATCAAAACTCGTGGTCTGTGAAAAATGTGTATCCGCTGTTTTATCGAAAAACAGTGTTCAGCGATGAGGCTCATTTCTGGCTTAACGGATATGTAAATAAACAAAACTGTAGCATCTGGAGTGATGAACAGCCACATACAAAAAACGACAGTTTGGTGTAGTTTATGGACTGGTGGCACCTACGGTCCATTTTTCTTCAAATACGACCGTGGAAGAAACGTTACAGTCAACGGCGAACGATATCGGGCCATGATACGCAACTTTTTTTGCCACAGTTGGCCGAGTTGAATTTGGTTGACATGTGGTTTCATCAAGACGGTCCCACATGCCACACATCTCGTGAAACAATGGATATGTTGAAGGATGAATTTGGTGAGCAGCCTATCTCTCGAAATGGCCCTGTGAATTGGCCGCTAAGATCATGCGATTTGACGCTTCTGTATTATTTCTTGTGGGGTTATGTAAAATCGTGCATGTGGACAAGCCGAACACGATTGAAATCTTACAGGATTACATAACACGCGTAATTCGTGGGATACAGGCCGAAATGCTCGAAAAAGTGAAGCTAAATTGGACCTTCCGAAGGGACCAATTGATACAAGCCGTGGAAAACATTTACATGAAGTTATCTTTAAAATGTAAATACCAAAGGCCAAGTTATCAATTTTTTTATTCAATGAATATTTTGAATATATGATGCGAATTGAGTGTTTTATTTGATTAAAAAAAATTACGCTAAAAAAATCACTCATTACAAACTGTTCTGCTGACTCTCTACTTCTCGAAATATTTTCAAGCCATGTGTGAAAACTGAAAACTTTCAATTTTCACTTTACGATTTGATTTTGTTTGTATAAGACATGAAAGATAGAGGACCAAGGTGATTACCCTGAGGAACTCCTGGAGTTATTTTGGATTGATTTGACTGAGACCTGCTATCGCTTACACAGCTTTTTGTGCGAGTGACATACACGAGTTTATTCAACATAATCTATGAAATGTACGATATAAAAAATTCTGAAGATCAATTATCATTGAAAATTATCGAAAATACTCACCTATTTCGAATCGATCTGTGCAAGAAGTACCCCTCTCAAACGATGGTTTCCGAAAATCTTGTGAACTTCGAGTTGAACCCTGAAAAATAAAAAATATTTGAGAACCATATACTAATACAGCAATGTATAAGACGTTTTATCCACTTGAAATTTCCGGCACGCAATCTGTTTCTTGTTATTGTATTCAATTATATCAATTATAGGAAAATTAATGGAAATCACGTAACCCCTTGCATATTAAACTGGATTTCACACAATACGGCGCTTATAAATTTGATTCTTGGTGTGATTTACATGATGCTCATTGATTTAGGTACACCAATAATGGTTTGAATAAACATTGGTAATTTGTAGGTAGTGATACTTTGAATACAGAACGTCGGTATATAATGTGATTCAATTTTGAATTTTTATTGGATAATAAATTGAATTTACAGCCTCTTCAAAACAATTTCGTATAATTTCATTATTTCCTAGATATTTTCAACTCGTTGCAATCTTCCAGTTTCTAGGTATGTCCTCTCTTCCAATGATAACAATCGAAATATTCATTCAAATTATTTAAGAATATGTTCAACATAAGATGTTCAAAATTCATTCCAGTTAGTTTATATATCCACTGTTTCATTAATAACAATTAAAATTTCTATTCAAATTTTTTTTGTGTATGAACAAGAAGATATATAACAAGATATAAAAAATTAATGAAATTATTGAAGGATTTACGAATTCATCATTGATTATAAATTATATACGAGAGTGGATTAAAAAACTCAGCAAGCTATGAGCGAAATATTTCTGTCATTTATTAAATCCATTAGAGTTCTTTCAAAAGAAATTACCAGCAAAAGAAAATATTCAACAAATTCATAATACAAAAAACTTATTTGCATTTTTTAACAGCAAAAGCAAAATGAAACAAGTTAGAACGAATATTTGTTCCATAATGGTGAAAGGTGAAACTTCTGGAATTTTCCTTCGAAATAACGAAAAAAGTCGAGAAGCTGTCTACACAAGAGTTGGATAGAAGAGTATAAAACGAGAATTCTTGAGATATGACGCAAAAATTCGCATAGAATTCAAGTTTGTTGGCTCTCATTACAACATTGTAGCCAAGTTTGAGTTGTACAAACTTGGAGGTATAAAGAAGGCGAATGAATTTAGCCGTTGACATGAGTTTGTTTGACAAAAGCAAAAAAATTAAATCACAAGAGACTTCTTTTGACTTCTTCAGTGAATTTGAGTTATCTGTGAATTTTTCTGCGAATTTTCTCGGGTCAAATCTATCACTCATTGGAATTCTATTGTTCCATATTGAATACATTGAAAATTAACTGTGTTTCAAGGTGAAATTAAATCTCTCAAACCGGAGAGTTCACGTAGAATCAATGAAATCGTAGTAGAGACAGATGTATTAATCACATTAGTGCAAATATTATTCGTAATATAGGACCTCTCCAGATTAACGATTATTTCAAGCTAACTATTTAAGACATCAAAAGTATACCATAACTTCCTTTCGATAATTTTTTGACAAATTACTCAAAAAAACATGAAAGCGGAGCTGGCTATGCGATACATGAACAATGCGATGGTTCCGTTATCTTAGTGGGGACAAATGTTAGAGAATATTGAAATCGTTGCCCATATTTATTAAAAGCGTAAGACTGTTCACTGTTTCGCACTAGAAAGTAGTCATCAGTTAAGTCACATCCAACAAATGAAAGGCAACGACTTCAATAACTCACATACCTTCGATTGTGAGACAGAAATAAACAGTAAGTCTTATGCATATATTGATGTACATCTCAAATCAATGAGAAGCACATGAATCTAATCAGTTTCTGATTAATTTCAACTAATTTGATGAAGTAATGCGTCTTCTAGGTTGCGGTTGTAGAAACTTTTGTTCTCATTGCCGAAAAAAATTTACTACAAAAAAAGAATTCTGTAGTTCTCGTGCTATATTAACTATTTGAGGCTTCCACAAGTTTTTCATTCATTTCTATTTTTTTCAATTTTATAAAATGAAATTCATTTGGTAAAATATCAGAATATCGAAATATTTTCCATAAAAGTCCATAAAAATTCAATGCATTAATACGTTTGATTCAACTGCAATATGACTGAAAATGGGGGATATTGATTATTCACATATTATACGAGCAGCAGTTTCCAATGTAAAATGCAAAAATCCGGATGATCGTATTCATGAATTGAAGATTCTACATACATACCAGTAGTTTTATCAGTTGGTAAATTGTGGTGGACGGTTTTGAATGCAAAATCGCGGAAAATTGATATTCAATAGAAAGCCGATTCATTTTATATGCACCGAATCTTCGAAAACTGTTGAGGTTCTGATTTTACATCAAAGTAACCTGATGAAATTATTGAGGAGAAAATATATAATTTCGAAGTGAGAGTTTTTTCAGCCACGTTGGACATTTTTTGGTAGGGGAAATCTCATATGTTCGCGTCGATAGACGCTTTTTGGATAGGTGAAGTCACTTCTTGTCAAAGACATGCTTATAGCAGTATATCTGTAGCTTGGATAAATATCAAACATTCAAATTTTTTACTTTAGTCACTGTATCTTTTTCAGAACACAATGAAATCATTCAAAGTACAAAAACTCGAATAAATATTGTTGAAATTAATGATGACTGAGCAAACAGAGAAAATAAAGTTAACAATTAAGTACATTGAATTAATGAAACAATATTTAGAATTTTCCCATAATTTTAATACCAATATGCATGACGACGTTAAGAAGTACTACTTCTTCATCAAATACTGGATTAATACTAATAAAAACCTGATAAAGAAGTAGTACTTCGAAACGTCGTCATGCGTATTTGTATCAAAATTATGAAAAAATTATAAATATTGTTTCATTATGGATATTAATTTTCTCCATGTATCGGCTTCATCAATCATCGCATTGAATTATGTAACTGAACTTCGGTGAAAACAAATACTATCTATAAATAATATGATGTTATTCATTGTATTAATTAATATACTTTTTCATTTGATACTATTGATTATATTATTAATTGTCATTTAAATGAACGAGAAAATTTGCAAAAAAAATTCACTGATAGTTTCAGAAGTCAACTTGGTTGTAATGAGAGCCAACAAACTTGAATTATATGCAAATTTTTGCATCATATCTCAATAGTTCACGTTTTATACTATTCTATCGAACTGTTGTTCAGACAGCTTCTTGAGTTTTGTTTTTTCGTTGTTTTTTCGACTTTTTTCGTTATTTCGAAGAAAAATTCCAAAAGTTTCACCTGTTATGGAACAAATATTCGTCCAAACTTGTTTCATTTTCTTTTGCTGTTAATAAATGCAAAGTTTCTTGAATTTGTTGAATTTTATATATTGTGATTGAATTTACTCTAATAGATTTAAGGATTTTACCACCTGTACAAATGTTTCGGGTGGTTAGCCCATTATCAAAAGTTATAACAACATTAACTCAACACATAAAATTCATTCTCAGTTTCGTATAAAGTATACAATAATCTCGAAATGTCATCAAAATTAACATTGAAGTCAATATCTGAACAAAAGCGGGTGATTTCTCTTTTCGCTATTGTTTTCGCGTGCTTTTTGGCGCACTGACAATTCATTATTGCGAGGGGGCACAAACAATCGTAAAGATCCAAACGTGCCTCTTCAAGTGAGAGTTATGTCTGCTATTCTCTGGTACATGATATGTCCATTAACAATTAAGAGACGGACAACATCGAGGAAACTGATATGAATGCGTTTGGCAAAGCTCTGAAAAGAAATTAGGGCGCATTTAATGCGCGGAAAGAGCAAGCACTATTTTACAACTTCAATCAGTTCGAGAGGAAGTAATTGCTTTTGAAATAGGTTCGAAGAAATATCGCTATTTATTTGTGAGTCTTGAATTAGATCGTTTATTCCATTTTCAGTGATAAAAACAAAATTTTAAAATGCACTGTGATAATAGGCACCTCGTGCTTCACTAAAAATAACTTTCAGTTTTCGTATTTGTTCCGAAAGTTAATAGTATTGTAGAGATTTCTACGAATTCTCCATAATTTCTGAGCCAAGAAAGATGTAGAACTGAACAGTTACTTGTAAAACGAGGCAGTTTGTGTGGCATCGATTAAAAAAATCTCTAACATCATCCCTTGAAGGATAGTGGAGCTATTACATGGTAAATATTCAGAAATCCAGCTCTACTATGACATTTTTTATCAATTCAAATTTTTCGAATGAATACCATGGAATTTTCTTTCATATTTCATTCAGTACCTTTCGCACGAAAACTATGAGTATGTACGAGGGTGGGGTGAAAAGTTTCCGGCCTGACCACGAAAACAATGTTTCAAATTTTTTCTTTTGCTTTATTTTTCAACATTATCTCCATCAACACTGATACATTACTCATAACGGTGTTTCTAATTCAGTTATACCAGTTTTGAACATAGATTCGACAAGCTCATCAAAATACTGATTTTTAGTTTTGATAATTTCTTCGTTGCTCTCACATCTGAGAGATATCACTTAGATAATCATAGTCAATACTACGCAGACTTATTGCAACGTTTGAAGGACGAGGTGCAAATTAAACGACCTCATTTGGCGAAGAAAATATTTTGTTTCATCACGATAACGCACAAGCGCATTCTTGATTCCAAGTCCAAGTTCCACGAATTGAAGTTTGAATTGATGCCGCATCCTCCAGACTTAGACCCCATCGACTATTATCTGTTTCCTAACCTCAAACAATGGCTTGGCGATAAATGTAGTTACAAATCTAAACATCACCTTCAAACAAACAGTATTTACATTTCGTCATGATATTGAACCTCCCGTAATATATTTGAATAACAAAAAACCATATAAACATACATATAATTGTTGAACGAAATGTCAAAAGATGTAACTGCCAATTTTTCAATTTTTTTCATGAGAACTTCGATGTTATAAAACTTCTTTCAGACGATCCTGATGTAGACTAATTTACAGCAGTTGAAGTCGTTTTTTTCCAATCTAAATCACTTCGATTTCGTTTCGAAACAGATTAATACCGATACTCGAAAACCGAACGCCGAACATTCGATAAGCCAAATGAGATATCAATTAATTTCGCCAAATGAGAGATCCAAATTGATTTAACCACTGAACATTCACACTAGTTACGGTCGTCTGCATCGAAATTAACACTTCAGAACTTACGGAAGGGCTTATTTGAATCCCATCGAAACTACGAATATACATAAACGTATGTGAAAGTCATCGAGAAATCATATCATAGCACATATAAATCTGCATATGCTACCGGTAACTAGACTTTGAATTTCATAGTATGCTTCATTTATCGACAATATGAAAAGAAAAGTATATTTGCAATTTTAGTATGAAATATTAACGGAAAATTCTTTATTATTGTTATTCATATTGGATTTGGTAAGAATAATTTTATACTTGGTATGAAATCGAATATTTCAAAATTCATAATTATAATTTTTTCTTGAATGAAAGTTTCTCTTATCTCTGGGTGAAACATTGTGTTAAAAACTATAAATTAAAATTAACACACTTGACTCAATTTTTTCAATGATATATTACATGATTGGACTTCAGTGCATCATCAGCATAAATAGCAAATAATTATAATACTGAATTCATTATTCTCACAAACAACTCAATCGTATCTGAACAACCTGAGAAAATGTAAATACAAGAATGTACGTAGGGAGGATAACTGAAAATCTACGTGTTTATTCACGATGTCTTCTTCTTTCTTCAATGAACTGCATATTTCAATTGCCTCTAGAAGGTCTAAACGTTTCCCTTTATCACCTGCGTGCAAGCACTTGGTTTTCTCAAACTCTATAAAGTGATTGGAGTTAATACAATGTTCTGAGAATAGAGTTTTATTAACATCGTACAAAATCGACCTTTTATGCTCGTTTTTGTACAATGTTTTATGCCGAGTTTCAGACCCGACAGAAAAATAAAAACTCGGGTTGACGAACTCCAATCACTTTATAGAGTTTGAGAAAACCAAGTGCTTGCACGCAGATAATAAAGGAAAACGTTCAGACCATCTAGAGGCAATTGAAATATGCAGTAGAAAAAAGAAGACATGGACAATGAACGGGTAGATTTTCAATTATCCTCCCTCCTTACATCCATTGTATAGACATAAATTTGTTTTTCTTTTCTTGCCGTATTTAATTGATATATTTGCCATTGCGTATAAAGAATCTATATATTCTCAAGACGAATGGAATGAGTTGGATCATAAATGGAATGAAGGAATGTTTCTGATCGAAACTATACCAAGATCTCTCAACCTATCACAACGAGATATAACTTGACCACCGACGTTACAATCACATTTAATCAGATCTTTTTTCCTTGTGAAAGAGACAACACTACATTCAAATGAAAATGAAATAAATATTAGTGGAAATGTTTGATATTCTATGGTACAAAGTAAAGTCACAGCTCGCACTACTTCAAGGGAATTGAGTATTCGAAATGAGTAATAGAACACACCAAAAATCTTTCATCAAAATATATCTAAACATCAAAAACTCATAGATCAAAAACTCTGGAATTATATCAAAACAGACACTTATAGCAATTTTCTTAAAACAACAGTTTCTCATTTTAAATTCAGTATTTCGATCTATTTCAATTCTAATTGCTTAAAGTATTCAATTCATAATTTTTGTAGTATATGACTGAGATTGAATTCTCGCTTAACTCTTGGTGAAACATAATTAAATATCAAATTAAAGACTGAAACATTTTCAGTCTCGAAAATGAGCTCACGCTCCAAACATGTTGACTAATTCATGCTGTTAATTATAATCGTGAAACATTAAGCCAAGAGTTTAATTTAATTGAATATTTTTATTATATATTTTTCTGTTTCAATAAATTCGTTATGATATGAAAAAGTTGCATGCGCATGTCAGAGTAAGCAACGATTTTCCTCTAGAATTCGTTTTTCTTATCAGTATTAGACGAAAAATCACTTTGCAAAATGCAGAATTTAAGGCAACATTTCTGATTATTTAAGGATAATCACTCTTAATACCAAACGAAAACTGCTTTGAAGACACATAATTAAATGCGTATTTCAATGTATATCAACTCTGAAGATATCAAACAGAATCTTGTTTTAGAAAAAATTTATATTTTCTTAAAACTCTGTCAACTTTAATATAGAACTCAATTCCTATATCATCATCCCAACCAACTAAGTTTCTTGGAATATATGTAGACAGAAATTTGAGATGGACATCACACATTGATGTTTCATGTAAAAAATTGAGTAACTCATTTTTTGCAATTTCTAGAATCAAGAACATCGAATGCTCATTTGTTTAAGAAGAGAAATAAGTCATTGGTCTTAACAAAGACATACTACAGTATGGCAGAGTACTTCGATAATTTGAATGTAGGCAATAATGTATGATTAAATTTTTAGTATCATATGTTTGTTCATTTTTTTGCCTTGAATCTCCCTTACTATGTCAATTGTCTCAAATGTTTAATATTTCTGAGATAATTTTTTTTTCTTCTCAAATATAGTTCTATACCATTTTGAATATAAATTTAAACAATATTTTTGTTCGAGGGCTCAATGGAAGATCAGACTCAAAACTGAATCACTTGAATGAATCTTATTTAACAATGTAAGGATTTTTTCTCGACAAATTTTATTATTATTAAAACAAAGAACTCACAGATATACTTAATAGTTTAGAACTACGTTTTTCCTAATATAAAATCGTGTTTATTCATCATGCATCGTAAAACAATTAGCGACTTGATTTTCGAAGACGTAAGTTCTAATTACTAATGAAATAATATAAAGTAGCAAAACTACTACGATTATATCACGAATATACAGAGATTATCCACTTAATTCACTTCCTTATCTAATTCTATGAAAATACAACAATAACTTCTCACAAGTTCTCTTAACATTGAAAAATTCCTATAAAATTTATCTTCACGAGTTTGACATTACTTCACATAGTTTCGCATTATAATCAATCAGCTCCTATTTGATATCTTTTATCAGTAACAGAGAATTATGAAACTCCATTTCATTGATCTTGAATAAATCCTAATAATCCCAATAAATTGATAAACATTTAACTTAAGGTTAATCCTATAGGAATTCACTTTTCAACGTACAAAAAAACCGATAACACGGATTTAGAAGGTGATATTTAGTTAATACCGATGTGTTTAATATCACGTAGACTAAAAGTCTGGAATGAATAATTATAGCTACGTAGGGATCCTATTTGCTGAGAAATTCAACGATTTTGGGATGAAAATAAGGAGTTTCAACTATGTTATATCATTGTTACTTTATCAATTTCGTCCGCTTGAGATACCTTGAAAACTCATCAATGATATAAATGACGATAACTTTTCTTACCGACGTTCATTTCGATATAAAATACAGTTTAACTATCTGAGTAAGACAAATTTTATCGACTTGTAAAAACCTTACAAAAATCTATTCAGTTTATTTATGAGATCGCGTAGTTAGTATCTATATGTGAAATTCATTATTTATATTTCAACTGGTAACTTAAAATTGGATGAAAAAAATTTATACTTGGTGAAAAAACAAATTTGAATTGTGAAAAGTAATTTTACGCTAAATTCAATCTCTGAGAAATCTCTCCTGACTTTATCATTATAAAATTCGTAATATATTCAGATACAATACAGATATATTTTCAATACACATTGAAAAAACTTGAATTCAAATAAATAGCACAAGGTGGAAAAACAAACGAATAATCTTAATGTACAAGTAATTCAACAATTGGATAATAATGTGCATTTTGAACAATGAGTTAGAATTAGTTACCTTAAATTTCCGATAGTTATTGTTTCTTCGAAATCCCTTTCATTGAACGGAATTTTTACTAAGATCATCAATAACTTCATTAATTCATACCGTTTTCTTCCATATTCATCCATTTTTCGACGTAATTCTCCTTCAAGCATTAATTTTCAATAATATTATTCTAGAAAAATACCCAACACTATCACTTTCGTCTTTTCTAACTTAAACTAGGCGTCATTCTATCGGTTGTTCGGATTCCAACTTTCCACAGCCTTCATTGATAGCAAATAATTCACACTTCCAGCATGTTGCTCTATGATTCTGTGATTCAGATTGATATGCATTCCACCGTGCTCACATATGTGACAGTGCATAATAACCGAACCATAGTTACATGTCACTGTGTTTTTGTGAATGGAAGTATTGCTTGAAGGATCTTGAAGATCGTGTAAATCATATGCATGAATATGATTGATGATATTATGAATTGAAATGTTGAATTTAATTGTTTGATCTCAAGTTTAGCCATTTTCAATCATTTTAACTAAGGGGAAAATTTATTATCAACGACATTCGAATACATTTAGATGAATTAACTTCATAAACAAACATATGAACACAAAATAATTAACTATATATAAAAGATTGAATTCTTCAATGAATTCATTCAAGTTTAAATGAGAATACTGGATAATTCAGTTGTTAAGATGTCATATAACGTTTTTTTGATACTATGTGATTAAATCAACCTGGGATGAAATTATAGTTGGATTTCTGAAGAATTGTTATTGTTTATGTTTGAAAAAAGCGTCTTTCAATTCACTTTAAATTTCGAAATAGTGCTGTATAATAATGAAACCAAAGATTGACTACTTAGTATAATTATTTATTAAGAATTATTTATTTATTAAGGTTATTATAAGAAGTTACCTGAAGAGTATCGAATACTGAGATTTTAACCTTCCTGCCAATGATGGTACATAAAAAAGTATTAACAATATACAGGGTGTATAGTGCCAATTTGCAACACCCGAGTATTAGCCCCAATGAATTTTTCAGAATAATTTTTCATTATATTATTAACTAACTGCTTCTCATTTTGTTATCAATAGTAGAAAGACCTCAGTCTTAACACTTCCTTTTCGCATATCAGGCAATTTTTATCAAATTGAATAACTAGTCAATTTATAAAAACTCGACACATCTAGAACGAAGTACAAGTTCATACAGGGTGTTCATTATCACGTACAATTTTGTTTTCATAGATTATAGGATTGGCTTTCAGTCACTCATTTGAAGGAGAAAATTTGGAGATATTTGGAGAATCAGATCCATCTGGTTCATATTTTTCTGTGCATATTTTTTTCTGACATATATTAATTCTGACATTCTGACATATATTAATTCTCGATCGCAACCATTTGTTGTTTCGTGTTCAAATTCGATCATCTGAAACATATCTACGCCGGTCTGATGAGAGCGAACGAGCTCGAAACACTGTACGATAAATCGTAATGTTTTACTTCAATTTTAATAATTTATCCTTTTACGATTGTTCAAATTATCGGTCATAAGTTATGTGAAACATAAAAATTCGAACTCTTTCCAAGATTCAAGTCTTTCAATTCAGAGTATTTCAATCTGAAACCACAATAATCGCTTCCTCTACTGGATTCTACGTTTGTGTTTTAGTCTCGAAGTTTTGGTACGTTTGAAATTTTATTACGCTTGTTAGCGTTCTAAAAGATCTTATCGTGGTTGAAGAAATAATTGTTAAGACCGCATCGCATGAAATATTGTAGTTCGAAATACACCGATTTAAGTACATGATATGTACTTATAATGGACCGAAATATATGCACCGATGTAAGTGCATGATATTCCGGGTATATATTCATTCCGATATAGGATTCTGAACGAAAATTGCTACTGATTAGTTTTTGGTTGTTAGATATATCTTATCTCTATAAATTGTGAGTGCGCTTGTAGTGGTAACTGTTTCGAATGATTGATTGTTTCATCGATTATTTCAACAGAATTTATGAACCTTAGAAAACATTCTCAATTTTGCATTAAATCTCAAAATAGTCTTCAATACAAGAACAGTTTTTTCCAGCTTTTAAATCCATTCTTAATTACATATTTGTTACTTATTAAATTCTTTTTCTATAATTTCAAGTTCAAGGAACAAATTAAGTCTGATTTTTTCATTTTCTCAATTCGTTGCGTAAATACAAATTTGTGTTTGTTCTTCTTACAAAAACTAGTTTCCTTATCTTTCGATTTTTTTGGTTCAAAGAGTTAACTGTTGTGAACAAAATGGAAGATAAATCTACGCAATAGATCCGAAATAATTTCTTGAACTGATTTTCATGGAATATATTTTAATTGGATTCTATCATTTACGTGAAAAGTGAAAAAGGGCTTCTTAGAGAAAAATTAATCTGCCGATCGTCCATTCACGACGTTCATATCAGGCATCATTCCATACTCACTATGACGATTCATCGTTCTGCTATATTTAATAAATCTTTCATTTATAATGCTGTGATTGGTTACATTGGTTTCAGTAATTAATTGAAGAATATCACTTCCATCTCTACTTTCAAAAAAAGACTGAAGCAACTTTTACTATATCAGCAGAACATATAATAAGATATGATAGTATATAGAATACAATATAGGGTGATTTTTTAAGCGTAATTTTTTTTAATCAAATGAAACTCTCAATTTGCATCATATATTCAAAATTTTTATTGAAATTGATAACTTGGCCTTCGCCATTTACATTTTAAAGATAACTTCATGTAAATGTTGTCCGCGGCTCCGTATCAAATGGTCCATTCGGAAGGTCCAATTTTGCGTCACTTTTTCGAGCATTTCGGTCTATATCCCACGATATACGCGTGTTATGTTATCCTGTAAGGCGTCAATCATGTTCGGCTTATTTACATGCACTAACGACTTTAGATATTCCCACAAGAAATAATCTAGAGGCTTCAAATCGCATGATCTTGGCGGCCAATTCACAGGGCCATTTCGAGAGATAAGCTGCTCACTAAATTCATCCTTCAACATGTTCATTGTTTCACGAGCTGTGTGGCACCGTCTTGAGATGAAACCAAATGTCAACCAAGTTCAATTCGGCCAACTGGGGCAAAAAAAGTTGCGTATCATGGCTCGATATCGTTCGCCGTTGATGGTAACGTTTCTTCCACGGTCGTCTTTGAAGAAAAAATAGACTGATGATGCCACCAGTCCATAAACCACACCAAACTGTCGTTTTTTCGGGATGCATCGGTAATTCTTGTATGGCATGTGGCTGTTCATCACTCCAGATGCGACAGGTTTCTTTATTTACATATCCGTTAAGCCAGAAATGAGCCTAAACGCTGAACACGCGTAACAAATACATTTTTCACAGAGCACGAATTTTAATAGTAAATTTCAACAATTTACAATCTTTGCTCGTTTGTAAGTCATTTCATGATGAAATGGCAGAGTATACTGAAAACATTTCACTTTGACAGATGAAGTTCGGATGCCATTACCAACCAGTGCCGGCAACCTGAAAAACTTAACTCTCAAGAAATCACCCATCAGTTGAAGTGTGGCTGTGTGTACGTGTGCGCTTTGAGGATTATGAAGCCGCATGCATGTATATTTGAATTGTGAATGGTTATTTGCATTATTTCTTTGTAATTTTTCATTTATTTATGTTTTTTATCTCTTTAGCACATATTTTTCATTACTCTAATGGTATTTGAAATATTTATATACATGTTATTTTGTTTTAGTGAACTCTAGGAATTATTTTTCAAGTATGTTTTTATCATACCTCTTTAATTTATTTCATATGTTTGAGTTAACATTTTTTCTTCAACTTTATTATCATTTCCTTTCAGGCGGTTGGATTGATGAATAGCTCATGCTAAATCTCGCCTCTTCTTATGTAGCACAATATGGGTGGCAATAAAGACGTTTATTATTATTATTATAATATTGCAACTAAATCAGGTGAATTTTTATACGTCTTCCAAAATTTTGGAGCTAGCCGGTGCAATCATCAACAATTTACCTGGGGGTACGACAACAATTTACCAACGACTACTTAGAGGAGTGGGCTGAACAGTCATTTTCTACTTTCGTGTTTGAAATTCTTCACACGTTAAACTCATCATTAGTGTTCGAATTATCTGTCAAAGATTTCGTTAAAGATGAAAAGTCAGCATCTTCGAAAAACAATGATAGAGGCTCCCAATCCGGGGTTTTTCATTCTGAAATCGGTATACGGGAGTCTTCATTAGTTTTTCGTCTCCAAGTTCGATCATCTGAAATTTGACTACGCCATTCTGATGACAGTCAAAAAGCTCGAAACGCGTATCAACGTGTTACCTCCAGTTCGAGCTTTTACGTCATTTTTTACTCTCATTTATACACCCAAATAGAGAGTTGGAAGAAATCACTTGAATTTACTGGAATATCGCGGCTCCATGTGTCAGTTTGGTAATATCTCACTGACAACCTCTTTCAAGGTAACAAGCGAGCACCTCGCAAAAATTCAATTAATGACTGCCGAGGGTGGAAGAATACGTACAAGCATATATCACATCCGCAACAAGGAACACTACTTATTCAGTCGCTTCCTTTGTCACTCTTTTGTCATTAATTATTTCGGAATGAATGGAAGCGGGCATGTCCGTATGGAGTCATAATGAAGTGAAACACTCAGTGGGCCAATCCGTTCTTTTGTGTCTAAAATTCAGACATAATGAATACCATACCGTCAAGTAAGTGTGTTGTTTTATGCAAATACTTGAATAATGTGAAATGTGTTGATCTGCATTTTTCTGAGTGAAATAAAATAGTGAAATAACTTCATCAGATAGTGGCTGAACTTTATGTGTGAATGAGAGCTATTTACCACGATATGTGTTCTACTCACAGGATTGTATTGTTTTCAGCGATTGAGGTTTTATTGGGAATATGATATGAAAATGATTGGTATAGGTTAACTGCATTCCACATCGATCGATTGGTGTTGATTGAATTTAAAAGCGGAATTATTGCTTGAAAATATCAAAAAATCTATTAATTAACGGATTTTTCCGCAGTTGTAATTACAGTAACTTATTGATTCAATTTATGTGATAGAAAAATGTACTGAATGTTTCAATATAATAATATTAATAATAATAAAGTCTCTTCATTTCAAATAAGAAAATAAAAAATCTATGAACTCCCTGATATGAAATTTGTGTCAAATAAATTGATATACAATAATTATCAATGAAACAAACGAAGGACATGTCTTTATTTATGTACACGACAATACTCAAAGAACTCGTTAAAACTATACGGTTCGTTGGTAACGAGCAACCTAAATACAGTCGACTTGTACTTGCTAAGTTCCTTTCTGACATGATATTTGAAGCTAAGGCAGAAAACTCAAAAGGGGTTCTTCGTTAGCATATTCTGAACATTTTGTTTAAAATGATACTTAAAGTAATAATAAAAATAAAGTTTCTTGTTTCAAATAAGAGAATAAAAAGAATCTTGATCTCCATGAAATGAAATTTGTGTCAAATATATGCATATACAATAATAATTATCAATACAAAGATAGGCATGTCTTTATACATGTACACGACAATACTCCAAGAAGTCGTTAACACGTAGCAGCCTGAATACAGTCGACTTGTACCTGCTTATGTTTCTTTCTGACGAGATATTTGGAGGCAGGGCATTGTAGTTATCTTATACAGGTGTATTCAGGTCCATTCTATGTATGTGTAAGTCGATGCTTTGGATCCAAAAAAGTTGTCCTTGTGTTTCACCCACTATCATTCTTCTGTTCAAATACTTGTAGATTTTTGAACAAAAAAAGCAGATTTTCTTGGATGTATATCGTTGTTGCTATGAGTAAACAATTTTTTCGAAACTTGCCTCTGCAGGAAGGATCAGATTTCATTCCCAAAATGCTACGCAGGGTTGTTTTTGCAGAACGTTTATATTCCTCATCAAACTACCATAACCAAAGAACATAGCACCATATCTAAGTCTCCATTCGAAGATTGTCTGTTAAACCACCATCAACACCAACCAATTCAGATATTACTTCAACACCTTCAAAGAGAAGCAGACAGAGCTCAGACTTTTACAGAGTAGTGCTATGTGTACATCCCATTTCATAAAATCATCAATATAAATACCAAGGAATTTTGACGAGCTACAATGACGTGATTCGTTCTATTGATTAATTTGGCAGTTGGAATGTTGAAGTGAGTTGTCTGTGAAAAAGGTTGCAGTAGGTTTTTCCTCTTCCATATGCAATCGATTCATATTGAACCAATGCTGAGCCTGCTGAATAGTGATATCCGCAGCATGTGTCAAATCTGACAAATTATCACCTTTTACTACGAGTCTTGTATCATCTGTGTAATTTTGAACAGAGATATTTGTTCTGTTTAATCCGGTAGTTAGGACATTTATGAAAATGATGAAGACTATAGGACTTAAAATTGAAACTTGAGGTACTCCAATAACCATTTATACTGCCTTCGAGAATACCTGTTACACGTCATCCCTCAAAAGTACTTTCCGACTTCTGGATGATAAATAAGGTTCAAACTACTTGAGTGAAGTGTCTCTTATTTCATAGCTTCACATTTTCTACATTATTAATTCATGAATCAAACTAACAAATGCTTTAGATGAATCAATGAACTTAGCAACTTCTTATGGTAACTTCACAATTTAATTGCATATAAATATTAAAATAACAATTTAAATCCTTGCTGCTTTCACACTGCCTCTCATGAGAAGTTCCATTTATCCCAGATATTTTATGTCAGAGGAATTATGCTCGGAGGGAGTCCTTTCGAAATTAGCAAAACTCGTGGCGGCGATCTTCACGGCAGCGGCCTTTGTGACGTAGATTTGTGTCTCAGAAAATTCCTGACAGTCCTTTCTATGACGAGTAGCACCGATTTCCCCAATTCCTTATGGAGATGTTCGCTATGGAGTCCCAGTTTTGATGTTCACACTTCAATTCTGGTTATTCAAAGATTTTATCAGCATTCTTCTCAACTAGGTTGTTTGCATCCGTAACGTCCACCTCGATAAGCGTAGTTGCCTGCCTCTTTGTCAACTACGACGAGGTCTAAAGGCAGGTTTACGAGGACTTGCTAGAGTCTAAATTTGTCATTTTCCAAAGCTGACCCCGGATTCTGACTCTGATTGTATTAAGGGCGCTCTTTTCTTTCTTATGTAAAAGAAGTAATTTCAAAGCTAGTTCTTAATGAACAATCTTTTCTCTCTTTGTTGTTAAGCATCTGCGTATAGTTATTTGACATCTCCTTATTATGTATAGGTTTGTTTCTAAAGTCAGCCTCACTCTTGGGTCTTCAACTATGTATTTTAGGTAATTACGAGTTGGAATACCTTGATCGTGGAAATTTGGGAGGAAATTATTATTTTATATATGTGAATATGTGAAGATATAAAGTGATAATTCCACTATCACTGTTATTTTGTGCTAAGTGCAATATAAATACATCGATGGTATATCAATCCTGAATGGCAATTTTTCACCGAAACGCATGAAAAGCGTTAATGGTACAATATAAGGTTATGACTATTTTTATGACGAAAGATATCAAAATTTCTCGAGCGTCGAATGATAGGCAACTAAATCTAAAAAGATATAAGCGCTGTAGAACCGATATACGTATACCATTTTATCACCTCTATTACAACCCTACACATCTGTCTGATTCCGACAATCGCTTTCTTGTTGGGTTTTCGTACGATCGAAAGAAAACCTATTACCGATGAATTTTCAGTGTTGATCATAACCGAAAGATTAGATAGAATGGAAGATTTTGAGTTTCTTCTTCAATAATTCTCAACGTTAGCTTCTTTAAATGTCTAAAAATGTTTAATGCTTTACAAAATTAATATATCGAAACGGATTGGAAAAAATCTCTCAACGTGTGTGAAATCAATTATTTTTGTTCAAATCATTAATGCCACACTTTAAATATCGGTTAATTCCGTCATTCCGTTTGACCAAGAAAAAAATAACAATTACAAAAATTACAGAATGGGGTTAACTATACCAACAATCCTCAAGTGAAATGAATATACCCCATTTAAAAATATGATGAACTCTTTGGAACTAATGCCTGTTAAACAAAGAATACTCTCTGCTTCATATATATTTATATTTAAAATAAAAAATCAGTTGATTCCATGTAATGCAATGAAAAATGTAACATATGTCGGTGAAGTGAGTGTTTATAATACTAGAAATACTGATAGATTCCACATCTTATGGTGTAACCTTTCGAATTTTAGAAATACAATATTTCATGAAGGATTCAATAAGTTATCTAGTTTATTAAAAACTGATACAAGTGCTGAGGTAATTGATTTTAGATCATAAGATCTGAAAGGTATGAAACAAAATATTCGACTTTTCAACACATGTAAAATTTTATGTAATTTTTCCAAATGAATATTATCATTACGAAATAATAATTGATCACAGTAATAGGCTCATATGTATACGAATGCTTGATGTTTTATAAACAAGAAGTTTGTCTTTCATGTAGAAACTTCCTTCATATAGACTTGCAACTACTGAAAGAGGACCAACTTACTCGTGTAGAGAATTTTTTACAGATTTTCCTTCAGAGGTGAAACTAGAGAACGGGTTTGCATCCAGGGCCGGATTTAAATTTGTGCCGCCCTGGGACACTGAAGAAAATGCCGCCCTATGACTTAATTTTATTTTAATAGTTTTGATATCTTATTTTTTAAGAATTAGAATAACTAATTGATTTCAGGAAATTAATTATGTATTATATATTATTTATCATACATTATGTTTCATTTATAATTATTCTTTATTTACTCAAAATATTTTATATTATTTATTATATAATATAGTAATTATTATATCACTATAGTTATATAAAAAAATTTTTGTATTTTTCTTAGAATTATAAACTTTACTCCAAGAACGACTTATATTAGTATTGCATTATTTTTTTTTAAATCATTTTTTGGGTCCATCAGCCATATTCAAAAATTAATTTCAGATTTATGCTCAACAAAATTGAAATCTTTGCAGGTTAGATTAATCTAAACGTCAAATATACAAGAAACTATATTGCAGAAACCTAGTTACATTTGCATACTGACTGTAGGTGGCAGCATGTGTAATCGACAGTTGACTTGATTCAAAAATATAGAATTGTTCTTTTTAATTGAAATTAATTACTGTTATTGGATAATTCTGCAATTTTAGAAAAATTCATTGATCAATAAAAAAAGTTTCAAAAAGACATACATAATTTGAAAATATTTTCAATTCTTCAAAAAAACCACATAAATTTATCAAGTCCAGAAAATAAAAATATCAATTTTAATTTTTTCAAACATTTATGGAAATAAATTAATTAAACTATTAAAATAGTTTTTACTTAAATTTCCTATATTATGATATACAAAATTTCAATGTGATACATAATACTCAAATTATATTTCTTGCAAGATAAAATGTTTATTTAAAAGATTTAGTTAATTATATATTGTATAGAAAATTTTTTCACACTTTCCAAATTTTGCCGCCCTAGAAAATTTTGCCGCCCTAAAAAATTTGCCGCCTTGGGCACTAGCCCAGACTGCCTTTAGTATAAATCCACCATTGTTTACATCTTACAAGAGTAACATAAAGTAAATTTTAGTCGACATGGAAGCATATACTAGTGTCAAAGAGTTAACCTCTTAATTGAACTTATTTTGAGATTTTGATTCAATCTATTTCAAGCATAAATAACGCTCAGTTCATTCAATTGCAACTGAACCAATATTCTTGTATACAATTTTTATAAATAACTGAAAATTGAAAAAATGAAAGACAAGTCCCACCAAAAATACATACCTTGATTATAACACTTTGCGACCTTCCCACCACCGAAGCTTTTGGAATATTCTCGCAACTCTCATCCATATAACTGATGTCATTGTGAATATCATAATCGACATAGCTTAAGTCTTGATAACTCACGTTTATATCACTTTCAGTTAACGATTTCAAAGACTGTTTCCATTCTTCCAATTTCATCTTCGTGAGATCCTCCCTCGATTTGTCTCTCTTGGCGATATCTCGAACACTCATGGAACGTTTAAGAAGCGATTTCGAATCCTCTCCAAAGTGTATTATCTTCTTTATAAACGATGGGGTACGATGTAAGGAACTTCGACTAGGATGAGAGCTGATCTCCAATGCAGAATGAAACTTTTGCGACATTCGTAATGAATCTCTACGTTGAGATATATCTTCGGCGGATTCAAAATACACCCTTGCAGGTTCGTTCTCGGGGATGTCGTGTTTATCTTCGGATATCTTTGGTATGACCTTCTTGAAAATAGAGGAGAAAGACATTCGGTGCCTCCGTTTTGGTTTAGCCTTCGGCGTTTCGGGCACCTTGAACACCGGATTATAAGCTTCGGTAACATGTTCGTTTTCGGAAATAACACAAGCACTAACGCATCTCCTTTGGTATTTATCCCTCGAGTTATTATTCACACCGACGTTCTTCCGAAGTACCACCGTTTCGTTCTCGTTCTCTCCGTCTTCAGACATGACGCTCCCCGAAATGCCACCGCCTACTACGCAACAAATTTCTCCGTTCACTAAACAATTTTCACCATTATAGGAATTATTAAAACCAGACCTTGAAAACTTCCCGTTCAATTTCGATAACCAGATCTTATCATTTGGTTTTCCATTTTCGTCGCAGATTTTCGTCTGGAAGGAATCACTGACCATTTTTTCGTTCTATTATCGAAATACGCCTGTTTTTCATCATACCGCTAAATGACTTCTCAAATAGGAAAATAAGCATTCGATTGTGGAAAGCGTGTGAGTTATTATGAGCTTATCTTCAAACACAGCTGGCTGATAAACATAAAGCTAAATTAACATCGTGCATGATATCAAACTAATCAAGATAGCAACGTGTTTGCTTACGAAGGTGAATATTACGTAATGCATATTTTACAGATTAACAATTATTCTTGAATTGAATCTTATGCCACAAAGAATCTTATAATTATAAATATAATATGTCTATATTGATACTACACTCAATACGTTGTAATTCATTCATTAAAAAAGAATATATGAGGTCAGTTAGCACGTTACGATGTAAATTTTCAATCAATTGAGAAGAAAAAAATTCCTTCTTTTCGTTATTCTAACGTCAATTTTCATTTATAAATGTTAACTCATTCTTTCGAAGTGGCATTATGTCCCTATGCCTAACCATATTTATCTCATTACGTGTTTATTGTATTAGAGTGGACACCATCGTATTTAATTTTACTTTACGAAATGTTATAACAGTGATAGTTTTCCTCGAATAACAATATGTAATTTCCAGGTATGGAAAATATTACCCGCTTACACAAAATCTATTGTTTTAAGACAAGTAGAGAAAGTAACAATATTTAGGAAACATTAATCTTTTTTATTTTCAATTGTAGTAATTCAAACCTCGTCTGACACAACAATTATCATATCCCACGTCATGGACAGTGAAAAAGTTCAAAAATATAACTGAGATACCCGAAAGCACAGCAATTAAAACGTTAAACGTAATGCCTGCACAGAACTAACCTTTCTCACGTTTAAAATAATTAATAATTGAATACAAATCTTCAGCTATTCTAAAGTTCCCATAAAACAACTCAAATTAATTAACGCTTTTCTGTTGGAGGAAGTGCTTTCTCTTCGACGCGTATGTACGAGAATAATTATAAAATTATATCATGAACAACCACAAATGGGTCATTCATCAGGCAAAGCAATCGCTAATGTGAGAACTCCATGATTTATGAACTATTTTCCTATAGTTAAAGTAGTCAGGCGTCGAAATGAAAGTAAAGTACGATTAAATGGATGAATGGTCATCAATATTTCATTTTTACTGCCAGCAGACCACATGACGCTTTAGCACTTAAAAGTACGGCTTTTGAAGTTTTCCAATAAAAGCGAAAAATACAGTGCGGTATATGATGAAATCCTTTGAGTCTATTATAAAACCCATTCTGCATTTTTGTACTGAATGTTTGGCATGTGTGAAAATCTACAAATTCGGAACCCAGCAGAAATTAACGAAAGAATATTTGAAATAGAATATGTACAGATTTTTATACTTGCCTCTATAAATAAGCTAAATTTTACTGAAAATTCCGAGTCTGGGCATTTCTCGAAGAATTATCAAAATAGATAAGCATTATAAAAACATGAAAATAAATATTCTGATAATACACAGTTAAGTTTATGTTTTCAATTTTCAACTTCATTAAAATTATTTCGTCAAATTCCTTCATACTCTCAAGCGCTCAGTATTTAACAAATTATCAATGGTTAAGATTCAAAAGAAAACAATTTGAAAGTTTCTAAGTGACAATCTAAGAGAAAGTGTCGTCATTTTTTGCGGGAGATTCCATAGTTTTATTACATTTTCTTCATCTCTAACTTTGCTCGAACAAAATTTTTATATATAATTCAAATAATACTAATTAGTTGTATGATTTTCACTTTAATTAGTTAAACAACAATATTGTTTCCCCAACACAGTGGCTTCATCAAATGCAGATGATAAACTAACAAGCCACTGTGTTGACGAAACAATATTGTTATGTTTGACTAAATTATAGTAAAATCAAAAAACTACTCAGTTTTATTTAAATTATGTATTTAGATTTTCATCAAGTATCGTCACAATCGATTGACAACATTTTATATTGTTTTACCGATGAAAGTGATCAGAATCAGAAATACATCTTATTCACGATAAGCTACCGAAGATACCTAGTGAAAACTAGACGAAACTGTTCAGTTTAGGTACCGAATATTAAAAAAACTTCGAAGTACATTATATGAAGAAATTATTCGTATTTGATCGACTATGGGATATCTCGAATGTCACTTTTGACATTTTTAATGTCAATTGATAATTGACTCCTCGCTCAAAAGAAGTAGGAAAACTTTTCAATTCATCATTCAGTTGGAAAAACTTGGCTAATTTCAGATGTATCACACTCTTGATGATGAATTATCGAATTGAAACACCTATCGAGTGTATTAAAGATCGTTTTTAGAAATTGAGCCAAATATTTAGTTGTATTAGTGTCTTGATGATATGTTAGTAACCCGAAACTTAGGTCGAGAATAGATACAACACGTATCTAGTTGTATGAATTTCTGGAAAAAAATATTTGTTTCGGCTTTAAAACACGAAGCTAAACTCGAGCATTGTGAAAATTCATGTGAAAATTGAACAAATATCTAGTTGTATTGAACTCCTGATAATGGATTGGTAACCCGAAAATTTTGTCGACCACATTACACATTCTTTAAGAAATTCAGGCGAGTATCTAGTTGCATTGCTCTTGATGATGGTTTTTCAATAACTCGAAACTTGTGTTGAGAATATCGAACAGTTTTTCTTGAATTCAAATGAGTATCTAATTAGACTCTTGATAATGTCTCAGAAGCCCGAAACTTATGTCGTACATATTAAAGCGTTTTTGTGGAATTTGAACAAGTATCTAGTTGTATTGAACTTATGATGATGGCTTAGAAGCCCGAAACATGTGTCGAGTTTATTAAACCGTTTTATGCAATTTAAAAAATTATCACGTTGTATTAACTCTTGATAATGGTTTATTAGCCCGAAACTTTTACCTAGCCCATTAAAAATTTCTTTTCAAATTCGGAAAAGTATCGTATCAAACTCTTGATAATCGCCCAGCAGCCCGAAACTCGTGTAGAGTATATCGAACATTTTTTGTAGAATTCCATGCAAGTTACTAGTTGTATTAAATTCTCGACAATCGAATGGAAGCCCGAAAAATATGTGAATTTTTTTGAAATTGTTTAATTTTGAAATGAGAACTCCTGATGATGAATTATTAGTAACCTGAAACTTTCGCGGAGTATATTGACTTGTTTTTAAGAAATTCATTCATGTATCCAACTGTATTGAACTCTTGATAATGACCTAATATCCCGAAACTTGTGTGGAGTTTACTGAACATGTCAAACTCTTGATTATAGCGTTGTATCTAGTTGTATTAAACTCTCGATAAAGGCTTAGTTTCCCGAAACTAATGCCTAGCATATTGAAAATTTTTTCGAAATATTGAGCAAGTATAACTAGCTCTATGAAACTCTTGATAATGGCTTATTAAACTGAAATTTGTGTCGAGAATACCAAGCAATTTCTGACTAATTAAAAAAGTGTTTTTAATTGAATGAAACATGTTACATTGTAATGAAATTCAATCAACTGTTACATGTACTCTCGTAGTTGATCTACTCTCGATGTCCTCGGGGAAGGTCACCACATAATCACCGTTAAAATTGTCCGTGTACCTGAGACCGCTTCATATGTACCATAATATTTATAAATATTCACATTCAGTGTTTATTTCACATTGCGGTATTCATATCGATTCGTTACTAAGCGTGAGTCACCTGCCAGAGAGCAGATTTATGTAATTTTTCCATTAACGACAATTAACATTCACCTTTAAGTCCGATTACAAGGATGAGAAAAAATATTGAACAGGTTGAAATGATCGTTGTGTGTGTTTAAACAAACTGAAAAACTGCTGATACGTTACACATGCTAACGACGGATATAGAGCGACTAGGAAATATAATTTTGTTTCCACCAAACTGAAACTATCGTTTATCTCGAATGACAGTGAAACGATTGAGTAATAGAAAAAGAAGAGAAGAGAATAACACGAATTGAAAGGGAACACGTGCATAATCAAGACAGCAAAGGAATTAGGAAACTCATTAGAAGCTTTTACTCATCACATCCAGTAAAATAACATTGTTTGAAATATATCTCTATTATTCTTCGGTGATTTTAGAACCTCAATTTCTGGTTGAAACTTGCATTTTTACCCAAACTTACTCGAGTTGGTACCTCATCATTTAATTATTTTATATACTTGCTCCTTTCAGAAAGAGCATTTTATAAATGTGGTAAAATTCAATTCGATTTGATACCTTCATCTCTGAAATCATTCAACTACATCGATATTTTTCGAAGATTTTCGATGTTTCTGAAGGAACGAACATAATTACGTATATTTTGAACTTATTATCTCGAAATATGATATGATATATTATGATATAAATTGATCATTAGTTTTCGTTTTCTTGAATTCAAAATAAATTTTCCATAGCGCCTGAAGAAAAACTACGTATTTTGCTCATTTATGAATATTTAAATAATATCAATAGATTTGTCAAGATTATAATCGATATGAAATATCAAGCAGTGGGCTTTTGAAGAAGAGAAAAGCGAGTTGATATAAACAATTCATTTTTTTTTATTTAATAGTGTTGGCGTTTACTTGAGGTAAATCCATTATAATTGAATATAAACTTGAATTCAAACACTTGAACATAAATAAAGTGTAAATCATAAGTTCAAGTGTTTGAATTTAAGTTTATATTCAAATGAACAATTCAGTTAATCAACAAACAGCCATATCTGGAAATCCTTTTCAGATCGATTTCTGAGTGTTTCAATCGTTCAAAAAACTTTTCATTTCTTTTGGTATACTCTTTGATAATTGTTTGGCCAAATTATTTCACAGTGTGAAGACCTCAACAGAAAATTTGTTGAAAAATCTCTTGAACCTGGACAAACGAATAGATGGAAATTTTACAGTAATTACAGTTGCAAAAAATTCATCGTTCTATTAACCATTCAGTTTTTCTCATGTTATACAAGAAGAATTGATATTTCACATCAATTTCAATTCAAAGCATTCATTTGAAGCAGACTATTTCAAAGATATTCCTTCATAAAGTTGAATAAAGTTGGAATACTTGTTCTTATAAAAATAACTCAGTAATCGATTGCCCTGAGAAATTCAATATCTAATTTTTATCGCATCTTATTTCTTATGTAGAAAATTTTTGATCATTTGACATGACATTTTTATAATTATTTTTTGTTATTTTCAAGTTTTCTGAGAATGGGATCCGTTATTCTACATTAGGGGGACTCGAGAGAAGATTGAGGAGAGGGTAGCTGTTAAATTTGTCTTGATGATGAATTAAAATGAAGGCTAAAATTGTCCAAAACTATTTTTGATCAAATTTGAGGTAATTTGCGACCAGAAAACCCCCATCAAATTAGTACTCATATTTCTCTAAGATCTCGTTTTCTATAACTATTACCTCTCATTCAAAGAAAATATTAGTTTTTTTAACATAGCTGAGTCAATATAATTCTTGCTCTGGGGTTCGAAGTAACTTCGAAATAATAATATGGGGTACGTGGGGACCCATAACATTATAAAACTGTGGATATTGGTAATTATTAATCTGTAAAATATCTGTATGAATCAGGGATGTTAATAAGAAAAAATGCACTACGTAATGAGAGGATAAAACTGATTTATCAACAAATGTGAAGATTAGTTTGGAAATTGCAAATGAAAATTGAAACTTGTACGTGAAGTTCACGAAAAATACTCAACAAAAATACCAACAATGATGTTAATCTCATTTTTATCACGACTCATATTTAATATGGGTCGAAATTTTTAATATTGTTTTTCTCGTAGAAATACTTGAAGTAAGTTACAATATCATTAGGAACATAAACAATTTTTGTTCAAAATCTGTGTTGTTCGTACAGATTTAAATGTATGAAGTGTTACAGTACATTTAAAAATGAATCAATCATCCAGCTTTCTACAAACCGTTCCAAAATTCAAAAGAAAATAACCGGCCACAAATACTCGATCAAAAAACGACTTTCTGACGCATCACGTGTTCCACAATCGAGCAAGATAACGACGTTTCACAATCGAACGAAATCAATACATTTCATTACCGAAGTACCACTATTTACAAACATACAATTTCCCGAATTGCCCAACAAATCAAGCGCGTTCAAACACGATCTTTTCGCACTTTTTCAAACACCAATCGCCCGGACACAATTACTCGCCGTATCTGCCAATTTTCGATTCGGTCACAGATAGCGAGAGAAAACGACACGGCCAATTACACCGTGGCGAAACAATGAGAGACGTACGACGTTCGCGCGGTACTAAACGAAAAATGTTTATTAGATCTCCGGAGTTCGCCATGTGACAGATAAGAAGTCGTACAACATCAACAAGCCAACTACTTGGCAACATGTCACCATAGTGGGAGACCGATGGGATTTATTTATTTTCGAGAGTGTTGGGCAGGTCGTAGCTTTGTGCAAATTTAGATTGTTTTTGTGTCGCGTTTTTTTTAAAGATCGCTCACCGAAAAAGCATATTACGTCAATGATGAGTTTTTTTTGTGGCGGTTATAATGAGATTGACGGGGATTATGAATGGACGCATTGAACAACGAAAATAGAATTAAATTATGTGTAAAGTCCCAGACTAGACTAATTCTGAAAGGCTCAGGGAATGCAGTGAGTTTAGCACGATGCTTTTCTAGTTAATGTGAAATATATGTCCGGAAAAATGTGGGCGATGTGGCCGTACAAAAATAATTGATGTTTTCACAGGAAAAAGACACGTAAACTACAAAAATGTGAAGAAATATAGAACGATCCGTATTTATATAACCAATATTTATGAATATTAATGAAATTATAATCCTCAAATATAAAAAGACGAGATACAAAATAAAAATGATCGGGAAACATTTTATCCTCAAAATTGTTCAATTTTGATTAACAACCTTCAACATTACTAAAATCGATATTTTCATGATAAAACCTCTAATACTAGTTCAAATCTTTTTCAGGGTTAAAATATTTAATAAATATACTGTGACAATCAATTCTCTCGAACTTTTTTACTATATATCAAATAATCAAGTAACATTGGAAACAATTCAATGAGTAATAAAAAATCAAATTGATAATAAAAACTGAAGATAAAATCTATTTTGGTTTTATCTCAGATAAGATTCATTAAATACTAGTAGTAGGTAGGAAGTTTTAATCAATCGTGAGAATTTTTATCATTTTCAATCAAAGATATTTCTGCTTATCAAATAGTTCGTATAAAGAATTTTGGGTCAAGTTTATCTTCTGTATTTTCTATAAATATTTGCTCATCATGCACCAATATCGTCTCGAAAATACTTACTGATATATGCCAGAGTAAATTGTGATGAGGTAATTTCGTTACCATTTCAAATTTTTCTAATTTTTATTTGAAAAAAGTCTCATTTTTGGTTTTTTTTAAATAGCATCATTGTTCTTTTATGATGTAAATTGATGGATCTCATGTTTAAATCTTTTCTGTGGCATATTACTTCTTTATGGTCTTTCATTAACGAGAAGAAAGGTATGTCCAGAATTCCTGGTGATATGAGAGATGGCGAGTGTACTTAACATAAACCAACATCCATAGCTAAAGACTTAGCTGAATATTTCAGTTTGGTATATGATACATCTTCAAACAACAATTCATGTAAGGTGGAATATTCAGATTGTATTGACGCGATGAATATAATATCAATAACTCGAAATCAAATCATTATTGCCGCCAAGAAACTCTCTAAATCTACGTCTGGTTCTATAAAATACCAATCTTCATTGTAAAGATTGTATTCATGCACTTTCAGATCCATTAACACATATATTTAATCTCATAATAAGCAAAGCCACTTTTCCTTAAATATGGAAATCGGCCAAGATAGGACCTGTCTTGAAAAAAGGTGATCATACTTACAACTACACGCCAATATCCATTTCATCAAACTTTTCCAAACTTTTTGAAATTGTGGTCTATAGTGCTATATATCCAGCCGTCAGAAATAGGTCAATATTGAGCTTCATGTCAATGAGATCTTGCTCAAGCAATCTAATGCTGTGTCTAATGCAAATCTAATGTTTTCACATTACGTTCTCAACGTACTGTGAAAACCTATTTACAAAGTCATTAATAAATAAAGTTATTAGAATAGGTCCCAATATCGTCCCCTGAGGCACCCCATGAAATATATTCAACTGTTCTGAATAATTATTCTTATCATGTCTAATTATCCGCGATCTATGTAAGTATGTAAATATGTGATCTTCATGAACAAAAATTGTTCCTCGTCGACTGGATAAGAAACTGTTTGGCGTGTTTAAAATATCCACCCCTAAGTTCTTATATATGATTGAAATCAAAAAGTAGCACGCCTTGATTCGGTGGTAGTTTGTTACGGGAAAGGTGAGTGTTCTCGAAATAACCTACTGTCGTGCTAAAAATAGAGGATAATCAAGATTATGACTTCGTGTATTTTTCGATTTGGATCATTAGCTGCTTGTTTTTCGGTGAAGAAATTCATGTTACAGGTCGAAATTACTAATAAAGTTTCGGGGAGAATTTCACGCGTAAGCACCCTTCGGTTATACCGATAATTTAGAATGAAGCAGGGTTGTAATCGAAATTCGAGAATTGAAATTTCGACATTTAAAATTATATTTCAATAGTTTCAGAACTACGAACTAAGAGAAAATATATACATATATGATTATTATTATTATTGTTCCCCATGAGGAGAGCGATTGAACGTGAATTCGTAATTTTTAGGACTTCTGCTTTATCTTTTTTGCCTCCCAAAAACTGAATCTGAATGCTCTTTCTTCCGTTCATCTGTCCATTTTATTCCAGGATGGCGTGTTAATTTTTGCCCAAACTTCAGATGTGCGACTCAGTGCGATCTTCCAGATTTTTTATATTGATCTGTTGTAGATCTTTTTGGACCTCTTTCAGTCACTCTGTTCTGCATTTACTCCTCATAATCATAGCGAGTAGTTTCTTCGGTATTCTGGACTGTTTCATTCTGTAAACCTCTGCTCGTCGTTTTCTGATTTCTTTCGTTATTGTATTTGTCCTTCGATAAAGTTCATTCTGAGGATTTTACATCCAAATGCCGTTTCTATTGATTGGCATGTAAATCTTACTGAGAATTTTCCTTTCTCATTTTTCTATTTATATAATATTTGAATGACCGCCAGTAACCATTGTTTCAGATTCGTAGATTGCTTCGGGAAGAATCATTGTGTTATGATGAAGTTTTTAGTATCTCTTGATGGTAACCTCCAGAAAAATAAAACCAATAGTTTCTACAATCTCAACCAAGTTGGCATTAGTTCATCAAATTAGATGAAATTGTTCATAAATTAGAGTTTCAAAATGTAGTATCTTAGTTGATAAGGAAATATGACATTTTCAATGTTAGATGTACTCATGTCTTTTTATTGATTCCCAAAATTGGAGATATATACCAATATATGCATTATATGTGCATACGACTGTGCAATATATTTCTATCTTCTTATTCATAAAAACATTTCGAAGAATTGAAGCCGATGCTTCATTTATTCGTTGAAGAATAATAGGGATATCACATTGTTCATGTCTGTGGTTAATTTTTTTGTGTGATAACTTTTGATTACAACATTGAAGGTCTTAATCGGATTAGACTTCTGGAGGTTAAGGATCTCAGCCTAGTATTTGGTCAAAAATTTCATTCATACCTCTTATCAACCAATTAATTTTATCATATAGCAGAGTCTATGGTTTCATGCTCCGAAATGCTAGATTGTTTCAGAAAACCACAACACTATTCCATTTAATTAATACCCTAGTGAGAAGCAAACTTGAGTATGGCTGTCTTGTTTGGCGACCGATATATAATTGTCACATAAACCGCCTTGAGGCACTGCAGAGGACGTTTTTGATATTCCTCTCATTTCGAGAGGATGGTGTATATCCACCTAAGGGTGGTGCTCACGCTTGTTGCTGTCGAGGTTTGACACTAGGAGCCTCCACACCAGGAGAAGTTTGAATGCAATAAATTTTTATTCAATTTGCTCAATGATAATCGACTGTCTTGAGCTTCTGGGTAAACTAAATTTCTTCGTTTCTCCGAGGTGTTCTAGAATAAGCCAAATATTTTACCCAAAAATCCACAGAACCAATCTTCTCTCGCAATCGCCGCTTAGCTTTGCATGTTCTATTGCAAACCAGGTATCAAGTTGCTGTGATTTGCACTGGGACTCACTTGTTTCTATCATGAATGTGTATTCAAATCTTAACAAGTGAGGTATCTTGATTTCTTTCGGTTTAAATTCTGGGTGAAATGTTGTCTTGATTATTATTATGATTGAATATTCAGATATTGACATTATAAATTTAGATTATTATACTTGGTAATGTTTTTTATTATTATAATTATTTGTTAATTTTTTATATCTATGTTGTTATTGATATTTTAGTAACCATATTTATTCATTATGTATTTTCCTGTAATTGGATAGTTACCTGTTGGAAATATATACTCATTATTACTATTCTTTCGAATAATTCGCCAAAAATTATGGAAAAAAATTATACTCTATACTCGATATTGAATATTTACAAATGCGAAAAGTAAACAAAATTGTGCTGAAAATACTTAAAAGTGTTCAAAACTCAGAAGTGTAACATGATGTGTGTTTTTGATTTGTTCTTGTAGTCATTTCAAGAATTCAACTGTAGGTATTTAGGTAGAAATTCCAATTCAATTGAAATTATTATTCAGATGGTACCATTGCGCCTGCCCTGTAAATAACTTCGCTGTTCCATTAGGGATGATTCTATTTCTGCGAGCCACTTTTATAATGACCCATATATCAGCAAATATGGCGCCACTCCATCACTGAGTAGTTTTATCGAATTTAATCAACACGAAAAGATGTAACGGAGCTTTAAAATCGATAGTGGGCTTGGACGAATAAAAACATAAGCGTGCAATTCGCAGCGTTATTGAAGAACCCTGATTATTTCAGCTCAACTACGTAGATTCTGATGCGAGTGCTTTTTATTCACTAATTGAGGGAAGTTTAGTGTGAATCATTTCATTTTTACATGTACCAAAAACCTCATTTTAATATGTGTTAATATTTGGATGAAAATAAAATTATCAACAATTTGCTGGTGAACATAAAATTAAGAATAAGTTTTTTATTCTCAACACGTATAATACCCAATTACCGAAAATAATAACTAATGTTGAATATGAACTAGAGAAATAAAAGGAAATAAATATAACCAAGAGCTCAATCTAATATAAAAAACTAAAATAGTAACTAATAACTAAATAAAAGCATGTAATGAAATATTACAAAGAACGCAATCCAAATCAGTTCAATTTAGTCAATTTACTTTCACATAATTCCTAATAATATTTTCTATGGAGTCAAAGTGAATGACACAATTATTGGCAACTCTATTGAATGTAGACTCTATAAACCAAATGATGGATTGTATTTGGAAGTTGGTTCTCGGAGTCTCTTGGTGGAATAATTCTGTAGTACGTGAATTTTGCCGAGGAACACGAAATTTGAAAGCAGACAAGAGAGGAGGACAATCAATACTGTTTTGCAGTAATTTGTACAAAAATTTGAGTGATAAAGTTTCTCTTCTGCCCTGCAAAAGAGAAACTTTTGCATGGCAAAATTAAATCGACTGATTGAATCGTTATGATTGACTCCTCTCTGTGGATAAACTTTATCAGACCGCCAAACTAAGAATTTCAAGAACCTTCTCTGAATAGCCTCAAGATGACGTTGATAGCAAGTGTAAATGGGATGCCAGTTCATACTGCCATACTCCAACTTGCTACGGATTAGGGTATTGAATAGACCTATGAATGTTGAAGAATTATTGAAATATTTGCCATTACGTATAACAAATCCATATATTTTCGAGGCAGATGAAATAACTTGGCTGATGTGTGGAATTTAGGAAAGCTTCTAGTCGAAGACTACACCAAGATCTCCCAACTTATCAAAACGAGGAGGAACGCTAGAGTCACACTCAATTTAATCTTTTTCGTTGTGAAAGAAACAACATTTTACTTTGACACTTTCGAACCCAAATAATTGTCCTCACACCAACTAGCAACATGGTCCAGCGCGAGCTGAAGTTGGACACAGTTGTCATGTGATTTAACTTAATGATATAGTTTCAAATCGTCTGCGAACATCGAATGTGGAGAGTGAATATTATCCATTACGAACAGAATAACGGTGGCCCAAGATTAGATCCCTGAGGTATTCCAGGGGTATATATGAACTCAGACGACTGTATTCTCTCCAGCTGTGAGAATTGAAGAAACTTTGTGCTTATTTTGGTCTGAAAGGTGTATTATCTCATCATCCGAATCATGAAGTTTCTTGGAATGTACAAATGCAGACAAAAATTTGAGATGGACATCACACATTCATGTTTTATGTTAAAAATTGAGTAACTCATTTTTTGCAATCTCTAGAATTAAGAACATTGTACCAAGAAACTGTGTTATGAATGTGTATTACAGTCTTTCATATAGTCATATAAATTATAATACTCTGCTGTGGGGCTGCTCTACAGAAATAAATATGGTGTTTATTACACAGAAGCGAATACTTCGATTGATATTCAATATTCACCAACGTATATCTTGTAAACCTTTCTTTATTAATAATTACCTACTCATTCTAGCTTGTTAATAAGATGTTCATATAATCATATAATTATTGTTTATAATATGAAGATAGATTCATATAATTGAATAGTAATCATGAGTGTTACGGCAAATTCCATTGAAATTATAATCTTATTTCAGTGAAAGCACATACCTCATACCTTGGTGAAATACGGATTTGGTTTTACCTGTAATACCCCAAATGTAGTAGTAATAAAAATAAGTAGTAATAATAATCCTAAAATAATTAGGATACCAAGAATTAGCCTGGTCTAGCTCTACTGTACAGAGTGGGGTTAGTATCCCCCTCAATGAAATGACCAGGGTGATTCCTATATAAAACAAAAATATTATTGCAAAATGGCTGATTTTAGAAAAAAGTATGATATTAGTTATATGTATTTGTAGAGCTCCGTCAGAGGGCAGTTATTTAAATAAATTTATAAGGGACACAAAGTTCTTTTAATACGACGAAAAGTCAACATACTTAATACAAATTGATAAATGTACAGTCCACTATTTAAATAGAACATCTTGGTTCATCGAGAGTAACTCGAGAACATTCAACAAGAAACAGGATGTGCTACTTATTCCCATGCATAAAACAGCTAAAATTGACAGTCTCTCTATTATCAGAGTATTAAAATCTTCAACCATTTACCATCAAATTTGAAAGGTACTACTGAATGCTCATTTGTTCAAGAAGAGAGTTAAATATCTGCTCTTAAGAAAGGCATACCAGTGTGGTGAAGTACTTCGATGATTCGAATATGGACAGTCATTTATGTATCGATTTTTTATCATATATTCGTTTTTTTTTGCTATTACTTTTCTTTATAAGATAAAATTTACTTAAATGATTGAAATTTGCAAGGTAATTTTCCTTTCCCAAATGTCGTTGTGAACTATTTTCAAGTCCGCATGAAATTAAAGCAATGTTTTTCTTCAAGAACTGAACGGAAGATCAGAATTAAACCTGATTCAGTCTTTTTGTGAGCATTCTCATTAGTTGTAATTGCCGTATCAATTGAATGTATGTAATAATACAATGTAAGAAATGTTTCACTATAAATATTATCGTTATTATTAGATACTTACTGTTGAAAGACGAAATGGTGTTTTGGTGAATCGATCTTCACTTTCTGGAAATTTAGTTCCTGAAATAAAAATGAAAATGTTAATACTCAAGGGTCCACCTTTCTGAATCAGAAGGAAATGTCGAAAATTCAATTGAATGATTCAAGCATTTTCTGGCATATTTCGAAGAACTTATATCTTTCTATGTCATCGAAAAACCTTTCGATAACATTAATTGTTTATTAAATTAAATTGAACCCTTGGTTTGATGTTTCACGATTATATTTAACAATGTCAATTCGTCAACATGTTTCGAGCGTGAGCTCATCTTCAAGACTAAACTGATTAAGCCAAGTGTTCAATTTAATTTAATATTTAAATTCAAGAGTTAAACCAGAATTCAATCTCCGACATATATTTTGATTATAACTTTATCACTTTGATATCATACTTATTATATTATAATTCTACAGAAATGTTAGATATATGTATATGAAAAAAATCGCCGAAAGAACACTTTTATGGCAATGGATCTTCAGATTCAACGAGTTCTATCGAAACGTTATCAATTTATTCTGACTGTTTAGTTTTAAGTGTTATCGAAGTCAAAATTTATTGTTATCATTATTCAAAACCACTCTTTATATGAAAATTTTCAACGCAAAAAGCTGGTTAGTTCAAAACTTTTAATGTCGAAAACTTCAATATCCGTTTTACTGAGTGACACCAAGTGAAAAGTCAAATACAAAATAGAAATCAAAAGTTAGGTACCTACTGAAAAAGTCATCATTAGCCAAATAAGTTCGTTATATTCATTATTGCGTTAAAATTTACTAATGCAAAATTATTCAGTTCTCTTTTAAATTTTCATGCATGAGACTAAAAATCAGGAGTTTTATTACTTGTTGAATGTGATGAGTTATTTTGTTTGCGAAGATAAATATACTCAAGAAAGAATGATGAGTCGGTATTTTCCTTCAATGTGAAAAATAAGGACTCCAATCTCAATTATTACGTCATGTCTGTCACTGAGAACTGTCTCTTTTAGCTTCCCTTGACGATAGTGGAACAACTGATGAATACCTTGTAGAAGGAAACATTATGTCCTGTGTTTTCATCAAATGTGCCATGGATTTCAATATTCTCTGTCATATATTTCTCTAGGAAATTATTAACAGCCAAAACAAATTACCCATAGAGATTGGTATTGGAAATTATGAAAGTAAACAAACGACAGAACATCAAAACCAAGAAAACAGACACAAATAATATTGTTTAAAAAAATCAACAAAAAAATCTATATTTGACAATGCTCCAGTCGATGAATAACTTCGAATCCAAGAAGTCTTAAAGATCATAAAAAAACACTCAACAAGAAACGATCATTGAATACACATTGTCAAAATTATAGAAATATAAGTTTCGAAATCAACTTGATATTAATTTGTATTACGATGTAATTTCGAATTACACACTGCCAAATTCTCTAGTTAACCTCAAACTTCAGTAGATTTACTGTTGGAAAAGTGAAAAACCAATAAACTGTGTTATATTTTCAGAAAACCCTAAAGAAGAATTCAAATAATTCGAAAGATGGGCACGGAAGAAGGTTTTCAATTGAATTCACCCGAAAAACGTCTGTAGTGCTCTATATTGTATTGTATATATATATATATATATATATATATATATATATATATATATATATATATATATATATATATATATATATATATATATATTTGATATATATGACGTTTCGTTGTTATGTCAACTTTGTCAAAACTAATAATATGTAATATAACAACGAAACGTCAACAAAAATAAACTTTTTCATATCAAAATAGCCTGTTATATATATATATATATATATATATATATATATATATATATATATATATATATATATATATATATATATGGCATGGTGATACTCGATTTCATAAATGAAGTAATAAAACTAAACTTCCTCAGATACTGCGTGCGTGCAATAATAATTATGAAATTGTTTGTTTTTATCAATAATTGCCGCAAAGTTTTATATCGGTATCACGCGAATCTACATCACAAACTCATGCTAGTTCGAAACCGCAAATCTAATGTGACGACAAAATAATGGAAGGTTGCCAAATTTCCCAGAAAAACACGTAATGAAAGAATTACTAATTGAGGTAATTTAAATATCAAATATGGAAATATTGTTACGTGCAAGATTAATTGTGAGACATTCTACTTCAAGAAAAAAACTAGAATATATCAGAATATGTGTAAGTTTATGAATTGAATTTCATAAAATTGAATATATTATCTAATGGGTAATGTATACACCACACAAGGTCAAAAATAAAGAAGAAGAAGAGATCTTAAATAGTCTGACAGGAGTCACAGAAATATAATGTGTACTATCCAAAAATGTTATAAGTTGGTTGATAATAACAATTTTCTCTCCGTATGTCTCCATAACTTTCTATGTTCATCCCCGTAATCTTATTCATGTCTTAGCGAATTAAATCGCAGAGCACTTTAGTTAATTCGCTGGTCTTGTATTCGCTGTAGTTTCACGCAAACTTTCCTGAATTTTTATCGGATAATTAATTCCTACACAATAAATCTTAGTCGTGTTTCGGTAAATCACAATTTAATTCAAAAGTTCATGTTAACGATCAAACATTTCATAGCAATTACTTCGCGAGATTCATTTGCATCGAAAATGAATCAGTTATTCGGCTTTGTGCTAGGCTATTTAATATTTATAACAAGCTAACTCTAAGGGTTTGATATTTTGATTTAAGCGGAACAATTTTGGCTAGTCATGGTAAAATATTTGCTCAAAATGGATTACTCTTCGTGTGTTTAAAAATTATCTAATAACCTCATTTATTGTAGTAGAAGTAAACTTTATTTATCTAACACAGCTAATACACTTTACAGAAAAGACAAGTTATATATATATACAACATCAAACAACATATTTCACATCAGATTTTATTTTTTACAAAATGATACAATAATTTTTTTTCGCACATAAATTATTTAGGCATTTAGATTGACTGCACTTATCAATATAGAAATCATTTTGTTCCCTGGACCCTGTTTGGTTACCATGTACATCTTCAACGTATTATACACTGTCAAAGATATAGCTAGGAACCTTGTCATATTTTATTTTATTAACCAAGTCTACATTTTTATATACTTACTATACGCTGCCTAATATTTAACAACTTAGTGTTTCTAATATAAGTGATACAGGTGTGTACCTATTGCATATCAATATAATTCTAAATGTTCCATATTGCAGCTTTAGTAACTTTTGAATATCATTTTGAGGCAAGGTGTATAACACAGTTGAATAAAAGTTTATCTGTGGTAATAATATTGACTTATACACTATATACTTTGAAACACACTAACACAATTACTTATCCTTGCTGAAAAATTACTTGTCTTGAAATTTTACTCAGAACATATCTAAAATAATTTTTAAAATTAAATTTTCACTTATACTTCAAATAATAACACCTAAATACTTAATTTCACTGACTTGTCCCAATGGTACATTATTAACTTTGATTTGTATATCATACTCTAATCTAGATAATTTTGCTTTGTTTCCGACAATAATATATTCAGATTTATCAGTATCCAATGAAAAACTGTATCGCACAGCAAAGTATGCAAACTATAAAGGTCACTATTAATTTAATTAGCTTATTCTTGTGAATTGTTGCCCGCAGGGCTAGGTGTTACGATGTAATATTACACCACCTCACTTCAGTTTGGTTTTTAGTGACTTTTGATCGTCAATATATAGCCATAGCTCAATTGGTTGAGACGAGCTACACTCATGGCCTACTTGGTCTCCAGAATTGAACTCCATTGACTATTTCGTCTGGGGATGACAGAAATCGTTTGAAATTCTTTTTATTCATCCCAATTTTCGGACATTCTATTTTTTCTTCAATATATTTTACAAATTTATATGATATGAAATAGATAATATTTTTCTGCTGAATCGGATAAAATAAGTACCTATAGGAGTGTATCTTAATAAAATGAATGAAGAGTCCATCCATACCTCACATTATGTCAAACGTTATGACCGTCATATTTTTGCTGCATTTAAACTGTGAGTCATTTATAGCTTCTCGTAACAAATATACGGTTCTCACACAAACGCAGAACACGCTTTACTTTTTATAATCTCGTATTCGGTCGCATATGAAAGTTATATTTTTTCGATATGGTCCAATGTTGGTTTTAACGTGACACTTTTATAGACACGAAAAAATGTCACCCACATGATACTGACCGTATTGCTTCGAAAAGCGATATTTGAATTGATTGTCTCAATAATAATCGAGTCTACAATTTACAAACTCAAGAAATATGCAAATTTTCTCAATACCTACTCATTAATTGAAACAATTCTTATATCAAATTTTGAAACAATTTCAAGAATTAAAAAACTTATATCTATTGTCTACAACAATATTATTTCTTGGTAAAATACCTTAATCATTTCATCGATGAAAAGTCTCATCAATTAAAAAATAAATTTTCAATTTTATATTCTTACGATGGGAAATGAGAGAAAACTTATATAATGATAATTTTTTTAAATTCCAAGGTGCTCGTTTTGTTTAATAAAATCTCATCACTATCAGCTTATCCCCGAAGAATTTTTCGAATATTTCTATTTAATTCTAAGCCCAATTAGTGATTATTATGGAAACATTTTCATTTCAAGCAACCCTTATCAAATTGTTTATATTAGTTTCAAATTGTATTATACCAGTGTTATAATATTATTATATTACTTTTTATATTATAATTATTATAAATACATATAATGATAAACGTATTATCTGTTAAAAATTTATCATAATTGATAAGAAATGATGGATAAAAATTTCGAATAATTTCACAGGGGTCTATGATCAAAAAGTTTGGAGATCCATGTTCTAAAAAGCTAAAATTGAACTTAGTTACTCGACCTAATGTATCCTGATTAAAATGAAGAATGTTTCGTTACTATATATAGAAACAGTTCCATTATTCCCGCGAATCCAAACAATACAGATATGAAAAGGCGAACTCTTCCATTGTATAATATAAAAGACGATTCCAATTTGGAAAAGTGAAGAATGTTTTAGGTTGAAGTATTTATGAAGAGTTACTTCTCCAACGAGTTTTCAAAATACATGTTATTTTTACACCGGAATAAAGGCATAGCGGCGGAAAGTTTCGCACCAGTATACTGGAAATTATCATCATAGAAATCTTTATACGGGCTGCATTCTGCCTCAAACAAAGAGCTATTGTCGATATGTGACAAAGTGGAAATCACAAATGGACCTTTTGTCTTATATCAGAATGACTGAGAAGTTTGTGTGAATATTCGTCACCTTTTAAAAATTACTACAAACTTTTTTCTGGAATATTGATCTGGGACATTCTCCCATGGCAATTCTTTAGGGGTTGTTATCTTTATCAGATATTTTCAAATAAAATTTGAAATGAATATAAACCTAAATTCAAACACTCGAACTTATGATTTACACTCTACTAACAACATAGCATGACGCGTTTCGTCGTTACAAACGATTTCTTCAGATGCTTACAGAATAATAACAACAAATTTGAAAAAACAGGTATGAACATCAGGAAATTTGAGATTCTATGAATTTGGGGTTTACCTAAGATATTACATTCTGCAATCTGATTTTTATTACCTGAAAAAGTTTAACAAGGGTGAATTTTTTGATTCTATCTGTTCATTTTTATGACGATTTGTTTCCACTATTTCCCAAAAATCTCATTGACTTCTTTTCTGTATATTATATAAAATTTCGAAATTCGTATAAAAGTATGGTTTTCTGTTAATAAATGGTTAGCATAATTCGAAATACTTTCGTTATGCGCGAAACTATATTTATGTTCCTGGATTCTAGTACCGAAATTTCTACTTGTTTCACCTATACAGGGACATGTTCCACAATTCAATTGGTAAACACCTGATTTGTCTTCTCTTTTAATATTGTTTTTATTGTTCGTAATGGGTCTCGATAAATTATTGTTCGTTTTGAATGAAATATTAAAATTATGTTTTTTTAAAAAGGTTTTGACTTTTTGACTGACTGTTCCAAAGTATGTTACACTATTATATTTACGATTTCTATCGAACTAATAAGGAAATACTAATCGCAGAGCTTTCTGACAGAGTTTTTTTTGAAGAATTTTTGACATTAGTTCGCTCTCATAGTTATTATTCACCGCAATCTCCTAATGATGTTCAGTTTTTCATTGAAGTTTTCTTCTGATAAAGGTATATTAGTTAATCTATGTATAATACTGTGGAAGATGCTATGTATTTTCTATATCATATTATGTACCATACTTTTGATACGAATTTCAGAATTTTAAGTAATATATAAAAAAGTAGTCAATTCGATTTTTGAGAAATAATGGCATAATCGGCATAAAAATTTTGGAAATTAGCTCTATGAACAGATAGAAATAAACAATACACCCTTGTTAAACCTTTTCAGGTAATAAAACTTGAATTTCAGAATGGAATATCTCATGTAAAACCCAAATTCATAGAATCTCGAATTCCATGATATTTATACCTGTGTTTTTCAAAAGGTTGTCATTATTCTGTAAGCATCTGAAGAAGTCGTTTTTAACTACGAAACGCGTCACGCTATGTAGTCAATAAAGTGTAAATCATAAGTTCAAGTATTTGAATTTAAGTTTATATTCAATTATAATGGATTTATATCAAGTAAACGCCAACACTATCAAACACTTAGAAATTCAGAACTTTTTTAATTCTTCTGTTCAGAGTACTTCATTTCTACTATATAATAGTTAATAATTATGGAAAAGTAGCTGACCTAGTAGAGACGTTCTTACATGTTGTGGGGTATATCCCACAAAGGGGGGTATAACGGACACAGTTTTGTGTCCGTTACTATTTTTAATATTGTTAATAATATTACACAGAATACAGAATAATATTATTCTGTAAGCATCTGAAGAAGTCGTTTGTAACGACGAAACGCGTCATGCTATGTAGTCAATAAAGTGTAAATCATAAGTTTATGTGTTTGAATTTAAATTTATATTCAAGTAACAGATACAGTTGTATCGTCCGCAAACAGAATTGTGGAAAACCTCTCTAGGTAAAGAGGAAGATCGTCTATAAAAGCAAGAAATAACAAAGGCCCAGGGACAGATATAAAATAATGTCAATCATCCATACTGTTAATATTTTCTGAATTATCGAATGTTGTCTGAAAAACTCACGTTATTCTCTCAATGTTTTTTCCAAATATATTAATTCACGCACTTAACAAATTTCGAGATTTCTCAATATCTTCTGTTCAATTTACACTTTTTGCATACGAACTTCGATCCGACAAAAAAGAAAGGATTATCTAATATTTTACAGTTTTTCGAAAGTTGTGGTAGTACATTTATATCGGCGATTCAGTTTTATTTCAATATGTTCGATAAATACAGTAGAAAAATTAATTTCAAATCGTATTAAAGATCAACAAGAGACTGTCACAAAATGAGTACATTGACGTGTCATAGATATAAGTAAAAGCTTTCTCTTAAAAGGTTTCAAATCCCAATAAATAACAGGATTATTCACCCGAGTTCCGGAAAGTCGACGCAGTTTTCCTTATGCTCCATATTCTCTTTCGGGAAAAAGCTCTACCTGTTCCGGGTTGAATTTAAATTCAGAATAACAATTGCGTTGCCCTTCACTTAAGCTCATCAACACCTCAGATAGTACGTAAGTTTATAGGTGCAAAACAACATCAATATCTGTTTTTCAAAAGTCTCAATATAAAAAAAAATATTTTATAGAGTATATAAATATTTGAAAATATATAAATATCTATAAAAACAAATATTTAGTAAACAATAAGAATATCTAAAAATATATGAATATCTAAGACCTCATATCAACACAATGAAAAAAGTTAGATAGTATACTGGCAAAAATCAAAAACTCGAATAACCATAAATAACATTTTCTATAAGAATATTCTTCAATAGTGGTCTGAACTTATTGGTAGACGAAGCATTGACGAATTTGCAATACCAATATTTATTCAAATATTTAATAGTGTTGGCGTTTACTTGATGTAAATCCTTTAACACTTTAACTTATGATTTACACTCTATTCACTACATAACATTATTCTGTAAGCATCTGAAGAAGTCGTTTGTAACGACGAAACGCGTCATGCTATGTACCTAGTAATTAAGTAATGCTATGTAAAATTATTTTCAGTATTATCATTATTATTATAAATACACGATAAATATAACTTTTCATTAAAATAACCTGGCTAGTAAAATGATATCGACAAGTATGACATAGTTACAAAAAAATTCTAAAAATGAAGACCTACAATCAATATTAATATTATAATGGTCTACGTGAATCTGACGAATCATGCGCAGCTTTCGATAAAACTTTCAATTTAACTGTCAAACGAACTATATAAAATTCGAATAGGTACTTGACGAGTTCTATTACAACACACAAATTCCATCTTGATAAAACTCACCCTGTCATAAACTCCCCGAAATACCAACAAACTCGCGCACCTTCAAATCGACAAAGAAAGAACACCGGTTATTAGGAAAGTTTCGTACGTGAATTGAGATATCTTCAAATTCCACCTGGAATACAGGAATTCGCCATTACTTTATGAAAAAGACTACGATTTTCACTCGGTTGGTTTGGCCTGGAGACCCCGCAGTAAGTGTATTCGATTTCTCAAAGCAGTTTTCCTACCTTAGCCAAACCAACAAAGTAATGTGATATACGAGGGTGGCTTCAAGAAATAATTGATCCACAAGAATCACGATAGCGGGTTTATCAGTGGACTGCAGGGTTATTGAATTCAACACGATTGTAGACAGTTGGAACTTCGACTTTTTTACAGAATTAAATATCCATCTGATGATTTCATCGAATTCGTATTAAAATTTCATAAATGACATGGACGTTTCACTTATATCTTGGTGAAACATTATGAAAAACAATAAATTAAAAATTAAACCAATTGACTAAGTTTCACTGAATATAACACCAACTCTACATATGTTTCGGGTAGTTAATCCATTATCAAGAGTATACAATGTCACTGAATTTCAAAATGTACAGCTTTCACTTTTATATCCTAAACCACAGAATTGGAAACACTGGTTTCACGAAAAATTCCACCTGGTCATTGCAAATAGGTACATTCTTTTTTTTGACTACCGAAATTTCCAAAACTTCAAGGGTATATAATCTTTCGCCCTAACTACCTCAGTGTAATATTTCGGTCTTCCTGGGATTCAAGAAATGATTTATTTAATGCAGTGTTCAGGAAAACATAAGTTGAGCCTTAAATTCAGAGTTGAATAAACTTATTACGGGTTTTTCTGAACAGTTCATTAAACATAATCATTTCTTGGATCCCAGGAAGACCGAAATAGTACACTCAGGTGATAAGGGCAAAAGATTAGATACCCTTGAAGTCTTGGAAATTTCGATAGGCAAAAAGAAGAATTTACCTATTTGCAATGACCAGGTGAATTTTTCCGTGAAAACAGTGCAAAATTCTGTGGTTTAGGATATATAAGTGAAAGCTGTACATTTTGAAACTCAGAAATTTTGTATACACTTGATAATGGGTTAACCACCCGAAACATATGTAGAGTTTTTAATATATTCAATGAAACTCAAGTCAAGTGGTTTAATTTTTGATTTATTGTTTTTGAAACTTCATATTTCCTTAAATAAATAGAATAAAAAAATTAATTCAATGGACTGAATGGACAAAAATCACTGACTGAACAATTCTTTATTCGACTAGTTTCGCCTTCTACTCTAGTAAAAGTTCACGCTCTAGTTTTTCATTCTTGATAATGCTGTAAAAGGCGAAACTAGTTTAATAAAGAATTGTTCAGTCAATGATTTTTAGACAAGTTTTTGTTATTACCTCTCATTTGAATAAAAAAATAGTTTTATTTCCACTGACTATGTAGTATGGTTGTATAGGAAATATGTCGATAAATTGTTTAAACAATACCACAGGATAAAACAAAATAATATAACAAACTTTTACATTCAATATACTATGAGCATCATTTCAACAAGCACACTCACTCAAATATGTTAAAGTCATGTAGCAAGATATTCCTGAACTGAATAAAATGCATTTGCGATAAGCTACCTTGAATGGTCTGGCGCATTCTATATTTTTAATTTTTGTGGGCGTGATTTAAAATTTTCATGGAATTAATGAGGGGCCCCCCTCTCCACTTCAGTCATTTCTGTATATGGCACTTCGTCTATGACTATTCGCTATGATGATAATGATAGCTTATCTATCGACGATAATGTTCTTAACAGTCATAATACCCAATTACAGAAAATGAAAACATAAAGCTGAACAATAACTAAATGAATAAAATGAGAGATAATAAGAAATAATTGAGATAATAAGAAATAACTGAATAAATGAAATTAAATGAAATATCACAAACAATGCAATCTAAACTGAAAAAACTGAGAAATAACTAATAACTCAATAATAAAATTGAATGAGATGAGCTAAAAAACTCAATTCAACTTGTTCACGTAACTCCTAATGATAACCGCAATGGAGTCAAAGTAAATGCCACATTCATCACCAACTGCATTAAATCTGGACTCCATAAACCAATTGGGAATTGTCTTAGCCAGTTGGTCCTTGGAGTCTTGGTGGATTAATTCTGCGGTACGAGAATTTTGCCTAGGAACACGAAATCTAAAAACGGACTGGAGAGGAGAACAATCAATACTGTTTTGCAGTAACACGATACTACCATCGATATACCTTGGGGTATTATCCATGGCAACTGTTAATAGGATACCAGATCATGCTGCCATACTCTAACTCGCTACGGATTAGGGCATTAAATAGTCTTATAAATGTTGAGGAGTTATCGAAATATTTGCCATTGCGTATAAAGAATTCATATATTTTCTAGCCAGATGAAATAAGTTGGATGATGTGTGGAATGAAGCAGAGCTTCTGATCGAAGACTACACCAAGATCTCTCACCTTATCAGAACGAGAAAGAACCGGACCACTGATGCTATAATCACACTTAATTAGATATTTTTTACTTGTGAAAGGAAAACATTACACTTTGACAAACTCAAATATTTCTCCATACACCAACTTGTACTAGATAATTCTAGTGAGAAAGGTTTGCCCATTTACTGCCATTTTGAATAGTTTTGGCATTTACTTGGCACAAATAGTGTAATAGTATAATATGATATGAATTCTTGACACACTTGAAATTTTCATTCACAGTCTCATTAAATAACATGTTTCGTCTGGTTACCGACTTCTTCATACACTTTCAGAATGTGATTTGATAACCTGAATAGTTAACTAAATGTTTATTAAATCTTATTTTGAAAGCATGTGAAGAACTTGTTAAACCGAAAAACACGTGATGCTATTATTCAAAGAAAATCTCATGTTTTATTTACTGTGAAACTGTACACATAGAGTTGAAACTCAACTTAAACTTTGGTATGTTTTCATTTCACATAAACGTACCACGTTCTGACTTGTAATAATAAAATGAATTTAAGAAGTATCGATATACTTATGGAATTGGAATGTAGTCAGGTCATGTCATCGAAATGTGGGTGACGGATAGACTGGGGGAGCCGAGAAGGTGCGCCTCTAGGTCTGAGCGAGGGGGGGTCGCGACGAGAAAAGAGTGATTGGAATGTGGTCAGGTCATGTCATCGGCATGTGGCATCGGACTACGTCGACTTATTTATTATTTATTGAATAGATAATATTTACTTCTTTTATAATTAACTGAATAGTAATTCTTGAAGGAACTAACGTTCCTACATCGTGTCCCGCGACACGGTCTCATTTTTTTATGCTAGCCGAGGAAAGTAGAATTAACTAGTACAAATTCTAGATGAATTCCGGCAATTATTCAATCCAGTTAACACAAAAAAGGAAAATAACACTCCAAAATTTTACTAATATTTCAAAACACCTCAAGAAAAAACTAACAATAGAAAAATATATACTAATTCTAATGCGATTACAATAAATAATAAACGTTTTCATATAAGTTGAGAATGGCTTAAACCTGAATTTTTTGATTTTCCACGGATATACAGAATATAATCAATTTGATCATTAAATGAACTGAATAGTTTTCGAAATAAATACAAGAAAATTCAATACCATTTACCTAGTCTGAAATATGTCTATAAAAACAACCAAACAGATTAATATTTTATGTATTCTTTCCTTTCGATGAAAAAGTTATTCAAAATTAACTGAAGAAAAATTCTTTGAAATGATATATGTAATACTTGAATTATCTGAATTCTAAATATTACTCGTACAGCTAGTATTTAGTATAAACTGAATATATTTATAATCAAAATATAACGTACTTCACATTATAGATACATTGGAAACTGAATTTAGAACTCTGTATACATATGAGTATTCTTCTATTTGTTCAATATGCTAGTATAATTACATAATAAAGAAATAAACTCATGGATTTATAAATAATATTATTTACTTAGATATATGATCATATGCTTAGTTATTTTCATTCAATATAGTTAAATTTTCAAATTTGTGCAATATTGTTATAAATCAATAAATGATATAGTATATATATATATATATATATATATATATATATATATATATATATATATATATATATACATAATTCATGAGTTTGGAAATATGAAAAACATTATTTCTCAAATTCGTTTTTCAACAAATTGCAGCTTTGCTGCATAAAAATTTCAATCATCAAAAACCGTAACAGAACTTATAAAAATATTTCAAATATTCAAGCATCCCAGTGATGAGAATCGTAAAAAGAATGATATATTCATTTTTACTCTCTGACTGATAAATAATTATGATTTTTTCGAAGAAAATTTTTCATTCAATCAATAGTTTGAAACTTCATGAATTTCAACAAAAATCTAATCCCCGAATCAATTTAAATAAGGTTAAAGGTTAAGGTTTAAAATTCGTTAGTTTTGTAATTAAGACATTATAATACACAAACTGTCAGTCGAGCCCCCGTACCTGGTTCGTCGATAAAACTCATCAACGTCCATCCTTTTCTATCCCTCTACCGATTGGACAAGGAAAGGTAAAATTCAGTAGAAACAGCACGATAGAATTTGGCACGATCAAACGTTATCACAATGCTGCATAGAGAATTAATGTAGACAATTATACGAGTCCTACTTTTCAAGTTTCGCTAAAATTAGAAACTTTTTATTAAAAGGTTTATATTTAGATACGAGAGGGTACTTCCCGCTGATATCGATCTTTTTAATTACTTAGATTCCTTTTTCAAATGCATAAACTTTATTTCTATGAGAGATAAAAGGAAGTGAACTTTAGACTTACAGAAAAAACGTTGCTTCCACCTTTCTTGGAAGTCATTTTAGCTCTGAGGTTTTGAGGTTTCATATCAACAAATTTTCAAGCTGCAAGTTATTCATTAAGGCTTCCACATGTTTCTCTACATTTCTTCCACATGTTTTTTCGAAAATTTAACAATTATTTCTTCACTTAATACCTTCTGATTCTGAAAATTGAAACGATCTAATATTCATAATAAGTTACACATTCACTTTCAAATTTTAACTGCATCTCTAGTGGGCGCTCTTGTTTCGTTTTTTAGTAAGTGAGGGCGCCGCTGAGGACTGCCAACCGAACTTTCGTTGGCTTGAAAACAATTGTTCATAAGGTAGATATTCCCAAGTGTTGACACAGATTTCTCAGAATTAGACCGCGATGTTCGAAAGGAACAGATGAATCTCAATAAAATGTGTGGTATCATCTGCTGAACTCTAAGAACGTATTGTAGTCGGAAATTAATCGAACTTTGACAAGATGATAAAAATACGTACTCTGTTGTAGAAAACTGTAACTTCAAGAAGAAGGATGACGGAAATTGAAGCAGGTGAGATGAAATTTGTAAAGTGAGTTTGGAGATGCACAAAATTTTACTGTATAAAATCCAATAACATCGGATTAAAATCAAAGACATATAAATTCATACACTCAAACTGAACTTTATATTCTTAACTGAAAGTAGTTCTTAATAAAAAATAAGACGAAGAAATTACCTATCATTTGTTACTTCTTCTACAAACTAGAAAACTGCAAATCTCAAAGGAAACTTGACGAGAATACAATTCACAATTATTGAAGTTTTGAACATTTTCCATGAATATAAAAGTTGTGAAATATATAAAAATCATGAAATCTTGTGAAAACATATAAAGTTTATTCAAAATAAAATGGTAATATACAAATTTTAACATCATTCAAGTTTACTTAACGATTTTGAAGGTCAATTTTAGTGATTTATTGCATTTTTGGTATAGAAAAACAATACTCAAACTTTTTTTTGCAAGTGAGGTTAACAAATTGTTTTGAACTTGTTTTATTTATTCAAGAACTTTTGTCTTAAAATATTCGTAATATGAAAACTGTCAAGGTTCAATATTATTTGAAAATACAACACTTCAATGTTCTTTAACCTACAAAAAATATTCAAATTTCGATGCGTGTAATTTATATTGAAAAATTATAAACACAATAATTTAGAATTAGAGTTTCGTCACTTTAGAAACGTCATTGTCCATTCCGCACAATAAGCGTTCCCAGGTTTTAGACAGGCATAAATCCTCTTATGCCAATTCCTCATAGTCAACAGTTATCCTTTGAATTATGGGGAAACTAATCACGCAAATACAAGGACAAATCTCGGCTTAAATGTCTTTCGACTAATTGAATGAACAATTATAATTGAAATTAATTCTGAATGTTTGTATGTTTACGGTCCTTACTTGATGTAAATCCTTCTAAAATTCAAAATACTAGTAAAATAATTGTTTCGTAGATTCATATATATTTCTCAAAAAATTTTGGCGTGCATTTCGCAATAACAATGGCTTCTTCGGACTGCAGGACTAGAAACCTTATTCTGACAATAATACAAACATTATATAATGTGTTTAATGTCATTTCCATATATTTGGGGTGGAAGAGAAGTTATGTCAGAAATATAAATATTATCGTAGAGTTTGAATTATATGACAATTTCAATTTGGATTCAAGAAGAGACATAAAATTATCCAACAAGTGGTCAGAATTGTGAATGACGTCATCCCAAATTTTAACCAGAAAAAAGACATATTAATGTCGCTGTTGGATATCGAAAAAGGCATTCGACAGGGTCTGGTTGCAGGGAATATTCAAATTGAAAAATCGTAATTTCCAGCTACAAAATAAAACTAATACTTTCTTATTCGAATAGCAGGCAGATGATTGTGTAGGTGAATGATAATAAATCAAACGTTAAAACGTTTAAAACGAATTAAAACGTTCTTTCCAATGTTATGCATTTTAAGAAACGCCCTTGAAAACATCTGGGAACGCTCCACTTGAAAAGCGAAATTAAGGAATACAGTCATTGTCGTCGCTTCCTTCGAGTACCTAACACGTAAAATGCAGTAATATTCCAACCCAATGCATTTGGGAACACTTGTACTCATTTTCGAAATTCAAAAAACTAATGTACTTTCGGACTAACCTCACAATAATTGTAAGAAAAAATTTTTATAATTTCTTGCTATATAAACTGTTAATTTTTGTACTATTTTAGCACTGAAGAAGAGAATAAACATTTTCGAAAGCTTGGAAAATACTGAAGAGGTAACTGATTTTCCTGTCCTAGACTGCAATCCCTATTGAACACTGAAAAAAAAAATATATATATATATATATATACATATATTATTTTGAATATTTTTAGCGATAACAAGCTTCTTTTGATATGAAAAAGTTCATTTTTGTTAACGTTTCGTTGTTATATTACAACTTTGTCAAAACTAATATAATATAACAACTAAACGTTAACAAAAATAAACTTTTTCATGTCAAAAGAAGCCTGTTATTGCTAAAAACGTTCAAAATAAAATATCTTGAACAGGCAATAAATCAATTTCATATATATATATATATATATATATATATATATATATATATATATATATATATATATATATATATATATATATATATATATATATATGAATTCACCTGATTTATGCACAATAAAGATAGTGTAACTGATAAATATATAATGTCTATTCAAAATCTTTTGATTCAAGATCACAGATAAATTTGGATGGAAGATCTCTCTCATCTTCAATCCGGTTGTACTCTGCTTGTTCAGCACGCCTATAAGATGAAACCCAAATCTTCAAAGCCACCCGAAATTTGGTGGAACCTCAACTCCAAGGGAAATATTGAAGTCCTAATTTGAAAATCCAAAGGATATAGCGTAGCCTCAAATTAAAATTCTCGTTTGAAATTTCAGGGGATATAAATTCCAGGGGAAATAGATCAAAATTCAGAAGATATCCAATCCAGAAGAGACCCTCAACTCCAGCGGAAATAGACTCAAAATTCATAAATATAAAAGATGTTATTTTTAACAATCTGTTCGCTGGTATCTTGGTGAAGTAGTCTTACTTTTGAAAAAGGGGTAAGACCGCGAAACAATTGTTAAGTATTCATTATGAATTTTGTGAAACCTAGCCATGTGTTTTTTATTTAATATAATAAATTATCTCTTCAACCAGTGTAAAGTATCCTAAAACATTTTAATATATGCCATGTAAATAATTTGTGAACAAAATTTTGTTGAATTCATTTCAGAGACCTGGAATCAAATCGTTGTAAGCCGTGATCATTTCTGTGTGTTTAGGAGTTCAATACGATTAAAATATAATTTATAATAGGGAATTTAGTGGTTCACAGGCCGAAAAATTCGGAATAAAAAACACAAACTGCAATATTACCCTAAATTTACCCTTATAAATCTGATATATGTGAGATAAGGCGTAAAACTGTTATTAAATCACGGTAAATTTCATTTCATTTAATGGAAATATCCGTTCAATTCTCAAACTCTCCCTTGTTCATTTGTACAAATATAATACCGTATTGTAGACGTGTTAAACCCGAGTCGTAATATAGCGTCAACTAATTGGCCTCAATAAATTGGCAAAACGTGTTAACCTCCAACACAATAAAGCACACAACGCTGGATTTTTATTTCGTTTCCTGCTTTATTGGCTCTATCAAATATTTATCACAAGCTCCAAATTGATTCTTCTCCGGATCAAAATTATTGAGACCCTTTGCCGGAGACTTATAACCTTCAAGCGGTAAGCTATTCGATTTTCGTTTACATTCTCCTGGGGTTAATATCGTTGAATAGCGGTCTTTCTGACCCCTCACGAAATATAAAACTTAAACCTCAATGCGTGTTTATCTTTCATCTTTTTATAGGCAGTTAATCAGGTGTTTGGTACGGATGTATCCGAATTTTTAAACGTGTATGTTTCTAGTAGATTTACTGCGGAATTGGGTTGATTTATGGTCAGTTGATAATACAATTTTTCAGGAAATTGGTATCGAAAAAAAATAACGAGATCACAGCAGAAATGGATTCGCAAAAATCGAGGCAAATTTGAAGTAAATATGTTAAGAATAAATGTCTTAATAATATCCTTTTCTCAAGTCTTACGGCTTTCACACTTCTTTAGAAGAGAATTTTCACTTGTATCGGGTTATATATCAGTAGAATTGAGCTCTCTCTTTCCAAACTATTAGGAACGTGGCGGCGGTATCCATGGTGGCGATTTTCCCAGGGCGGTCTCCATGAACTTGAGGCCGTCCTCTGAAGTTCCGTTGTGTCCCAGAAACTTCCTCGTCCTTGATTGACAGTCTTTACTGTGATAATTATCAACAGTTCCTTATAGATATGCTCGAGGACTTCCTAGTTCTTTGTTTATACCAATGGATCCTAAGACGGTTGGTACTGTCTCTGCACTAGCACTTGAAGTTTCCTATATTCAGAGAGGCATTTTTCTCAACTAGATTGTTTGTATTTGGAATAGCCTATTGTGGGAAACTGTTTGATCCGTCAAGATAGTGAGGTCTCAGTAGAGTCTAAGCTGGTTGTTCTATAAAATTCACTTCGGAATGAAGTTGGTGTAAGGCTTCTTTTTCTTCTGCATAAGATGGAATTTTGATGCTAGTCCTTGATGAGGAATATTTGCTAAGGTGTCATTCCTCTCGTAGTATTCTGTAGGTGCAAATATTCTAATCCACCTATTATAAGCTGAATTGTCTCTCATGTTTGGCATCTGTATCGACACCTGTCGTCCATTGCTGTTGGGTCTTTAAATATGTATTTGAGGTACCTACGGGTTCGGATTACCTGATCTTGAATAGCTAAAAGTGTGCCTTCAGTTTAGGAAAACATTATGCCTAAGACCAACCACTATTTCTACGCTTCTTTATCGATGTTTTCCCTAGCGGTCTCATTAATGTGCCTCCCATGCAAGAGTTTATCTCTTCAACCCTGTAGTTTTGTTGAAAAGGTAACTTATCGTTGTTGAATTTATGAGAATTTGTTACCTGACCTTTGCTAAGTTTCAAAGGAACAAATTCATCAATTTGGCGAATCACTCTCTGCATCTGCAAGTCAGCAGACTTTCTGTGAAACTAGTCAGTAATACTAGTAGTAACTCTACCGCCCGCGTATGTTGCTGAAGTAGTCCTTGCAACTTCGTTTTTAGGGTGGTATTTATCAAATTTTGTGAGCAGTGTTCCGATCTTTGGCTGCAAGTTATCAGCATCAGTTCTGTTTCACTTCGCCATTCCGAATGAGTACCAAGAACTCAATAGGCGTAAGTGTGGATTGCCTCAAGAGATGTTTATTGTCCAGCTTCGTTTTCAGGACCTCTATCACTCACTTCGTGAATTCAGTTGAGATTTCTTTGTTAATTGAACGATAATCAATATTTACTATTGCTTCATTCCCAAGTATTTGTAGGTGTTCACCTTTGAATTAACTGCTATCATTCAAATGTATTTTTGACATCCTCCTGTCGTTTGCTCAATTGTCTCTGATGTTTAGCATCGTCTTCAAAGATGTATTTCATCTAATTACGGGTTGAAATTGCCTGGACCTGAATTGCTGAAAGAGTGGCTTCAGTTTCAGAAAATATTCAGCCTGAGACCAGCCAGTAGTTCGACGCTTCTTTATCTACGTTTTTCTGAGCGGTTTTATTAACGTGTCTCCCGTGCAAGAGTTTATCTCTCCAACCCTATAGCTTGTCGTTGTTGATAACTTGTTGATCTGATCAACAAGTTATCTCAGTTGAGCTGATGATAAGTTGTTACCTGACCTTTGCTGAGTTTCAAAGAAACGAAGTCATCAATTTGGCGAATTGTTCTTTGCAGCTATAAGTGAGCAGACTTTCTGTGGAACTAGTCAGGTAGATACACTGTTTACTCTTACCTTCATTTGCCAATCTTCAACCTCCCTCGTGTCTTGCTGGTGTAGCCCTTTCAAAAACGTTTTTTGAGTGGTAGTTATCAAATTATGCGAGCAGTGTTCCAAACTTTTGCTGGAGGTTGTGAACATCAGTTAGGCTCCACTTCACTGTTCCGAATGAGTACCTAGAACTTAACAGGCGTTAGTGTTGATGGCCTCAAGACATGTTTACTGCCTAGTTTCGTTTTCAGCAGATCTCTCTTTCACTTCGTGTGTTCAGTTGAGATTTCTTCTTTCATTCGTCGATTCCCAAGTATTTATAGGTGTTTCGCCCTTGCATTGAATGCTATCATTCAAATGTATCTGAATTTAAATGTATCATCATTATTTAATTGTGAACCAAACCCCTTTCCTTCCAGTTCAATATACGTTCGTCGAGTACCTTGACACTTAGCATCTAATAATTATCCACCTTCTTTACCGCTCCTAATTTCATTCGATTGGGTCGGATTCGAGTCAATGCCCAGCAACCCCATCGAGCAGAATGGCTTTCATGGTGCTAAACGAATTACGTCTCTGGCAATATTGGCATTTAGCATGAAAGTCGAAATGGGTAAGGTAGATAGACTGCGGCACACGCCAATTTAGAACGAGCACCGAAAACAACAAAAATTAACAATCGCCAACATCTATTACCCTAAAAATAAAACCGAACGAGATTCTAAGCACGCATACTGTGAATTATTTTCGTGTTATTGGAATCAGAGGCGGGAATTTCACAAACGGGAATTGCAATGGAGATGTACGAGTATTGCAATGAGGATATTATATTGGAAATAGATAACTACAGTGAACGAAAGAAGAAAAAACGCATTTGCGGACAATTTTCTGTAGTGTTTGAATGAAATATCTACGAAGCCTTCCACTAGCGCTTATTGTTGTTACGAGTAGGAATCTTGATCGCTAGGGAGAGTTTATACTTCTTTTCTCCGATAGAGGGAGCCTACTTGAATATTTCACTAGGAAAAATTCCCCTCAATTTGGTATAGGACCTATGCTCGTTTTGAAAGTCATCGATTCTTGATTGATACATTGAATATGGACTAATGATTCATAATAATGATGAAACAATTGTATCCTATTATCATACATAAAGATCGATTAATTTTTCGAAACTCTTTTAGTACTCACTCTCGAGTACTAAAAGTGGTGGTTTCGTTCTAGTTGACAACATTTGTGTAGACATCTCCTGAGAGTTTCATTTGAAATATTTCGATATTCCGATTAATAGTCTCAGTATTCACTACTTTATATAGTACTATGCTGTGCAAAACCAACAAGGGTTAGAATATTTATGATAAGTTTTATAAACGATTCAACGAACGAACATGATAGAATATTTATGATAAGTTTTATTAACGATTTATTTTTTTAGAGAATTTCATTCATTAATTTCAGGTGATTTATCATTTCATTTATTTCAGAGGTAAGTTCAGTTTATTTTCAATAATAGTTGTTAGTATTCATTCAGCCGTTTTCATATTTTCTAATCTTCAACTTTGTATTTTTCTTCTGCTGAATTTTTTTTTGTTTTCTTCAGTCAAATATTAATTTTCAAAAAAATCTTGCTTTATCTGATTAAATTGATCATTCTTAAACATTACATTCGAAAAAATAAAATAGTTTATAAAACTTTTGCGGTAGCTAAATTAACTGTAGGTACATCATTTCATATTAGTCTCAGTATTTGCTTCGCAACAAATTTTGATCTGTTGAGATTGAGAGTATCCATTATCCAATAGTTCAAACAATTCAACCTGAAACGAACACTCTCGAGCAGAGCCGATCGCTTCCTGCAGCCCGATTCAATCTTCACATTCAAATCATTTCAGTTCTATCAGAAAATCTTTCGTTTCTCTCAAACATCAAATTCTAAAACCTTCGTTGCCACTCGCATGTGATTGTTTTGTGACGTTGACAGATTTTCACGTTAAAACCTGGAATGTCAGAAAATGTTATGCATATTTGAAGGTTAAATATCCATTTTAATGACTGTTTAGTAGAATTTTTTTATCGCCGGCAACATTGTTCGACTGGACGTTTAAAACCTTCGTTGCCACTTGCATTTGATTATTTTGGACGTTGTCAGATTTTAACGTTAAAACCTGGAATGTGAGAAATTGTTACAAAAATCATTACAAAATGATCATTCGAAATAATAGAATCATTTTAACATAAAAACTTCACGGTTGCTTAATGAACTGTAAAAAGTTTTATTCCCCTCAAAATACTCATTTTGAAATCTTTGAATAATCAAATTATGTGTGAAAAATAAAGAGTATGATGATCCTTATAATTAATGTAATAATTTCCCAATTTCAACCAAAAACGAGTGCTCCCGAGCAGTGCCGATCGCTTCCTGCCCGCCCGATTCAATCTTCACATTCAAAACATTTCAGTTCTATCAGAAAAGCTTTCGTTTATCTCAAACATCAAATTCTAAAACCTTCGTTGCCACTCGCATGTGATTGTTTTGTGACGTTGACAGATTTTCACGTTAAAACCTGGAATGTCAGAAAATGTTATGCATATTTGAAGGTTAAATATCTATTTTAATGACTGTTTAGTAGAATTTTTTTATCGCCGGCAACATTGTTCGACTGGACGTTTACATACGATCCTTTGAATGAAACTGCAGACTGCGTTTTCTCTTCTGGAAGATTTTAAAATTAATTTATGATTGCTGGTTTTCAAATTTCCTAATTATTTTTGAATAATTATAAAAGACGTTTAAAAATTTTTTATGGAGTGCGATATATAAAATGATTATGATTAATAGTGCTCCAAGTGGATGTTACGGAACGATGACATATGTGACGGAGCAGTTGAACTAACCTTGGATTGTTTCCCTAAGCATGAAGAGATAAATTGTAGTACCTCCTGAAATTGGTCAAACTTTTATGTGATTTCTGAATCAAAGTTTTGAATTAATTCTTTTTGTCTTCAAAGATTTATTAAGATATAGAAAGTCTTAGTACTGTGTAGTGTATATATAAAATAAAGTATTTAGAATTATTTGCGACTACAGTTAAGTAGTAATACTATACTTTAAAGCCATGAGTAACGAGACTGGGATTATCTGAAGAAAAGAATTATTATAAAGTTCATCAGCTATAGAATTGGCATTGTTTTTCTTCCTCATCAAATAGACATTTCAGAATCAATAGAAATCTATAAACAAAATAAGAACACAAATTGTTAAATGATCTTTTCGATATGAGGATTTCACGCCTGTATAAAACTCTGTCGAAGGACATACTAAGAAGAAGAAAAAGAAAGCGAACTCTATGGCTGATCAACTATATACTTCTTCAAAAATAATCCTATTCACGTTATTCATGTGCTTGAAAATGTTGCAATACTACGAAACTGCATACGCAACTATCGAGTAAATATAGTGATTGAAAACAAAGTTCATTTTGATATATTAAATAAAAAACTTTTAAGAGTTTAACTTTTGAAAATGGGGTACCACCCCGAAAAAATTGTCGAGTATTCATTATTGATTTTGTGGAACGAAGTGCTTTTTATTCAATATATCAAACATTGTTTCATTGATCAGCGAACATTCAATCAAATTTATAAAGTTTTTTTAGTATGAAACTTGAATAGTATACTATCTAGTTTTCAATACTATCAATCACTTTGCGATTTAGAGAATTTTCGAATTTTGAAATTAACGTAGCAATATTAATAATGACCAGAAGATATGATTAACAATGAAGCTGAGATAATAATTAGCAATGCCCTGTTTGAACACTTGCTTCATAACATATACATGTAAATATATATCAGTGTTTGTGTGAGAGTGTATATATTTCACCTTCCCTTCGAAAATTTCGTAATTCCTCTTACTTGCACTTAAAGCACCAACTTTTCATTTCTTCATTCGATCAATAATATAATAATACAAACAGTGATATAAAGGGTGTTTTTTTAAAGGTATAGAACTTTAAATTGCAATAAAACAACGATGGATCATTCGATTGACAAGAATTTTTTTTTTTTTTTGAAAAAGATAATCTTGTGGCATTACATTTTAAATATGATTTCTGGCATATGGCCGCCACGACCGGCTCGGATGTAGTCCAATCTGGACGTCCAATTTTCGATGACTTTTTTCAACATTTGTGGCCGTATATCGACAATAACACGGCGAATATTGTCCTCCAAATAGTCAAGCGTTTGTGGCTTATCCGCATAGACCAATGACTTCAAAAAGCCCCACAGAAAGTAGTCTAGCGGTGTTAAATCACAAGATCTTGGAGGCCAGTTCACAGGTCCAAAATGTGAAATTAGGCGGTCACCAAACGTTTCTTTCAATAAATCGATTGTGGCACGAGCTTTTTTTTTTTTTTATTTCAATTTACTATTTCGATCTGATCATGTCTGATCAACGAGAAATTTCGTTCCAACTTAATTTACTACAAGATAACAGAACCAAGATATCGCTCAATAGCGATTCTTAGAATCTAGGTAATATTTTATCACTAAGTTAACGTGTACACTAATATCAGTTTACTCTGTTTTCGCACTTAAACTAACTCAAAAGGTTTGGTCCTCTTGAGTCTTCTCACTAGTGTCGTATTATCGAGAAGTCGGATGGCCTCGACATTGACGTGATGAAGTAGTCGCTGTTCATGACTCCTGGCAAATCTTTCGATAGCTTGATCAACAGTTTCGACATCCAAATCCCTATGAAGGTCACTGTTTCTAAAGTACCAAGGAGCATTTACAACATTCCTTAATACTTTATTCTGAAATCGTTGAATAATGTCAATGTTGGTCTTTTTGGAACAGCCCCACAGTTGAATGCCATATGTCCATACAGGTTTGAGAATCTGCTTGTACAGAAGTAACTTGTTGTAAGTTGTCAAGGTGGAATGTTTTCCTAACAGCCAGTACATCTTCTTATACTTTAAGCTGTACGGACAGTGGCACGAGCTGTGTGACATATCGCGCCGTCTTGTTGAAACCACAGCTCCTGGACATCATGGTAGTTCAATTTAGGAATGAAAAAGTTAGTAATCATAGCTCTATGCCGATCATCATTGACTGTAATGTTCTGGCCATCCTCGTTTTTGAAGAAGTACGGACCAATGATTCCTCCAGCCCATAAAGCGCACCAAACAGTCACTTTTTTTAGATGTAACGCTGTTTTGACATACACTTGAGGAGTATCTTCACGCCAAATGCGGCAGTTTTGTTGACGTAGCCATTCAACCAGAAGTGCGCTTCATCGCAAAACAAAATTCGCTTATGAAAATGGGGAACAACAACAATCTCGATTTGAACCCATTCGACGAATCTACGCCTTGCTTGATGACCGTTTTGCTTCAATTCTTGCACGAATTGGATTTTGTAAGCACGCAAACCAAAATCCTTTCGCAAAATCTCCAATAAAGTGGATGGACACAGATCCAATTTCTGTGCTCGATGGCGGATGGAGATATTCGGGTATTCCTCAATGCTACGCTCTACAGTAGCAATAGCTTCTTCTGTTCGCACCGTACGGCGTCTCTGGGGATGCGAGTTATCAATAAGAGTAAACGTGGTGCGAAAACGTTCCATGGTTAATCGAATTAACTGCTCTGATGGACGATTTTGTCGACGATAAAATGGTCGAAGTGCGCGATACGTATTCCGCACAGAACCATTATTTTCGGAATAAAAAAGCACTATTTGCAAGCGTTGTTCAGGCGTGAGTCTATTCATGATGAATGAACAGTAATGCTAACTTAAAGTTCTATACCCCTAAAAAAACACCCTTTATATAGTCCTGCTATAATATCCTGCTCCTGATCAGTGCTAAGAATATCATAAAAATTCAAACATGTGTTAAATAAATACGAAAATATTATCGAAAAAGTATTTGTTAAATCTTCTCAATTTCTTTGGATAACAAAAATAAATTGAATTTCCGATTATATCAAGCGGAAGTAGCTCCTCTCTATAAATCTCCCACTGATTTACGCCAGATTAATTTTTTCGAATAACCAGCCGCACTTCTTATAGGAGATAAGAAGCTTGTCCTACTTTTTACCCCAAATCTAACCGAAGAATACGCTAAGAAAGCTGTCTGCTGAAAGACACGAATCGTCCGCTATTAGTGAAATAACCACGGGTTTGTCAGGGCATGAAGCACGATATGATCCTCTTTATAATGAAATATCGAGTGGTTATAAATAGTATCGAAAGTTCGGCGTACTAAAAGTGAGGGGTGATCTGCTATTATTTCAAAGGTCGATGGAGGAAGAAGACTTTTGTCTGTGTCACAGGCCTTGACATAAAGGTCATTGCAGATGATATTACATTATTGGCTTTTAAGAACGTAGGCTATTAGTTTCTCAGCTTTATTGATTTTCCAAACGTATTTGGGATATCTACCGCCTACCCAAACACCAATCGCATATAATAGAAAATGTTATCCTTTTTTTTCAACTTTCCTTGTCTGTCAAGTATTTTCACTAAAAATTGTTCTCCGTATTTCCAATTTTTTTCATTTTTACATACAAGGACTCACTCAACAGACAGATTGAAACTGTCCTATAATGAAAGAGCACATATTACAAATGAAGGGCACATGGGAAAAACATGCAATGTCACTGAGTCAATGAACTGAAAAATTGTTAAATAAACATTTTGATCCTTGAAAAAAGGCACATTAAAGCTTGAAATAAAACGGAATATATAATATATAAAGAAAACATGTTTGTTTTGAGTTTACAGTACATGTATTTTACAGTAATACAAACTATGTAGTGAATAAAGTGTAAATCATAAGTTCAAGTGTTTGAATTCAAGTTTATATTCAATAAAATAAAATATTGTCTATTTCAAAGTTACGTATGGTCAGCAGAAGTTGACCATATAGTAACGAAATATGTTTGATGAATAAAAATAAAATTAAAATCGATTGCAAAAGTACTATCTAGTAAACAAATGAAACAACTAAAATTAAAATAATATATTTATAACTGAGTCATATGTAGACAACAGTAGTTCAGGAAAATATCACGACATCCCATTGCGCTGTTCTGAGTGGCATGACAAGATAACTGATAGCCGATCAAAATAGATATCACATCAACCGCAACAACCATCATAAAAATAACATATAGAGCTGATAGAAGAACGTGACATAACATTTGATTTTCTGTAAGTGACAAAAAATGTATTATTCCGCCTCAGACCAGACCTTGATACGCGAATATTTATTTTGCTGAAAAGAAATGGTGAGTCAATCGAATTTTGCAAAATTTTGAAGAGAAACGTTAGGCCGAACCGTTCGTGCCTCAACTTCAATAATTCAATTCCCAAACTATCGGTTAGGATGGAATGGTCGAGGTCTCTAGAAGGACATTGCCCATAACATCTGAAGTACATATACTTCAAACATTTCCTCTGAACTGCCTCCAAGTCGACAATAGAATTAATACACAGAATACACAGGCGACATATTTTATGTGAAATATTCTAGGTTGTCTGAAAGGTAGAAGAATCCACTCAAACCAACAGTATTTTTTGAGCTATCAATTTTTAATGACGTACACTATTATTTATGAATCTTGAAGTTGCACAAATAATTTTTTGAAATTTTTCAAAAACACAAATTCAAGGACGCCTAGCTGAACTTTGGGCCCATTAAAATTATCTGGCTTCTATATTTTCTATTTTCTAATATATTTAGTTCAAACGTATCAAAATTTCAAAAAAAAAAAAAAGAATTTCTGCTCGTTCTCGATTCGCAATTTAAAAAGTGGCTCCTCCAATATCCAAATGAATTTAAAAACTCTCAAGGTGTCTCAAATACCTACTAAAAACTTTCGCTCAGCTCTTAGACTATTGTAGAATGAAGGTGTGGTGTGTAGAACGTAGAAATTTTCATCGGAAAATATCAATTTTTCACTATTGACAGACTATTCCATACATTGATATCCGCAAATCCTGAAACGTCAAAAAATCCAGCATACGTATTAAGGTTATAAATTATACATGAGATTCCGTAAGCTGTACAGAAATAGCCGAAAATGTCAAGGAATATCAAGCTGCAAATGTCGTGCATCTAGATCTAAGAAAGGAAACGGATTTTCTCACGGTCTATAAAAATTTGAAAAGAGACATTTCCAACCGAACTCTACGCAGTTGACATAACCTCGTTTGGAATGAAAAAAGGTTTCGTCGAAATATCCCATGTGATTTAAGGAATTCCCATCAGTTATTTCTGTTTTTCCGGGAAATAATATATGCTGACAGGAAAACTTTTTGGGAAATATGTAATTTTCACTTCAGTGCGTCCAATATACAGGGTGTTTCAAAGGACTCGACAATATTTCAGAGGTTGATTCGCTAGATCAAGAAAAATGTACCGATAAATATAAGTTCGCAAATGCATTTTTTCCAAAATACAGGGTGCTCAAGTTATGTGTGAATATGGTTTTTTTCGATCAATTCAAACATTTTCTCTATGGAATATTAACTTAAATTCAAACACTTGAACTTATGATTTACACTTTATTGACTACATAGCATGACGCTTTTCGTCGTTAGGGGCCATTCAAGTATTACGTAAGCAGATTTATTACAATTATTTACCCCCCCCCCTTCTTTCAATTGTTTGCTCCAGTAACAGTTCCCGTTTTGTGATTAGAAATTATTCCGAGAAACAGTATATAAGTTCATATAAAACAGATATATAACAGTTCATATAAAATAATAAAAAAATTTAAATGCTTAAATTTTGATTCAAATTAATATTTAAATGAATTTAAATCAGTATATATATATATATATATATATATATATATATATATATATATATATATATATATATATATATATATATATATATATTTATATATATATACTGATTTAATTGATGATAAGTAGTAATAACTGAATTATTGAGTACTAAAATGAATTTCATGTACGTTATAATTCATATAAAAGAATTCAATAGTTCATTTCCCGGAAATTGAATAGAGAAGCACCAAAATGAAAAAGCTTTATCCGAAACAGATGTGGTATATTGGTGTTAGCGTGTAGAGAATACACATTATATACGCCGCAATATATTCTTTGATGGATGTCCTATGCTCGGGGAGTTATGTAGTATTGCTATCTAGTGAAAAACATTGTCACTCTCATCCCTTTGAGAGTGAAAAAGTCCATTTCAAATCCAGCCAGAAGACCTCGAGATAGTTTCAAACTATCGACGCCGAGTCGATTTTAATTGACAACACAGCCCAGCAATGCTTAATGGAATATCAAGCAAACTGGTTTCATCATATATGAAATTAAACATTTCTAAAACTTCACCAGATATTAAATAACAGAGTCAATTGACATTTTCAGCATCAAAAACGTTGCATCTATACTTTCTATGTCGTTGACATTTATCTATGCTCCCTCAGATTAATTTACTTCGTTCTGTAGTGACATCTGTCATTTCATTGCTTCTATTTTTCCTTGAATGAAAAAATTCATAGTATGGGCCCTCTAAATATTATTCATTGTTGTATTTATTGTTTATTTATGTCTGTACTATTTTATATCAAATGTAGACTGTGCCTTTCAATATATTCGAAATTATACCTAACTTTGTCGGATCGAATGTGAATTGAACTATAATACACTATAATAACTTGTCAGATATTATTATTATTTTTACTTATTTCTCACATTAGGTTGTTACACTTTCATATTTATAAACTCCTGATGAAGAATATGTTTTATATTCGAAATATAGACTTCACTAACGAGATGAGTGTGTCTCTGTTCATTTAAAAAATTATCAACACGATATTCTATTTCAACGCATTTGATTAAATTTGAAATTATTTTTCTGAATATTGCATTTCATATATACTTTATGTGTGCTGAATTTCAATATATTCATACCCCTGTGAAACTTGATGGAGAGATTTCACTCCATTCTGAAGGCATACAGTGGTATAAATATAACATTAAAGCTGACATAAAATAACAAGATTGAAAAAACTACTTTATTTTAGTGTATCGGTACCTTCACCATTTTGTAGGTGTTAACTAAGATTTTTTGCTTTTATTATTTAGTGTCCCCTGACTCATTTGTCTTCACTTGCATTATTTCTTATAATATTTGAAGAATATATTATGATCGACATTTCATTCTGACTTATGACTTAGTTCTTTGATAATAATCGATTCCTCTCTTAGTACTTTTATTTCAGAAATTATGAAACTATACAAATAAATACAATTTCTAAGTTTGATTGCGTTTTTTTCAACGACACTCAAAGAAATCGAAGAAAATACAATCAATAAAGCGTATAGACAAAAATCAATCCACAGTTTGGCCATATTGTAAGTATACGTGTGTTTATATTGTTTGTCATTCTACCAGTAGAACCTACAATATTTATTTCAAATAATTTTTATATCTCTGATTCCTTTCATATTCAAATTGGTATATGCACTTTTCAATATGAACTTTATCTGAGTCGAATTGAAGGTTCATTCTAAAGCACAATTTCCTCAGAAAGATAACCAAGTTTTCACTCAACGCTTTAATATATCTATATGCTTAATGTCTTTTAAGTGTCCGATGATTTGGCCCTAAATTAATTGAAAGTTTTTCGTCCAATACATATTGAATAGAAATAAGTTATAAATCAAAATTGAAAGTTATTTGTTTTCATTACTAAAATCAGTATTTTAATATATTCTATGCAAATATATAAATACCAAATATCATTTGAATATTGAAATGAACATACTATCGACCACCGTGCTGTATGCTGTAAGTGAATGAAGGATTTAATTAAAGCAGTTCAATTATGTGATTTAAATTCATAATTAGTTATCAGAATATATGAACTCATTGTAAATGCAGATTCATTCGCGATGTATTCAATCAAATTTCGATTATGTTCACAAATAATTCATGAAATAACTGAAATACTACATTTTTATTATCCGATTAGTTTGTTCAAAATACAGATTACGTTTTGAAAATATTTTTCGGGATAATTTGATTCTATTCGAAAATTGGCAACATAAAAATATAATGACTGAGATTAATTTCTCGCTCAACTCTTGGTGAAACATAATTAAATATTAAATTAAATTAAACTATTGGCTTAATGTTTCACGATTATATTCAACAAAATGAATTAGTCAACATGTTTCATGCGTTAGCTCATTTTCAAGACTGAAAATGTCAGTCTTCTAGGTACATTTTTTCTAGCTCGAGTTCTGAGGGATGTGTTCTCTTGATTAATTATTACTCATTTTTTAGATATTCAGTTAAATTATTGAGTATTTAGAAATTGATATTATAGATTTAGATTATTATATTTGATAATAATTTTGATTATTATCATCATTTTTTAATATTGTATATCTATGTTGTTATTGATATATTTAGTGACCATTTTTTGTATTTCATTATTCGTTATGTATTTTCCAGTAATTGGGTAGTTACCTGTTATAAATATATGCTTATTATCATTATTATTATTATCAAAATTATTCGAAACGAACTCGACAGAAAATCGAAACCAGAATGAATGAAGATGAATTCTCCATATTGAATCAAAATAATTCTACTAGACTGTCAACAGATTGCATTCAAAATTACCATTTCCTAGATTGAAACACAGTGAACATGCTGCATCCACAAATGGAAGGAAAAACTCTGGATCTTTAGAATAATTGAACATTTCTGATTCGCACTAACTGCAAATACCAATAATAAATCATTGACTTCAGGTTGACTTTTCGTCCTTAATTCCTTAATTGTAAGACTGTACTGTTCATGCCCTCCATAGAACGCACTATACGTTTCTGGCAGGTGAATACATCCGCAGCACCTGAGGAAACGCCCCAGAAGCAAATGCCGTATCGCAACCTCGATTGAATCTCTGCATTATAAAAAGTTATTATATGATTGGCTCGAAAGCCTACCACAGAGATCACCACAATGCTTCTTCCAGTTTAGATTTTCATCCATCGTTATTCCGAGGAACCTGGCATACGACACACTAGATAGACGGTCGGCGTTTATGATCATTTCAAATTTATTCAATTTTTTTGTACACTTCCATACTGGATAATGTTTGTTTTTGAAATATTCAGTAATAATCCATTATCATTGAACCACACCTGAATTGCAAATATAATCCTTTTTTGAATCCTTTTTTGCCAGACGTTTCTTTAAAATATTCTAAAAATTCTCAATGGGATTGAAATCAGGTACTCACCCTGGTACTCACATACGTACTAAAGTAACTCAAATGAAGAAAAAAATGTTTGTCCCCAATATTTCGAACAGCATTATTCGATAATCGTCCCCATCCCTACTCTCACGCTTCATGTTTCTATTTAGCAAGGGATGATGTAAAATATAGAAATGTTAGTCTTAAAAATATATGTTCACTTTAACTTTCGAAAATGCCTAGAAATAATTATCACAAAACGATATAATTCTATAGTACTAAGCCAAGTGTGACAATTCAATATATCAAGGTATGTTTCATCAAAAGGTCAGCGAATATTTAATCAAATCATTGAGAAACTCAGAAAATTAACATGTGTAGTACGTCTAGATTCAATATCAGGTGTTCATGTAAAATAACTTTCGGTGTACGTCTCGATGAACATATAAATTATGCCTGAGTGCTTAGTTCCTATTTTAACTCATCACCTTAATCTACTTATGGTTTCCTCGCGGAGTTGAAATAACAAATGTCTCCCAAGAGATGGTACCATGTAATACTTGGTGGAAGTAATTAATGAAGTTTTCAGACAGCGAGCAATTTCCTCTTGATTTTCCGACAAATTGATTTATAATTCGAGTTTCTTATCAGTTACTATAGAAGTACATTAGCACATATATTGAACGGTTCCTTATTAAAATATTCAAACTTTTACTAATAGATATGGATATAGTTGAATTACTGGATCAGCGGATTTAATGAGTGAGGTTAATTGCTATGAAATTATGTTGCAAAATTGTTATTCACGAGAGAACTTGTATGGACAAGTGTGAAAGTGGGGAATGAGGCTCCACACTTGTATGGGGAAGTGTGGAGCCCACTTTCAAGTATGCAATCTGAAAGTACACGTATTTTTTCAATTTTTGAGTGAAATCAGTGAGTTAATTAATAAATTATTCACTCAATGAGTAAAATTTCAAGAAAAGTAATTTTTTTAGCTAGAATAAGTAATTATGTTAAAGTCTTCACAAAGTCTTATAGAATAAGTCGATAATATTACCACATAAAGGGTGTTTTTTTAGAAGTATTGAACTTTAAGTTGGCATTACTGTTGAAGATGGCGACCGATTTAACAGCTGAGAAATTATTCATTCTCAGCTTGGTTTGGCAATTCATCATGAATAGACTCACGCTTGAACAACGCTTGCAAATAGTGCAATTTCATCTCGAAAATAATGGTTCTCTGCGGAATACGTGTCGCGCACTACGTCCATTTTATCGTCGACAAAATCGTCCATCAGAGCAGTTAATTCGATTAACCATGGAACGTTTTCGCACCACGTTTACTCTTATTGATAACTCGCATCCCCAGAGACACCGTACCAGAAGAGGCAATTGCTACTGTAGAGAGTAGCATTGAGGAAGACCCGAATGAGTCTATCCGCCATCGAGCACAGGAATTGGATGTGTGTTCATCCACTTTATGGAAGATTTGCAGAAGGATCTTGGTTTGCGTGTTCACAAAATCCAACTCGTGCAAGAATTGAAGCCAAACAATCATCAAGCAAGGCGTAGATTCGTCGAATGGGCCCAAAACGGGTTGTTCCCGATTTTCATAAGCGAATTTTGTTTAACGATGAAGCGCACTTCTGGTTAAATGGTTACGTCAACAAACAGAACTGTCACATTTGGAGTGAAGATAATTCCTCAAGTGTATGTCAAAACACCGTTACATCCAAAAAAAAACTGACTATTTGATGCGCTTTATGTGCTGGTGGAATCATTGGTCTGTACTTCTTCAAAAACGATGATGGGCAGAACGTTACAGTCAATGGTGATCGGTATAGAGCCATGATTACTAACTTCTTCATTCCTGAATTGAACAACCATGATGTCCAGAAGCTGTGAGTTCAACAAGACGGCGCAACATGTCACACAGCTCGTGCCAAAATCGATTTATTGAAAGACACGTTTGGTGATCGCCTAATTTCACGTTTTGGACCTGTGAATTGGCCTCCAAGATCTTGTGATGTAATGCCGTGAAGACCGCCTCCATGTGGACCGCCGCCACGAACCTGATAATTTGGAAAAGGTCATGGCAGAGCTAAATTTCTTTGATTTATAACCTCTGGGATGAGTGAAAGTTTCCTTATGTGGGAGAATGAAAGCCGTGAGGCTTGGAATTGACATACACATTTCAATCCTAAATGAAATTCTGACTATTATTTTCGTAGGAAATACTCCTGAATTATTTGATTATTAAAAACCAATTAAAACTCTACGAACAGTGCTGAAATTATCAGGCATAGTGTTTTCCAAAAAATAATAATTGATACTTTTTGCTATTGAAAATTATTCAACAAGGCGTTATAAACATCAAATAATTCAAAGAAATAACCTAAATATATGTCTCTAAACAATTTTCTTTTCAGAGTTAGAACAACAAGAATCTACTTTTATAATATTCAAAAATATATTACTGTTATCAGAGGTGATTCTTCTTTATTCCAACTGTCGTGATGAAGAGAGCAAAATGTTCATTCTTTTAATATTCTGTTCGTAACATTTCCGAATAAATGTCACTCAGTAAAATATATGATTATCATAGCTAATATGGACCTTACAATTTTTAGTTTATTGCATATTCCATTGATATCACAACGAATAAAATAAATGAATGACTATAATCAATCTACAGGCAATGAAAATAATCATTTGTCTGTTTTTTTATCCTCTTTGATGAATATATTAGAAACTATGTATTTCTGCATACAGTCACATCTGACGAAAATACTCAGAAACTTTCAAAGGAATCTGTATTCACTGGTAATTCAATAAAACGCTAGCGTCGACATCTACCATGAGTAGTCTGAAGTTCAAGCAAAGCCGGCAACACAATATTAAAATATCAAATGAATCTCTCACTCACCTCCACTATGCGATGTATAAAGTAGAGCATCTAATCTTTGAATGGACAAGGAATGTAAACCACTTTCGAGCTCTTCCGAGTGACTGAAGAATGTACCGGATCCTATATTCCACACCAGTTCTTTTTCCCTGTCTCGCATGGCGATTCTAAAAGAAAAACAGATTTTCCATCAGAGTAGTTTCAGTGAAAATGGAGAGAGACGTACATCACTCGTTCATCATGAACTCAATTTAATAAATTGTTAAATACAGTGAAGTTATTTTTTCAATTTCCACAGGGTTATATTCTTTTGATATTCAAAATGTTCATCAACGATGTCTTTGATGACATTGGTATTAACGTTTTATTTTTTGCTGATGAACTCAAGATTTATCATTCAGTTTCCAGTATTCCCAGAAACTTGAAATCTTGTCACTTTCTTTCTAAACAGTTCAAGTACCTCTAGAGATATTAGCACTTGGTGTGAAAGTGAACGATTTGAAGGATAATTGTGGAATCATTTTTCTGAAATTACGTGATTTAGTAAAGAAACGAAATGGTCATTCGTAATGGTATTTTAATCGAAATGGAATTGCACTAAAATACATGTTGCATCGTGTTTTTAATAAGTAATCATGCAACTGTATCTATTATGATTCGCATAAGTACTTCGTGGTAATATTTGCTGTTTGTTTTTATGGTTAATATACCAATTATTATCAATATTTTGTAATTACATATGTCTTGAAATCGGTTTCGAAATATTACGTCTTCTTTTCTCCTGAAAATTCATACGACAATTGTATATTGAGTGTTGTATCGATTTGATTTGTACCCAAGAAAAATTTGAGCTAACACAAAAACAATTTTTTTTTGTTATTCTTTTACGAAATACATCAAACTCACGAATGCAATGGTAAAATGATGATAAAATATCACTCCATGTTGACTATTTCTCAATTTCACTTCATTATATACTCTATTGTAAAATTTTCATTCGAAATATGGAAATAATTCAAATAAAACCCTCAGTAGGCTGCCTGCAAACATTTTGTCAACGAAAACACAAACTCTCAAATTTCGAAGTTGAATATTCAGTGCATTAAGGTCCATAGTGCATCTATGTATGGAAAGACACACGAAATATTGTCTCCATAATGCATTCTACCACAACCAGGAGAGTTGATCTCATTTCTCCGACAGAGGGAGACACCTGAACATTAAAATTCAGTTGATTCCGATTTTCGAAGAGATAGGTCTCTGGTATGTTTTGAAAAGCACTATGTATCAAAATGTATCCACATATTTTGATACATGCCACTGATGATTTTCAAAACAGCATGAAGTATTGATGTATGGTATTTGATAAAATATATGTTTCAGATTAATAACCTATAATTAAATGAATTTGATGAAACACAAGTTAATCAGTAAGCTCGACAATATCCATTGAATTTCAAGTTCCAAATTTAACTATACAAATGAAATCAATATTAGAGATAGATTGCTACTTCTCTTAGCTAGTTGCTTCAAACTCTTGGTAATGGGAAGATAACCCGAAACGTATTTCGGGTTGTACGGGTCTACGGATAAAAGTATTGAATTATCGAGTCGAAATAATCAACCGAATAATTTGACAATTAAGATATCTATGGCAACGTTGAGAACTCATGTTTTTTTGAATCAATTGAATAAAATGTCAATTTACGATAGAATTTCATTATGGTTAATCTTGGATAATAATGACATAATTGACGTAGCCAAATCGAAAACCAACTCACTTTCACAAATTGCCGTAATTTTTAAACCTCCGTTATTATTGTAATTTTGAAGTGAAATAATGTCTTTATAATTGTTATACGTTGTCCTCTGATTCTATTTTTTACAGATTTAAGAACATTTCGAGTTTTACGTATCAGTCATGGGAATGAAATATATGCTTGTCGTTTGTCAAGCTATTTATTATAATTTTCATTTCATTATTATTTGAGAAAATTATTTCTCTATAGGTATTTGTAATATTGGTGTTTCTTGAATATTTAGGTAATATGGAATATCCAGTAGTACTTTCTTAAAGAATGTCATTATTGTTGCATTGTTCTTATAACACATTATTACAAAGGCTTACACGATTGAAATTTCAAGAAAAACACAAGCTAAAAGATAATTTCCGAATATTAGAAACAGAAAAGAACGATAGAAAGTCACTTGTCTAGCATCATTGATATAAATCGCCAGGAAATTCAGGAATACTTTGAATAATCAAATCGAGTTAATCAGTTCACTGCTCTCGAACAATTCTTGTTAAATTGCATGTGTATATAGCCCGATATTCAGAAGAAGAAGAAATTGACAGATGTCTGATTGATTCATGTCAATTGACAGATTGACAGTATGTTCTGATCAGTTTTTATGAATTTTTTGACAAAATTACAATGATAGCTAAACGAATTAGGATGTTATAATGTAAAAAATATAGGTGAACAGCAGACAAAGTCTTTTATTTCATAAAACTGTCCTTGAGACACCGATTTCAAGCCTTTGTCGATATACTTCGTACGATTCAACGCTGCCAATTCGACGTTTTGTCCAGTTTTTCGGTATCTGAACCAGATGCACCAAATACATGGACTTTCTTGGGAGATATCGCTAATTAATGTTTATGGCTCGTCTTCTCCATCCGCCTTAAATGGTTCTCGTTCATTGCTAAGCTGTCCAGTGCGCGTAACGGGTTATGTAGTAGGCTGCGACGAAGAAAACGAAGATGATCTCTCGCGGCCAAATCGTTGCACCCATCAGATCAGCTGGTCCGTTGTAAGGAGGTCACCGAATTCGAGAGAAGAGGTCACCCTTCGCCTCGGGACCTCAACTCAACTCGTGGATCTTTTCAGATAAGGCTTTTCACATACCAGCACTTTTCGCACGCACAGAGTTGCCGGATCTCACGATTATTCTTGGAATTACAAGATTTCAGGATTCTATCAGCAAATCGTAAGATTTTCGAGAAGTAACAAGAATTTTATTAGTAGGACTCTGAGCATTCATTAGTAAAATAATGTATGTATTTGTTCTGCTTAGTGACATCGAATTAATCGTATTTTCAAGACTTTTCCGATACGAGTTCTATGTAAGGACATTAATACGAAAGGACAGGTTGAGGTCACTATTTAGATTTTTCAGTCAATGATGGTATGATACAAGAATGCGATACTTAATGCTGAGTTAGTGTAAAACATTAAAAATTACAGTATTACTGAATTTGATGTACCTATGGATATTATTCGATATATTCAAGAATCTATTTCAATTTATATTTTCTATTCGTGCAATCGTTACGATGATAAAAAATCAATCATGATGTACTGAACTGATTCAACATTATCGTTAGATTTTTTTCTCAAAAATATCATATTAACTACTTATTCATTCGAAATTACGTCAGTTCTCAACTTAAGCCATTATTTCATTATTCATTTATTTTCCTGTAATTGGGTAGTTACCTTTTGGAAATATATGCTTTTTATTATTATTATTACACGAAAACCCTATATCTAAAACATTTATGAAGTCTATATGTAAAACAGAGGAGAACTCGTCTGATATCACATACTTCACTATACTTCATTATGTCAATGGCATCATTAAAAGGCTCCAAGTCACCACAAATGAAAGTGAAAATACCAGAACATCCTTACGAGCTAAAGGTGGGTAAAAAACTTTTGTATTTCGGCAATATCAACTTGTACAATAAAACTTGTACATTTACAAGGGAAAGAAAAAGAACAATTAACCTAAAATCTTATCAACTTGTAAAGAAATGTAATTCCCAAATACTTTCTACGTTTTTCATAATAACTAAAATTATCATGTAAAACTTCATTCTGGATAAACTACATCAGATAAAAAACATAAATATTTCAGAAAACGTTTTCGATCTCTTTCAAGATTTCTGATGTAACACATCAATTTTATGTTGAAGGTTATTCTTGCCTCTGAATCATTTAGATCCTTAATTTTTTCACTATTCAAGGTTGAAAATATAGTGAACGAATTTTCGTTTGTTATCATCCAATTCAACGATTTTGGCTACAAATCATCTGGCAACACTGCACACACACTCGGATGTGTGAATGAGATATTCGAACATCGGAGAAATGTAGCATTTTGCAACGCCTACGTGATTTACGTGATTAATTTAGATCGTCTACTCTTTCAATCAAAGCTTTCTAAAGATAACTTCAACATTGTTGTTGGTATTTGTGCGGATCGTAAATTATTGTCCATGAGAGATCAGATAATGAAAGATTTGGGTATTGGCGGAACGAATCCAGTTAATTGAATAAAATATATTTTGAGAATAACAGCGTTTCTGCTTCAAGACATATCAAGACAAAAAGCTTGTCCATTGTTTAGTTTCTTACGAAAAATACAGTAACCAGTGAACAGGTCGTTTATGGAAGGAGTTTCAGAGGTTTCAAATCCCCAAAACTACTTATAATGTTCGTCAATATATTAAAATTGTAATATATATAAACTAATTCTAATAATTGCAGTTGCAGATCTTATCCCGTAGATGAGTGGTTAGGAGTTGTGTTCTACAGGGATCCGTGCTTGGCCCCATTCTTTTTGTCACTTATATATCGAATTGTACATCAAACATACTTTTTTTAAAGAGTATATATGCTGATAATCTGAAATTATTCCTCGGTGCCTTCTTAAACTGAATGCAGAGAAATGCTCCAGCTATTTGAGGTAGAGAGCTGAGAACAGTGAATGAGGAAGCTGGTCTGGAATTCTGCTTAAGATTTGTTAAGATTTAAGATTGTTAAGAAATAATACCTTCACATACTCGATATGGAAGTGCATTCGAGACTTATGTCGTGAACTGTTATTGAAGGTTAATAAAACATATATAAGACCCATTATTAAACATGTATTTGTGGATTGGTGTCCTTAGTTGAGATGGAACCTTTCCGAAAGGGTACGGAGAAGAACCATGAAAATTCCACATTCTTTGAGGCTTAAATTAACTCCACTTAGGGTTTAAACACTTTGGAAGGTTGGAGAGGCAGAGGAGGCCGCGCTGTACAGGAATCAACTCTTGTACAATGAGTGGAATAACCTTGTTCTCCAGTAGATACCGTTAACCAATGTAATGAACAGTTTTTCTGCTACTGAAGAGAGTCCTGAAGACTTTGGCATTTCTTTCTAGGTCTACGATTGCGTTGTAATCAAGATTCTCGTCTTGAAATGTTTGGAGACCTATCACCAAAATAGGAAGACATTCTGATGTTCAGATAATGCCTATTCAGAGGAATGTAGTGGTAGATATCAGAGATATTTTCGATGTTATAGTTGCTTTAGGTACATTGAAGGATAACTTCAGTTATTTCGATCTGTTGTCTAAGATATAACCACAACAATTATATAATTTCAATTCGATCATTAAATAGAAATTTAATAGAAGCTTTTATATCTCATTATCTACAATACGCAGTGTTTTTCTTGTAGAAAGTTTAACAGCACAATTCAATCCAATAAAATGAAATAACACCTGTGACATAATCATTACAGATAGATGATTGATATGCACTGTATTCTAATAGTTTTTCAGTAGAAAGTAGAAGCCATACTGCATCCTAAGTGTTGATACTTGAATAATATGAACAGTTTACCATTATATTTAATTGCATATGCAAGACACGTCAAAAGACTTCAGGATATAGAAAGTGAAAACGTTGATGACAGGAAAAATACTATTCTTTTATATGAATAATTGCGGATTGATATTTTCCGGAAGCATATGTCCAATAACAAGAAAGTCTTCCAGAAATAAATTAATAATATATCATATACAATATCGTCGATGAATAAGTAGAAATTCAGAATGAAAGGATTTGAGGGACAAATTGAAAAAAATTTTGAGCTACTACTCATTTATTTCCTATGCTGATAACATAAATTATATTCGTTTCTAGATATAAAACGCCTTTTTAATAATAACTGTATTGTATTCTCTTCCTCTCCAAATGAAAAAATATATATAAAAGAGAAAAGAACTAAATAACAAAACCTGAATTATTACAAATTGAAACTTTTTCTTGGCAAGTTTCTTTGCTTCTGAAATATATAAATATTCCACAGAGTATAAAGCTGAAATTATTTTCGTGATAGTATGAAAATATTACTTCAAGAACCTTGTTGAGAAATATGGAATTCAGGTTATATTGAAAGTAATGTGCTATAAACTTGACATCAAATCGGAGACCGTCTCGTCTTCATTGATGACCGAAGAATGCAGTCAATGAACTATCAACCAAGTTAGTGTATTGAATACTCATAGATTTTTCAGATCTAGGTTTCGATAGATCTAGGTACCTCATAAGTTATTTTAGTTTCTATTGAAAATTCGTATGTAGCAAGTGAAAACATCGTTTTTCGTGTGAAAGAAATTTGTTCAAAATCTCTTGAATATCTCAAGAATAATATTTTATGTTATTATTTGAATTAAATAATAATAATGATCTTTATTCATATTCATATACACTTTATAGTACAAATTCTAAATTTTAACAGAAATTGTATATAATTAAAAAGAATTAGTTAACATGCTTCTCCTAGTTGTATCAACTAGATATGAACAAAGACAATAAAAAATTTTGTCAACCCTCACAAAGGTATAATACCTGGGGTGAAAGATTTTTTTTTAATACAGTAAATATTGTTTTGTATATTATTATTTATACATTAAGTAGTATTTTGTACATTTCAATCTCAATCTCTACAATTATCTGACACATTCAACTGTATACCTAATCTTTCATTCATCAAAGTATTACAGTAGACCATCCCCACCTGAAATATCCATTTCTTTAAGGCTTTCTTAATTTTCGCGTTATTGACCATCTCTTTCAAGTACATAGGCAATTTTTTGAAAATTCTAGGCGCTAAATAGATTGACGAACGTCGACCAATTGATTTTTTAAACTTAGGAACTTCCAGAGAAAGGTGACTATATCTGGTATTCAAACCATGCTCCATTCGTTTCGAATCACTTATGTTGTTGAACATATGTTTCATTAACGTATAACAATAAAACTGATTTAGGTCCCACACTTCAGCTAACTCAAACAATTGATTCGTTGGGTGAAGCATGTTCTTTTTTAGTACATTACTTTGAGTAACCACTTCTGTTGTATTATTAGTTTGTTCAAAGTAGTTGAATATGCGCATCCCCAAGCAATAATTCCATATCGTATTTGTGACTCAGCAAGGGCCTGATATATCATTTTCAAGTGGGTACTCCCAATTATACAGGCCAGATATTTGAATCTAGGAATCAATCCTCTGAGCTTCAGTATCAAATTATTAATATGTGCATCCCATTTCAATCGGGAATCAAGAATGACAACCAAATATTTGGACTCGTAAGAACAATTAATTTCAAAAAGTTTGCCATAGGTGTCTGTAATTCTTAGGATATCCGCAGCAGGTAAAGTTCTACTGTCTATTGTATCCAGAAAATGTATAACTATGGTATATTATTCGAATTTCGTTTAGTTTATTACATACGCTATCACATCATATGCCAAGCAATATTTTCTACTTATATTTTGCTATTAAAATAACTCCAAATAGTTTCAAAAGAAACTTCGATCACTACCCTTGGTTTAACAATTAAACTGTCTTTGCTCTCAAAAAAGTCTTTCTCTTCTTGTAATAATAATAATAAGTTTTTTATACTCAACAGGTATAATACCCAATTATAGGAAATAATAACATAAGCATTGTTGAAGAATATCTAAATAAATGAAATTAAAGGAATATAACGAAAAGCTCAATCTAATCTAAACAAAACTAAAATAGTAGATAACGAATAACTAAATAATGGGATTTAATGAAATATTACAAAGACCTCAATTTTAATCAATTCATTTAGTCAATTTCCTTAGCTCAAATAACTCCTACAGATAGCTTCTATGGAGTCAAACTGAATGTCACAATTATTATCAACTGTATTGAATGTAGACTCCATAAACCATATGGGGATTGTACAAGCGAGTTGGTCCTTGGAGTCTCTAGGTGTAATAATTCTGAGGTACGAGAATTTTGCCTAGGAACACGAAATTTCAAAGCGGCAAGAGAGAAGGACAATCAATACTGTTGTGAAGTAATTTGTACAAACATTTGAATGATAAAGTTTCTTTCCTGTCCTGCTGTGAGATTATACTAAATCGATTCAATAATTCGTTGTGATTGTCTCCTCTCTGGCGATAAACTTCTTCTTCTTTATGTGATTTTTACAGTTTAACAGAAGTTCTAAACCCTGTTTTTTAATGTTCCCACCAGGAATCTCTCCTATGCTTAGGTCACCTCTTGTTAATTTCAACTTGAATATAGGCAGTTGCTGTAATTTCATTTTTATTTTTTTATCTTCATAGTCTGTTATCTGCTGAGGATATCAATTTTCAGCTCATAATCACCCACATACATTTTTTTCTCGAGTATTTTATGGTGTATCTACTGAGTGTTATATCTTTTCTACTCCGAATTCATATACTCAGCAAATAACACATTGACGAATGGAAAAATGTATCTCATTAGTTCTGTAATTCAGTAAATATTATTCATTTTTTCACCACGAATATCCCTCACCATGTGAAGTTGTCTCAAAAGTTCAATATTTCTAAGATAATTTTTTTTCTTGTCTTTTCAAATAATGTTGTATATTATTGGGAATATAAACTGAACCAATATTTTTGTTTGAACCAATTTTTTTGTTCCAGGTTTGAATGGAGAATCAGAGTCAAAACCGAATTCAGTTATATAATTATTGTAACAAATGAATGAATGTAATTTTACAATGTAAGGAATGTTTTTCAATAAGTTTTATTATTAAGCTTTCGATCATATATTTTCATAATATGATTTTTTTGATATTAGGTACGTTGCATTGAATACACGGAGTTATAAACTATAAATTATCGAATTGACATCATTTATTGGAGATGAATAAGCCTAAAGCAACAATAAAGATTTCTTTTAGAATAGTATCTGACCGATTATATAACTTTTCCAACCTTCTTAATCGATAAAATCTCAACTTTCCTGAAGACATAATCGACATAGATCTTTGATAACCGTCTAACGGTACCATTTTTTGACCGCTTAAGTTACGATAAAGATAAAAAAGCGCAGAAATTATGAGGTAATTATTTTCAATGAACACACAAGCGATCTGAAGATGTTAAACTGTCTAAATAGACGGAACAAACTTCGTCGTGGTTGAAATAACAAGTTACAAACCGTTGACAAGTAGATTTAAAATTCCCGTTCCATAAACGTAAAGGTCTCCATACACGTTCTTGAGGTAACTCTTACAGTTAATAAAGTTTCTGTTGCAGTTATTTCGTAAACAAATATTATTCAAGAAATAAAGTAATATTAGTATAAAACTTGGGGATGAAAGTTTGAAAATTTAAGCATCAAATTGTTCTTCATGAGAAAATTGTTTTGCATTTATCTACATAGTGAAACACTCCAGAAAAATAAAGAAAGTACTATATGGCACAATCTTTAAATATTCATTATACTTCTGCGTAATTGACCGAAAGGTGAATTGAACTTATGGTACCTAACTGTAGGATAAGTACAAGGCAATTGCTCTAACTGGAAGGAAAAAGACTCAAAAATCTGGTAACTGCGGATATGAAGGTATAGACTATTAACTGAAGGTGAAATGACTGAGCCTATGTATTACCGAAGAGAAAATGCCACAAAGTTGCTGAAAGAAGTCCAAAAGGGTAAACAATATAAAAAATTTCGAATATCGCTGGTAGTGTCGCTATAAAATCGCAGATGTGAAGTTTGAGAGAGAAAATAACGCACCAACCTAGAATGAAATGAACAGATGAATCGAAAGAGTCATTCTGAGAGAATTTTGTTAGTATTTCATATATTCCCAATATACAAGACAAAGTCGTATTAGTTACACGTTACACAATCATAACTTGAGAACAGCTGGACCGATCTCTATAATTTTTATATTCTTGGTTAAGTCTTCGCCCAGAATAAGATAATGAGTATTCAAATACGATATTCACCAATTAAAAACATGAACTCATTGCAAAACACATTGAAAGCGACTAGACGAAGCTATAATATAGAGCGGTGAAGTGACAAAAAACTACGTATTTGTTGAAGAAGCCACACGGCGTCGTTGGTCAAAGACTGTTGACTGGGGATTGAAGTAGAGTGTTGATTCAACACTGACACTCTTGAGAGTGGGATAAAGGTAATCTTCTCTCCTTCGAATTATATTTTCTTCTTCAGGGCTAAAGTAGTGAATTTTAACAGTTTATATAACAAGACTGTTGAAAATTTTTCTTACAATTACTGTGAAGTCAATTCGAAAGTACATTTGGTGCTTGAATTTTGAAAATAAGTACCAGTACGAGTTCAAAATTCAAGAAACAAATGTACTTTCGGACTAACTTCACAGTAATTATAAGAAAAATTTTCAATAGTGCCTTGTTATATAAACTGTTTGTATTCTAATTAATTCTAATTTAGCCCTGAAGAAGAGAAAAACATTTTAACTTAGGTCTCACAAAACTTGATACCATCATACTGCTGGAAGCAGTGCAATAAATGTTAACAGCTTAAGATTCTTGATGATTCTTAATGTTATTCTCGAAATTTTCCCGTTCGTTCCATTTCAATTTTCACGATCGCATTTATTTTGCCTCTCAAACAACAAAACGCATGGAAATACTACAATTATTTCCCAACTCATACATTATAAACTCATAAACTGACAAACCACTGACAACACCCAATAGTTTTCCATATTTATCTTACACGAGATGCAATCTTTAATAGATCTTACCTCGATAACGACTCGGAAAGATACGATTAGTTGTCAATACTTAAACACTCCTTCTTTCAGGAACTGACACCGAAGGAAATTTCAATGCTCGGTTCGTAAACAAACTCTCAAATGTTGCCTCGAGTTGTGGGTCAGACAACTAAATGAACCAATTGACGTTTTATCGTCGGTTGTGCTTTGCATTACGGCGATTTCCAATGTTGAATAATATATTACAGACAACGTTAAACGTGCAATGCCATAGGTCAATGTTTTTAGACAATACGTCTCTCGAAAACAACTATGTGAAACGAGAGGAAGTATATATAGAGTAATTGCGAAATTGTGCAAGAAATAAACATGAATTTTCACTTTGTTTCTTTGTGAACTAAGCTTCATAAATATTTTTATGTTCCTGGACATTGAAATGTGTTTTTATAGCTATTTTAGCAGTTTTATCATTCAAAATTGTGTTATTTCCAATTTTTTAGAATTTACATTTAGAATTTTTCAGTTGTCAAAAACAAACTACTGACCCTAAATTTATGTTTATTTCAAAATATGAGAAACGTGTGTGAACCAACATAAAAAAAAAATTTTGATAATCAATTGTGCACAGTCCGTGAAAATTCAAAAATTATTTTTTCTGTTGAACGGACCTCATATAAAAGGGTTAAAGCTAAGTTGCTTTGCAGCTTTTTGAAATCCACTGAAGAGAATATTATTTTTTAGTTCTTTAATTAAAATATATTCTTATCTACATTCGTCTGTATTGAAATTTCTTTCACTTTCTGAAACTAGGTTCATTTTAAACATAAACATACAGTTGTATATCTTACTAAATATGAAAATAGTGCGTCATTTTGGATAGTGCATGATCAGAAAAACAAACAATAATCGTACTGTTATATATAATTCCATGAAAATCACTATCAGAAACTATATAAAATAAGGACAAAAAAAATCATACGATGTGGAAAAATTCAGCCTAAAATAGACCCAAAGTTCACAATAAATAATAATAATAATAATAATGATATTTATTTGAGCATTAGCTATTTTAAAATCATACATACATTCAGGTTCAAAGTATATTATTTACAATTTTATGTTTAAAACGAACTTAGCTAATTTACACTTGAATACCTTAAGGTCTCTAATTGTTTTTATGGAGCTAGGCAATTTATTAAATGCGTTAAATCCTTCATAAAATATACTATTCCTATGTTTAGAATGCTTACAAACTTGCATGTAGAAATTGTCAGCATTTCTTGTATTATGACTGTGTACATCACTGACACATGTAACATTTTTCATTACTTTATATGGGAACAATTTGTTTTTAACTTTAAATATAAATATATATGTAGCAAAAAGTATTCTTTGTTTGACTGACATCAATTCTAAACAATTTAGCATGCTTTGGATTGGGGTATATCTATTACATTTCAAAATTGTTCGCATAGCTCTATTTTGTGACTGTTGAGTTTTTTCTTTACTCAATCCCAATAACAGAGTGGAACAATATTCAAAGTGTGGCATAATTATGAACTTAAAGAGCAATAACTTCATATATGTGGTCAGATTTTTCCCAATTCTTTTGAGAAAATTGATTTTCTTGGAGATTTTAGACGATATCAAGTCGACATGATCATTGAAACTCAATTTCTCATCTGACATAACGCCTAAGTATTTAACAAGTTTTACCCTCTCAATGTTCTGATTTTCAATTTTAATACTTATAATTTCATTACTAACTACCTTAAGAATTCTACTTGTACCAAAAACTATAAATTTAGACTTATTAACATTCAGCGATAAACTGTTATCGCTTAGCCATTCATTTATTGCTGTCAAGTCTCTATTGATCCATTCTGTCATGGTCTGGATATTTTTACCACTAATAAAAATCATAGTATCATCTGCGAACAATCGTATAGAGCATTTTATCAAATGCAAAACAATATCATTGATGTATAAGGAGAATAGTAGTGGACCTAAGACCGTACCCTGAGGAACGCCAAAAAAATTTCCATTTCTACAATCGTACTCAATTCGATGAATAAAATATCACAGAATCAATTCTTTCGTTCTCATTGAATTCGAAATAAATAGTATCCTAAAATTAATTATACTTGCACAACAAACTATCAAAATGTAAAGCAGACTACGGTATTCACAAATGCTCAAAATAAACACTGTTCTTTTTATAAGAATTTAATTACTTTTAAACAAGTTCTGCTTATTTGAACAAATGGGTTTTGTCTGGTCTCAACGTAGGAAATAAATATTCATCATTCATTATGAATTCTTATCGTACAAAGGCGTCAAACCATTATAAATTTAATCGGTGGTCGTTTGGGAAATAGATTTAGTTTATAATTGCCGAATATTTCAATGAAAGTGAAGCCACAGAAGATGTTAAGAAAATTAAATTTTATTCATTCAAGGGAAGACATTCCACTAGTTATTAATATCATAATAATTTCTTTGTTTCCAACATTCCCATTTACACTTGCCCTCAACGCCATCTTGAGACTATTCAGAGAGGGTTCTTGAAATTCTTAGTTTGGAGAGAGGATAAAGTGTATTCACAGAGAGGAGTCAATCATAACGAATTATTGAGTCGATTTAATTTAATCTCATTGCAGGGCAGGTGAGAAACTTTATCACTCAAATTTTTGTTCAAATTACTGCACAATAGTATTGATTGTCCTCCTCTCTTGTCCGCTTTGAAGTTTCGTGTTCCTAGGCAAAATTCTCGAATTACAGAATTAGTCGACCTAGAGACTCCGAGGACCAACTTCCAAATACAATCCATCATTTGGTTTATAGAGTCTACATTCAATAGAGTTGCCAATAATTGTGACATTTAATTTGACTCCATAGAATTTATTCTATGGAGTCAAAAAATACTAATCAGGAGTTAGATGAACAAAGAAAATTGACTAAAATGAATTGATTTAGATTTAGTTCTTTGTATTATTTCATTGAATGTAAATAATTGATGAGGCCGATACTTGATGTAAATCGATAAACATAATAAAACAATTGTTAAACTGATTTACACATATATTAAAAAGCATGACGTCGTTTCGATGAGATTCACCTTTTTCAAATACGTGCAGACTCAAAAAGGTGAATCTCATCGAAACGTACGTCATGCAGTATTATTTTTAATATATGTGTAAATCAGTTTAACAATTGTTTTATTTCATTGAATGTTATAATTTAGTTATAAGTTACTATTTTTTTAGCTTAGATTGAGCTCTTTTTTATATCTTTTTCATTTCAATTATTTAGTTATTCATTCAACATTGTTATTATTTTCGTAATTGGGTGTTATACCTGTTGAGAATAAAGAACTTACTATTATTATTATGATAGAGCTAGGCAATTTACTGTATGCATTTAAATTTGCATAAAATATACTATTACTGAATCTAGGAAACCTAAAACTGTCAATATTTCTAGTGCTATAAGCTCCAACATCAATAACATTTGTTACAATGTTCATTATTTTACATGTGTACAATATATTTTTAATTTTGAGTATAAATATAACTGTAGCATAAAGTATACTTCCTTTAACTGATATGACTTCAGAGCATTCTCTCAACTTCAACATTCTTTCGATTGGAGTAACTATATGTTTTAAAAATTGTTTGCATAGTCCTATTCTGCCGTTTTTGTAGCTGTTGAGTTTTTCTTTTCTCAAACCGAATTACATCCAAATAGTATATAATTTATTATTCTCAACATAAGCTTTACTCAATAGAAACTTTGTTTTTCATTTTCCTTTTGTTTATACATCACCATGAAAAAAAATTGCATCAAATTCAACTCTAGAACGTAAAATTGAAACCAAAAAATTTTCAGGTTGAGAACATTGTTTTCTATCTACTCATTCAAAATTCTTGATAATTGATTCAACAGCTATATTCAACAGCTATAAAGACTTTATAATTAGAAAAATCTATAAAAGTTCAACCGCAGTATTCAGTGTTCGGAAAATAATTCGTATTTTATTTAATCGAATCAGTGATCAATGGTATTCCATAATGAAGTCACGGCAAAATAGAAAGCAACCACAATGAACGTTTTTAAGAGAAAACGTTTCATTAACTGCTATAACAGAATATATTCGAGATTTTTGAAAATAAAGAGCAGTTGAAAGAACTTGAGTTTGGGGCCATCATCAGTTTACCAAAATCACCAAAATTTGCAGAATAAAACTATGCGAACAATTCTGGAATGTAATAGATATACTCCAATGGAAAGAATGTTGAATGGCTTAGAACTGATATCAGTTAAACAAAAAATACTCAATGATGCACTTATATTTGTATTTATAATTGAAAATAAATTGTTCTCAAGTAAGAAAAATTATAAAATATTCAGTGTCGGGAACGGTTATATCACTAGAAATGCTGTCAGTTTTCACAAGCAAGTTTGTAGGTTTTCAAAATCTAAAAATGTATATTTTATGCTGGATTCAATACATACAATAAATTGCCAAGCGTTATAAAGCGGTACACAACCACAAGGTTCTTTAGCTTAAATTAGCTGACTTCATTTTAGACAATATTAAATGATAATAAGATTAATTTTGATTGAAATGTTGTTTTCTTACATATATATTTTTGTTATAGCTGCTGCTAAATAAATATTATTTTCATTATTATATTATATTCTTTCATACATTTCACTATTTCAACCCCATGTCTTACAAAATCTTCGGAAATTATAAAATATACTTATATGAAGATTTTCACATTTGTCTCTCCCTGTCTCTATCAGCTTCAGAAATTCTTTGAAAAATCTTCTCTATAAAAATTTCAGAGAATTACTGAAATTATTTCATATTTTTCAAATCCATTCTACTAGCCTCGAAATTTCAATGAAAGGTTGTTATATTTATTGTATCAAAATAATAATAATTATTATTACAAAAGGCTCTTCATCAATTTCAAAAAATCCTCGGAGAAGTTAAGCATAATCAAGTTAACATTCACAAAAATGCAACATATATTACAATATGAACAATAACTAGCAGTAGACAACAATAAAATCAAAGTTACAACTAGAAATTGAAAATTATAATCCTATAACTAGAAATGAAAAATTTATATTAAAAAATTGAATGACCACAGAAAGTTAAAATCAAGACAAAAAATTATTATAATTGAAGCATCATAATTACAAAAAGTAATATTGATGATTTACAATCAATAAAAATAATTAAAATGGTTTGAATGACAAGAAAACACTCGCTAAGGTAGTAGCAAGCATGTTTTCAAAAATCTCTCAAAGCTCTGCAAACATTCACTTCTGATGTCAGAATATGAAAAGAAAATTAATTTAATCACGTTGCAAAAATCAAACTTCATAGTTTTGGGTACAAGTAAAACCACGAATTCCTTTAATACTATAATATACTTAATATTATTAAACAATAGAAATACAATAATATACTTAATCGTATTAAAGGTGGTCGTGGTAAAACCCTTGAAACCAAAACAAAAATGAGGATATAACTATAAAGATTAATGAACAAAAAAATAGAAGTGTAGAAACAGTAAAATGTTTAGGCATTATGTTAGACGAAAAATTGAGTTTCAATGATCATTTTGATTATATATCATCTAAAATCTCTGAAAAAATCGATTTTTTCAACGGAATAGGAGAAAATCTGTCAACATATATGAAATTATTGTTGTTCAAATCAATAATAATGCCACATTTTGAATATTCCTCCACTTTGTTATTTGGTTTGACTGAAGAAATAATTCAACAATCACCAAAGTTACAGAATAGAGCCATTCGAACAATTTCAAAGTGCAACAGGTATATCCCTGTTAAAATTATGCTGGACTCTTTGGACTAATGTCTGTTAAACAAAGAATATTCTTTGCTTCTATATATTCATATTAAGAAACAAAAATAAGTTGTTTCCATGTAATGTAATGAAAAATTTTACATATGTCAGTCTAAAAATACTGATAGTTTTTATATCCAAAGTTGTAAGCTCTCTAAATCTAAAAATAGCACATACTATTACGTATTTTAGACATTCAATAATTAACCAAGCATATTGAAAACTAGTACTAGTATAAAGATATTTAAGCGTGATCTAAGAAGGTAAATTTTAAATGATGAGATAGGTATGCCATTCAAAATTGACAGTTCGAAATATGTAAATTTTTTGTTTAGCTTCAGCTAAGTAAATATTATTATTATTATTAAAAGAATATACCTATGCAGTGCTATACGAGAAGCATCTCTCAAATGATTTTTTTCTGTGTTTGGATACCACGAAAAGATTTGTTTTTCTGATAGTTTGATTATGAACCTGTGAGAAAAACCTAAGCTCATGGAAAATATAAGCAGGGCTTTTCCGCTTCAAAATCTTATGTATCATGATGCAATTTACGTTTTTAAACGTATTAAATCAATTCAATTCCTTTAAGCGATGGGAGACATGATCCTATCCCTTCAGAGAAAATTAATCTCATACAAGAATTTCGAATTTTGGAACTCTTGCTGAGGAATTGGAATCTAAGCATGGCTCTTATACTATATTCATTTATCAAGAAGGAAATATGGGTAACTTTGTTAGAGCATTTTCGAATATCTAATCATTTTGCCTCAATAGAAACTGATTAAAGTTGTTATCCACTATCTTTCGATATTTCAATTATGTTCATACCCTTAATGAAATGTAACTTCCACTTCCTTGTTATATTCAAGTCTAACTGTAGTTTTTACTTCATTCGCGAGTTTGTCTTATATAGATATCACGGTTGAACGCAAGTAATGAGCCATTTCACAAAACCTGTTCCATCAACCATTCAAATAGACCGTATTATTGAATTATAAGCCGTAAATCAATTCAATTAAATGAGATACTGATGAATATATGCATCAGTATACGTGACTGACATTGAAATATATTGGAATCATCTATAAAATTCATTTCGATATTTGATGATTAGTAATTTGATAGAAATCTGGAATCATGTTTTAAAAATCAATTAATAATGAATGGATGATAAAACTTACAACATGAGTGCCTGAAAAATCAAAGAAATGAATTAGTTTTATATAGTAAATCAAAAGTACTGCCAATAAAGAAACGTAGTTTGAAATAATTCGAGAAAAAAGCGGGTAAATAGATACATATAAATTCAGTACCAATACACTTCATCTATTTAACTTCTATTCAAAAACTAATTTTTTTTTGAGACATTTGGAAGAAAAAATTTCAATCAAAATTACTTCAATTTGATTAAAATTTTCCAGAATTGCATTGATTTTTCGATTCCAATACTGTTTTATTGATTGAATTTGTTGTTTTTTAAATTTGTTTCTCACCTATTTTTTTGTTATGTCTCTCTTTTTTTCAAATGTTATATTTGTTATCTTTATTGCTCTATTTTTTTTAGAATTAGTCCTTTCAGTTTAACTTATTTTTCTTCGTTTTAATTTTTAGGTTTGCCTTCTTCATACAATGTTGTTAACCTCTCAATTTGTACTTTATATATTTTTTATTTGAGTCGTTTATTGTTTTGTACTCAGGAGAAAAATATATAAGAAAAACCATCAAATGAAGAACAAAGGTATTGTATTCAATACGAAATAAATTATTATGTATATAATTTCAGATATAGTTTCTAATAGCTACACTTCTTCTATCAATGACAATCTTCCAGGTCAATTACATCGTCCTTAAATATTGCGGTTCAAAATATTTGTTCAGGAACTTCTGCTAAAATGCGTTCTTCTAACATTTACCGATAGCTTAGACAAAATAAAGTGAGAACCAATCAAGTACTTCACAACTATGAAATGAGAGTTAAATGAAAAACTTCCAACCACATAAATGAAATAACATGTTGAAAGTACAGGACACGTACGACGTATATTTGCTTTTACTCTGCTCGTCTTTTTTGCATTTTTCTTTTGAATCTATATAAACAAGGTTTTTTTTCCTGTCCATTCAATAACTGCCGATTGGACACGTCTGAATTGCGAATTATCCGAGAATTGTGGAACCCAAATTTAGAATATCCAGTCATATACATTAAAAATTATGTTGAAATTCTTGGAATATTCAATCCAGTATGAAGTTTGATACTTGAATGATGAATTTATATTTCTTTTGAAGAAGAAATTACTATTAATAATAATAATAATACATTTAATCCCAACAAATATACATCCAATTACAGAGAAAAAATAACAAATTGTACACAAATAATAATAAATAAGAAAAACTGAACAAAAAAAGCAAAAAAAGAGAGTAGGTATAGCGAATATATACAACGAAAAAATTGATTTAAAATAAATTGAAATAGTATTGAACAATAACCAGATAACTAAAAATAAAATGAAATATTGTCCATTACAAAGTTACGTATGGTTAGCAGAAGTTGACCATATAATAACGAAATATGTTTAATTAAACTGATTGCAATAAAACTATCTATTAAACAAATGAAACAACTGAAATTAAAATAATATTTATAACTAAGTTATATTTAGACAACAGAAGTTCAGAAAAATATCACGACACCCCATTGCGCTGTTCTGAGTGGCATGCCAAGATAACTGATAGCAGCAGATGAAAATAGATATCACATAGACCGCAACAACCATCATAAAGATTACATATAGGTACAGTTTATAGGAGAACGTGAAATAACATTGGATCTGCTGTAAGTGACATAAAATGTATTATTCGCCTCGACCAGGCCTTGGTACGCGAATATTTATTTTGCTGAGAAGAAATGGTGAGTCAATCGAATTGTGCAAAATTTTGAAGAGAAACGTTAGGCCGAACCGTTCGCGCCTCCACTTCAATAATTCAACTCCCAAACTATCGGTTAGGAAGGAATGGTCGAAGCCTCTAGAAGGATATTGCCCATAACATCTGAAGTACTTATACTTCAAACATTTCCTCTGAACTGCCTCCAAGTCGACAATAGAATTAATGTACACAGGAGACCAAATTATAGACGCATATTCCAGTTTACTGCTAATGAAGGAGTAGTATAGCGTTTTCATTGTGCCAAGATTAACAAAGCTATTCAGCAAAATATATTGAAACAGAAAAATGCCTAAGACATACACGTAATCTCACAATTAAATATTAACCTTCAAACGAGATACTTAATCCATATATTTCGCTATAAAGTTTCTATAATATTTCTTCTTTTCATTTCTCAACTTATTCCAGTTTATTTATTTATAACATTAACATTTATATGATTCAAAATTCATTGATAATCTTATAAATGAATAAACTCGATTAAACTTATTAATCCAGCATTTGATAAAAAAGTAGTACTTCAAAACGTCGTCATGAGTATTTTATATTAAATTATAAGAAAATTCTAAATATTGTTTTATTATTAACAATTCATTCAAATAAAACAAGAGTCGATGGTCCAGAATAAACTACCTCATCTTTACATACCTACAAAATATTGAATAACAGGAATTGAGTCGTATTTTGTTCAATTTTGGGATCGGAGTGAACACTACTGATTGACCAATTTCCTAAAATTTGATTGAATGAATTCGTATGATAACCTAAAGATGAAATACTCATATCTTTTTCTAATTCAAATTAGTGGTCTGTATATGAAATTGGATTAAAGCAAAAAACATTTCATGACCACAGGTAGAAATGTGCTATGGGAACTGTTAAGTCGTGATGTACATTTCTTCTTTGGCGAAAAAGAATTTAACGATGTAAACATGAACATGTTCGTGACAATAATTGACAACAGATTTAGGGATAATTTCCTGAATAGTGTTATTTTCCACAGAAAGAAGAAGGGGTCAAAGACATAAACAGTTCTAACCGATAAAGCTTTCATCCACGTCAGAGTTTTCCATATTATAAATCGCAACTTAGGTTGTTTGATTCAATTCCGAAATATAACCTCAAAATTTGAAAATAAATGAATGAAAGCACATTAATTATACTTGTTAGACAATGAAGTCAAATCATACAAAGACGATGAGTCTCCCAGATAAAAAAGAAGAGGTTAAACAAACTCACCAAAACAATTGACATATTCTTTTTACGTATCCTTCTTCCTGGTTAATCTAACCAACTTAATTTTCTTCGGATATATTTGGTTCAATACACAATGGCAAAAACACTCTTTTGATTACCGACCTATACCCAGAAAGCGAATATCCAGGAAAATAAAATAATAAACGGTTAAATTCAAAATCTTATTTCTGTATATTTTCGAGTATTCCTATCAATATTCATTTCATACGTAAAATCACTCAACCCTAGAAAACATATTTTTTGAAATATTTCTCAGTAGTAATGGTTATGGTAGGTTAGGTAAGTCCAGTTTACGTTAGGTTAGATTAATTTAGGTTAGGTTTTGATGGGTTAGGTTTTGTTAGGTTAGGTTTGTATAGGTTATGTTACATTAGATTAGGTTTAGGTTACATTAGATTTAGGTTAGGTTTTGTTAGGTTAGGTTTTCTTTGGTTATGTTATATTAGGTTAGGTTGGGGTTGATTAGATTCTGGTTGGACTTGGTTAAGTTTCGTTGTCCCAGAAATATAAACATAGGTTTGGCTCAAGTGACAGAAAAGGGGACATCCTCATTATAAATGAGGGTAGAGCAAGGAGTATCTGTTTGCAGATCTTTACTTCTCTTGAAAAAAAGGTTAGCTTTGTTTAATTTAGGTTAAGTTAAGATAGGTTAGGTTAGGTTAGGTTAAATCAGTTTCTGGTAGTAAAAAAATTTAAATGAATTGAATATGATCAATAACACTCTAAGAAAAGGAAGTAGATTTAATTTTTTTCAGATTAGATAAAGTGTCAAAGGGGACAGGGTTCACACAACACATCCTGAGATTATGGAACATGAACTTCTCTATCAAAACACTATGAAAAATATTTTTAATATATCTTTCGCTATTAGAAGAAATTGTACATGAAGGAATAATTTCACTAATGAGGTAATAACAGGAACAAACATTAATACAAACATAAATTGAACTAGGTACCTTTCAAAATTAATTTACGATTAGATTCATTTTAAACTAAACGTTACAATAAAAAATATAATTTTCATTAGGAAGGGAGAAATCTCCAAAAACCTTAATAACACATTTTAATGACTGCAATGAAAAAAGTAGTATCCGAAAGTTGATAGGCATTAAATCAGTTAAATGTGAAGTGAAATACATAAAGTATCCTTCACTTTATCAATACTTCTGAACCTAAAAAGTGAATTTGTCGAAAAACTGGCACACATTTCATTCTGTTCCCATTTCCTACCAATTTTCTTGAATCCGGGTGCCTCTGCACAACTCTTATGGCCTAGAACTGCCTAACAAAGAAAGGTGAATTCACTCGAATGCAAAGAATGTTCATTATTTTAAGAACTACGCTGAGAAGGTCGATCTCCGAAATTTATTACCAGATAATCAGTTTAGAATGCGATTATTATAATAGTTTTTATAATTTCCAGAGAATCTTCAATTTCGTTATACGTACCAATCGTAATAGAAATATCAAATTGAATTACTTTAATTCGAGTACAGTTAGGTTGACCAAAAATGATGTTCGACAGGTTATATAAAGAAGAGAGCTCGAGGAGCTTTTATATTGATGATTTTCTTGTGAATTCTCACGTTGTAATCTAAATAGAATCAATAATTTGAGGCCACACAACATTGAGAGTAGTTCTTAGAATTTTTCTAAATTAATAATTGAAATCGATATTCATTGAGATTTAACACTCAAAAGAACATTTCGAATTGTAACGAATAATTAAAAATTCTTGGCTCAATTCCACCAAATTGTTTAGTACACTCAACAAACGTTTCGAGTTTCGAGTCAATAACTCCCATCAGGAATTTAATAGAACTCCATATTCAACACACTCTAATACATCTTAGAACAACTTTATGAGTTAAATACAAGTGAGAGCTCTATTAAAATTTCAAAGATGTGTTAGTAGTGTCGAATAATTGGAGAATTTTGGGGAATTATTTTGTATTATACGTGGGTGGAGATAAAAGTTTCCAGCCTGGCCAAGAGATGCCGCTACTAGTTGTACATTTTGAGCGGCGTCCTACAGTACCATTCCTTTTGAGCTGTATGTAGAGTTTCAGCCCAATCGCTACGTTAGTTTGCGTTTGAGAGCACATTTGAGAGCTCGAATACTTCTAGTTGAAAGGTTCTACACCGAAACAAATAAAGGAAGAGATGGATTCAACACTAAGAGACTCCTTTCAATCATATTCATATATTAAGCAGTGGTTTTCTGAATTCAAAATGAGTCGTGTAAGCACCTCTAACGAGCCTCGCTCAGGACGGACCGTTGAGGTCAGAACTTCAGAAATGACTGATAAAATCCATCAAATAGTATTGAAAGATCGCAGATTGAAAGTTTATGAGATAGCTAAGACCTGTTGGATGTGAACTGAAATTGTGCAAAATATTTTGCACAACCATTTGAGCATGGAAAAGCTGTGTGCAAGATGGGTGATGCGTTTGCTAACGCTCGACTAAAAACTGATTCGCAAAAACATATCTACCGAAAATGTGGCGCTGTATGGGCGTAAACTAAACGAATTTTTGAATCGATTCATAACTGTTGATGAGACTTGGGTTCACCACTACACTCCTGAAAATAAAGAACAGTTAAACAGTAGGTTGGAAAGGAGGAACCAACTCCAAAGAAGGCAAAAACAATTTTATCGGCCAACAAGATTATGGCTACTGTTTTTTGGGATGCGAGAGGAATTAGATACATTGATGATATTGAAAGGGTAATACCATCATTGGTCAATATTACTCAGACTTATTGCATCGTTTGAAGGACGAGGTGCCAATCAAAAGATCTCATTTGGCGAAGAAAAACAATTTTGTTTCATGACGATCACGCACCAGCGCATTCGTCGATTGTTGCCATGTTCAATATCCACGAATTGAAATTGGAATTGATAAAGCATCCTCCCTACTCTCCAGACTTAGCCCCCAGCGACTATTACCTGTTTCCTAACCTCAAAAAATGGCTTGGCGGTAAAAGATTCGAGAACAACTGAGAAGTTATCGAAACTATAAATCAGTATTGAGAGGAGCTTCACGAATCAACGTTTAAAACTGGTAAAACTAAATTAGAACACCGTTATGAGAAATGTATCAGTGTTGGTGGAGACTATGTTGAAAAATAAAGCAAACAAAAATTTTTCAAAACATCGTATTTTTGTCAGGCTGAAAAAACCCATTTTTCTTCGCACCCTCGTACAATAGTTTCTTGTTCACATTCCATTTATGAGTTCTTATACAAATATATTCCTAGTGGACGAATTGATCTCAATTGTCAATAGAGTACGTACATTTTCTTACTTTTATGAAGAAAAGGTAGATTCAATAAATACAATATGAAAACATAAAATGTTATAGTTGAATTATTGCATAGAGCTGAAATGAGATCAATATTATTCTGTGGCAAAACATAACTTACGGCATTTCCGTCGTAATATTATTCTCATTTGTTTTTCTAACCTACACAAGGCCAAATGCATTTCCTTAATAAATGATGTCACAATTTCCTTACCGCATAATTATTATTAGAAAGTTCTCTTTTATTGGGAAAAAATTCAGGTTCCCATAAATGATAAGAAAAGAGTTTCGTCTTCAAATTCTTTGAATTCTAATTAAAATACTTCACTCAATTATGAGTATATAATAGCTTATATGAACAGATGTTCTCATAGTATTAAGATAAATATATTTGTTTATATCTATTTCTAATATTAGCTAAGATATATGCATATAAGGTTATAAAAATATTACTCTTCATATCTATATGAACAGCATTCTGATAAACATAAGTCACAAATTGTGTATGGAAAACTAATGACTGGGGTGTGTATAAATTAATACAAAATAAAAAGTACGATATTTATGTATAACACATATTAAAAAAGTATTGGCATTGATAATATTGTTAATCATTTAAGAAGTATTGATTTAAATACGGTGCATTGATTCATAGATAAAAACTATCAACGTAGCATAACCCATAACTGGTTTTTACTAGATCAATGTCATACCGGTAATTTTCGATTGGTTAATGGGACTAAGCCCGTCTAGATTCTAGACCGAAACTACAAATCAGGCGCAGAAAATATGAAAACATTACTAAGATATTCATACGGTACCTACCAGACTTTTTTCATAATGAATCACTTCATGTCTTTCGAATAATATTTCTATAAAACTATGTCAGGCTGCTTTAGAGACTTGTCAGATTCTTAGAATTGCACGATAAATACTTGGCAAAATCCTTTGATGCTACTTTTTGTGCATATTGTGTCAATGAGTGAAAAAAGTTCATATAACTGTTATTATTATTGTTTTGGTAATTGGTATCTAATATTGGTAAATAATATGATATTCTGAGGCACTGAAATGGAATATTAAATGAAATATTCCGTTGATATTCAAGTACAAAGTCCGCTATGTTACATAAAAATTAATTCATATTGAAATTACGAAAAAAAATTAAATCTTCATCCAAAAATTCTTCTAAAAACTCCTTAGAAGATATATTGATAATGTAAGAATTTTGAGCTTAGTTGTATCTAAAGTCTTCAATAATCATCAGTTATTAGTTAAGGAACGTCTTTTTCTCATAACATGACTGGCAAAAATGTGATAGGTTCAAAGAAATCCGAAACAGAAAATCTATGAAAAAAAATCACCTTTTTCAATCCTAGTTAAAATATGCTGAATAGAGCTCATATTTTTATCGGTATTTGTTTAGTTGAAGGACTAAACTAAGAAGAATCTCGCATAATTCAGGTGTCTCTGGTTCGAATACTTTGACAAATATTCACGTATGTATTTTCAATTTTTAAAATGACAAGTTTGTTATAATAAAAAGAGTTTATTTTGAATTAAAATCCAAAAACAAGGTCAATAAGTTACTGAGACAATATTTCATGGAAAACTCCTCTACGTGAGGGGATTATCAATGTATACCAGGAACTGCAGGGGGCCTAGGATTGTGCCGTGTGGTACACCCCGAGTATTTAGCCTATCTGTAATTCTATCACCATTTATTACTACACATAACCCATGAAAACGATGTTGAAGTGTTCATTCTATGATATAAGCAGTTTTGAAGTGAATTGAGATCAGCATTTTTAATTGATTATATTTGTTGACAATATACATACGGAGGTTGAGTTGGGAATTCAATAGCATTGTTGTCATATTATAATTCATAATTCCTTTGAATATATTAGTCTGCCTGAAGAATTGTTTCATAAACTTAAATGAGCAGTAATACAACATTTTTTCCAACTATTTTAAACAAATGACACAGAGGTTTCGCTTATCTCTTGGTGAAATATTATGTAACCAAAAATGCATTAAAAATTAACACACTTGACTTAAGTTTCACTGAATATATTAAAAACTCTACGTTTGTTTCGGGTGGTTAAGCCATTATCAAGAGTATAAAATGTTATTAGTAATATTGTATACTCTTGACAATATTATTAGTAATATTGTATACCCTTGACAATATTATTAGTAATATTGTGTACCCTTGACAATATTATTAGTAATATTGTATACTCTTGATAATGGGTTAACCACTCGAACCATATGTAGAATTTTTAATATATTCAGTGAAACTTAAGTGTGGTAATTTTTCATTAATCGATTGAGCTGATAGTTGATGAAAATATAAATATATAATTTAAATAAAACTGAGTAGTTTTTCGATTTTCACTATAATTAATTCAAAAACATGACAATGTCGTTTCGCCAACACAGTGGATTCATCAGATGTTGATGATAAACAGTTTTTCATCAACATCTGATGAAGCCACTGTGTTGGCGAAACGATATTGTCATATTTTTTAATTAATTATAGTGAACATCGAAAAACTACTTAGTTTCATTTAAATCATTCATTTAAATTGTGTTAATTTTTAATTTATTGTTGTTATTTTAAACAAGTTTGAGAATGTTAAAGATCAAATCTTTACATCGAAAAACCTATCACAAAATGGGATATGTATTGTTTTAAGTAAAGTTTCTATTAATTCAAAGTTTTTAGTTGACTTAATTGGTTAGATGTAACATCATCATTTTAATGAAAAGTTGTGTAAAAATGTTGAGTACACAAAATGCACCCTCTCCTAAATGATATTCCAATAATAATTCTTCATTATATTTTTTCACGCTACATATGAATAAATTATATTAAGATTCAGAAAAAAGCATTAATCAGAACAGAGCTTAATTGTCTTTCAAATAAGGATTGGTGAACTTTTATAGTTTTAAAAAAAAATTCGAATAACTCTTTTGAATTTCAAATTCTTTACGAAAGTTTGAAATTCAAAAGAGTTATTATTGAAAGTTTAAATTTCAATTATTCATTCATTTTATTTATTTATTTATTTATTCAACAATATTATATAAATAATAAGAAGAAAAATTAGGAATATTTTGAAAAACTCAAAGTTTCCATTGAAATATATCAAAGTGAATATTTTCATAAATAAACAAATTACGTAAATTTTGACATACCCGTCAACAATAGATCCGTGCATTGATAAATCCTCATGAAACACATAAATCACATAACTGTTAGAAACTCAAAAGAAAAACACTTGAAACCCGAACGCTACACCAAGAAAAACATATATTGTCATTCAAAACCAAAACAATATTCATACAAATCCTATTTGCACAACCCGATGGCACCAATAGCGTCGGTTCTTCAGCTTCCGCGTCGTTAGGTACGACTAAAAGCCATAACCAGGTCTGGGTCTCCGATTGCCCAGCGTAGCTGTCGCCTTCTTGCAAAAAGAGAAAGGTTGGTACTGACGTTAATCGTTAAATGAACAGAATAAAACAGATTTATCAGTTGGTAAAGCTACAGGATCAATTTGATTGCATCATAAACACACATTAAACAATAATTATTATATCAGTTCACGCCTTGTAATTATTCAGACAATATGCCGTTTAAAATGTAACGAGAACACTTTACGATGGTTTTTGCAGACTTGGCAGTCTGAAGATGACATTGTAAAGGAGAAACGTACGTCACAGTTGTCGAATAAAAGTGTGTTAATCTAGAAAACAGTGTTTTATTTACCATTTTATTTTTAAGTGGATTTTTGGGGAATAAATTTTATCCCCAAGTAAAGCATCATTTCTTTTTCAATACTTCTAAAATTTTAACTTTAGACCTCCTTAACTTATTTAAGTAGAGTATGAAATTTTTCAACTTTCAAAAACCTTCAATTCTTTCTAATGTTTCAAGACTTTTCTTCCATTTCTCAAAAAAAAAGATTACGTTATGTAAATTAATATATAGTTAAAGATAGTTGTTGTTATGTCCAAAAATATACTTAAATGAAACGTATCAACAGATAAAGTCAAAAGATTCAGTACTTGAAAATTTTTTACTGCAAATTTTCTATGGAATCACCAAAGAATTTTTCGAAAAAAGTTTTCGAGTAAAGTGATAATAAAAAACGTTTAAGAAGTAATAGCAGCTCACTAGATTTTCTATGTGATACATTTTTTCATCTCTTAGTACATGCCCTTGGATTTTTAGTTGAAAAGTTTCTAACTAAAACATGAAATTTTATAAAAATTCACAATTTTATGAAATTGCTCATGTTTTTCCTCCAATTTAGTTGAGAAAAATGATAGGGGTTGTTCAATTCAATCCCATCTACTTTTTACTCAAAATAGTAATACTTCAAGAATTTTTCATAATTTTATCTTCTTTTGCTCTTAAGAGAAAGAATGAAAACATTATTGTTTCACCATATTTTGTAGCGCCACATTTTCTGATGACTAAAATAAAACAAACTACCATGCGTTTCTACCAAGGAATCTCTCTTTCAATTTTTCGCATTTGTTTTGAGACAACCTGTAGATCTCACTATCTACAAAGTGTACGATTTGACCGACGTCAAATACCTTAAGGGTCTAATCTTGGATTTCTGTTATTTATTCTGTTCGTAAATGATCTGATGGATAATATTCACTCTCCGCATTTGATGGTCGCGGATGATTTGAAACTATATCATGAAATTAGATCACAAGACAACTGTGTTCAACTTCTGCTAATATTTCATTAAATTCTATTATTTAGTTAATATTTTAGTTTTTTTAGATTAGATTGAGCTGTTTGTTATATTTATTCCATCTTATTTATTTAGCTATTAGGAACATGATGTTATTATTTTCTCTAATTGGGTATTATACCTACCTTTTGAAAATAATATATAATAAATAACTTACTTTTATTATTATCTCAATGCAGTTGTTGGAATAATTCAATTGAAATTGCACCTGCAAAGAAATAATCTGAGACATTGAATCGATCATTTAGTTGAATTGTTTTCGTAATTCTAAATAGATGTGAAATTCTCGTAAAACAAACTAGAGAACTCGATAAAATTCAAAGTAATCTTTCGAGTTAACTGTGCGGAAAATATTGCTTACAATAGTTTAATGACCGCATTACTTTTTAACGCATTCTATGCGGATAAATAATAAAAATAATTTCTTGATTACATGAACGAAATAATAAGCGAAGTGAGTGTAAATATTTCAGAAAATGCATCGGTATTTTTCAAAATTTTAATGATAGAAAATAATTTCTGAATATTATAATTATCAGAAAATAATTATGGCATTTCCTTAGTAGTTTCTTACTTCATTGCTGGTATAAAATTAGATTTAATAAGTGTTCATTATATTTTGTATTAAAATTAAGTAATACATTATTTTCGTTTCTAGGTACTTAAATTAGTAGGTCATAGTGCATTCTAGAGTTCTTCACGAAAGCATTAAAATGAGGTAAGATCTTGGATAAGTATCATATTGTCCGATAGGTGTCCTCTTTAATTACATAAACGAACAGTAAACATAATTCTTTGAGAATTTCGAGTATAAAGTTTAAGTTAATTTTATATAAATTAGAAATCTTGATTAAATTGTGCTCCGTTGATGAATAAAAATCAATAATATTCATGATTTATTTCTGAATATATTACAAACTTCAGTTTCTGTATTTCCTTCTTCAACATTTTAGTTCTGTCATAACAAACTCTCTATCTTCATGCATCAGTACTTCTTGCTATATCGCACAGGTGACTCTGTCTTGAGTGATCCAACTTCATACATATTCTTTAGTAATGAATAATGGTTTTTTCATTTACTGTTCTAGTTTAAAATTAACTACATAAATCATTCAATAATGTATGATCTATTGTTTGTCCGTAATATTTACGACGTGTCTAATGTGCAATATATAAGTTCATATACTATTAAAATTTCGCAACTGCAGTCATAATTTATTATTCTTAAAAATGCGCTTGATGTAATACTGCAATTGAATGTGTGTGAACGAGAATTTTTATGCTAGACTTAATAATTTAATTGCTTCTAATGAATATAAATGACCAACACAACTCTTAGCAAGTATAATTGGTAATTAGGTTATTTGAATATGTTAACTATGAATAATTGATAATTTTTAAGAAAACAGATTATTTCGTGAGACGTTGCTAACCGAAACAAAATTAAGTCACAATAGTAATATAAACAATTTTTACTGAATAATGTTTATTCATTCAAAAAAATTTCATCAGATTTCCATAACGAAAATTGAAATGAACTATTTTTGGCTACTTATAAATAAAATCGAACACTCCAGAGTAAAACGATGAGTCGAAATATACAGCGATCATCATTTAGTGATAGCAAAAGTAATAACCATTCAATTAATGTGAAAAACAACTAAGGAAATTAAATAAATACAAAATGTATAGATGTACAAACTGCTAGAAAGACATTGCATATCAATAAGGTTAGAAACTGTAAGACTTTTCAAAACAGAATGGAATTGGTGTTGCGGATTTGAATCTGTTGTCCAATTAACATTATTAGATTGTAGATTGAGAATGCAATAAACTTCTGAAAAGTTTAGTGGTGTAAATGATTCTTTGTTTCACATAATCAGGTTTCTTCATTACCAAGCGCGGATTCTTCATCACAAAAGCAGTAACCTGTTAACTAAGGTATCAAGTTCAGAAAGTGTTTGCTAGATGGCGATGCTATAAATTTTCGAATAACCTGAAATATATTTGAATTCCATTACATATTCGGTATTCTTCTCCTAAAAGTAAATCCCATTGAACCGATAAATTCAACTACCTACATTGACAATTTAATTTCAGCTGGTATGATAGCAACGTGCGACTTATGATTAAAACAGAAATTGAACTTGCTTTTGTTATATTCACGTTGCCATATGATAAATAATTAACCACAGAAAATTTGTTCGAGATTATTTAAGTTCAATATTAAATATTCTGAGTTTCCTTGTCACCTGTCATTTTAGTAATGTAGAATGGGAGATCGCGGATGCGCCATATTCTTCAAGTTTTAGGCGAATCTGAATAATTAATAATGTTTATCACTGACACAACATGAGTAATCACTGTCAGATTTACTCAATTAGTGGGTTTCAGTCAAGGATAATTCATCATGGTCTATATGAAACCTTAATTAGCTTGGTAAAAGTGGCACATGAAAAATTAATAAAGATATGGTATTTTCGCAATCTTAGCTTGAAATTGAGACTTTTCACGAAATATCAATTTTAGCTTTTTCCACATTCATGCTTAGTGCATCAATGTTGGTTGATTAAAGTTTGATAGGTTTTGAGATCAATAACATATACTCTATAATATCCATTCATTCCTCAAAGAGTTTTTCTATAAAATGTTTAAATGCATAGCTGTTTGGATGTTTCGGGCAGCAAACACATATTCAAGACTTGGTAGTTCGAAAGTTATATTGAATGTAGTAAATTTTAAGGAACAAAGTCTTCTCTTCCTAATCAAATATTTCAGTTAATACTTATTCTTTGAGATAAGAATAATTCAAAACAGGTATTGAATATAACGTTTCAGTTATATTGAAGAAGTGAACTTCATATTATACGAATTGTACAATTATTTCTTCAGTGTTTAAGATGTTATTGATTTTATATCATCTTGCTTTATATTATGGTATTGGAAAGTTATTAGACTTCCTGCAGTTTTCAGTATGTTAATAGCATAAATCATTATACTAACGTGGATGTCTCGATAAATCTAAATTCTGAAGCCGATATATCTACGACTCATTTAAATATCTCTTCTTTGTTTTGAATACGTAATGACGCAGCACGATATCTCACTCTAAGGACCTCTTAATTTAAACCAATCAATACTAGTGTCACTACTGAAGTTTTAGGTTATGTGATGTGTCATGTTAATACAAGGTTGCCACTTTTAGGTCTTGCCTTTTCCTGCCCTTAAGCTACCTTTTATTTCAAGAGTTTTATATAATATAATACTTTAACATACACATCTGAACTTAATTTACAGTCAATAATTAAAACTACGTTGTTCTATGCCAGAAAATAAAATAAGGGGTTGAAAGAGTTTTTACATGAATCAAACAAATATATCCAAATGAAATAAATCTTCCTATATCTGGCAATGTTGCACGGCGTTCGATTGTTCTCCAACACACGTACTTTTTTCAAATGTGCTTGCCCAGATACCGGTCCTTAGAGAAAGATAGCACTTATAGGTTCTACATGTAAATAAGGTAAAGAGATAGAAAAAGGCACGTTTTCATGTTGGCTTCATAGTCCATTCAACAATTTTTCTACCATCGATGTATCCATTTGTATATATGATCTAGGGTTAATAGTAATTTATTTGATAATTTTCCTGGCGAAGAGACACATAAATGAGGCCAAAACTTGAGCAAGAAATAGAGTCTTCTTTATTTCCACATGACTGCAATTCTGCCATATATTCTTTATACTATAGTCCTGCATTAAATATGAAACGTTCAGAATATTCATTACAATGCTTGAAAGAACTTTCGAATGCTAAATTTACACAAAAAAAATGAGAGCTACCCTAAAATGATGAAACGAAGGGATTTTTTTTGAAAACTTTTCATTCTTCTTACTGTTATTTCATTTAATTTTACTGTTAATAGAGAACATATGCTCACAAATTGACGTTGCTTCACGTTTTTTGTATTAACGTATTATTATATTATATTTATATTTTTGAAATTGAAATGATTAATGAAACATCGTTTCTTAGTTTTAGACATTTATATTAAACAATTTGGACTTCTTCTTATGGAATTTTTGGTCAATGCAAAGAAGCCATCCTAATGATGAGTCATACGTCAAAAAAATTGTCTATAAATCTAGAAAAAATTTTTTAAAATTTTTGAATTGGAATTAAATCAGGTAACGATCGTTAACACTCAAAAGCTTATATTTTTTATACCAAAAGGTGAAATATTTTCACAAACTTCCAAGTGAATAAAACGGAGGAAATAGAGTAACAGTGTTGTTCTGCAATTTACCGGACAGAGAGATAATGGCATCTATGTATGTGCTCATAAAACTGCTAGACATGAGGAAGATATAAATCGGGCCGCTGACTTTAACAGTCCCCTAACTTTATAACTAATACTATTATATAGGCCATAAAGTAAAGCTCTGTGCGCTTTTCAGAAAAATAAAATACATAAAAACTGACATTATCTACTGTAGTGGCGAGTTATTATACATTAATTTCCTATATAATCGAAACCTAGAGCATACATTGTGTCTGACTACCGTATTTTGTAGCTCCGTTAGAGTTGTTTTGATCTCTTCGAGCAATATGTCAATCTTCTGTTCTCGGTTTTCCAGCTCTTGTTTCAGCTGTTATTATCAATTACCTGTTGACTTGCAATAATTTCAGAGCTTGCACGACTTTTGGATTTAACACCTTACTTACATTCCATTACTGGAAACTCGTAGAAAATATTTAGCAATTATGTTTCTGTACAAATTGATCACATTTTTTGATTGTTCTTTTCGTTTTTTGCTTGTAAATTTCTGTGTTCCGAGATGTCATTAACATCAAAAGCCGAAATACATATAACATTCCACAACGTCACCAGAAACATATAAGTTTCTTAGATATAAGATTTTCTTGTAGTTTTATGGCTGAGCTTCGATTATAGTGGACCCACAGAGTATTATCATTCATGAGTATTGTTTGTAAATGTTTATTTCTGTTTCTAGTCGAATTCTACATAAGTACTTCCACTTGATAGAAACACAAAACGCACTGTTTCGTTCTACAAGAAACTCATCAGGTGTGTCATCGTCGAACAAGGCAATCACTTCAATCTACAACCACCTTCTCATAGCCAAGTAAATGAGTGCTTCCCAAATCCATCTGTAAAAATCAATAAGAAATATCTTTGAGATCGTAAAAACACAAAACACATGGAAAAAATGTTCAAAATTGTAGAGGCAATGACAGACAACTGTTGAGTTTTTTGTGGAGCAAAGCAGTAGGTAAGTCTTGTGCTTTCAGAAAGTGTGAATCTTTATATTCTGCGACATTTATCCCTTAAACAACGAAGTACTATTCTACTCTGCTCTACCTTCATAGAGCAGAAAAGTTAGGTAGTGAATAACTAGAAGATTGAATCATTGTATACAGCCTGAGGGATATCATTATAACTTTACACATACTTTGTGATAGGTAGTGAAAATGTTTTTACTCTAGCAATCTTTATGTTCCATGTATCTAACGAACAAAGATGTACTTCAACTCACTCATATTTCAACTGCTGAATTAATCAAAACAAAGAATCACGTCATTGTAGCTAGAACAGTCAAAATTCTTTTGTATGTATATTGTTGAATTTATGAAATCGGATAGCACAACTCTGTAATAGTTTGATCTCTGTCTACGTATCTTTGAAGGCAATGAAGAAATATATGAATTAGCTGGTGTTGAGGGTGGTTTATATATGTTGAGGGTAGTCTTCGAATCGAGACTTAGATACGGTGAAACTAGTGTTGTCCTGGTTCGGGTCTAAGGGCCGTCGTCGGTTGGAATTTCTTCCTAACGTTTCGCTAGCACGAGTGGCGAGCTTCTTCAGAGGTCGTTCCATTTCTGATTCTGGGAGTAGACTCATTCAATCAGAAATGGAACGACTTCTGCAAAAGAGAGCTCTGCATAGCATTTTGGAAATGAAATCTGACGCTTCCTCTCTGAGGCAAGTTTCGAGAAAATTGTCTACTCACAGCAACAGCGTTACTCATCCAAAAAAAACTGCGTTTTGTGTTCTAAAATCGGGAACTGTTCGAACGGAAAGCGTATAATAGAGAACCACTTTTTGGAAGTATCCAAAGCATCGTCTTACACATAAATAGAATGGACCTGAATACACCTGCATAAGATTCTACAATGCCTTGCTTAGGTACAAGTCGACTGTATTTAGGCTGCTATGCGTTAACGACTTCTTGGAGTATTGTCGTGTACATTTTTGAAGACATGGCCACCTTTGTATTGATAATTATTGTATGTGCATATGTTTGACACAAATTTCATTGCAGGGAGTTCATAGATTCTTTGTGTATTCTCTCATTTGAAACAGAGAAATTTTATTTTTATTTTACTTCAGGTATCATTATACGACAAAATGTTCTCAGAGTAGGCCCATGAAGAACCCCTTTTGAATTTTCTCGAATGTTCACCTAATACTATGACGAATTATTGTCGTATTATAATTACTGTGTCGACAAGTCTAACTTCTTTATCTCTTGAATGTAAATTGAAGGAATAATCAAATCTTTTTTCCTGTCGTAGAAAAATCTACGACCGGAAATCGAAGCAACCATTTCGCAACATTTATTTCTGTGTCGTAGCCGAAGGTAACTCATTCGACGGTGGCTTTTTATTTTGCGCTTCCGTTTGCTTTATATCGGTGATATTTTTGTCATCTTCATTGGATCGCCCACTCGAATACTTGTTTCGAATTTATTTATCGTTTGCCGCCTGTCATTTTTTGAAACGGAGCGTATAAAGGGTATCCATATCAGATACATTTATTAGAAAACTCGAGAAAAGTGTGAGGAAATCGTCGAAATAAATTAGTCGCTGTATGAAAGAGAGAAAAACAAGTGTCCAACAGTTTTTGAATTTAATATGATAAGTTAAATATGTCGTTGTTGATTATTTAATTATCGTAATAAATGTTCGCGATTCTATAAATACGTAGTAGGCGTTTTGAAGTACGTCATTCTGTATTGACGGCGGCTTGTTTTTTTATTTAAAGATATTTAATTAATTAAATTGAGGGGAATCTATTCCTATGCTGAGAATGCGATATTTTATGAGATCATTTAATGAATAAATAAAATATTAATTTTGTAAAAGTTGTTATAGAATTCTGGTTAATGAATTTATTATTATTTTTGATAATTATTTGATGCATTCTTCGAAGAATTTACTATATTGTTTGGCTCATAACATTCGTAAGTTCTTTCAAATTGAATGTCGATACTGAAAATCATTTATTTACTGCTTTTGGAGCTCAAGGGGGCTCAGCCCCCTTGAAGTTTTCAAAAATGAAAATTCACAATTTTCACAAAAATTCACAATTTCAAAAAAATTTCAATTCCACAATTTCCACAATCCAATTTCACAAAAACAATTTCGAAAAAATTCACAATTCACAGGTTAATGAAATATTTATTATTTTTGATAATTATTTGATGCATTCTTCGAAAAATTTATCATTTTGTTTGTCTCATAACATTCGTAAGTTCTTTTGAATTGAATGTCGATATTGAAAATCATGTATTTACTACTTTTGGGGCTCAAGGGGGCTCAGCCCCTCAAGCCCCCAGAAGTTTTCAAAAATGAAAATCCCCATTTTCCGCAAAAATTCACAATTTCAAAAAAATTTCAATTCCACAATCCAATTTCACAAAAACAATTTCAAAAAAATTCGCAATTCACAGGTTAATGAAATATTTATAATTTCTGATAATTATTTGATGCATTCTTCTAAAAGAAATTTATTAAAATTAATGTAATTGTAAATTCATTCTTTGCAGGGTTCGTGCACGTGCAGACCTCCGAAAAATGAACATCCCTTTTGATTACGGGTTGATGGAAGACAGGGTCTGCTGGAAAAAGGTTGTAGAGTCAGCCAAGACCCACCCAGGGTTATAGCGCTATACGATGATGATGATTCTTCTAAAAATTCAAAAATGAAAATTCACAATTTTTTTTCGTTTAAATTACATTCTCAAAGCAAATTATGCTTGAAAAATTGTCAGGTTATAAAAATTATATTCTATACCCCAGACATGGAAGTAAGGCCATACCAAATTAGCCCCCACCCCTAAGTTTCTGTCTAGATCCTCCTATGATAGTTCGTATATGAAAGTATATACAATATATACATCTTCGATTTTGAAAATACAAGTGCTATTATCATTTTGTTGCAATTATAATTCCACAAATGCTTAAAGACTTTTAGTGCAATCTGTTCTATCATCTAGTAAGAAAATGTTGACTTCGTTGACTTCATAACTTGATCACTTGATGACTTGTAAAAAATTCTTCTTACAAGTCAATTCGATCAATTAATTATCAAAAATTGATTGTAATGTTCGGTGGTTTTTACAGACTCAATTAATTTTCAATGAAATTGATTGAATATTCTTTGATGTCTTGGTGAAACAGGTTCAATATAAATGTAATAAAAAACATTTGGTTCAATTCAAGAGAATAATATTGATTGTTAAAGGGCAAAAATATGTCGAATTATCTGGAGAAAATGTCTGATAAAAAGAATACCCATTGTTAATAATAATAACAATGATGATGCTGATCATCATAATAATAATAATAATAATAGTCATAATAATAATAATAAAAATATGATTATTATTAGCATAAATATTATTATTATTATTATTATTATTATTAACAAAGAGTATAATTCTGGAGCGTATAAAATTCTCTTCAAAATAAAAACAATTTCAATTCTTTTTTTAACTTTTTCAAAGTACTAAAGTTAGTAGCATATGCTGGTAATTCATTGTATATGGCCACAGATACATTTTTGAGACTCTTCTCATATAAGGCACTTTAAAAAGGAAAAAGTAACTTGTTTCAATACACATGTGCTTCACGTACATAATTAACTTCTTTGAGGACAAATATAGAGAGTAGAGTTAGTATTCTATTTTCTATAAAATGTTTCCTACATGATTCAGTGAATTGGAGAGGAAGCAATAGCCTTATTATCCTCTTTTCCGCAATGAAAACTCCCTTGCAACAGGTCGAAATTCACCATAAGTATTGCCCATAGAGTATTAGAGGATGGGTGTGTATGTATGATTGAATAGTATACACCTGTAAGATCATTTTCCCCAATACTCGTCCTCAACTGGAAAAAAGCATAGTAGCCTCTACTGAGTTTTCTGCAAACATGGTCCCCCTGAGACGTGACTTCCATCTTATAATATACGTATATTTACTTATTTTTTATATTTTTAGCAATTACAGACGATTTTCAATGTTGAAAGCTTCATTTTTGTTTTAAATTTGAAGATTTTAACATTGAAAATAGCCTGTTATTGCTAAAAAAAATTATATTTACTTATATATACTCATATTTAAAATTGAAAATCCGTTGCTTTTGAATAACGTAATAAAAAATTCAATATCTGTCAATGATGTGAACTATAATACTAGGAATAGTGATAGTTTTCACATCCAAGATGATAGGCTTTCTAAATCTTTAAATCGTTTATATTATATGGAATTTAAAGGCTTCAATAATTTACCTACTTTTTTGAGAAACTATTACAAGTGTTGAGATATTTAAGCGTAGATTAAAAAGTATATTTGGCATCATTAGATATCAAACTTTAAACTTTTTGCAGAATTATTATAAATTTGTTGTTCGAGTACATAACCTCTCTTTCATTCAATAGACACTAGCCAGTTGAAAGAGTTTGAAAAGTTTTAACATGACAACGTCTTGTATTTCTAAGATCACTTGTCTTCGATTTCTTTTAATTTAAAGCGAGGTGTTGACTCATATCCAGCAGGTTTATTTTCGTTGTTGAAAGCAGGATCAGATATCAAATGCATATAAATGTGTTTACATTATCATATTCCCCGCGCTCTCTAGCATAATCTAGAGTCAATGAAAAAATTTTGTTTATTTTTCTTCATAATGTAACACCCCCATTGGTTGTTAAATGTCGCCTGGTTCACTCGAACGTATACAAATTGTGAGGCGGCGTCTGAATCGACATTTAATGTCTCCTTTTACAGGAACGTATACAAATGTATTTCCGGAGGAGTCGGTATGTGTTTGATGAGGTATTTGACTGTTTCCACAAAAATATCTCAAATCATTCGTTATAGCTGATGCATATTTCCCATTTGATTAATTCTCTTTAAATTTTTCTAATTTTTATGAAAATGAGAGAAAAAGTTTGAATGAATAAGAACCCTGCCAAAACACTGCTATACAGGTTATTTAATTTGGTGACGTCACGATGCAATAAACACAGTAACCGTCACATTGTAATACGACTGTCGACTATTAAATTTAGTGATTGTTGACGATTTCATAACTTTACTTCGATAAAATGTCTTATAAATGGTGCGTAGTGCCACAATGTACTAACACATCTATTAAAACCCCGGAGAAAATGTTTGTGAACCTTCCGACAAACACTAAAATTCGGAAAAAGTGGTTAATTCTCTCTCGTAGAAACCCGAAAGATATAGCTGTAAAATCTCACGCTTTCATGTGTGAAGATCACTTTAACGTAAGTAAATAATTCCTACCCTATATTTCATACATAAATAACGAGTTGATTTTATTACATATTCGTTATAGTCTTCTCTATACATTCTACTATATTTTGAGGTTATTAATTACGTACGTATTTTATTGTTGATCTTGAACGGAATAAACTGGATTTTATTCCTATCTTTGTATTTTTATACTTTGGTATAATAAAAGATTTAAAATAATAAAACTTCAATACTTTATTGTATGTGAGTTATATTTTAGCCAGAGGTCAATTAACGATGATAAAATTGTTATTGCAGATGGAAAAATATTTGTTCTCACTTTGTGTTATATCACATCCTACATTTTATTGTGCAAATTCCAGATTCCCGAAACAGTTGAACATAACCAACAGCATCGTCTCCGAAAGTTTCTCTAGAGGACCTGTAAAAGCAAGGAAACCATAGTATATTTCTTACATGTTTAATGTAGTCAAGTAGTACTGCACTTGATTGAATTTATTATGATTTTGGTTCGCAAATTGGTAAATAAATAAACTCAAAAATGTATAGGTATAATAATTTTCATGCTTCATTATCTATTTTACATTTATTTTCAACTAAAGCTTGTAAGTATTGAATGGTCATTTATCAAATAACCTAAAATGTTTGTGATATTAAGTAAACTTTTTAGGCATTTTCTAAAACATTCATTCATTTAGAGTTTAATTTATAATATATAGAGTAATACTTACTGTGCTGTTTTTACATTCTTTAATTCTGGAGCATAAAAATCAGGATTGTTTTTAAAAAATTGTCAACCATAATAGCGTCTATTCTTGGGAGATTTCTGCTATCAGCTTCAACAAAATTGCTCTCCATCGTACCTTATATAATATATATTTATAATTATTCAAAATAATTTCTCTGTTTTGTCTCTAACAAATAAAATAGCTAATGAAACCAGGAAAAAACACTCAAACACACACGTACAAAGACATCAGAGAAATGAACGTTAGCCTTTGTTGGCTGTTGGCTTTGTTTCCTGCACGGTGACGTCACTCGCGGTTTAGCCAATCCAGTGCGTTTTCAATCACGTGATCAAATATGAATTTTAATTATTTTATTATTGATTTCTTTTAAAAATCATATATATTTCAAAAGGATGTAATGGCTATATTGGTTTAAAATAATATTTACTCTCAACCTAATAACATTTTGATCTATATTTTTATATCAGTCAAATACCCTATTGATTAAATAATAAGACGTTTTAAACTTTTTTATTCACATCAAGACAAAGGAATTACCGTTCCACTCTTGCAAAAAAAAGGAAATGAATATGAAATAATGTCAATATACCCATACAATCATTATTCTTGAATTTGTCAACTCTAGTACTTTAGAAAACCCGAAAATTCATGGTTTTTACCATGTAACCTGTATTCCCTCCCAAACTGGACTTTCTAATACTTCCTGTCCAGATTTACTTAGGTACCTCTCAAAAATCTATAACCTAAGTTCTTCAATTTCGGTAGAATCAGAAAGGGTTTTTCCATTTTGACGTTTAACATTCTACATAATGCCCTTGGAATACCGTAAACTACCGGATTTTCGCAAATACTGGGATTTATGAATGAGGTATTTAAATGTAAAATATAATATATAAATATTCAAACTTGCAAAATCATCAACTATTCAGTTGGACCAAAAATTCAAACAATGCCAATAACATAACCTCACTTAAGTTGTATATGTAAATTCAAAAATCTTCAGTGATATTTACATGATTTGATTTTTAAAAAGTGAACATTTGAGAATGATTGGAAACAAGAGAGAAAGAATTTTAATAACAATAAAAGAAAGCATTTCATTTAGTTTTGAAAATATAAAATAAAGATATTTCACGATATTCAAGGCACAAGATAACACTGACACAAGATATATCTGTCAACATATATGAAGTTATTGTTGTTCAAGTCAATATTAATGACACAATTGTAATATTAATCCACTTTGTTATTCGGTTTGGTCAAGGAAAAAACTTAACAATTACAAAAATTAAATAATAATTGTTATCTTGAATAGAAAAGAAGAAGAAATCTTGAAGTGTATCTTGTATATATACAGATACAGATTCAGTCAAAAATGTGCTAAACTCTCTGGAAATGATGTCTGTTAAACAGAGAATAGTCTTTACTTCTTATTCATTTATATTTAAAATTGAAAATCTGTTGCTTCTATATCATATAATGTAGAGTTCATTAAATCAAGTTGATGTAATTAAGTTCTTACTTACAAAGTTGTTGGCTTTCTAAATCTGAAAATAGTATATTTTTAGTTTCTCTGCTTCACCGAGTTCTTAAAAACTGGTATTAATGTTAAGATATGCAAATATTGTTTGAAAAAGTATATTTTAGATCATGAGATATTAATTATTAACATTGGTTATTATTAATATATGTTGAATCAAAATTCAATTCGATGTATGTGAAATTTTGTATGGATTTTTCCGAATAAATATAATAAACATTATAATTATTTACACGTTATATTATTTCGTATATATAGGTATATAGGAGTGATGAGTACATATTAATATGCATCCGTGATTTTGCCTCCAGCCTACGACAGTTATATTCAAAATGTTGAGTACAAAAGAAATTACTAGAGATGTAGGATTTAAGATTGGTCTATCATCATCAGCCGAAAATAATAATGAAGTGAAGTGACCCCTTTTAGGGATAAAAAATATTTTACAAAAAGTGAATCACAACAAAAACCATCATAAAAACTAGTGTAATAAAAGCATTACAAATACAAAAAGTAATTTTGATGCTTTACTATCAATAACAATAATCATAATAATTTGAATAAAACTAAGTCGTTTTCGGATTTTCATTAAAATTAAGTTAAAACATAACAATATTGTTTCGCCAACACAGTGGCTTCATCAGATTTACTGATCCACTGTGTTGGCGAAAGAATATTGTTATGTTTTAACTTAATTATAGTGAACATCAGAAAACTACTTAGTTTTATTTCAAATATGTATATATATATATATATATATATATATATATATATATATATATATATATATATATATATATATATATATATATATATCGGACAGCATTGGAGTTGATTTTGGCGTACCTCAGGGTACGCTCTTAGGTCCACTACTATTCTCCTTATACATCAATGATATTGTTTTGCATGTGAAAAAATGCTTTATACGATTGTTCGCAGATGATACTATGATTTTTGTAAGTGGTAAAAATATCCGGACTATGACAGAATGGATCAATAGAGACTTGGCAGCAATAAATGAATGGCTAAGCGATAACAGTTTATCGCTGAATGTTAAAAAGTCTAAATTTATAGTTTTTGGTACAAGTAGAATTCTTAAGGTAGTTAGTAATGAAAACCAGAACATAGAAAGGGTAAAACTTGTTAAATACTTAGGCGTTAGGTATGTTAGATGAGAAATTGAGTTTCAATGATCATGTCGACTTGATATCGTCTAAAATTTCCGAGAGAATCAATTTTCTCAAAAGAATTGGGAAAAATCTGACCACATATATGAAGTTGTTGCTCTTTAAGTCCAAAATTATGCCACACTTTGAATATTGTTCCACTATGTTATTGGGATTTAGTAAAGAAAAAACTCAACAGTTACAAAAGTTACAAAATACAGCTATGCCAACAATTTTGAAATGTAATAGATATACTCCAATTCAAAGCATGCTAAATTGTTTAGAATTGTTGTCAGTCAAACAAAGAATATTTTTTGCTACATATATATTTATATTTAAAATTAAAAACAAATTGTTCACATATAAAGTAACGAAAAATGTAATATGTGTCAGTGATGTGCACAGTTATAATACAAGAAATGCTGACAATTTCTACATGCAAGTTTGTAAGCATTCTAAACATAGGAATAGTATATTTTATGAGGGATTTAAAGCATTCAATAAATTGCCTAGCTCCATAAAAACAATTAGCGATCTTAAGGTATTCAAGCGTAAATTAGCTAAGTTCGTTTTAAACATAAAATTGTAAATAATATATTTTGAAATGAATGTATGTATGATTTTGTAATAGCTAATGCTGAAATAAATATTATTATCATTAATATATATGTACAGTACAATTCAATGTATATTATGTATTTAGATTTTCATCAAGTCGATCAGTCGATATTAATTAAAGATTTTATCAATCGATTAATTAATAATAATCATATACATTACTCGATAACTCATCAGCATTTTCCAAAAATGTTTCCAATGTAAATGACAGAACAGAAATATAATTTTTTATTGCGCTATACGAGAAGCATCTCTCAAATCATTTTTTACTATATATAAACATATATCATTTGAATTTTCAATTTTGAAATAATGTAAAACTATGATTTATTGATGTTCAAAATCTCATAATACTACTGAAACTGAGTTGGAGTAATTAAACCAATAATTAGACGAACTCGTATAACTTTTGGAAGCTTTTCAATACATCTAGAAAACACTTAGTATTAACATGTAACTTCAAACCGAATGACTTTACTGAATCCTTTGAATTATCGACTTTACTATCTCACTCATCTCTTAAAATAAGATCCGACCGAACTCCATTCAAGTTGTTACTATAAATTACGCGAAAATTACGTGTAGGGCATCTAACTTCGACAGAGCTTTGGTTGTTTTAAATCAACCTACCGGAAATACATTAAGACGTTGTTTCCCAGAAGAAGAAAGGCATAGCTTTGTTCTTCTATACAGTGAATATCTACCTCGTCAAAAGTGATATATTATCTTTTATTCCATTCGATTTGGTGTCACTTTCAGTTGATCTAAGCGAAATTTCAGTAATTTTTCAGTTTGATCACTTGTAATGTTCTTATTTATACCTGTAAAGTATATGGTTCCATTATTCGCATTGGTAAGGAATTTAGCAATATATCAACTCTGAAAACATTGTATTGTGCTTTCGTAGATCTAAATTCGAATACGAATCAACAGTGGAAAATATTCTGGTTAATTGATCAACTGGACTCTATTCAACGAAAGTTTCTAAAACTTTTGAGCCTCATAACTGATGGAATCTATGGCATACAACATGAAACACTTACAAGTCGACATAACGTGGACACACTCAGTGCGCGAAGGAAATGCCATGCAATAATCTTCTTGCATAAAATAATTAACAATAAAGTGAAATGTCAGGAATTATTGCAAAAGTTCAACTTTATTGTTCCAAGAGTTTCTTCCAGAAGCGAATTCACGTTCTACTTTCCAGCAACTAGAACGAATGTTCTAAAATTTTCTCAATATCACACGATGTCTGAGCAATGTAGTATTTTGGAAGCTTAGGTGGATATTTTCATCTGTTCTGTTACTGATATTAAGGCAAGTTTCGTTGATATGCATAATCTCTGGTAGAACAACATTTACATGAAGTTGATGGTAATATGTATGAAGATGTAAATAGAAAATGCTAACAAAACGATAATTATAAATCTAAATATGTATGTGTGTAGTCTGAGATCAAATTTTTATTGGAAATATCGAAAAAATCCGAATAAAACTCTCAGTGAGCTGTCTATACACATATCAACAAAAAAAAAGACGAATTGCACTCTGGGAGTGCCGGCAGAAGTGAAAACTTGAATATTAATGTTGTGCATTTTTGATATTTTGGAATGGTTAGAGAATAATTTTGTATGAATTGCTTTCATTATCAGTATAAAAGTATTATTATTTATGTGGTGGAATACAATATTCATTTATAGCGCTATCGTACACAAACATGACAATTTATATTACATTAAAAATTTAACACTTCAGAACTATTACAATTATTTTATATTAAAAAGTTTATCTCTTAGGAAAATCAACTTCCATCCATAATTTCAACGACTTTTTTATCATCATCTTCACCAGAACCATCATCGCTAATCTCTAAAACTGATACGATAGAATTATGATAGCTGAAGTGAGAAACGAACAGTTTTGATTCGAACCTATTTAAGTGTCTAATAAAGACCGCATCAATAGTAGTTTTGTATTTCGTTGTGCTAAGATTGCGATCATTTGATATAGTTAAGCCAAATTCATTATTTAAAAATTCAATTAATAGTTGATTTTTATCGTCTGCAAAGTTTATGTTGAAATCTCCACTCAAAATCATTGGCAATTCATCAAAGCTTTTTCCAATCTTTTTTCGAAGCAATGCAGATGCGTCAAGAGAATGAATGGATAAATGTTCGTACAAGAAGTCTCGTATAGCACGCAATGACTTATCTGGAGAGATGTAAACGGCAACCATAATAATAAACTGATTATCACCAGAGTGGCAACGACTTATACAAATATCACCGATATCAGAAACAGTAGCATTAAACATGCTGTTGTATTTCACATGCACATCCATATAATTTGTACAATAATGAACTGTGTTCATATTTTGATAAATAGCTACTCCTCCCGCTGGACGATTATTTCTTCTGAAACTCGCAACAAAGTTGAAATTCGGAATGTCAATTATTTCATCGTTACCCATATGATTTTCTGATAAAATTAACACATTCATCTTCTTAAAAAGAGCGTCAATTGCTAGATCATTTACATGCGCACGTAAACCTTGACAATTGAATGAAAAATACACACGAACATTCGCGCAAGCGCCTTGCGCCGCCTGCCCTCTCTCCATCCGTCTTACGAATTCTCGATCAGGTCACGTGTCCTGACGCGAGTTTAGAAATTTTTACCCATTCCAAAAAAAATACACAGCGCCGCTAAAGAAGTTTTCACTTCAAAAACTCCGAAGAACATCAAACTCCTTGAAAATACCATACGTACCATGTTTCTTCAATGTTTTTCCCAAACAATGAAACAAATTGTCATTGACAACATTTGAGTTTCATTCCAATCATTCCGATATGTCGAGAAAAACTTACAGAATACACCAACTATATATCCTAGATTATATACCAGAACTTCAAAACAATTCACATGAAAACAGACCGATAGGATACAGAGACCAATCAAAAACACTACAGCAATATCTTATTATATATCTTAGATATTTGGATGAAAAGTCCACTAAGCCTGCCATATCTGAATGGAAATACGCACTAATCTTGTCACGAACTCACTATTATTACTACTCGAGGGAGTTTATCTTGTTTCTCCGATAGAGGGACGTCGTTGAGTATATCACTGCATATCCCGCAAAACCCAGGACTCAGCCAGTTTCAGTTGTGATGGAGATATACTCAGATATGGAAACATAAAGATAGGCACTTGGTAGCTTTGTTGGAAACATTGAAACTCGATTGTTTGGATGCATGGCACTGATGTATCTCATAATAGGACGAAACAGGGCTGTATGGTATTTCAAAAGAGTTCAATGTTCTTCAAAAAGTAGTAAATATTCACTCTGGAAAGATGATAGTTTTTGTTATGCATGAACTTGTGTGTGTATACAGGATGTTGAGTAAGCCTTGTCAAAACTTCAAGGTATTATTTCGACCTAGTTCAAAACCATTTTTTCCCTAATGATTTCAGTTTGAATTTTCATAAACTAAATTGAAACAGATAAAATGAAGTGTTCCAAATAAACATAAATTATCTTGTTGGCTCTTCATGATGACAAGTTTCAATGAAATCGCATAATATTAATCAAATTGTTGTTAGAAGAGGATTATTTTTGTACAATTTTCACACTTGATTGATGGATCAGTCGACATTCGATATTCTCCAAGTCAATCTAGCATTGAAATATGTTAGGCGACCGTTTTCCTTACGTCCTGTATAATTGGCCCAAACACACCAATTTTTCTAGATTCTATATCTAAATCGGAGTGACATGTATCCGAAGAAATGCGATACATTTATACGAATGTATAATTAAATTGGACCAGTGGTACAGATTTAGAAACGCATAAAGAGTACATAATTGGACCATTTGGGTGTCAAAGGAGACAGTTACGGTCTTGCTTTGACAATCAGTTCAAAATATACAAGTCTTGCGAGGAGTTCTATAAAATTATGTTGCGCGGTATATTTCGATTAATTATTTAGAATATAGTGCGTGTGGTGAAAAGAGGACATGGAGGAAGTGTAGAAAGACAAGAAGTACAGTGTTAAAATGCGTGTGTGGGCGTCGAAGAATAATTTTGTGTAACATTTTCTCCAAGAGTTGGAAGTCCCGAGTTTTTCGAATTGTTTTCGACCAAATTTTTACGAGAAAAGTACATGTAATAACAAGACCTAATAATATTAGCTCTATTTATTGTATTTAATAGTGTTGGCGTTTACTTGATGTAAATCCATTATAATTGAATATAAACTCAAATTCAAACACTTGAACTTATGATTTACACTTTATTGCTCTACGCGCGTTTCGTCGTCGTTACAAACATCTTCTTTCATTGTGCTATGTAGTCAATAAAGTGTAAAAAGTTCAAGTGATCAATCCATCCCTCAAATTGTTCTATTACGTTCATTCAATTGATACAGTTTATTCAATAGTGTTCGCGTTTACTTAATGTAAATCCATTATAATTGAATATAAACTTAAATTCAAACACTTGAACTTATGATTTACACTTTATTGACTACATAGCATGACGCGTTTCGTCGTTACAAACGACTAATTATTCTGTAAGCATCTGAAGAAGTCGTTTGTAACGACGAAACGCGTCATGCTATGTAGTCAATAAAGTGTAAATCATCAGTTCAAGTGAATTTGAGTTTATATTCAATTGATACAGAATGAATGTTTGATTTCATTCATTTCTAAAAAAAAGCTGTCAAACTGAATGAATTTGGTTTTGAGTACAATCTTCCATTCAGTCCTCGAAAGAAAATATGGGTTTAATTTAACATATAATTCACAATGGTAATTAACGACATTTCGAGAAAAGAAGTATAAATGCAAGAAGCAAATATGTTAATTATTTAAGACAATTCCACATTATGAAGGATAGTCGTAGTAATAAAAATAAACAAACATAATTTGATTCATACACTACTGTCTACATTCGAATCATCAAAGTAACGGGTGATTTTTTGAGAATTAAGTTTTTCAAGTTGACGGTATTGGTTGTCAAAGTGAAAAGGTTTCAGTATACTCTGCCGTTTCATCATGGAAAGACAAACGAGCAACGATTGGAAATTGTTGAAATTTACTATCAAAATTCGTGCTCTGTGAAAAATGTGTATCGTTTGTTACGACCATATTATGGTCTTCATAATCGACCTGGTGAATCAACAATTCGTGCTGTTATCACCAAATTTCGCACCAAGTTTACTTTGTTGGACATTAAACCATTGTCTGGCATGCGTACAGTGAGTACTGAAGAGAATATTGCAGCCGTAGCGTACAGTGTTAATGAGGATCGTGAAATGTCAATGCGTCGCCGTACTCAGCAATTGGGCATGTGTTACTCAACCACATGGAAAATTTTACGTATTGATTTGGGTTTGAAAGCCTATAAAATTCAACTTCTGCAAGAATTGAAGCCGAATGGCGTACCACAACGTCTAATTTTTGGTGAATGGGCCTTGGAACAGCTTAATGAAAGTCTGCTGCTTGATCGAAAAATTATTTGAGCGATTAGACTCATTTCCGGCAACAGATATGTAAGTAAACAACACTGTCGCATCTGGAGTGATGAACAGCCACATGTCATACAAGAATTACCGATGCATCCCGAAAAAACGACAGTTTGGTGTGGTTTATAGGCTGGTAGCATCATCGGTCCATTTTTCTTCAAAGACGACCGTGGAAGAAACTTTACCGTCAACGGCGAACGATATCAAGCCATGATACACAACTTTTTTTTGCCCCAGTTGACCGACTTGAACTTGCTTGACATGTGGTTTCATCAAGACGGTGCCACATGCCACACAGCTCGTGAAAAAATGGACATGTTGAAATATGAATTTGGTGAGCAACTTATCTCTGAAATGGCCCTGTGAATTGGCCGCCAAGATCATGCGATTTGACGCCTCTGGATTATTTCTTGTGAGGTTATGTAAAGTCGTTAGTTTATGCGGACAAGCCGAACACGATTGAAGCCTTACAGGATTACATAACACGCTTAATTCGTGGGATACAGGCCGAAATTCTCGAAAAAGTGACGCAAAATTGGACCTTCTGCGTGGACGATTTGATACGGAACCCCGGACAACATTTACATGAAGTTATCTGTGAAATGGAAATGGCAAAGCCTAAGTTATCAATTTCAATGAAAATTTTCAATAACTGATGCAAATTGAGTGTTTTATTCGATTTATAATCACTTAGATAATCACCCTTTACTTTGCCATACTATAGAATACTATAGTTGCTTTTATTAACAGCAAAGACTCTTCCTGAAGAAATGAGCATTCACTATTTTCAAATTCGACGCCAAAAATATTTTCACTTTATTAATTAATAAAATGATGATATATTACGAATAATAATATTCGTACAATTTTTTTATAATTCATATAATTTATAATAATTTATTATAAATTACTCACTTAGAATTTATTTGGAAGAGTATTATTATTATTATTATTGTACCAACAGCATTTCATACCAAATTTTTAGGTATATATCTGGACTGCAATCTGAAGTTTAAAGATCATGTAGATTTTCTAAGTAGAAGACTTTGTTCGATGGTGTATTCTATAAATGCCACGAAACACCATGCTGGAATAGATACTTTGATGGTAATATATTTAATTTTTAGCTACTAATTTCTTATGGGGTGATTTTCTGGAGTGGTAGTTTCCAATGTAATAGGCTTTTTCGATTCATAAATTAGCATTGTGAACGATCTTCAGATTGAAGTTGAGGGATTCCAGCAGGGGTGTATTTAGAACAAATAAACTGTTAACAATAAATAAACTATTTATATATGAATGCTTATTATTCGCACACAAACAAAATTACTATGAGAACTATAAAAGTTGTAACAGAACGAGAAAAATGGAACCGTTTTATATATCCCAGACATAATCTAAGTCTAATAGAAAATAGTGCAATGTATACCTCAATGAAACGATTCAATGTTCTTCCGAGAAGATTCCAGAAGATACCGGATTTTAGATGTTTCGAGAAATCGATTTTCGACCTTATTGTAGTAATATGTGAGCCATAAAACACAACAGAGTTTATAGAATATTGCTAATGTGGAACATGGAGGCTTAATTATTGTTTTTCGTTGACGTATTTTTGTGTTTTGTTAGTTTTTCGATTAGGTAAGCGATACTGTAAAACATATGAAATAAAAATATATTATTATTATATTATTAACTATCTATAGTGCTGACGTATTACTTGAATGGTCCTAAACTATGAGTAATTCAACATCTTAATGAGTGTAATAACATTTTTTGGTATTATCATGGATTGGAAATAATCACCAAATTGGGGGACAATTACTAAATCCAATCGAAGAGTTACCAATATCGTATAATGCTGAATATGCCAGCCATGAAACCTATCAACTGAAACGTTCCTGGAACGCCCCAACTCCAGAAATTCCTCTGGCATTCTTCACACGTAGAGAGATCGGCATTAGCTTTGTTCCTTCCAAAAACATAATGATTTATGTTTAGCATTTTTACAAACTCATTTGAGAAATTACAGACAGCAGTTAAAGCACAATCCGCAAAATAAAGATCATAATGATTAAGTTTGTGTAAATGACCGCTACAGTGACTTTGACAACACTGGGAGGTCTATATATTTTTAATCACTCAAAAGCACTTCATACAATATTTCACTAGAAGAGGACGTAAAAACGGATTTACAGCAATTATTTCATTGTGCGCAAGTTTTATTATCCAACAGTTTAACTTATTCTTGAGACGTCAATTTGATTATAGAAAAAATTGGAACAATGGAAGAATTTCGATATAATGTTTAAAGATTAATCAAAATAAAGGTGAATTTTTGTTGTAATTAAGAGATTAGCTAGCCAATTAGTCAATGAAAACTGAAAATTGAGCTACAAGTAAACAAAATTAATTGAGACAACCAACATTTTCAAATACCAATTTTTAGGTCATTTTAAATTTTGTTTGAATTCACATCAATCTAGTTTTGTACAAAATATATATTCTATAATATATTTTGTCCAAAAACTCATTGTAGTGTCTAGAAATCGTCTTTGATTTGCTGTATGAAGTTTATGAGAAAAAACAAGAAAGTAACTTTGAATATGAAAGATGGTTGCTTTATTCAAATCCTTGTCAACAATAAAATGAAGAACAAAACATGGTTCTAAAGATTTTCAATTTTTTGAAAATTACGACGTAAGTATCATTGAAGAAGTCATAGTAATATGAAACGTATATACGTCGCAACTGTCTAATATAAGTGTGTGAATATGGTGAAGTGTTTTCTTAGCATTTTTATTGTTGAAATGGATTTATATCAGAAAATGAAATTAGATTGAAAACAATAGATAAATAAGTTTGAAAATTTAGTATTAATTGAATTAATAAAATAAATATTTTTCAGATTTTCCATTGAATAAAGAAGATGTGATATGATTAAAATGAGGGGAACTTCGCCATTAACTCTCATCAAAAGTTACAAAAAATAATCTGAAAATATCATTTAAAAAATTCTAGATTTGCATATTTGAATTTGTCAAAAAGAATTTACAAATAAAAGTATGGGAATTTATGAAACATTGTTATCTTTTCCTATTTTGAAAATGTAATGATTTAAATATTTACTAGATTATATTTGTTATTAAAATGAACTCTTATTATATGAAAAGACTAGATAAGTGAAAATAATATTTTACTTCAAACAAAAATAGTATTTTACTGAAATAAAGTACTAATTTTTGAAATATCTTCATATGAAATATAAATAAAAGCTTCAAAATTATATTGAGTAAATCAATATTGTAAACATTATATTTTGAATAAATACCCCAATGTTTTTTATTTTATAACGACAAATCATTATTATTTCCTGTCCCAAGTCTCAATGACCTTTATTGAATCAAGAAATGTATTAAATCAATATTAGCATAAAAATATTCGTAGATTACCTAGAAAAAACTGAAAAACATCTTGTAACAGTAACAGTTATAAACTTCGATACTATGATTTAAAACGAAAACAAACATATATATAAAAAATATTTTATTTCAACAAAAATAAATACATCAATCGTATAAAATAACCTTTTATCACTCAACTATGTACAACCTCCAATAACATAACTTAACAAGTTATTGGTAAATTAACCTTATAAACTCAAATACAATAGAACCAGCCACAATGGAATAATAAATAGAGATTCTATATCCTATATTAAGACCATATGAATTCAAATGAAATCTGATCTACTACTGAATGTCATTAGTTTTGACCATTAATTTTTCTCTTACAACAACTAACCGTAAAAAAACCTCGACAGCTGTTCGTGTATAAAATTCCCATAGTATCGAATGAACACTTTACGATGTAAAAAAATAAATAAAATGCAACATCCTAACGAAGATGATGTGTAACAACCCAAAGCCCCCACTAAGAAAGATAAATGAATAATCATCTGAAAGAAAGAAAAACGTAAAAAGGTTCTGAACGACTAATTTAATGAAGACAAAAATAGTTCCTTTGTCTTTTCGATCTTTCTGCTTACTGGCCTGAATACAAAACTTCACTCAAGATTATTGAAACATAAACGAACTTCGAAAGAGTCACAGTAATAGGAACATTTGATTTTTCATTGCTTGAATATCACTATAGATTATATCAGAGATACACTTTCTTCTGAATTTAATTGGAAAACTAATTTTCTTGGAATAACTACTTCACGTCATTCTAACATACCCGTGATGTGAAATTGAAAAATTGGCACTTTAATTGCAATATTCTGAATTCACGAAAAGAATTTTACGAATGTTTTCATAGAAAACAATAAAAGATATAACTTCTCTTAGCTCATAGTTGAGTGTTCCAATCTCCTTCCATCCTCCACATACTGAATGCCCTAGATAGTTTTTCATGGGCTGTATATGAACATACATTTCCTAAAACGTCATTATCTCCGGTTATATCAGGCGTCGAAGTGGACAAAACATGGTATAAAAAAGCTATATACCTCGCTGCTAGTTTTAACGTTTGAATTTTAGAGAGCTTATCCGACGGTAAAGTTGGTATACTTTTCCTTAAACTAGCAAAAGCTTCGTTCAAACTTTGTGTTCGCTGTCGTTCTCTAACATTTGCCATTATTCGTTGATGTTGTACGTCTTCAAATGACTGGGGTAGTTTTCTCCTTGATTTTTTCAAGCCAAAACTATTCTCATCGTCTGAACTAATACTTTTTCTTTTTCTACCATACGCCCTTGTTTTCAACACTGGAAGTGGTTCTTCCTCCGGTTCAACTTTAATCAATATATTATCTAAATTCATATTCGATTGTTGATATTTTTGACACTCGGACAAGTTTCGATGATCCTCTAGTGGTCTATGATAATACGGATTTTCGAAATATTTGAGGTTATCTTGAAAATACTGTTGTTCTCTGTTGTGTTGATAATAAAATCCGAATTGTGTTTGAGGGTGGGTTTCTTCGATGTGTTGTATGGTTGAAGGTAGATATTTGTCGTGAGAGTTCGTCAAATCCATCAATTTAGATGTCGAAAAGTTGTCATATTCAGGAGTTCTCTCTTCGGGTCTGCTGTAAAGCGGCGAAGATGATTCACTGCAACTGCTACTTTCGTACATTTTTAAACTAAATTTAAGTCGCACCACTATTTTTAAAAATGTCAGAAAAGTCTATGGGTGTTCTTGAGGATCGTTCGTATTCGGAACTACGTTTAACACACGAATTGTAGCCAGGATGAGCCGACACTGCTTGTCATTTATAAATTTGTTGGGTTCTAAGAGAACTTAAAGATTTTGGACCAATCCCAGACGAGAGATGGCCCCTACTTAAAGCAACTATAAATTATTTTATCTCTCTTGAACACATTTATTTCGCATCTTTTTCTTATTCTGTTAATCGTAGGGAATGTCTTGCTCTGTTGTGTGTTTTGTACACGAAGACGGCGGAAGGTGTTTTTATTAACAAAGATAACATTTTTTCCGAATTTTTTTATTATGATTTGATGAAGTTACAACTTTTTATTATATGAAATTTCTCGTAAATTTCAATACGATAATAAATCTATAGAAGAGTATTATTACATTAGAATATCATTATTTTATTAGAATTTTTCGAAAATATTTTCAAAATAATTAATTTCGTAAATTATTGTTTCAATCAAAACAGAATTTTTCCAGAATTCTTATGAATAAATTTGCAGTCGAATTTTATTTCTAATTTCGATAAAACTACGATAATTCGTAGCTTTTAACCTGATGTGGATTTTTTCAATTTGCCTGCCATATTCAGATATATTTGCATTAACAATATTTCCAACATATTCGAAAAATATGTTTGAGATTCTCCTTTGAAGCTCATATGTAACATGCTGTTCCCAGTAAATAATATGAATTAATCGTCTTAAACTTTAGCCACATAGCAGTTATACGTAAAAATAACAAATATTCAACAAAAAGCCAAAAAAATTAAAAATTTACTGAAATAAGAAATGACAATAAATTACAAGTAACTATCATTATTCACAAAAAAAAGAAATAATATGAATCATTGAAATTAACTTATATATTTCTTAGATATGATACAATTCAAAGGTATGAAAACACTTCTCATGAACAATAATTATGTATATACAATTTAATAAAAAAAATAATAAGAAATAGGATTCACAAACTTTATAATAGTTTACAGTCATCAAACAAATAAATGTAATGAAATTTATTTTTTTCTTTTATCTTTCAGTTCTGAATTTCGCAAATATATTGAAACCATGTCTGGTAATTGCACAAAATATGCGAAATTAAGTTGAACAAATACATACAAACTTGAGAAATAAAACAATTAGCAAAGAAAACTCGAATAAATACTCAAATATCCAAATAACCGCCTTTCTAAAACACAGAGTTACTGAAATTATTTTAAATATTCATTACAATAATTCAATTATAACAAGTATCAAATGAGAAGAAAGACAAACGTAGAGAACTTTTTGAAACCCTTCATTTAAGTAAAAATTTTGAAAATTTTATCAATGACACAAAGATATAAAATATTTGAGTTGAATCGATAGTGATCCAATAAGTGTATACAATGAAATTAATCAAGATAATAGATACTCCACAAACAATAATACTCCTGGTAAAGCAAAAAAAAATTAAAATTAAATATATTACTTTTTTGTTTTGGTACATTAAAACACTTTATGATTTGAACACTTCATTATTTTTTAGAATTTTTGCAAAGGAACCAATATGGAAGAAATACGTGACAGTGTTGGTGAAAATCTTGGAACCTCAATTCAACGTCTTAGACTAATTTCAATTTTCTAGAAGCTCATTACTTATATTTAGAAAAGTTCATTGTCTCCATAATACAAAACAAAAAGAATTTGACAACTGAAAGCAAGTACCTATTACAGAAAGCAGTTAGTTGTATGAATTATTGAACATCATCAATTTGAATGTTGATATTTGGAGAAAAACCATACATTGACTGAGAGTAATTGCCTCAAAAGCCCCATTTGGAGTTTAAACAACCCAAATATAATAATTGAAAAACGAATGTATCCACTACATGCCAGTTTTGGTACAGATTTTGAGCAAGAAGCATCATTAATTAATTTTTTCGCAAATAAGCATGCTGTTAGTGTTACTGGTGGAATAATAATGCCGAAATATATGATATAGACTTTGCAAATTTATAGTTTAAAGAAAAGATGCCATAGAGACCACAAAACATCTCAAATACCGCATAGGACACCTCCTGGTAAGGAACTATCTCATTTTGATGATAAGAATTGGGCCTTTAGATCTTGTGACTTAACACCATTAGATTTTTATGGTGTTATTTGTTATCAGCATTTGAACGAACACACCATCCTTTTATTCTTCTTTAGCTGTTATTAGGTATTAGGTATTAGGTATTAGGTCGTCCTGGTATTGACAGTTACACCGGCAACTCTTTTACGTTCTGTGCAAGTTGAAACAGTTTCCTATTCCAGAACATTCGAAGATACTCTGTAAGAAATCTTCGTCTTATCACTCTAATGCCCTCCACTTTGCCTATCATAATGAGCTCCAGCATCCTACACCTTCTCCTTTCAAGGTATGCCCCAGATATGACATGTTCTTGTGTTTCACCATGTTCAGAAGTATGATGGTTCTATTCAACATATACATCTGTAAAGTGTCCCAGATATCCTCAGCATTCACTGTTGTGTCACCTTTTCCAAAGCTTTCTTTTGGTCAATTTTTGCAGCCTTTTATTTGATTGATTATGACATTGATATTATCCGAATATTACAGCTAGAAAATATATGCAAAATGGTCTAAGTTCCACAAAATTTTGTGCGAGTGCAAGCAATTCTGTGGTGACTAATGTACCACGAATACTTTTCGTTCTATATAATTCATGATTCAATAAAAAAATTACGACATGATGATTTTTTTTACTTCTTGACATGCTTGCTTCTCATTTCTGCTCATGAATTGGATTTGTGTCTTGTCTTTATTCACGCCTTTTCTATGTCTTTCTATACGTAAGTATTTTTTGCATTTCTTCTGTTTTTTATTTATCAATTCATACTTCCTTTAATTGATTTATTCATTTCCATCTTGGTCTACCTATTTCTCTTCTCATTTTTTCTTTATCCCTGATTTTTTTGGCTATTTTTGCTTCACTCGTTCTCATTATGTGTTGTCACCAATTTTGTTGCTTCTTTTATATTTCCTTCTTTACTGATGTTCAATTTGTCAATTCTTTTATATTTTCATTTCGTAATCTTCCCCATTTTTATTTTTCATTTTCTTTGAAGGTTTCATATCTATTGCTTCTATTTGTAACCAGTGCATTTTCTGTATTACCCCCAAAATGAAGTATAAACACTATTTTTTCAAATATAATATTTTAATTTTAAAAGTTTAGAAAGTTTTCTGAATATAAAACAACAAAAAATATCTCCTTTTTTGAGTTAATGTGTCTTGAGAGTTTTTCATAAAGAAATATTTTGTCTAAGTTGACTGCATAATTACATCTTTTGACTTCAGATAAAAGGATGTCTCTTTTCTATAGAAAAACATTAAACTTCTTACTTCCAGATATGTGACTCAAAACTCGGAGTTGGCGTCGAGTTTCGTGAGAAATACCATAGCCAAAATGGAGCGCTAATTGACTACATGGAACATATCCAAATAAAAACGGGCAATGTGAAAGCGTCTTTTAATCACCCGAAAATTATGAACAACTTTATGATAAATTCATAAAATTTCAAAAGATTGGAATTGCCTTTGATAATTATAAATAAACATATTATGGTCCAGCCAAATCCGAGTATCTTATAAATGATAGACGTTTGGAGTTCGACTTGAAGGCAAATTTAATTGACTTTAGACAAATTAGGTGGATTAATTTTAAAATTAGAGTTGTCGTCGGTCCATTTCAGGTTCCGCCAAAAACAACAATTTGGTTATTTCTATGTCCCTGATATTCGACTTTGTCGAATGTATATTGATCTAGAGACCGAATAAATTGGAATATAAACCTATATTAGAAACGTTCTCAAGGAAACACAGAATTCACTTTTTTCAATTTTCTATGAAGTTATAGATTAAATTAAAATTGCTTTCTATATTTTCTTAAAATGAACTTAGATGAATTTTTCGAATTTTTGAACCTTTCCGATCTTAAAATTTGGGCTTTTTGGAGAAGAGAACTTATAAAAAGTATTTGAAACCTCTAATATAAAAACAATTTGTCTTTTGTTTGTACTCTATTTTAATTGTTGCTCATTTCGGACATTATTGCCTGTTATCAATTTCATCAACTTTTCCAGAAATTTATGGATATTTTAGATTGAAATTGCTTTTTATATTGTCTGAAAACAAAGTTATAAGAAATTCGAAAATTTCTTTTCCAATCTTAAAATTTGGACTTTTTGGAGTAGAGTAGGTACTTATAAAAAGTATTTAAAATTTTCTAATATAAAAACAATTTGTCTTTTGTTTGTACTCTATTATAATTCTCGTTTTGGACTTTATCGTTTGTTGTCATTTTTACCACTTCTTCTATCAATTTCGCTAGAAAGTTATGGATGTTTTATATCAAAATGCCTTTCTATATTTTCTGAAAACAAACTAATAAGAAGTTTTCAAATTTTCAAACCTCTCCAAATTTAAAATTTGCACTTTTTCAAAGTAGAGTTCTTAAAAAATGCATTCAAAACTCTCTAAGATAAAAATCATTTGTATTTTGTGTACTCTAATATAATTGTTAATCATTGTAGACTTTATTATCTGCTGGTCTTTTTATCACCTTTTTCTATCAATTTTTCTATAAAGTTAAGGATGTTTTATATTAAAATTCCTCAAAATTGTGGCCCATTTTGGACTTAATTGCCTGTTGTCATTTTTATCACTTTTTGTATCAATTTTTCAGAAAATTGTGTGTGTTTTATACTAAAAGCCCTTTTTATATTTTCTAAAAACGAACTTTTCAAATTCACAAACTCTTGAAATTTGTACATTTTTGGAGTACTTAAAAAAGGTTATTCAAAACTTTATAATTTAAAAACAATTTGTATTTTTTTGTACTCTAATATAATTGTGGCTCATTTTCGATTTTTTCTATCAATTTTTCTAGAAAGTTATGGCTGTTTTATATTAAAATAGCTTCATATATTTTCCAAATGTAAAAATAAAAATTAAAATCAAATTTAAATCTTGAATTATTGAATTCACACTTAAAATTTTATGTTAGTAAAAAAAATAAAAAATTCACAGTTTTTTGAAGTAGAGTACTTGTAAAAAAGTATTTGAAACTCCCTAATATAAAAACAATTTGTATTTTGTTAGTGCTCTAATATAATTGTTTCTATTTTTGGACTTTTTTGTCTGTTGTCATTTTTATTACTTTTTCTATCAATTTTTCTAGAAAGTTATGCATGTTTTATATCAAAATTGCTTTCTATATTTTCCAAAACGAAATTTTCAAATTTTCAAACTTTTCCAATCTTAAACATTGCACTTTTTTGGAGTAGAGTACCAATAAAAAAGAATTCAAAACTCTCCAATATATAAACAAATTGTATTTTGTTTGCACTGTAACATATTGTTTGCTCATTCTAAGCTTTATTGCCTGTTTTTGTCTTTATTGTCTGTCATTTTTATCACTATTTCCATCAATTTTTCAATATTTTTGTATTAAAATTGCTTTTTACATTTTTTTCAAAAACAAACTCAAAATAAGTTTTCAAATTTTCAAATCTTTCCAATCTTAAAATTTGCACTTTTTTAGAGTAATGTACTTATAAACTATCTAGTATAAAAAACAATTTGTATTTTGTTTGTAATTTAATATAATTGCTGCTCATTTTGGACTTTATTGCCGTCTTTAATATTCAAAAGAATTTTATTGTCTAGGTATTTAGTTTATCTACTTGTTTAGCTCATTACAATTGTTCATCCTCTTCCGGTAGTAAACATTCTTTATTATGTACTTGTAAAAGTATATTCCGCAATAATAGTTGTTTAGAACTATTTATCTATCCTCTGTACGTGTTCGAAAAATAATTTACATCTCATTATCAGTTGAACCCTACTCAATAGGGTTATAAAAAACGAATATAAGAGGATTAAATTATTTAACTGGTCAAAAATATCATTCTTCTTTATTTTCAAGACCCTGTAAATGTCTCAAGTACAAAATGGAAAGGAGAAATAAAAAGATCCAATTATTTATATGAGAAATATATTTTTAGTCTTCATTTTAATGAAGTCTAAAAATATATTGCTCATATATAAAACAACAACAACCTGTTGTTGTTGTTTTAATTATAAAATGAAACGCAATATGACAAGTTCGAATTGTTTACATAACCAAACATATTTTTATGCTTTATATTCTATATTTATGTTTCTTATTCAATTCAAAGTCAACACTTAGTTGTTTTATATTCATTTCAGTGCATTGAACAAATTTTTTCCTAGAGATCGACAAATATAAATCAAAATAAATATAAATAAAGTGGCATTATTTACGATCAAGGTACTATTTTCAATGCCCTAGTGATGTTTCGAGTATTCACTCATCCAATAATCGTTATTTTTTATTTTTAAGACGAAAGCAATAACTTAAGTCAACCAGAAGTACCACACAGCCAAAAATCCACGTCAGCATTTTTTTTCGAATCGAGTGGCTAGTGTTGAAAGTACCCTCTCTAAGATTCCGCTTTTTTGGGGGGTGTAACGCCAGATAAGATAAATTCGAGATGCAGGGGACCGCGACATGTATGCTGTCAGAGCTGGGTGTCTCACATGAATTATTAACGCTCTTGACTTGCTGTGGAACGATGAACACGAATCCACTATGTTTCATTTCAATTATTAATAATGTAAACTCTTTGCTTGATAAATATTACGAAAACATTAACCATTCGAAGAAATATAACAGAAAAAGTCGGTGCTATTTTCAACTTTTTGTACAACACGCAGAGTCTAAATACAGTTTTTTTTAAAATAACTGGTTAAAAAATTGAAGAATAATATACAAAGATAAACGTTCAAAAAAATTGAAAACATGAAGACGGTTATCAAACAGATTTTTCTATAATTTAACCAACAGTTTCACGACAGTTTGGAGAAGCATTTGAGTTTGTTTATGAATATTTCCCATCATTTATAATATAATAAATTAAAATTAACACAGTGGACTTAAGTTTCGCTGAATATATTAAAAACTCTACATATATTTCGGGTGGTTAACCCATTATCAAGAGTATACAATGTTACTGATCATTTGATTACAATGTTCAGTAGCAATGTATACTCTTGATAATGGGTTAACCACCCGAAACATATGTAGAGTTTTTAATATATTCAGTGAAACTTTGGTGAAGTGTGTTAATTTTAATTTATTGTTTTTAACATAATGTTGCACCAAGAGATAAGCGAAACCTCCGTGTCATATATATAATAATAATGTAATAATGAAATAAATTTATTGAAAACCATTCTTTACTTCTGTCTGTCCGATCTTTCTTTCAGCCCTCGAGCAAAAATAACAAACAAAAATATTGAATAAATTTATATTTACAATAATATACAACTTGATTTGAGAAGAAAAGAAGAAAATTACCTCAGAAATATTAAAAATTTGAGACAATTTCTCATGGTGAAGAACATTTGTGTTGAAAAAATATACAAACATATGATACAAAAAATTGTTTCATACATTATTGCCTACATTCGAACCATCTAAGTACTCTGCCACACTATAGTATGTCTTTGTTAAGAGCAGAGATTTAACTCTCCTCTTAAACAAATGAGCTTTCAGTACTTTCAAATTCGATGGTAAATGGTTGAAAATCTTTATACTCTGATAATAGAGGGAGTACTCAAATTTAGCTGTGTAATATATTTCAAATTCTGAAAGAACCTCTAGGATTTTCATAATGAATATAATCAATTATATTCATTCACAATATTTGTCGAATAATAAATTAGAATAACTAAATACATTAAGTTGCACAAAATTGTTAACAATCAATAAGGAATATATTGATCTGTTTTTCAACCTTTTTCAATACTGGAGGTGCACCCTTTCTTGATGTCTTGCCCCCAAATGTTTCACCCCCAACCTGATCCCCAAGCTAACATACAATTAATTGCATACAAAACAATTGAAATAAACTCTCATAGATCTGTCTACACAAATGTTATTAACAAAAACACAAAGTAATAATTGATGAGGCCGATACTTGATGTAAATCGATAAACATAATAAAACAATTGTTAAACTGATTTACACATATACTAAAAATAATACTGCATGACTTACGTTTCGATGAGATTCACCTTTTTCAAATGTTACGTGCAGACTAATGACAATTTCTCGAATACATACAATATATAAACTTAAATTATGAATACAGAGAAAACAGGTAGATAATAGGTGGAAGGGATCAATTCATACTGAACTACTATATAGTAAACTAAGTAATTTTGAAAATATTGAGAAGGGGGCTTGAGGTATGATCGATTTGGCTGTTCAAAAGGTTACCAGAATATTTGCATTTATTAATTTGAAGTGACTCTAACAAATCAAGCTTCATTCCCTTGTTTAAAAAGACACAAAGTATCAACTTTCAAGAGTGAATATTTAGTGTATTCTAAAGAACATCGAACTTGTTAGAAATACCATACAGGTATGTTTCACCCTATTTTGTTATTTATCATCTAAATGTATCTAAAATCGAGTTTAGATACTAATTTCAAACGCAGTAAAATCCTGTCTTGAAATGGTGGAATAAGGCGAGTGACATACTTATGTGAGCTCCATCTATTGAAGAATCAAGCAAACTCTCTCGAGTGTGCAAAAATGCATTTGGGGCAAAGTTCAGTGCGCGCTAAACTGTGAATTACGTATTATATACATGGTGTTCGAAAAGTTTGGCAATAATTCTCGAATTTTTATGTAAAACCCCTTGTACGTGAATCCTACAATATTCCTTCACAAAATATGATGGGTTTTCACAAGTTATTACCGACCTGTTTACCTGAAATTCTCCGGCGGAATCCACTATTGTAATGAATGTATTATTGAATATTTATTAGGGGTATTTCCCTAAAATTTATTCATTTCGTTATTACTTCTCACGTCTTTGTAGAGCGAACACAGATGATATAGAATTTTCTAGATTTTATATGAAACTATTGGACATTTCGTTAACGGATTTTATGAAAATAAAGTTTAATTGAACTGAGAAAAAGTTTCCTTCGTTTTTTCACAAACAATAATAAAATGTTTAATAGTGTTGGCGTTTACTTGATGTTAATCCATTATAATTGAAAATAAACTTAAACTCAAACACTTGAACTAATGATTTACACTTTATTCACTACATAGCATGACGAGTTATTATTCTGTAAGCATCTGAAGAAGTCGTTTGTAACGACGAAACGCTTCATGCTATGTAGTGAATAAAGTGTAAATCATAAGTTCAAGTGTTTGAATTTAAGTTTATATTCAATTTTAATAGAATGATAACAAACATACTACTCAATAATCTTTAGGATTTTCAGATTTTAAAATAGGCTTAATAGATTTTTTTTGTCTAATTAATCAGACAATATGAGTTCTTGTTAAATTTCTAAAGCTTGTAAAGGGTTGTGCTGCACAACTTGTGCCCCCTAAATAACCCCTAGGAATTTATTGCTGTGATGAAAGCAATATTGTACATTTATTAGTGGTATTTCCCAAAAATTTCTTCATAGAAATATCAAATATCTATTAAATGTCTATGTATGTGGGTTTTCGAAACCTTACTGTATTCTTTGAATGCCGATTTTCTCTTCTCAAAATGTCACCATTGAAGAAATGCCAATATAATACCTAGGTATATTCCGATAAGTACTGGTGGTATTTATTGGGATTATAAGGAAATTCCCAAGATATTTACGTGCTTACCTTCATGGTTTTGCAAAATTAAACTTGTCAACTTTTATCAACCAGTAAAGGTTTTAACATTTCACATTGCTTGGGTATTCCTCCAACAATAAATTATTGAACGAACAGTTTCAAAAAGTTTTGCATGGAAGATTCAGGTCAGTAAGTAAAATTATTAATTTTTTAATTATAAAAGTAGAATACGAAAATGTTATATTTTTTTAGTTTTTCTGAATATGTTTTATAACCTCATAATTTTAATTATAATTATTATAATAAGAATAATAATAATAAAAGTGCAGGAGCTGAGAATAACTGGAGAATAATAATAATAATAATAACACATGTAACATAGTCAGGAAATTCCTGCAAGGATAAAGTAACCGACAGATTGTTGAGTTGCTTTGGTTCAGCACAGCAATTCAACTTTGAAAGCACCACCGAAGCTGAGAAAAACTGGAGAATAACAATAATAATAATATTTATTTATTAGTGTTGGCGTTCACTTGGTGTAAATCCATTATAATTGAATATAAACTTAATTCAAACACTTGAACTTATGATTTACACTTTATTGACTACATAGCACGACGCATTTCGTCGTTACAAACGACTTCTTCAGATGCTTACAGAATAATCAATCATTATTCTGTCATGCATCTGAAGAAGTCGTTTGTAAAGGCGAAACGCGTCATGTTATGTGGTCAATAAAGTGTGAATCGTAAGTTCAAGTGTTTGAATTTAAGTTTATATTCAATATTTATTTAGCTGAAGCTATACAAATTTACATATTTTGAACTGTAAATTTTGAATTACATGCCTATCTCATTATTTAAAATATACTTTCTCAAATCATGCTCAAACATCTCAATACTAGTACTACTTCTCAATATACCTGTTAAATTATTGAAAACCTTAAATCCGCCGTAGTATAAGCTATTTTTCGATTTAGGAAGCTTACAACTTTGGATATAAAAATTATCAGTATTTCTAGTATTAGACCCTTGCAAATCACTGAAATATGTTACATTTCTTATTACATTACACGGAAGCAACTGATTTTTCATTTTAATAATGAATATATATGAAGCGAAGAGTATTCTTTGTTCACATATTTTGAACTGTCAAATTCGAATTGCATATCTATCTCATTATTTAAAATATATTTTCTTAGATCACGATTAAATATCTTAATACTAGTACTAGTTTTCAATATAATTGGTAAATTATTGAAAGCCTTAAATCCGTCATAGTATATGCTATTGTTAGGTGCAGAAAGCTTACAACTTTGGATATAAAAACTATCAGTATTTCTATACTGATAGTAAATGAAAAAAGTAATGAAAACATAACGCATTAATATTTTATTCTTTCTACTTTTCTAATTTTTTGTTTATTAATCTTTACAGTCATATCCTCATTTTCATTAATCTTTACGGTTTTACTTGTACCCAAAACTATGAACTTAGATTTTTGCACATTTAGGGATAAGCTATTGTCACATAACCATTCATTAATTGCAGAAAAGTCTCTATTGATGCCCTCTATCATATTCTCAATATCTTTGCCACATATATTGAGCATAGTATCATCAGCGAATAAACATATAGAACATTTTTTCACATGAGAGACAATATCGTTCATATATACATAAGTATTAATCCAATATTACTTGTTATTACTATTATTCTACAGTAATTGTTATAAGTACTATAATGCTGTTTTCATTCACTAAAGTAGTTGCGGAACCTCCAATACAACACTGAAGAAGTATCATGAACAATATACTATAATTATTTAAATAATAAGTGTTGTTGATAAAACAACATTTGAAATTTTCTCATAATTTAGTATAAAATACGCATGACTACGTTTCGAAGTACTACTACTTTATCAAATGATGGATTAATACTTAATAATTAATGGTCAATTAATGGTCATTTGCTGGATTAATACTTAATAATTTTATTAAGCATTAATCCAGCATTTGATAAAGAAGTAGTACTTCGAAACGTTGTCATGAGTATTTTATATTAAATTATGAGAAAATTTTAAATATTGTTTTATTATGGATATTAATTTTCTCCAAGTATCGGCCTCATCAATTATCAATATCATCAATTATCAATATCATCAATTATCAATAAGTGTTGTGTTTTTAGCCTCAAGGGACAGAAAAAAAATTTCTATACGCCATTAACTTTTTGCTAAAAATTGTAAATATATCCAAAATTTTCATGAAATATTTTCCACTGATTGACGACAAAGTGTCAGAAATATTTAACCTTCACGAATATTTGAAATTTTCACTAAAATGCTCGGCACGAATTGTTGGCGCCATCTATTGGCATCCTTTCAAATGTAACATTGATTTGCATTGGTTCAATTTTCGACGTTTCGACATATTAAGATATCACTTGTCTTTGCATTTAAGCTTCTTTTCTGTTTCATTTGTTCATATTAGACAAATAAAAATTATAAGACTTGGTGATCTTCTTTCAGACCAGCTTTGTTGACGAAAAGTAACTCCCAATGGAAAAAACGCATCTCTACGGAGTAAAATTTGAAAAAATATATGTAGGTATCTCTATATTTAATTTTTTTATAACTTGTTATGTAAGTTATATGAAATGATTGAAAGAGATCAAACTGTAAGATTGTTATCTGAAATGACTTTTCAGGAAAAATTTGAAAGAGACCGAATGAAATTGATTGTAAGATGAATGTTGATAAATGATGCAATTTGGCTTAGCTCCAGTAGAGTTGATTTGTTTACATCGCCACGGTCAATTGCATCGTTAAACTCTGTCAAATCTCACTACAACTAATACTGCTATCATCAGGATACATATAGAACAGTACAAAGTATATTATTTCAAAATAAGAAGAACAAATATAAACTCTCAGAGTTAATATTTTCATAAAATTATTGATTGTATACGTTATGTTATTAAGCAGGTAGATGTATGTTATTATAAGCACTTGAAAGATACAAGAAACTTAAAACACTCAAATCAGAAACACACACAAGTCTGACTTGGGATTCAACTAAGATCTTCCCCTCTTTTGACAGGACTGCGACAATAATAACTCTACCAATTTATCAATATTCGATTATACAAATAGTTAAATACTTAGAAATTGAGTTTCAATGATCATGTCGACTTCATATCGTCGAAAATCTCCAAAAAATCAACTTTCTCAAAAAAATTGGAAGAAATCTAACGACATATATGAAGTTATTGCTCTTTAAGTCAATAATAATGCCACACTTTGTATATTTGTCCACTCTGTTATTGGGATTGAGTAAAGAAAAAACTCAACTCAAAGTTCAGCTGAAATTAAGAGTTTAGCAGGAAAAAAAAAATTTTAAAATATAAATTTAATTGTTTACCTAAAACGCTTGTCAGTGTCATGGCGTCGCTTATGACGTCACATTTGAGTAAACTAAAAAGTCGCTAAGCTCGCGCAATAATTTAATTATTTTGTGTTATTGAATATGATTTCGAAAGTGCATAAGTGGTGTGGGGTCCCCAGTGTGAGAACACCTCCATAAAAACTCCTAATAAGTTATTTGTGCTCGTTCTCAAAATAAAACAACACGAAACAAGTCGCTTAAACTTGCAAGGCGAGATTCAAACGCAATATTGTCCGGGCTCATCTTTATTTTTGTGAAGATCTCTTTGATGTAAGTTTTTACATTGTTTTGTAGATTTTAGTATAGTATATAATATAATATTTGGTTATAATATTTTGTACGAGCTCTAAATGTTAAAATATAAACATTTTATTCCGAGGTCTAACCTCGAAATTTCATCTCATTGCTTTTGTACGTTTTTTATTCAAATTCAGTTACCAAATGTCATAGATAATTATATGGAATATAATAGCGTCATCGCCATAAAATGGCCTGGAGGACCTAAAAGAAAATTCAATTTATAAATGAAGAGTAGAAGCATTATAAATATAGATGTCATTTACATAACCCTAATAATAACCTGAAACATTACATACCAAATACATTGTCAGAGGTATATTTTAGAGAATTATTTTATAACTGTAATTATAATATTTGGATTATTATTAATATACTTACATGGAAGTTTTAACTAAATTATTCTAAATATGCTCAACAAAAGTCTTTATTTGATGCCAAAAACTCTCCCAACATTATTATGTCGAGTCTAGGCAAATTAATTCTGTTTGCCTTAGTAAATCGTTGACTCGTGTTATTTTATATTCGATTTTATTAACATTCACACTCAAATAGAGGAATTTAATAACACAATTAATAAATAAATACAGAGTCGTACTGGAAGTTAACAATACGAGATGTGACGCTGGTGTGTGTTTACTCAAAGGTGACGTCATGTGCTCTGATTGGTGTTGAAGATATCATGGCGGATTGCCTTATTTTGTAGTTTTATTTCATAAAAATAAATATTAATCACACTCTTAATAAAAAAAACAATGCGTGCTTTATATCCTAAGTTTCAAGTTGTATTTTAGTGATTTTCAATTACTGTCATCATGCCTATTAGCATATTTTCCAGTGCATTAAATTAAAAAGTTTAGGAACCGCTGAGTCAGCCAAGAAGGCAGTTCCAATGAAGGACTGAAGGTTCCATTCAAAGATACAGAGCTATCATTTCGATTTCGGATAAATCAGGTAGACAACAACCCTCCCTAATTCAAGTTGTTCGCCGTCAAACGTGACGTAAAAGGCAACAGGCGTTCGAAGACAACTGCTCTCATATGCCGCCTAATGAATTTTGCGACATAATGGGCGAAACGGTGAGATGAGCAGCTGACTTCTTATTATTAGAGACTCACATCCTGTCGCGATCGGGTGTCCCCAGCTTGGATCAGGGACGTCTCAAACACACTTGTTGATCGTATATCAGCCCAGGGTGCCGACGATTTTTTTAAACCAGCGGTAAGAAGGAAGGTGTCAAGGGTTCATAGTGGAAGACGTACACTTAACTTAGGGGGCAGGTTGTTGCTTGAGATTTTCTCACCTGTTTGATAATAATAACGTATTTATTTAGCAGAATTGCTACATCATATTACAAAATATAGTAATAACAAGTTAATTAAAAATTAAAATAATGAAAAGTAAAATACTGTGAATTAAGTAAAGTACCAATATATGTAAATAACATAATATAGTAGAAAAACAAAAACGTTATACTTAGCACCTAACTAATATGACATGATAAACATCAATTAGAGTACTAGCAGAAACACAGCCCAATTGAATTAGAGTGACTTTAAACTGTAATGCATTTGGTTGAGATGAACGTTCTCAAAAGTCTTTTAAATACTTTTAAACTTTCACAGTTTTTTATATGTGCAGGAGGTCCATTAAATTCAATTAAACCTTTATACAAAATAGATTTCAGCTTTTGTATGGTGTTACATTTTTCAACGATAAAGTCTGTTTTGAATCTAGTATTATAATTATGTACATCTTCAAATAATCGAACTGTATCACTAATGTAGGTTGGTAACATATTTCTTTTCAGTTTAAAAATGAACATTTGTACATTAAACACAACTCTTTGGCTTACAGATAACATATTTAATACATTAAACATGGATTTGACAGGTGTATATCTATTACATTTTAATATAGACCTCATAGCCCTTTTTTGTATTTTTTCTAATAGACTTATTTGATATTGAGGACAATTAAACAATAAGGAAAACAGAATTGTAAATGAGGTTGTGGAATGGCTTTATAGAGTGACAACTTTGTACTCATAGACAAAGATTTGCCGATTCGTGATAAGAATCCTACTTTTATCGAAAATTTTCTCGTTATATAATCTGCGTGTGCGTGAAAGTTTAAATTCTAATCCAAAATTGTACAAGTTTTGATATGCTCATCGTGAACGATGGCTTCTCCGTTTACAGAAATACATATATTATCAACTTTAGTCTTCGTAGAACATCGTTAAAAAGTATAATATAATTCCAAACTTTAGTCAAAAATCCACAAGAATTATAATTCTTATGTATAATAATATAATATATTATAATTCTTAAATAATTATTGATTAATTATTTAATTCACTGAAAACTTGTTTCGGGTTTCTAACACATTATCAAGAATTAATATTACCTCAAATAATATTAACCCAAAACACATGACACGTTCATCAAACAATTGTTGTGAAATTCTGCCAAGTAGTTGAAATTATATGATAAAATTATGTATTAGCTAAATAGTTAACTTAATCGTAGTTCATTCTAAATCTTGAATAATGAATGAATGAACTATATTTAAATGGATTTCGATTTACATGATCAAAAGAATCGATCCAAAAGTAATTGTTATTTGAATAAAGCTAGCACAAACTTCTATAAAAATAATTCAATTCAAATAATAAAACAATATTTAGAATTTTCTCATAATTCAATATAAAATACGCATGACGACGTTTCGAATTACTACTTCTTTATCAAATTATGGATTAATACTATGTGTAATTTTACAAAGTCAATACTTATAGCTATGTAATAGCTACGTATAGCTATGTATAGCTATACCTTTGTAAAATTACACATAGTATTAATCCAGCATATGATAAAGAAGTAGTACTTCGAAACGTCGTCATGCGTATTTTATATTAAATTATGAGAAAATTCTAAATATTGTTTTATTATGGATATTAATTTTCTCCAACTATCGGCCTCATCAATTATCAATTTAATTTGAATAGGTTTGACATCAAATAATAACGTTAAACTCTGCTTAAAACTTTCAAGTTCATTCAATATTTATTCGTAAGTGTTTTATTGGGAAATGTGTAGGTTTCTAAAGTTCTCTAATGTTCGTATTGCTAAATATGTGCTAAATAAATATTGTTATTGTTATTATAGCAGGTAGATTCGTTCAGAATATATAAAATTACCTTTAGGTTTCAAAAATTGCGTTACGTGTTATCTCTGCGAATTCAGAACCTCATTACCGTTCTTAAAATGTGTCTCAACTTAGACGTGGATTGAAAGATAGTAAAATATTGGGAAGTTTGGTCATAAACACAATTTGTTTAACACCTTTTTTCCGATATTAATTTTCCAAATCCGGCGACAAATTCAGAAAACACGAAAGCTTGTTGTTATTGCTGGCCAGGTTGTTTCCTCTATAATTGTTGAAATGAAATCAGCAAAAGGTGTCAGCACATCTGGGGTCAATCCTTGCTGGTACTTTACATTTCGTGCATCCAGCTGCTACGCAGATTCGTAGGGCAAACCACCAAGGTGTACTTCTCTGTACTTTCCGGTGTTATCGTTTTATTGTGCCGTAATTTTATTCGTTTTATGATATTTCCCACCTCAACATTTGGTCTACACGTTGAATAACCAATCCGTGGGAACGAAAACTGCAAATTTTTCAAAAATTTACAGATATCGTTCAGGTAAAATGTTTATTTAGATCTTGTGACACACAAGTTTGTTATTTACAACAGTATAATCAGAAACATTTGGATAAATTTCAGTTACTTAATAAACTCCACTTTGTTTCGGTCTACTAAACTATATCAAGAATTATACTAAAAAACTGACAATGTATATTTTTATATTAAATAAAAAACACTAGCTTTCACAAAATTTATATTGAATACTTGACAATTGTTTCGAGGTACACGCCGAAACAATTGTCAAGTATTCATTATACATTTTGTGAATATTTTAGTAATTATAATTTAGTATAATATTGAATAATAACCTTTTTGAATTATTGAAATTTTTTCTAGTTATTATGCTACATTTCAAGATGTTTCACTAATTATTGAGCAAGGAGTCGACTGATATTAGTGAGTTAATTATATTTGAATTCAAAACATATTGAATAAAAAATGACCGAAAAATATTTTTATTTTTCTGTAAATTAGAATTTTTCTTTCTTAATTAACACTGTATTTTTTAATTTCTCAATTTGCATCTTCTGAACTCTTAAAGGTAAAACTATATGTTGATGACCCATTTAAAGAATGGATACTTTTTCATGAAAAAATTACTCTTTAATTTATCTAGTCTTTTTCGCCTGTTCTCTAGTGATTTATTTTTGAAAATTTATAGAATCTTGAAAAATATGTTATCGTTTAATTTAGAACACTTACTACCTTTTCAGTCGATTCAATGAATTCAATAAATCAAACAATCATTTAATTCAATAGCTGTAATTTTTTCTAATAGTTTTAAAGTGAAATAAACTTATGTTTTCAAAATAACACTTTCAATTATTCTCATTTTTTTTTTTAATAGTGTTGGCGTTTACTTGATGTAAATCCATTATAATTGAATATAACTTAAATTTCAAACACTTGAACTTATGATTTACACTTTATTGACTACATAGCATGACGCGTTTCGTCGTTACAAACGACTTCTTCAGATGCTTTACAGAATAATGATAATATTCTCATTTTAATAAATTTGAATATTTTACGTTAATTTTGTTTTCTTTTCATAGAATATCAATTACATCTAACTTCATATTCTTCTGCAAATCAGGTCATATTTTATTCATTTTTCAAAAATTGCTATGAAAAGTTCTTAAAACTAACAATTAGATGACTTAGATTCTTTAAAATTCAAATATATGATAATCAAAAACTATTAGCCGAAAGTGGTAACAAAATCTAAACATAATCAATACTATTAATCAAAAACGTGATTTTTAACACGTTTATTTATTACAAAAATCAGAAAAAAAATTCACAGGCATTGTGATTTCGTTTCATACCTCCTACTTCTGGTGGTTATCGTTAGAAATAAAATATTCATTATATTTTGACATACTCACTATTTTTCTTCTTCAATTTCGACAAAGAATACAATAATGTCCTTCTTCTTTCACAGATCAACATTTCCCAACAATTAACTAATCTTGGCTTGAATATAAAGCAATTTGATACTCAATTTAATAATCAAAATATTGTATAAAGCTTCACAAATTAATTATACTTGAATAAATACAAAATTGAATAAAACATTACATTTTATTACACATTACACATTCAATACATTCGTTTTGAAACAAAATTATAACTGTTATAATTTTATTTAATAATAACTCATTGTTATAATTTTCTGCTGTGGGGCTGCTCTACAGAAATAAATAGGGTGTTTATTACACAGAATCGAATACTTCGATTAATATTCAAAATTCATCAACGAACATCTTGTAAAAATATCTTCATTAATAAATACATACTCACCATACCGTGTTTATATATTTATAGATGTTTGTTATATGTTGAAGAAAACGAAGATAGGTTTATTAAATTGAATAGTAATCATGAGTATTCAACAAGGAACAGGAATGTACTACTTATTCCTATACATAAATCAGCTAAATTTAACCACTGTTTCTATTATCAGAGTATTAAAATTGTCAACCATTTACCATAAAATTTGAAAGTTCTGAAAGCTCATTTGTTTAAGAGGAGAGTTAAATCTCTGCTCTTAACAAAGGCATACTATAGTGTGGCAGAGTATTTAGATGATTTGAATGTAGGCAATAATGTATGAATCAATTTTTTGTGTCATATGTTTTTATATTTTTTTTTAACACAAATGTTCTTCACCATGTGAAATTGTCTCAAATGTTTAATATTTCTGAGGTAATTTTTTTCTTTTTTTTTTCAAATAAAGTTGTACATTATTGTAAATATAAATTTAATCAATATTTTTGTTTGAAGCAATATTTTTGCTCGAGGGCTGAATGGAAGATCAGACTCAAAACTGAATTCAGTCCTTTTGAGAGCATTCTTCTTAGTTGTAATTATTGTATCAATTGAAATGAATGTAATTTTACCATGTAAAGAATGTTCTCTATAAATTTATTTTATTATTATTATTTGGATGCATAATTTCAAGTTCAGAAAGTTGACCTGGCGCGTTATGCGAAACTAGATCTGCTTCAAAGTCTGAATTCTTTTTTTTAATAAGTTTCAACTTCCCAAACAAAAAAGTTCCTGAACCAGTTATAGTAAATAGCTTTTAGAATTTGGTCGCATTTTTAAAAAAGTTCCTGAACCAGTTATAGTAAATAGCTTTTAGAATTTGGTCGCATTTTTTGAATCCGCGAATAGTGAAAACACGAATAAGAGAAGCGTGAATACGGAGCTTTTACTGTACAAGAAAATCAAGCTCTACAATTGAAATATAAGTCGTTGATTACTGAATTTTGAAAATGTGTACTTGAATAGAAGTATCTTGATTTGTATCTCATACAAAGTGTCCAACAAGAGTATCGGGTGTTTGTAAGTTCGATAAAAAAAAAACTACTTGTAACTAAAATAAAAGTTTATTATTTATAATACTGATATTAAATGGAAAATTAATTGGAGTATATCATTTTGTCTAAATGGTGACGGTTACGTTGCTGGCACTCTTCTAATCGGATACGAAGATTACCGAAGACACGCTGACACATATTGCTGCCATTTCTGTCCGGACGTTTTCCTTCAGCTGTGTAAGGTTTGTTGGTTTCTTCTCGTAAAAATTAATTTCAAGGTATCCCCATACGAAATAGTCAAGCGGGCTAAGGTCTGGGCTTCTGGGAGGCCAGTTGATGTTACCCCTACGCGAAATCTCTTTATTCGGGAATAAATTATTGACGACTTCCATCGCTGTTTCGATGTATGACAAGTGGCACCATCTTGTTGAAACCATGTTCTAGAGTTGAAATCCTCAAACTCCTGCAATTCTGGGTCCAAAAAAATTCGCAGCATATAGCAATACCGGTCACTATGCACATGGAGTGGCCGTCCTCTGTAATCTTCATGAAAATAGGGACCGATTATGGCTTTAGCTGACATAGCGGCCCAAACAACGACCTTAGAGCTGTGCAAAGGCTACTCATGTTTTCGTCGCGAATTCTCTTCTGGCCAATACCAATTCTGCTTATTCACATGACCGTTCATTGGTTTCATCACTGTTGAATGCCATCAATATGTTGTTAAAACTGTTGAACCGCTCCAGCATTTCGTTAGCAAAATTGAATTTTGCAAAATTCAACGGTCAGCGAAATCCGTTTCTTTTAATTCTTGAATTAATCGAATTTTGTAAGCTTTGAAATGCAAATCTTTTTTTGGGCACCCTTTTTGGGCACCCTGTATTTTGTACATTTATTCATATGTTTTCATTAAATATAATTTCTGTAAAAACTATTTTCTGATGGGTATTCAATTGTGGTTTGCCAAAAGTTTCTAATCTCGAAAAATAGCTCGGAATATCAAGAAGCTTGGCCATCCCTGATATAGAACAATGTATTTAACTTATGGGAACAAAGAAATAAACTAAATGACGTCATAAAGAAGAAGCATATCTATTAGATCAAGCAATTTGAAACTTGAGCTGCTACTGTCAGTTCAGTCTTTACTCATTAGCTTTTTCTCTTCGGTTCTCGGAATGGGATTAAATATTTCCACGCGGATAAATTATTATGGGAGTATCAAGTTACAATTTTAACGTAAGGAAATAAACGACATAAGAAAAGAAACAACCATAGACGAATTGAAGTCATACGTATTTAAACTCAATGAAGTTTCTCACGAAAAATTGAATACACAGTGTTACTTTTGTCAAATATATCAACGCAACAATAAAAATTCTTGATTTGGATTTTAGAATGGGCCAAGAAGATACGTAATCCTGTAGTAGACCATAGATAAATCATTCGTAGTACATTGTTTCGGGAGTGTTTACAACTGATGGAACTTCATTTATATGTCCACGGAAAAATAAATTTACTGTTTTCGCTTCCGTGTCTATCACCGAGTGTTATAAATTGTTTTGACATTTTGTTTTGACAGTTTTGGGCGGATATCTATTGCAACGTTTGTATGTGGAATGTTGAATGAAATTATCTACAATTTATGTGCAAAAATAGAATTTATGATTAAGTGAATGTTCTATTTTCAATTTCCGTTATTCCACATACTAAAAATCGAACTTCAAGTATAAAATACCTACTTAAATTGAAACATATGGCAGTATTCTTAGGAACTATTTAATTTGTAGAAATCCCAGAAATTTTAACTAATATAAGTGGTAAATTCAATGGACGATGAATCTACTCTGTGATAGTTCATATTTAAATGAGAGGTAATAATAAAAACTTGTCTAAAAATCACTGACTGAACAATTCTTTATTCAACTAGTTTCGCCTTTCATTGTTAATGCTGTAAAAGGCGAAACTAGTCGAATAAAGAATTGTTCAGTCAGTGATTTTTAGACAAGTTTTATTATTACCTCTCATTTGATATAAGTGGTTTCTTAACATTTTTTTTGCTACGTAATAGGTCTTGGCAAATTAGTAACAAATGTTGGTATTATTCTCCATTCATTTTATAGTTTTTTCACCACAAAACGTCCTTTAACAATTTAATAAAAAATGCAGTTTTCTCCATTTTTAGGTAACGTTTTTTCGTTATATAATGCTCAATTCAAAATGAATGTACTTTTGAATGTTTCTACTTTTATTAACTGATTTTTTATGGTGTTTTATTGATATATTTTCGTGGCTGTGGATTTCAGTGGTTTTATTTTTAATTTCGTCACATTTTACATAAATTTGTGTTTGAATTATTACTTAAATTTTGATTGAATTTTTTGATGTACCCAGTATATTCATAGCTAAATGAATACATCATCTTAAGTTAAAATAGTTTTCAAAATAATTTTTCTCCTATAGAAAGTGTTACGAATAGTAATTCATAAATTTTATCAATTCAGATAACAAGTTTTATATAATTTCTTGGTATCTACTTTAAATATTGAAATTTACCTCTTCTACATGCAGAAATGGTTCTTGAAATGGCTCTATTTTTGAGAGGAGGGTGTATATCCACCTAGGGTTGTTACCACGCGTGTTTGCTGTCGAGGTTTGGCACTAGGAGCCTCCTCCACACCAGGAGAAGTTTGAATTCTCCTGGTGTGGAGGAGTTTCTGTGTAAACTGAATTTCTTTGTTCCTCAGAGGTGTACTAGGTGGGATTTTTCCTTAAAATCCCGCAAAACCAATCTTCTCTCGCAATCGCCGCTTAGCTTTGCATGTTTTTTTAGCAAAAAAGGTATCAGCTGCTGAAATTCCACTGGGATTCACTTGTTTCCATCATTAATGTGAATTTAAATCTTAACCATTGAGGTATCTTGATTTCTTCCGGTTTGAAATCTGAGAGAATTGTTTTCTTGTATCGTTGAAAATTCAAACACTTTAACTAAAATTCAAAACACTTGAACTGTTAATTACTGACTGTCTTTCTAGTAGCCTGTATTCTAGTAGCATCTAAAGAAGTGGTTTATAACGACGAAACGCGTCATGCTACGTGATCAACAAAAGTGTAAATCAAAAGTTCAAGTGTTTGAATTTTAGTTTATATTCAATTATAATGGATTAACATCAATATTAAATATTTTCTTGATAATTTATTATTCATTGTTTAGAGATTCAGTTAAATAATTGACTATTCAGATATTGATATTATGGATTTCGATTATTATATTTGATAATTTTTATTATTATTATTTAATATTGTATATCTATGTTATTACAGTAAATCCCACTAATCCAACACTTCATAGACCAACATCTTCAATAATTCGTCACCCTCAGTTTCGGAAAATTTAATTTCTTGGTTTGAAGAGGCCATAGTTACAAAACGAATTATGACGAATAAAGAAATATGTAAAGTACTACAATAAGAAGAGAGTCTTCTAAAAATATTTGAGGCACGACATACTACAACTATGGAAGTAAAACCAGATACATCATTCAGTTGTTTCAATACCTCCATAATATGATCTGATGAAAACGGCGTATCTGTTACAGATATTATAACTTTCCGAAACATACGACAAAATGTTTTCAAGCCAACACTACAAGCAGCACACAAACAGTCTTCGATTAAAGATTATTCAAGTTAATTTTGAGATGCATATGTTACTTTTTCAAAAACGTGTAGAACAGAAACCCAAAACATTGCATTTTCCTTATAACATGGATCAACATGGATTTATGTCAATGAGATCTTGTTCAAGCAATCTAATGCTGTTTTCACAGTACGTTTCTGAAGTACTAGACTCCACCGGTCAAGTTGATGTGATCTACACAGATTTTCAGAAAGCATTTGATAAAGGTGCTCATGCGCTCCTGGTACAGAAATTACGCAACAAATTTGGATTCTCTGATAGCCTTACCAACCTGTTTCATTCTTACCTGGTTGACCGACGTCAATTCGTATAGCTGGAGGGTATACAGTCGTCTGTGTTCATACTACCTCTGGAATACCTCAAGGATCTAATCTCGGACCACTGTTATTTATTCTGTTCGTGAATGATCTGTTGGTTAATATTCACTCTCCACATTCGATGTTCGCAGACGATTTGGAACTCTATCATGAAGTTAGATCACAGGACAACTGTGTACAACTTCTTCTCGCGCTGGACCATGTTGCTAGTTGGTGTGAGGAAAATTAATTGAGTTTGAATGTGTCAAAGTGTAATGTTGTTTCTTTCACAAGGAAAAGAGACCGAATTGATTGTGATTATAGCGTCCGTGATCAGGTTCTCTCTCGTTCAGATAACGCGAGAGATCTTGGTTTAGTCTTCGACCAGAAGCTTTCTTTATCCCACACATCACCCAACTTATTTCATCTGCTGCGAAAATATATGGATTCGTTATACGTAATGGCAAATATTTTAATAATTCTCCAACATTCATAGGACTATTTAATACCCTAATCCGTAGCAAGTTGGAGTATGACAGCATGATCTGGCATCCTATTTACACTTGCCATCAACGCCATCTTGCGGCTATTCAGAGAAGGTTCTTGAAATTCTTAGTTTGAAGGGAGGATAAAGTTTATCCACAGAGAGGAGTCAATCATTACGAATTATTGAGTCTATTTAGTTTTATCTCATGGCAGAACAGGAGAGAAATTTTATCACTCAAATTTTTGTACAAATTACTGCACAATAGTATTGATTCTCCTCCTCTCTTTTCCGCTTTGAAATTTCGTGTTCCTAGGCAAAATTCTCGTAATACAGAAATATTTCACCTAGAGACTCCGAGGGCCAACTCCCTAATACAATTTCCCAATTGGTTTATGGAGTCTACATTCAATAGATTTGACAATAATTGTGACATTCACTTTAACTCCATAGAATTTATTATCAGGAGTTGTGTGAACAACGAAAATTGACTAAAATGGATTGATTTAGATTGAGTTATTTGTTATATTTCATTGAATGCTATAATGTAGTTATAAGTTACTATTTTTTTAGATTAGATTGAGATCTTTGTTAAATCTTTTTTAAAATTTTTAGATATGTATTCAACATTGTTATTATTTTCTGTAATTGGGTGTTATACCTGTTGAGAATAAAGAACTTATTATTATTATTGTTATTATAAACTGCTTCATTATATTCATTAGGATTTTTTTATACAATTCAGTTATCCGAACATTCCAATAATTCGTCACATTCTGGTTTTTTATCGTGCCGAATAAGTGAGATTTCACACTTTATTTACTATTGAGATCAATTAAAATGAGAAAAGATAAAAACTTGAAAATTATATCTATTTCAGTTCATAGAAATTTATCAGGTTCATTTGTTGTCTTGTTTACAGTCCAACAACGATAATAAAACAGTAGCAAAATATTCATTAACCTTCCCTCCAATAAAACAAAGCCGCCCAAAAAAAGTGTTCTATTTATTTTTGGCGCGTTCTATAATGGCTCATATAATGTCACGTGTCGGCGAATATTAAAAGTGAAACGGAAATATAAAATGCAGGAAAGCGAATATAATTACCAACAAATAAAAATTCGGAAGCCTTATGAGGTTGAAGAAAATATTTTATTGAATTTGAAAGGGTTCACAGCATTTTTATTGCAGCATCTTTAAATTTTGTTTTACGATTTTTTCTTTAACTGAACTGGAGTTAGGTTTGTTATTTATGTGACAATACATTTTTTTTGTCTGAATTTAATCAAATGAATTATATAAAATTATTATTAAAACATACCTTGATATTAATAATAAAATAGATACCCAACAAACCTTTATACTTAAATGTATCTAAAACTGTAACCGAAAAAACAGGTAATTTTTAATTCTAATTCAGCTCGTAAAACAATGGACATGTTGAAGGATGAATTTGGTGAGCAGCTTATCTCTCGAAATGGCCCTGTGAATTGGCCGCCAAGATCATGCGATTTGACGCCTCTGGATTATTTCTTGTGGGGTTATGTAAAGTAGTTAGTGTATGTGGACAAGCCGAACCCGATTGAAGCCTTACAGGATAACATAACACGCGTAATTCGTGGGATACAGGTCGAAATGCTCGAAAAAGTGACGCAAAATTGGTTCTTCCGAATGGACCATTTGATACGGAGCCGCGGACAACACTCACATGAAGTTATCTTTAAAATGTAAATGGCAAAGGCCAAGTAATCAATTTCAATGAAAATTTTTAATATGCGATGCAAATTGAGTGTTTTATTCGATTTAATAAAGAACTACGCTTAAAAAATCACCTATTATTTGTATTTTATCTCAGAAACTCTTTATTACGTTTTGAACTTTTTATATTGTGTTTAGTAGCAGTATTTTCTTTTGCAAGTGGTTGTGAAGCAGTTGTTTTACTAGGATTCATCTTGTAAAACAGTTTATGCAAAATAAAATAAAAATGAAAAATAATCAAAACATTTTATATAATCCAACACTGGTTCTTCTTCAGCTTAACAGATATTCTGTGTGAATTTCCTGTTGTTGAAAATAAGAAGAAGAAGAAGAAGAAAAATTATTGGTTCAAGAATAATGTTTTTGAAGTATAAGTGGATTTTGACTTAATTGATTAAATGAATTGATTTAGATTGAGTTATTTGTAATATTTCATTGAATGCTATAATGTAGTTATAAGTTACTATTTTTTTTAGATTAGATTGATCTCTTTGTTAAATCTTTTGTTTAATTATTTAGTTAAATCTTTTTTCTAATTATTTAGTTATTACTTAGTTATGTATTCAATATATATAATGTTATTATTTTCTGTATTTGGGTGTTATACCCATTAATATTTCATTGAATGCTATAATGTAGTTATAAGTTACTATTTTTTTTTAGATTAGATTGATCTCTTTGTTAAATCTTTTGTTCAATTATTTAGTTAAATCTCTTTTTTAATTATTTAGTTATTACTTAGTTATGTATTCAATATATATAATGTTATTATTTTCTGTAATTGGGTGTTGAAAATACCTGTTGAAAATAAAGAACTTATTATTATTATTATTATTTTTGACGAATGTCTTCTATTAAAACTGTAATTATATTACGAATTGGAATATTTTCACATTTCCTGAGATTATTTGAATTTATTTTGAAATTACTGAACTGGGTTGTAATTATGGAGTAAAATGAAAGAGCAGGCAAGAACCGTAAAGCAATTATTATAATGTCTACGTATAGATGATGGTTTGTTTGTACAAGACAATTTTATCGATTATAGGGGAATTTCTGTTCTTTCCCAAGCCATCAGTGTTAACATTTCAGTCGATGTTTATGTGAAGGACAGGACTTTTATGGCTTATATTGTAAACATTTACTTTCTCTGTATACAGTACATAATGAACTACAAAACACCATATAATTGAAATTCATCGCTTCTCTTGTGTTTATTATCGTTTTTTTCTGGCCAAACAGTCTACTCATACAGACCTGCATGCTTTCTGTTGGTCTTTTCCTGGTAGTTCTCCGATTTAATAAAACATTTTCGTATTACAAAATGTCATTGATGAGTGATAAGAACCAGATGGGTACGCTCTATCACATAATTAATAGAATAACAGTTAATGATTTTCGTGTGAATATAAGAAGGAAACACCTTTCAAATAATTTGAATTGAATTTTATGAAAGAAAAGATTTATCGAAATTGAAATTCTAAATAAAAAATTTGAATTCGTTTTCTCAGTTTACCTACGAGCTTTTGTGTGTCAAAATGAAATTAGAAAACAGTGTTCACTTTACTATTTTAATTTTGAAATAGATTAACTGCAAAAAACAGTCGTAAACATTTGTAAAAGATTTATCTTCAAAAATCAATTAATACAAACCACCTAGAAAAACTCATTCAACATTCAAATAAAAGAATTTTTATTTTGAGGAGGTCTAATATTTTTACTATTGAACTATTTACTATTTTCAATATATTATTCAAATATTTTTGTAATTGATTAGATATATCTTATGTACAGTATTAAATTCTTCAATAACTGGATTTTTAATCTCGGTTTTGTTTATCTTTGCATCAATTTTTTTTGTGTACCAAAACTTTATTATAACTCAAGTACTTCTTGGTCGATTCATAACGGTTTCTTAGAAATTTCTTTTGTTTTATAGATTAAAATTGTTAATATTATTGCAAAATTGGTTCAACTGTTCATTATCAACAATTTCAAGAGTGTCGTTGTGTTTTTATATACCTTCATGCATAAACATACGTAAAATACTGGATAAATTTAATCTTTAAATAAATTTTTTTCGAGAAGTATTTCTTTTGCTTTCAAAAAAAATGTTTTGAAAAAAAGGATATATAATTACTTTCATCTCGCAAAATTGTAATAAACATTGAGAAGCAATGTCGTTCAGGTATATGGTATTTTTTAAAATCAATTAACATTATTTTCAAATGATAATGCAGAGAATCAATGACAACAATTGTCAAATTGTTTGTTTACATATTAATTCGAGTATCTTCTATGTATTTTTCAATTTTATGATTTTTTCGTGCATATTTCCGATGTTTCAATAGTATTATCTTATTATGGATGATAAATTAATCCAAAAACACACAATCATAAACATCTGTTTATTCGCTCTCGAAATGTAAATGGTGTAACAAACACGACTTCGTTTTGTATTTTAAATTCATACTACCTAATCCAGAAAACTTTGTAAGAGCTAATAATATTTTCTATGGAGTCAAAGTGAATGTCACAATTATTAGCAACTGTATTGAATGTAGACTCCATAAACCAAATGGGGGATTGTATTAGCGAGTTAGTACTTGGAGTCTCTAGGTGCAATAATTCTGTAGTACAAGAATTTTGTCTAGGAGCACAAAATTTCAAAGCGTACAAAAAGGAGGACAATCAATACTAATGTGCAGTAATTTGTACAAAAATTTGAGTGATAAAGTTTCTTTGTCCTGCAATGAGATTAAACTAAATCGACTCAATAATTCGTTATGATTGACTCCTCTCTGTGGATAAACTTCATCCTCCCTCCAAAATAACTGCCTCAAAAAAAGTTCACAACTGCTGCCTCAAAAACTGATGAATCCTCAATGTTTTTTTGGTATATTAACATATCAATCACTCACCTTGAAAATTTTGAGAAATTCAAACATTACTGTTTAATTGTTGCATATTTTGTTGTATACGAAATTATATAATTTGGTGCAGTAGTTTGAAAGTTGTGTGGCTACAAACATTCCAACGATTGATTCCTATTTAACATATATGTTTTCTAATTTATATATTTGTAAATAAATTCTTCTATAAAAAAATTAGATTCAAACAAAATGGTTCTAAAACTTTACTCAGCCATAAACTTGTACTTTACCATACCATTTATTCTTCTGCTAAACTTCTCGAAAAAAAAAGATAGCCAGTTGTTACTTTATTGAACATAGCATGAATACCAGATATAGCAGGAACTTTTTATCAATTCCGCAATACAATAAATCCATATGTCTTCGTAGCTACTCCTATTTGGCACCAAGAATTTATAATTAATTTCCATTTGTATTAAAAACTATGGTTTAAAAATTCAAATCTGCTATAAATAACTGGATGGAAACAAAGGAAAGATATATGATTCATCAACTGGTGAACATTTAAAAGCTAAAATGGTTGTACATCAAAATATAACAGTGCTACACATTTTTAAAATATTGTTATTCGCTTCTCCGCAATTTTGTTATTAACTTTTCATATTGATAAGTTTTTTCTCTATCTATTGAAATAGATACTAATAGATAGATTTAAATATTGCAGAATATAAATAGACATTCTTCGTACTCACTACAGGCTACGGTCATTGTGAGAAAATGTATTATCTTTGTTTAGAGATCAAAACGACAAGGTATATTTTAAAATTAGAATACTAATGTTTCGCCAATATAATGGCATCACGAGAACCTTAAATGAGGGTTATTGTTATTATTATATGTTTCTCTATATGTTTCAGCCAATTTTTATGTTTCCAATAAGATTCCTATATATAATGTATCTTCTTTTCATCAAGATTATCTTGTAAATCTGTCTTCCTTAATAATTACATACTGACCTTACCGAAGATGACCTTACTGAAGAAAATGAAGATAGATTTATTAAATTGAATAGTAATCATGAGTATTCAACAAGGAACAGGGATGTACTACTTATTCCTATGCAGAAAACAGCTAAATTTGAGCACTCTCTCTATTATCAGAGTATTAAAAATTTCAACCATTTAACATCAAATTTGAAAGTACTGAAAGCTCATTTGTTTTATGAGGAGAATTAAATCACTGCTCTTATCAAAGGCATACTATAGTGTGGCAGAGAATTTCGATGATTCGAATGTAGGCAATAATGTATGAATCAATTTTTTGTATCATATGCTTTTATATTTTTTTTTAACACAAATGTTCTTCACCATGTGAAATTGTCTCAAATGTTTAATATTTCTGAGGAAATTTTTTTCTTTTCTTTTCAAATAAAGTGGTATATTATTGTAATTATAAATTTAATCAATATTTTTGTTTGAACCAATATTTTTGCTCGAGGGTTGAATGGAAGATCAGACTCAAAACTGAATTCAGTCCTTTGAGAGCATTCTTCCTAGTTGTAATTATTGTATTAATTGAAATAAATGTAATTGTACAATGTGAAGAATGTTTCTCAATAAATTTATTTTATTATTAAAAATAATCTTTCGAAGAATTTTCATTTAAGAGAAAATTTAGATTTAAACAAAATGGTTCTTGACTCCTCCTTAAACTTGTACTTTACCATACCTGTGAATCAAAAGCGCCAATAGATTCTCACCTGGATCTACCTGTATCTTCTAGCGCTCACCTCCAATCACAGGACTCCAGTCGTCCAACCAACGCCATTAGCAGCGTACCAACATAAAAACCCTCATTTCAGGAAACTGACAAGCGTGTTCAATTTCCTCCGTTCTCGCGCGATGGGAGGTCATAAATAACGAATCGGCGTCAGTTGAGAATATAAAGTCGAGAATAAAGTGCATATTCTACGAAACAACACGGCCGATTCTACCTACCTACCAGAGTCTGAAAGTCCATTATATTGCCGTTAAAACGGCCCTTTGATAAATAGTTTTTGTTTAGAATAGGATGAAATAATGACATCCACAGGCATTTCAATGTCTGGCTAGTGAGTAGAAAAACAGTCCAGGGTTTTAACCCCTGGAGGACGGTCGAAGCTTTTTATGGTCATTTTGTAAGATGGTAGATCCATTTCTATGGGATCCTATGAGAATAAACCGCTGTTACGTGTCTAATTCATTCATTCATTTGACGAGCGTTTAGTTTACGTGGGTTTCATTGAGTTTCGAAAAGTATTCTAGCGATTACCTGCTCTGGAATTCCATGACAAGTATAAGAAATATGTGGATACGTTGGTACTCTAACCTTAAATTGAGTCAACTACAACATCGATAATGTCATGACATTTTGTCCTTAGAAAATGTTAAAAAGTGCAAAGAAATGATGAAACCCATTGAAAACGCAAGAAAATATGAGAAACATTGAAGGAAAAATAATTTACGCGCCATTTGAGATCGTATAGTTGAATGGGGTACGATTTTAATACTAAAAAACGGTTTATCTCAAGTTGCGCCAAAACTACAAGTCCTATAAAAAAAGTTAAATAGCAAAGTGGTAGGTTATAAAAAGACCTACAACTTTCGTATTTACACTTTTTTCACATAACCTCAAAGTTTATGTGAAAAATTCAAATAACTAAGATTTTGAGTTTTTATTCTTATCTTTTAATAGCAAATTGTTTTTTGTACGAAATTTGGTGAAAAATTAACTTTTTATGTCCCAAATACAATGCAATTTTTTTGATTCGAAATATTAATTTTTTCACCTTATTTTGACTCAATATCGAAATGCACAATGATTTTCAATCAAAAATTCTTGAGTCAAAATATCTTCTTTTTTAAAGACGTTCATTGAAATCAACATTCGAGCTTTTTGTTCATTGAAATCTCTACTTTCTGATGCTGTAAAAAATTGTACATTTGCATGGTAAATTTTTTCAGAAAATGCAAAAAACTCTAATTCCAATTAAAATTACTCTTCCAAAATATTTTTAAACAATAATTCGACTCGAAGACGCAGTGATGTTTTATACCAATGGTAAATTTTTGAGTTTTGAGTTATTATCATTATAGTCAATGATTTGATATATACTTTGGAACATAGTGGAATGTTTTTGCAGGGTTACTTATTAGAAAAAATTTCATAATGATCACATACTCGAAATACTTTTTCATTAATATTACAAATCTAATCACTTGAGTATTCTTCTTCTTCACTACATTTCAAAATATGCACCTAGAATAATTATCTGAAAGTATCCTTATTCAATTTAATGTTCCTTAAAGAAAATTTCCACCTTTTGAAACTCAAATTAGTATTTACCAAAATGTAGTCTACTTCTTCATATATATTCTGATTTTTTTTATGAAAGAATGTCGATTCCAAAAATATTTCAATCAATTTTGAGCTACCTAAAGAAAGTGTGAACATTTCAAGATGCAAAACCATTATTATAAAAATATTACATCAGGATATTTATTTGAACAATATTTTAATCAATTTTGAGTTCTTTGAAGAAAATTCGAACCTTTTGAAATTTAAATTCACATTATACGAGTACCAGAATATTGTTTCATTTTTCATACTAATTTTAATATTTTCCGTAAAGATAAAGTATGAACTTTATCTTAATTTATTTAAAATTTTAAGTTTAATCTAATCAATAATAATAATAATAATCTCTATTCAAGGTTCTCGTAATTGAATTATAAAGGTGAAACAATATTATTCTAAATTTATAATCTACTTTGTCAATTTTGTTGTCTGAACAAAGATAAAACATTTTCTAACAACTGTTGCCTGTGGTGAGTACGAACAATGTCTATTTATATTCAGCAATATTTAAATACCTACTTACATAGATATCAAGGTATCTATTTCAATAAATAGAGAAAAAACTTATCAATATGAATAATTAAAAACAAAATTGCGAGAAGTGAATAAAAATATTTTAAAGATGTGTAGCACTATTATATTTTGTTATACATCCATTTTAGCTTTTGAATGTTTACCAGTTGATAGTTGTTCTATCGTTTGTTTTTATCCAGTTCTTCATGGCAGGTTTGAATTTTTAATGTTAATCATAGTTTTTAATTCAAATGACAATTCATTATAAATTCTTGGTACCAAATAGGAGTAACTACGAAGACATATGGATTTACTGTATTCCGGAATTGATAAAGAGTTCCTGCTATATCTGGTATTCACGCTTATTTTCAATAAAGTTACAACTGTCTATCTTTTTTTTTCGTGAAGTTTAGCAGCGATTTAACAAACAGCTGGCGTATATTCAGTATGTCAGCTTCCTTATATAGCAAGTTAGTAGGATATCTGATATCTATTTCGTGAAGGATTTTCAGCAGCCATTTTTGTTGAATTTCGAGCTTTTTTATTACTGTATCATAGGCACCACCCACGCAACAATACCATATCGTATCAGAAAATCCGCCAGAGCTTTGTAAATTATTGTTAGATGTTTTACGTCTAGAATAATTCCAAGTTCTTTAAATTTGGATATTAATCCTCTAAGCAACAATTAAGTTTCTGACGTGGGAATCCCATTTAAGGTACGAATCCAGTATAATTCCTAAGTATTTACATTCATTTCGTATGTGGAAGGATTGGTAAATGTATTTTATGCTATTTTAATTATCAGTGGTTCACTGAGTGGAAGTTAGTGCTTATCTGCAGCAAAAGGAATATATTTCGTTTTATCCATATTGATAGTTAAGAGGTGATGCTTTAATCAATTATAGATATTCACAAAATCAGAACCAGCTTTGGCTTTGATATCGCTCCAGTTTGCTCCTGAGTAAACTATGCCAGTATCGTCTACAAAACTGATTATTTTACCTTCATTCTCAAACAACAAAAGTTTATTCATATAGATTGTAGATATAATTGGACCTAATATTATTCTTTGAGGTACCCCATATTATATTACTGAACGTATTGTTCTTCTTCACTATTTGGTTACGATGTGACAAAGAAGCTTTTAAATAATCTCAGATGGACAACATTAATTCCAATCTACTGCAGAAGGCTCAAAACTGTTGTATGTTCAACAGTGTCGAACGCTTGTGCTGAATCTATTAAAATACACAAGGCAACGTCGCTATGGTTGATTATATTCTTGTTGATTTTTATTTTTTTATATTTTCATTACTTCAGTTGTATTATTTTACTATTTGAAAAATATTTCATTTCATTTTGAGTAATAACGGACTCATCGTTCCCCACCCTTTTCTTCTAAGAGAAATATCGTAATTTATTGTATTGTATCGGGTATATTCCATAACTCCCTGTTGTTTCTGTGAAAGATAATCAAGATGAAAAGTATATCATTCAAATATCTAAATATAGAAACATAAATTGGACTAAGGTATGCGAATGTAGCATCGGTTTATTCCCAGGGAACTATACGGCCCCTAATTAAAGCCAACATCGACTTCCTGCGTGAGTTCATTAAATAAGAAATGCATCCCTTGCTGGGCACGCCTAATAATTCCCTGGCTCCACTTAAAATCGGACTCTTTTTCCTATTCGAGTGGGGTTGATCTTCCAAGATTGCCGTGTAATAGGAATAAGATAACTTTTTCGATTAGATATACAGGGTGATTCTAGCAACTCCAAAACGTTAAAATTTTGAATTTTGTGTAGCAAATATTTAATAATAATATTTATTTAGCAATAGCTATTTCAAAATCATGATTACATTTAGGTTCAAAATATATTATTTACAATTATATGTTTAAAACGAACATAGCTAATTTACGTTTGAATACCTTAACGTCACTAACTGTATGGAGCTAGCCAGTTTATTAAATGCTTTGAATCCTTCATAAAATATACTATTTCTAGATTTAGAAAGCTTACAAACTTGCGTTTAGAAATTGTCACTATTTCTTGTATTATGACTGTGCGCATCACTGACACATGTAACATTTTTTATAACTCTATATGGGAAAAATTCGTTTTTAACCTTAAATATAAGTATATATCTAGCAAAAAGTGTTCTCTGTTTGAGTAGTTAATTAGTTTTAAATAATTTAGCATGCTTTGGATTGGAGTATACCAATTACATTTCAAAATTGTTCACATAGCTCTATTCTGAAACTTTTGTAACTGTTGAGTTTTTTCTTTTCTCAATCTCAATAACAGAGTGAAACAAACAATATTCAAAGTGTGGCATTATTATTGACTTAAAGAGCAATAACTTCATATATATCGTTAGATTTTTTCCAATTTTTTGAGAAAATTGATTTTCTTGGAGATTTTAGACGATATGAAGTGGACATAATCATTGAAACTCAATTTCTCATTTTAACAAGTTTTACCCTTGAATGTTCTGGTTTTCAATTTTAATACTTATATTTTCGTTACTATTTACCTTAAGAATTTTACTTGTTCCGAAAACTATAAATTTAGACCTTGTTACATTTAGCGATAAACTGTTATCGCTTAGCCATTTATTCATTGCTGCCAAGTCTCTATTGATCCATTCTGTCAATGTCTGGATATTTTTACTACAACGTAAATCATTGTATCATCTGAGAACAATTGTATCGAGCATTTTTTTACATGAAAAACAATATCAATAATGTATAATGAGAATAGCAGTGGACCTAAGACTGTACCCTGAGGTACGCCAAAAACAACTCCAATGCTGTCCGAAAAAACACCATTGAACTTAACTTTTTGAGATCGCGAATGTAAATAAGAATTGAACCATTTGTTTACTAAACCTTTAAAACCAATTTTATTTAGTTTTTTCAACTGCAATGATCTACATGAAATTTCGAATGCTCTTTTGAAGTCCAATAATACTACAATCACTACATCTCCTTTATCTATAGCTCTATACCGTTTCTCACATATGCTTAACAGTGCTGTCCCACAGGGAGAATTCCTCATGAAACTTGATTGTACGTCAGGAATAACTGTATGTTTTTCGCATAATTCCAGAACCTGATTTATTGATAAAATTTAGTACGTTTGAATCAATGTTTCGTATGTTTCGGGCCACTAACACATAATCAAGAGTTCAATAGAAACTGATAATGAAAAAATTATGTTTAAGCAAAGTGTTTCAATCAAATTAAACTATTTACTTTGTAAATAGCTGCTATTGCTAGTTGCTATATTTTATACTATTGTATTATTGTACTGGACCTTTTCTACCAAGTGTTAGTAAATAGGGCAGTAAATATATATTTGTATGCATTTTTAATTGAGGGTGTTATATAATACTTTCATCAATCGGCCTCTACATAAACATCATTAAAAATGTTACAATTGAATGTATTTGAATGAAGAATTCTTCTTCTTTTTTAAGGAAAAACAATTTCTACATTGCTGAAAAACCACAATTTCGAGATTTTAAAATAGTCATCGCATATATGTGCTAATATTACATGGATTTCTAAACTGTGCACTATACATATAAAATGGGTAGACGTAAAAAACATAAAAGACGTGGTGAGAATTGAACCTGTGAATTTCGGCAATTAAGTTGACTCAGTCTAAAATATGTCATTAGTCCAAGCAACACCTTGTTAATTTAGCCTGAATTTCTGTACATTCATGACATATAAAATACCAGAAATTAAATTAAGATCAATACTTAACATTCTAAAAACATCACATTTAGAAAAAGACCCATTTTTGAAACACTATATCCGAAAAGATCTCCGTTCATTTTCAAATGTATCTTTAACCTAAGAACTTAGAGAATATTAAAGTAGTCTTCAAAGCAACGACATATCTTTTGTCGGTGAATTCCTAAATATTATCTCATCAACCGCAATATCCTTGATGACCACTTCTTTCCGACTAGATTCTTATAATTAACGACCCGTAATCTGATATTTTAGCGCCAACGGGTTTGACTCATTCAACTCAACTCATATCTTGAAGTTTTTCTACGTTATTTTCTGCAAAACACAGTGGTTCCCTCTTTCATTACAGTTGACAATTTGTCATTCTAATTGTCTTATTCTGGTACTTACAGGAAACTGCATGGGAATAAAAATATAGGAAATTGGCAGTATGATTTTAAGATTTATATTTTTCAATACAACTTGTTTAACATATATAAATTTTGATTAATATCTTGATACATCAAATACATAGCTTTAAACTATTGAATGTGTTGGCTTTATTTTCACATGGGGCAAATGTAACATGAACTTAACCATTAATTTCAATCCAATATATAAAGCGCTTTGTTTATGCATGGTATTGATGTAAATGTTTCATAATTATAAAGAAACATAAATTCAAATTCAACAACAATGGGACAGGAACGTCTGATTAGTCTTACTTCTTTGAGGAGCTATACATTCTCATACCTATTTGACACATAGATATATAAATTTCCCAAATAAAATACGTTAGTAAACACCACTAGTTACTGAAAGAAATATTTATTCAAATAAATTTGGTTATGTATAATGACAAAGATGAATTAGTTGAAGAGTAGAATAAAAGTTATAATTTTTTTAAAGGTTGAAACCTCTCATAATAAGGAAGATGATAGAAAGGCCTTCGTTTTGGATCTGGGGGTTCAATTTTGTGATACTTTATCTTCAAAAATTCAGGATAACCATATTTCATTACAGAATAGTATTGTTGTTTGAAATGATTCGTAGGATAAAAGGCTGCTTGGAGTTGGCCATCAACTTCGTATAATTTAGTGTCGATATATCTCTGATGAAGAACCCTCGATAAAATCATCCTCTTGACAATCTAAAAGACACATACTGATTTCAGTAAATGTATTATAATTCAGTTCTTTAATTTAGCTATGTATGAAAAGTCTCAATATAGACGATTTAATTCAAAAACAATTTTCGTCACAAAACGAGATGACTACAATTCTAATTTTGGTCATCGACCATCGCCGGATAAATATATCTCTGGTTCTATTCTGGTACCTTTCTGGTCATCCCTTAGAAAGAAAATGAACATTTTCAACTGTTGTGTTATTTTCCCAATTTAATTTGTACTCGCCTTCATTGTTTTAACGCCAAATGGATTTCCATAGAAAAAAAGCAACCTCATCTTGTAAGGTTTCTTGAGGGTATCAAGTATACATGCCATTCCATCATCTCCAATCTTATTGTAGCTTATATTCAAAAAAATAAGTCTTGAGTAACACATGCCAAAACTAAGAGCTCTAAAACGAAGCAGACAAAGTGATTTTTTTTCTAGGACATAGAAATATCTAAGTACAATAAAGATATTATAAAAAACTTTAGGTACTGCACAAAAAGCAAATATTCTGATCTAATACAAGTAGCATAGCTAACACAAAACCTGTAAACTAGGATTTATTACTAAAAAATTTGTAACTCTTTCATGACTGTCATGAAATATTTCCTGACAACAAATGATTTATGCTGCGAAAGCGGAAGTGCAAGTATTTCGTATAGACCAAGAGCCAGTAACGAATTTTGAGTTGCCATTTCTAAAGTCACCAAAACTCATCTACTGAATATTCAGTACCTGTTTGATGATAAAAGTTTCTGGCAATCCCCAATGAGCGGAGTACAACTACCCTAACATTTCAAAAATCGTGGGCAAAAAGATTTGGTTTTGTAACGTCATCAGTCACAAAACTTTGAGAAATTAATCTTGATATTTTGAATCCATAAAATGATTGCTAGAATTTTTTCGCCGTCCTAATTGTTGCCAGATAGTTATAAATATTAATTAATTAATTTATGTATTAAACATACACTGTTTTACAGGGCAGGTCCTAATTACAAAACAGGAAAGACAACAGATACTAGAAACAAAATTGGTAGTACAAAAGTTTCAATTATAGTATAGTAAGTTGAAAATATCCACCTTAGCTCTGAAAATATTACATTGTTCACGTGCAATGTAGAAAATTTTAGAGCATTCGTTCTAGCTGCTGGAAGGTAGAACGTGAATTCGTTTCTGGAAAAATCTCTTGAAACAATAGAGTTAAGGTTTTGCAATAATTCCTGACATTTCACTTTATTGTTAATTATGCAAGATTACTGCATGGCGCACTCAGCGTGTCCATATTATGTCGACTTGCAAGTGTTTCATGTTGTATGCCTATAAGTGGATATATTCTATCAATTCTGAAGCTTAAAAGTTTCAGGAAATTTCGTTGAATAGACTCCAGTTGATCAATATGTAACTGATAACCATGATTCCAGACTGTTGATCAGTATTCAAGTTTAGATCTAAAGAAAGCACAATACAATGTTTTCAGAGTTGATATATTGCTAAATTCCTTACCAATGCGAATAATACTCTACATGCAGAGGTTACTGTAGCATTGATATGTGGCACAAAAGTTAGTTGAGAATCGGAGGTTACGCCAAGGTCAATAAATGTTTTAGGTCTTCCCAAAATATTATAATAGTTATTATAATATTTCATAGTTGAAATTTATCAAATCATATTTTGTGGAGAATGATATAACATGATATTTGGAGATGTTGAGGGGTTAATTTGTTGAGATCACACCAATTTACAATATTGCGCAAGTTTCTGGCATTAATTACAAATAGGTGTACTTTTGTCGTTTCAGCAGTCTTGAAATTTGCAGGCAATAAAGGAAATGTATCTGGAAAAGAAATTGTATAATGCCAGAAATAATTTATATCACTAACCATCTGCCAGAACGATAAACATTACCACACTAGTGAGAACGAGAGAGGCTTATTGATTTCTGAAAGTCAGAAAGAGAGGTGATATAGACAGACAAATATGTTTGAAAATCAATTCAGAAACATCATATCGAAAAAAATTATTTTAAAAGTTTTTCTACATCAGTAATGACAGTTTAAAACTTCTTAAACTGTCAGAAGATCCCCACGTCTAAAGCACTTCTTGGTGACCTTAGAAACATTCAAAGAACACGATGAGCTGAATGACATGAATTGCTTATTTTAGTTGGTGATATAAATTATTTCTGACATTATACAATTCGTTTACCAGATACATTTTCTTTATTGCCTGCAAATTACAAGATCACTGAAATGACAAAAGTACACCTATTTGTAATTCTGACAACAATTAGGAGCGACGAAAAACATCTAACGATTTTTTTATGGATTCAAATTATTCGAAATAATTTTCCACAATTCTGTGACTGATAATATAACAAAATTAAATATTTTTTCTTACCCTCTTTGAAATGTTGCAGTAGTCTATTCCAGCCAGAAACTTTTATCATCAAACAGGCATTGAATATCAAATAGGTAACTATTGGTGACTTTTGAAATGACAACTATTAATTTCTCAATGGCTCTGCGTGTCTGGTAGCTTATAATCCAACTGTCCACTGAGTGACGCTTCCAAATCAATCTTACCTTAGTTACGATTAACATATTCCAATTCTGTTCATTATTCACTAACCTTGCTCCCGAATTACCGATCTGATTGCTGCTAACATCAAGTCCTTGAAGTGACGGTTTTAATTTCAACCATTTGGCAATAATCTCCAAACCAAAGCAACCTATCTTATTTGCAGCAATGTTCAAAAGTTTCAACGAATTGTTGTTAATCATGCCGTACATCAATATCTCTATATCGTGACCATCCATTTCGCATTTTTCCATGTGAAGCTCTGTTAGATATTTATTAGCCTAAGAAGATAATATGCAATGAAAATTCGCTGGTCGTTGTCCAATTTGTTAAATAAGTGTAATATGGCACACTCTTCATGTTAGACTGAATATAGGTATAGATATAGACGTAGGTATATAGGTATAGATGTAGGTAGTATTTTGTTCTTATGGTGATTAGCAATACTCTCTTTGCACTGTTTAGTGATTTATGTTGAGAATTCAAATGTTCTTAAAAAGAGTTAACTAATAAAATCACACAAAACTCAGCAAAGAGGCTAGAACAATCCATAATCATTGCATTTTCCCCTAGATTTGTTGGTCCAACAAGAGATCTAACAAATCCTCAAGGCTCAGTACACTTTATGATAATATAATTAATTATATCTCATGTTCTCATTACAACTTATGTTTAATTACACGAAAATATGTCAGGTGAAAGTATATTAACACTTATAAAATGGGCTGAGTTACTTTACACATAATTTACCAGTTGCTTTGGTAAAAGAGGTTTATAATAAGCTTTTCACAGCTGGACTGCTTTCATAATTTGCCACTTTTTATAGAAAGAACTTCTCAGCTCAGTCTTTGTGCTATTGGAGGTATCTGTTTTTATATGACTTACAAAGTCTTGCATACTAAAACTAATAACAAAAGGTATCCTTACTTCCAGAAATAGTCCTACATTTTTCGCCATCCATGATGGGTTAAAAGGATTGTACATAGTTTTTGGTATAACTCTAGATATATCTAACACTTTGAGTGTACTGTTTTGTGCAGTTAAAAGGATTGAATCAATACTTGAAAGAACTTGGTCGGTGTCTCCCAATTCAATCATTTCCAGCGATGGAACGTATTCAATCAGTTTAGCTACATATTCTCCACCCTAAAAAATTTATAGATAAGTACTGTAAGAGTAGCCAATCAGTTGAGAATAGGAAATGGGATTTCCTATTGCATTAGCTGAAGGAGATTCCCTAGGAGGTTGTTTTGCTACTTGGATTGAGAAATACATGTTATTGTTAGATGCAAAGGTCAGACAACTGTTTAATCCACAAGGTTAAACAAAAAAAAGAAGTCTCATACAATACAAGAAGCAAACAATTATGTTCCTCTACCTCCAGCAATTTGTATACAACCGCTTACCTTTTTACCAAGCTTATTTCCATTCAATCTTAGAGTTCTTAATTTCAAATTATGTGCAACTTTGTATAGTTTCGAAAGTCCTATAAAAGTCAAATCATTGCTCATCAAATTCAAATCCAGCATGGAATTTGTTTTGTGGAAATAATTTTCTGCCATTATCTCAATACCCTCGTCTCCAATATTATTGTAACAAAGGTCGATACTTACAATATCTGGATTATCTCCAAGAAATAATGAGATTGCTAGCATGTCCAAATGTATCAGGCGCTTTCTTAAGAAAATAAATATGATTAACATTACTCTCTTTTAGAACTGTAATTGTAGTTTTTCCAGCAATAAATCATTCTTGTATAAAAACTACAAAAATCTCGAAATCTTAAATGCAATTTAATAATTACCCTCTTCTTTGATAAAGTTCTTTTCCCTTGAGTCGAAGATGCTTTGTCCCGTCGGAATTTTTCTCACAAAATAATAACAAATAAGTATCCGTAAGTTCAAACCCCATGTTTGGTAGTAAAACCACTTCTGAGGCCATTTATGTTTGCAGTTTTCAGTATAACTCCACGATAATAAAAGTTCATAAATCTTAGAATGAAACAATGCGTCTTTCTTGACCACTATTTCAAAATGTCAAGTGATTAGAATACACAGAAAAAAATGTATTTTTATGTAAAGAAATTAAGAACATTTAATGGTACCATAGATAAATGCACTGAAGTGAAATTTTGTCATTCTTTTTAGAATATTTGATATAGTTGTTAGTTACATTCCAAGGGTACTACCATAAGTGCCAGCCCCCCGCATAGATGGCGCTGTTGGTTGATAAATCCAACTACGTTCTAAACTACCTATCTTAGAAAGGATAGACAAGTTTGAACCTGTTTGTAAAACTAGAAGAAATTGCCCATCGTTATGTGATACAGTATTTTCATTTAGTAGATTCAAGTTCAACTGTTATTAAAGCTAGACTCTACTCTGTCATTTGCAATAGTTGAATATTGGGTGGCAGAGTGTAAACGAGGTCGTAGAAGCGGTGAAGATGAACATCGAAGTGGCAGTCTCAAAGATATACACACAAGAAATGGTTTTAAAAAATCCACGAAATAGTTGAACGACCGCCAACTGAGTCAGCGTTTGCTGACGATGGACAAAAACAGACGTGATTCGACAAGTGTTTGGGTCTACTTCTAAAGAATAAACCCGACTTTTTGAGTCGATTAGTGACAATGGATGAGACCTGGGTCCGCCATTTTACGCCTGAAAGTAAAAAACAATTAAGGCAATGGACTGGAAACGAGGCCAAAGCAGTTCCACCAGAGGGCAAAGTCATTCCTCATTTTTTTTTTGGATGCGAGAAGAATAATTTTTATTGATTACCTTCAAAAAGGTAAAACAATGAATGGCGAGTATTATGCGAACTTGTTACAACGTTTGAGTGATGAAATCAAGGGAAAAAAGGCCTTATTACACCTGTCACACTTCTGTTATCGCGATGCCCAAAATCAACGAATTGACGTTCGAATTGCTCCCACATATTCTCCGGATTTAGTGCCGTCGGACTAATTTTTTGTTTCCTAAATTGACATACTGGTTAGGTCAAAGACTTTCCGATAATAAAGAGGCGAAGATGACTATTTTGAGGATTTCGATGGTTCTTACTATAAAAGGGTATAGAGGCTATGGAACATCGTTGACAAAAGTATATTGAGTTGAAAGGAGACTATGTTGACAAATAACGAACCTTTTTTGCAGATATTTTTGATGTCAGTGTTAGAATATGTACTTTTAGGACCACCCTCGTAAGATTAATTTTTTCCACAGTTTCTCATACTTTACCAAATTTTTTTTAATGAAGAGTTATTGTATGTCACAGATTCTTTTACTCCATACCTATAACAGATTATTCTTCTTAGTAAATTCAATGAAGACAAAGGTTTCAATGAAACTGTATTCAAATATATGAGCTTTAATACACTATGAAAATAAATATAACATTTTTCTCTTTTAAAATCATTAATTTCACTTTTAATTTACGCTTTCCCTCTACTATAATTTCATAATCACATATTGACCAGCCTTTTTCAAACTCTTAATTTACAGTGATAAATATAACAATACGATAAATAAAAATCAAACAATAGAAATTTCATATCTTCTCCAATAACATTAAACAACAAATTAATAATCGTTTTCGTACACATTACTCTGTATCCAAGACAGTGCTAGACGAATGTTAGAAATTGAGGCTCTGCATAGAAAACTAGATATTAAGAGATATTCAGGATAAGTTCTTCTTCCACGAGATACTCCTTCTAGATTTTGCGGGTCTGCAAAATTTGGAATAACTCTTCCCTCACAAAGAACTTTAGTTGTTAAACTCAACAACCACTGCAATATCTAAAAACAAAAAAATTGTTTCAAAGAAAGATTATAACACATAATTCAACATACTTCTATAATATATATATATATATATATATATATATATATATATATATATATATATATATATATATATATATATATCCATACTAATATTATAAATGCGAAAGTAACTCTGTCTGTCTGTCTGTTACTCTTTCACGCCTAAACGGCTGAACGGATTTTGATGAAATTTGGTATGGTGATAGACGATAACCTAGAAATGGTTATAGGCTATAAATAATCACGCCATCGTTCTTAGGGGGTAGGCAGTAGGCAGATAACTAAATTGAGTTAGTGATTTTTAGTCGTTTTTGTTGGGACTTTTGTTCTTTCACGTCTAAACGGCTGAACGGATTTGATGAAATTTAGTAAGGTAATAGATGGTTACCTAAAAACGGATATAAGATCAAAATGATCACGTCCTCGTACTTAGGGGATAGGAAGTAGGTAGAAAACTGAATTGAGTTAGTGATTTTTTTATGGTTTTCGCTGGGAGTTTGGCTCTATCATGCCTAAACGGCTAAACGAATTTTGATGAAATTTAGTTAGGTGATACAGAGTAACCTAGAAAAGGATATGGGACGAAGTCGCGGGTAAAAGCTAGTATATATATATTATATCAAAAAATCATGAAATTCGTGTGACGTACTTTATGGATGGCCTCTTTATTAAGAGACAAGTTCAGATTGTCTAGGATGATTGTATTATGTTTAATTAAGTAAATTTACTTTTAAATTTCTTAACTTTATATGTTACTTATTTTACCTCTGCTGAAGATGGAAGTTTCCTAGCTTCTCTGAGCCAAGAACTTGGTGCCCACAAGAATAATTGTACAACATTAGCAGCTATCTCAGGATCAAGTCGCTAAAACAATTACATTGTTAGACAATTTCTAGCATACACAATTTATGAATTTTAATAACACAGTAGTTTACAGTACAATATACATAATAGAGCCAGTGACCAATATTGAGTTGTCAGTTCAAAAGTCACCAAAACTCAACATTCAATGCCTGTTCGATAATTGAAGTAATTTCTGGAAATCTCAAATGGCCGGAATAGACTACCCTTGCATTTCAAAAAAGGTAAGAAAAAAGATTCATTTTGTTATATCAACTGTGAAAAATTTTCGAATATTTCGAATCCATAAAAAAATCGCTAGATGTTTTTCGTCCCTCCTAATTCTTGCCAGAAGTTCAGTGGTCAAGCAATTTGCAGGCAATAAATGAAATGTATCTGGAAAACGAATTCTCTCATGCCAGAAATAATTTATATCACTAACCGTCTGCCAGAACAAAAAACGCTACCGCACGAGAGATATTTTAGAATGCTTCGAAGGTGACAGATGTGCTAGAGGTGGGGATGTTCTTGCATTTTAAAGAGTTTCAAACTGTCAGTCCGTTAGGAAAAATTTTAAAATAATTTCCGATATAATGTTCCATGGAATATCGAAAAGTTCTGGCGATTTTTTTTTACGGATTTGAAAATTATTATTTCAAAAAATTTTCCAAAGCTTTGTGACTAATGATATAAAGAAAATTAAATAATTTTTCTTACTCTATTTCAAATATTGTGGTAGTATCTCCAGCCATTGGGGATTGCCAGAAATGACTTTAATCATCAACAGGTATTGAATATTGAGTAGGTAACTTTTGGTTCTTTTAAAATGACAAGTCAAAATTGGTCTCTGGCGCTAGGTCTATAATGTTGTAATAACTTATACTTAATATAAAATTTAATCACCTTATTTGGATTACGACTAAGGATGTTCCGAATGAGCACTCTAACAATCACAGGCACTGTTTCAGGCAAATCTGACAGATCCTCGTCGTTATAAGTGGAATTCTTCAACTTGGCCTGTCCTTTTCCTCCATAAAAAGGATTAAACATTCCGAAGATTTCGTAGGCGATTGTTCCCGCAGACCACAGGTCTGACTTTGCGTAATTCAACACGCTGAAAGTACCCGGACGTTGAGTGTATATCTCTGGCGCCATCAGTGCTGCGTTGCCGCCTTTGTCGATCTCGCTGCTATTGTAAGACAAGAACAAACCGTTCGATTTATCCGCAAGACAACATCCAAAGTCGCTTATGACGAGGATAGGGGCGTCGTCTTCGGTGCAATCCAATAGAAGATTATCACTCTTAAGATCTCGATGAGCTATTTTGTGCGATGTTAGATGAGCGACGCCCTCAAGCAATTGCGACAAGAGCAATATGGAAGTTCTTGTTGATACTTCGCGATTGTTTAAATACTTTTCCAAGGTGCTGTCATATCTGAAAATATGAAAAATAATAGCGAAAATTGGGATAATTTCAATTGACTTCTAGCACAAAATATGCTAGAATATTTTAAAATATATAACTGAAGATACATGTCAATTCCATAGAAGTTTTCAATATACTTGACATAAGATGTTTCCAACTACTAAGCAATTTCAAGAGTTTAATTATTTAACTTATTCAATTACATGATTTTTGGAATTTAATTCAGTGTTTTAATACAATTGAGAAACTAAAACATCAAAAACTTAGTATGCTCAATAATGAAAAGATCAATAATAAATTCACAGTTTATTAGGTTAGCTTAGAACCAACAGACAAATTGTACACATGTCCAGAATTAATAATAGCTTCAATTTTCTATTTAGAACATAGATACCACGAGAGCAAAAAAATATTATTTATAGATGATTTTAGGAATCATTAATGAAAAATCTGCTCTTTCTTTGGATATACTTTCTAAGGACTTTTGTTTTCAATAAATCAAAGAAACAAAAGCAGATAAAAAAAATTTACAAAGTTGTTTTTCTAATTTTTTTTGAGTAACAACTTATAAATAATTTACTTTATATTACTTATATAGTGACACTTATTTCAATGATATCACTAAATGTTCCTGCCAAGTTTATGTTCAATGTTGTTTCAGTATCTACTGCTAATTCACATTCTGCAATTCACTTTTTAATATCATCAGTATATGTCATACCTAAATTCAGTTGTAGGTATAAGATTGTGCTGGTAAATTCACAAGTCAACAAAGAAATATAGAACCACCGTACATAAAGGCTTTTAACTTTTGAACTTTTTCATAAGAAATTTATTTGCTTCATTCAAAACTCACCTTTTCATTAGGAGAAACAATGACATATTTCTTCCGAAACCATCAGCATGAATTCTAGCAGGCAAAGCATCAGGATATAATGTTCTGCCTGATTCCAGTTCTGGTATTAAATCAGTGAAGACTGAAAAAATGGCCACAATGTTGGGGTGTGGTGGAAGATGTCTTTTTCTATTGGCCAAACTGCAAACAATTTATAAATTGTAATATTTGCAATCCAAGATAAACTGAATGTACAAATGATCAACTATTTTCAATATAATACAAAACCTTAAGAAATTGTAAAAATTCACAAATTAGAAAATTATGAATTAGAATAATTATTCACTAAAATAAAAGTTGATGAAATAGGACCATCAGGGTTATTATCACACTAATAAGTCAAAATTTTAATTTTTCACTTACTCAAGCTCCCAATCTTCACCTTGACTGTAATACATCCTGGCTGGAACAGTTTCCCTATACATTGCCTTCAATATGGCCATAGAGCTTGACTGAATGTCATAGTTGAACATCATCTTCAAAGCAAATGGAAACTTGGTCTCATCTTTCTCTAGCTTAATTTCAACAGTTTTTGGTTCTCCCGATTCTCCCAGACATTTTTCTTCAATGTTCTTTTCTTTTAGTTTCGCAGCGTAGACGACAGCATTAGAACCCTTAGCAATAGGTTGACCAAATGATAAATCTTTTAAGGTAATAGGATTTTCCTCAGAGTGCACCTCTTCAATATTTACATCATTATAATTCCATTTCATCTTAGATATAGCTTCCTAATGATTTTAAATAATTAATATATTGACCTCATTTAAGCAAATTAAAACACTTACCCTTATTTCCCAACACACTCCTTCTAATTCCTCTTCCTTTGTTATAATTCCTGTCCCAGAAGCCAAACTCACTCCAACTAAGGCAAAAAATGGTGCAGAATCCCCATACAATATCCTAGGGTGAAAAATAATATCTTTAATATATATATATATATATATATATATATATATATATTTATATATATATATATATATATATATATATATATATATATATATATATATATATATATATATATATATTAAATAAAATGAATATGAGGAAAAACCACATCATTTAACAATTATTATAATAGTGAAGGAAAATAAAATGCATCTTTCATTCTCTCTTATCTTCTCTACAAGTCTCTTCACAGGCATACTATTTGTCTGAAATGCAACTTTTGAAGGAAAAATTCTCACTCAATGCAAAAAGGGCTTTGCTTTGAGGTAATTAATGTTTGGGATAGATATTATCATAGGTGTTTTTTATTGGTTGCAATATGAATAATTGGTAAATAATTATTTAGCACTATTCCAGAATAATATCCTACCAACTATCTTTGTCAAACTCAAGTCTTGATCCAATAAATTCTCAATACCTCAATGAGCATCAATAGCTTGACTATACATCATAATTGGAAGACAGAAAGACAAGATTGGGTACATTGATAGATAGATAAATACATCAGTATAAAACTACTTACCTTCGCGCAGCTTTTTTCCTGAGCTCCCCTGCAAGGCTATTAGTAACTCGATTAAGAACATTATCAATAAGTATTTTTCTTGCTTGCAGTCCAATTTGAAGACCTACATTGCGAAATACGAAATTTCGAGGAATCACTCGATTGTGAAGCTGGGATGTATTTTGTTGAGATGCAGCTGGGACTTTTGGAACAACATTAATTTTATCGGCAATGTTGATTTCGTGCAAGTCTCTCCTACATAAGTTACGCAGTATATGTGTACCATGTTTGAACAAACGTGTAACAGCTCTAATGGACATTTTACTATTCCGTCAGATTTTTCACATTGTAAACGATAAAAATTAACTTGAGAGTGAATGAAATATCACATTAAACTCCGCTTCGCGTAAATTTCTTTGTATAATTTTCATCAATGACAGGCCATGAAACTTATTTGGTGTTTACATAACATACTCACCGGAAAGGATTACTGTATTATGATGTGAAGTACTGCCAGTACATAATAATGAATAACAAATCAAGTTGTATAATACTTCGTACTTTTTTTCTAATGAATTCAAGAAATGTATACGAAGCTATGCATCATTAAAAGATGTACGAATCGAAGATATATGGAAAATAATATCAATCATGTTTATATTTCAAAGTACTGCAAAGGAGGTCCAGAATCGACTTTAACGTATTGCATCTGAATATAACTGGTAGTACTAATTATTTCCATAATGTAAAGAGTACATTTTGATGTTAAACTGTTGCTGAATTATTTATATGCAAAGGAAAAAGAATATTAAATGGATTTGGTTATCGAATTTTTCGATAATCTGATGATTTTCTTTGTGTCCCTAGATCATGACGTTTCACATGATTCATTTTGACTTTGACGTTTAGACGTAATTAAAAAATCGTAATTACTTTTAAATATATATTGTCATTCAAGAGTAATATAAAATTGGAACCTGTTTGAGTGTGACTGTTACTTTCAATTCTATTATTTCTCATTTATGTATATTATTGGTATGGAGCTATTGAAATATTAATTCAAGAATGTCTAGCAGAAAACTAAATGCATCAAATTCAAGATTGAAGCAGGATTATTTGAGGCTAAAGAAAGACCCAGTGCCATATATTACTGCTGAGCCTCTCCCATCCAATATATTAGAATGGTATATGTTCTTTACTATCCTTTTGATTTTGCACTGCGATTCTTACTGACAATTTTTTGTTCATAGGCATTATGTGGTGTGTGGGCCAGAGAATACTCCATATGAAGGGGGCTATTACCATGGAAAGCTTGTATTTCCAAATGAATTTCCATTTAAACCACCAGCTATTTATATGCTGACACCAAATGGTAGATTTAAAACTAACAAAAAACTTTGTCTCAGTATATCTGACTTTCACCCAGATACTTGGAATCCTGCTTGGAGTGTCTCAACTATTCTCACTGGTCTTCTTAGTTTTATGGTATAGTAGTTATTCAATATTTAATATTGGTGAATCAGTGTGACAAATTTTTTAGAATGAGAAGTGCCCAACTCTAGGAAGTGTTGAAACAACTGACCATGATAAGAGGCAGTTTGCCTACAATTCATTAGAGTATAATTTAAAAAACAAAGATTTTTGCGATTTGTTTCCAGACATTGCAGCAGAAATTAGGGTATGTTATTCTCAAGAATATTTTTGAATTATAATTAGTTTTTCTATTCTTCATTAGATGCATTGAAACAAGATCAGGTTTTGCAACTTCAGTAAATGTAGATAATGTTGTTTGTTTATAACATAAACAATTTATTTTTATAACTTTGTTTCTAAATAACTTAAAAAATTATTTCAATTCTATGAATCTAGTTATCACAAAATTGTAATTCATGTGATTAGATAATATATAGATATAGTTTCTAGAAATGTTGAAGTCTTCATTGTTTCAAATAGATTTTTGTGTCTGTAGAGCTAAGGAATTATAATTATAATTTTAATTATAATTATAGTTATCTTGATTAATTTTTGTTATTCATGCTTGTATGAAAAATATTTGTTGAAATAAAAATACAATTTCAAATATTGTTTTAGGTCGAGCTGAACAAAAGGAGTGTACTTCAGTCTACCTTGGAAAATCAAAATAATAGTAACCGGTCAGTAGTTGAACCAAGTAGCATACAGTCCTGTATTACTAATTTAATAGTTATAATAGGTTTTGCAGCATTTGCATTCACAGTTAAGTATGTTATGCAGCATACCACTCAAGGAACAGATTGAAATTTCCAAACAGTTACTCATAAATTAATATATTGGGGTTTGTTTCAGTATTTTCCACCTCAAATATCAAATTTGATGGAAAAAAGTGCTCAATTTGTAGCAGAATGATTAATTTTAAAATAATACCAAATTACTCACAACGAACATTATCAAATTCCATTGACTTTCTTCAATTTTTAAATTTACATATCATAAATTATGTATTGTGCTTCATTATAACTTTGAAGCTGGAGATAAACAGTATTCTGGCATCTGTGTTTCAAGTTGAAATTTTAGATAGTTGTTTTTAAACGTTTATAACTTCTTATACAGAAAACATCTCTACAAAACGTATTGATTGAAATTATAAGGAAAAAATATGGAAATATTACTTTGACCATTATTTTTATAACAGTAATTTCCAATTTTAGTTTAACACAAAGGCGAAGTGCAAAAACCTGTAGCCTGTTCAGAAAAATTAAAAAAATGTTCAGTTCCAGAAGGCATTGAAATTAAGCGTATTAAGTAATTCTGGAATTTTATAATTTAAATGAACTGACATGTAAATGGTTTAAATGTTTATATTCCTATGTGATATACAGTTATTACACCATATCAACTAAAATTGATTTGGTTTTTTGAAATATAAAGTTTTATTCTAGTTTTGTAGAGCATAATATAGATTGGAAACAGATATTTCTATAATTCAATTCCTTAAAGTTTACTATTAAAAATAATTGATAGAGTTAACTTATAATTTGAACATGTTTTAAGAATAGAAATTTCATTAACTGATCAAACATAGTTTTTCTTGGATTATGAACAAAATTACATGAAATTGTGTTCAAATTAAGTGTACAATATAACTTATGATATTTTACCTTAAGTGTGATGATAAAGATTAATTTTCCAAAATTAAGTTTATTTATTGTTTAAAAAATGGAAGTAAAACTCTGTGTTTGGTTTATTGTATGATTTATTTCGAGTTTGTTAATCACTAAACAATGCTGTAATTTCTTCAATTGGCCTGTTCTTGGTTTCCGGTACCTTGAATATGATGAATACCAGGAATAGTAATTGACATACAATGAAGATGATAAAAACAAAGTATCCAAGATAAAACTGAAACAATATTATATTGTTTTATTAAAGTAATAATAAATTAAATTAACTTAATCTGCATAGCCAAGTGGAAATGGTATATGGGTGTAATATTCATTAATTGTTATCATAATATTCTTATTTTAATATAAAAATAGGTATTAAACATGCCGCGAAAGATACTAGAAGTCAGGAGTACACAAATTGGTTTAATTTTCGGAATTTAAAATAAATTACAATATTAATGTAGTTTTTAATTATATTCTTGTCATTTTTGGCTTTGTGTATATTAGTGAATTTTTCGTGGATTACTTACTTTTATTGGTAAAAAGACGAGCATTACAAAGGTGTTTGCTCCCCAATTAGTGAATACACCCAGTGATGTAGCTTTGGGCCGAGCATCCTGTTTGAACAATTCAGATACAAGGAACCATGGGACTGAACCTGGTCCAGTTGCAAAAGATACCATGAAAGCCAGTACAAAAATAATGCACAATACTCCCATTGCAAAATAATCTTCCTGAAAATTGCAATGATTATTGCAACTTTTATTACGTTTTGATCAAATTGAAATTAGTTTGTTTTTGTTATATCATTTAGTGAGAACTATTTTTTTACAACTTCTATAACGCTACAATTAGTGGCGTAACGTCAACTAGAAATAAACTGCTAAAAATACTAAGTTGTAGTTGTAGTATTAATTGTATTTGATAAGGTATAAGATTACGATTCAACCCTTTGATTGTTAATTGTTTAATGGAAATAATATTGGTAAAGGAACATATTGCACAACATTTGTTCAATTCTTACCGAAAATTTAATGCTAATGGCTAACAAAACCATGAAAGTCGTTGTTCCAGTAAAACCTGCGATGAGCAATGTTTTTCGACCAAGCTTGTCTACAAGCACTACAGATACTACGGTCATGATAACGTTAACGATGCCCATAACTACGGTTCCAATGGAGGCATACATATCGTTCATACCAGCGTTTCTGAAGATTTCATTGGAATATACTACAATCTGAAATAGAATACGTTGTAGATGAATAATTTTGGGATATTTAGTTAAAAACTATACTATTTAAATCCTAAATTCAATTGAATGAATGATGTTTGTTAAATTGTAAAAGATTTAAAGTAGATCGGGATGTTACGGATGCCAATTTTTTAACATCCGCGGATGCGAATATTTTTTAATTTTCGCATCCGTGGTTGTGGATGTTCTTATATAAAAATTATATTAATGAAGAATTGAAGTAATGTTTTAATAATTGTTAACATTTTTATTAATTGGAATTTAGTAAGTATAATTGAAAATAGGAGCATTATACTTAATAAAAAGTATAATTGTCTTCGCTGCTTGAAGGTGGTTCCGCAGAAGTTCATAAATTAAACTGGCGCTGCTAAATAATCGATCTCTAAGAACACTGCCTGGTGGGGTGGATAAAAATCTGCGTACTATATATAAAAATCTTCGGTGACAAATCACTCCACCATTTACGAGGATTTCCATCTAAGTTCACTCTTTTTTCCTCACTTTTTTTTGTGCAAGAAACGCAATCCATTAGTAATAATTTCAGCAAGTACCTATACGTTTTCAGTCTTAATAACAAAAACCGATCCTGTGTCACCAACTTTATCAGCCGTTTTCTGAAGCAACTAGGATGTGAATATAAACTTAAATTCAAACACTTGAACTTATGAATCACACTTTATTGACTACATACGAGTAGCATAACGAGTTTCGTCGTTACAAACGACTTCTTCAGATGCTTACAGAATAGTAACAGATTCACTAAGCATCTGAAGAAGTCGTGCAACGACGAAACGCGTCGTGCTATGTAGTCAATAAAGTGTAAATCATAAGTTCAAGTGTTTGAATTTAAGTTTATATTCAATTATAATGGATTTTCATCAAGTAAACGCCAGCACTATCAAACTAGGATTTGGATAAATTGACCAGTTCATTAAAGTTTTGCCTCTAATTGCGAAGTATTGCCCCTCAGAGCTTTGACAGGAGCTCATACAAAGATATGAGCTGTCCTACGAATAGACATTTTAAACCATATTATTATTATTATTTTTGAATTCAGTGGACCTACAGTTTAACGCCGGTTCCGAACTGCAATTGGGCTTGTAATCAATGTACATTACCCAGCATATATCATCTTCAAATCATAGACTAACACATACATATCGCCGTGGTTCGAACCTGGGTTCTACGGCTCCATACTCGAGTGTTCTCCCGACTAAGCCACGTAGACCGGATAAACTTTATTATCTTGCTGCATATACAAAGTAAGGAAATTTAATAGGTGGTAATATACATATATCACCACAAAGAAGACAAATTTTCCTTCCATCTTCGTATGCTGAAAATTCGTATAGCAGCGCCAGCTGCTTTTAAGTGTCTTCTCAAAGAGAATATTGAATAATTATATCCCTTTTATGGTCTACCAGACAAAATATGATACGTTCAACGAAAGTCAATTAAATGTTTCCTCATTATAGTAGTTCTGTATGGAGTCTGATTTTGTTGTTGTTTAAGACACAAGTTCGTCTAGTAATTAAATAACGTTCTACAGCTAGAGCTCTTTACCTAGGAAATTTAGCTTATAACTATGTTCCTTTAAAGCCCCTATGGGTTAATACATGGAGTGTGAAGACAGTTGGAAATGATCATGCCATCGGCTGGGATGGTATGATCCTAGACAATTAGGAAGAGTTACAGTCTGCGTAAGGAAGTTCTCGAATTTACAAGGAGAAAAAAAATAAATTATTTTATATATTTTTATGACCAATCAGGATTTCAGTGCAATTGAAAGACTTTCACATAAGTAACGAAATAATTCAATGTTAACACTAATAACTTTTAATTCACAGTTTAATCCTTCTAGAATGTGACATTATCTCCAATACTTTGAAGAACCATGTTTTTTCAATGCTAACACCGAATGACAGTTGGCATAGAACATAGATACGTTTGCCAACCTAAGAATAAAACAATCTACTTTTCGTATCTCTACTGATGAATATGTTTCCTTATTTCATGAAAATATCGTATAGCATAAATACATTTTTCAAATACTTACTGCATTAACACCACTCAATTGTTGTGCCAACATTATGATTATAGAGATGATGAGAGGCGATCTGAGTGATCTTTTAGTGAACATAGCTTTCCATGTAACGTGTCCGGCAGCTTCTTGGGCAGCCGCTTCCTTTTGCATCTCTGCAATATCGGCAGCATTGTCATCCTTTTTTCTCAACCATTTCAAAGCTTCGTTAGCCTTAGCGGTGTCTTTTTTACTTATCAAAAGATATCGAGGAGATTCTGGACAGAATGGCATAGTGATACACTGTAAAAACGTATAATTTCTTACTTTTTGACCAGAAATTCTTCAACTGAAGTAAAATGCTACTCTTAATTGATATTGATAAATATATCTCCCCAAATATGAGTCAAAAAGAGTCTAAAGTTTTGTATTATATTCGAACTGACCTGGAAAATGCTTGGTACCAACATTACAACACCAACAAGGATCGGCCATGTGTCTTCTCCTCCTATTGCTCCTTCATAACCGAGAACCTGTGCAATGAGGATAGATATTGTGATAATCAGTTGATAAACTGAGGATATGGCTCCTCTACTTGCAACCGGAGATATTTCTACGAGATACATTGGACACAAACCTAAAACACAAACAGTATGACTTTTTATCAGATAGTTTTCCATTTCGATGAAGTATATCATCGAAGCAAATTAATGGAAAAAAATAGAAAATAGCTCTGTCTTGAGATTGCTCTATCGAAAATGGAAATTTCAGAGAAACTTCGAGGCGGTAAGTATGCACTAAATGCATATTACTTTTTATTTGTTTACATTTTTATGGTAATCAATGCGATGAAAGTACACCCTAACGTTTTTTCTGAAAGGCGGTCGTATACTTGCTCAATTTGTTGTAATTTTATTCACTTGGACATTTAGGGATTATATTATCTGTACAAGACATAATAAAATCAGAAACGTTCATACTACAAAAGATTGGAAGCTAATATGACTACACTTCAGATTCCTATTCTAGCCTCAGCTCAGATTCAAGGTATTAGCAACGACAGAATAAATCGGGGAGGGATCATGTAGGTCCCCCTCCAATGGGTTTTGAATATTATATTTTCTAATTTTAATGATCAGTACAAGTCCTGACTTGACCTCGAATAATACTTGACCGCACTCGGAGTCAATCGCTATATCTGCCTTTCATCCACAGAATATACCAGATATTCTGTACTTGCGTCTATGCACAGCCTAACTCTGTGGTCTAAGATTGGAAGATCATAGATATGAACACAAAAAAAATCGATACTTAAATTAGATATATTTTCAATTATAATTTTGGCTCTATGTGAAATATTTACCTGCATAAAGTCCCGAATTAAGACCCAATATTAGTCTAGCCAATATTAACAGCTCATAGATCCCGGTATATTTTGATAACAGCACTAGCACTGTTGATATGAATATGAATAGATTGTTGAAAATGATTGCCTTCTTTAACCCTAAAAAATCAGCGACGTAACCTGAAACAAGACGTAAATTGATAAAAAACCCATTCTCGTTTCGATTATTTCTAAAGTATAAACCGTAAATTGTCGATTCAAAAATCTAATGAAGCTACCTTAAAGAAGGAAAATTTTAAATTGTTGAAGAACAAAATCCGTTGAATGCTTTCAAGTTTTTTAAATTTATTATTTCCTGGGCTCTCCAACAGAACAAAATTAAGAGTAGTATCTTGCAACTCGTCAAATAGTTTTTGAATGAAGCTGAAATTCAAAATTAACAATGATCTTTGGACTTATCTATGAAACTGACTCAACGGTTACAAGAATACTCTCTTCTAAACCTAGTAATGTTACTAAACTTTAAACAGTGAAAAATGGTGAGTAAGAAGCATTCTGAAATGTTCCAGGTATATGAATATTATATGTTACAATATCTCACCTACAAAAAGTCCTCCAAGCATACCTCCAAAGGCGTATATGGCAGTTGTAGTAGACCAAACAAGGTTTATAGTTTGTTCATCTGTGCTCTGGCCTCGTTCGGTCATAGACTCATTGAGCCATTTTGTCATAACCTGAATAGATAATTCATAAAATGTATGCAGTAATCACAGAACATTACAAATTCTAATCTCTGACGGCGTTTTCCATCTGAACTATCAACTCAAACTATCAGAAGGAGAGGAAAAGGAGTAGACATAATTAAATCTTTATACGTGAAATGAGCGAAGAATAAAATTATTTCAAGGAGGGAATCTTACTTGTTCTTCATAATTATTGGATATCTTACTTTTTGGGGATTATTCAGCACTCCTGTATGATAACCATGTTGAAATGCTGACCCAACAGCTGAGGCCGTAATAGCAAGTATCAGATTGCCATTCCACTGCAAAAGGAAGTTCGTTAAATATTAAAAGAGAGCATAGAAATATAAGGTATGAATTTCAGTTTGAAATATTTGTTTCTGTTTAAAAATACTTGTATAGAATATAGTCGAACGTGAAGTATATAACATAATTCATTTTTATATTATAATATATAAATCTCTTCAGTGTAGGAAAATATTTTTAGTTCTTGAAGATGCTTTTCGACATTTTTCATTTGAAAGTTTTGGAGTTTAAATTCGTATTGTTAAAACTATTATTCAGTGTAGGTACTTACCGACATGTTTTTCGAAAAAAATACTACACTACATGAAAAAAATATATAAAATTTGATTGTAAAAAAATTGACGTAAAATCAATGTCATGCAGTAGTTGACATGTTTATTTTACTTTCGTTTCAAGTTAGCTAAGATCTCAAAAAAACAAGGAATATTTTGGAAAATGCTGCATGTTAATCTATGGAATCTTATATTGAATTTGAAATATGTATACCTCTTACTCTTACTTTATCAAAATTATCGAAACAATAACACGGCCTATTTGGCTGAACTAACTAAACTAACTCAATGAAATCAAATCAATAATTAAAATCTCATTCCTCAAATATTAACACTGGGGAACAACAATTTTGTTGTCTTAGATCAGTTTTTGACTAAATTTTGGTCTCTGAATTCGAAAATGTTATCAATTTTTCTCTATCGCATCAAGTTTTTAAACTACAGGACAGCTTCTCTTTACCCTAAAAGTAATATAAAATGGGCATACAGAGGTAAATAAAGTGGTTACTATTGAAACATTTTTGAATATTTTATTCATACAAAGGTTATTATATTATTAAAAGTTAAATTGTGTTTCTATAAAATAAAAAAAGATATTAAGGTAAAAATTTTCGCTTATAACTTTTACTAGAATGTTCAATCTGAGGACATTCTCGCTTGATGCTCCAACAGTAGTCAACTATCATACTGACATCCCATCTACCTTGATACCTTGCCTCCATGACCTTCAAATCTTGGTGGAATCGCTCACCCTGTTCATCACTAACAGCGCCAAGTTCTTCTGGAAAGTTAGCAAGATGGTTATGTAAGAAATGCAGTTTGATACTCATGTTACAGCCAAGATTCTTAAAGCTTTCTAAGAGTTGTTGAACAATTTCGACGTAATTCTGGGCTCGGGTGTTTCCAAGAAAGTCATTGACAATACTTTTGACTGCCAACTAAGCATTCTTTTCATTTTCGGTAATTGTTTCAATGAAACGTTCATCTTCAATGAGTTGCCGAATCTATGGTCCATCAAAGACTCCAGCTTTTATCTTCTCGTATGACAAGCTAGGAAATGCCGAAGTGATATACTTAAAATAGTCCCTTTCAGTTGACAAAGCGTTAGCAAATTGCTTCATGAGACCTAGTTTTATATGCAAAGGTGGAAATATAATGTTTTTTCTGTCAAAAAGTGGCTGATTTAGAATGTTTGGATGACCAGGTTTCAGGTTAGATCTTGACGGTCACTTTTACTGCACTCAATGCTTCTCACAAATAGGATAATCTATTTTATAATTGTTTTTTTTTGTTATATCCTGCAGTTTTCACTATACAAAAATGACAATCATTGGATTGGTCTTTGGGTTCTCGCCAAATCATTGGTAAACCAATTGGAAGTTTACCACGTGTTCCTTTTGTCCATATTCTCAAACACTCCAGTACAGTATGCGAACTGCTTGCAGACTTTGTGAGGGGGCCATGATTTAACTTGGTCGCCAATTTTTACTTTAAAATAAGCAAAATAGGCTTGCCGGACAGAAGTACTGATGTTTGTCCGTTGACTGGGAATTGTAAAACTGCCACATATATAACAAAACGTATCGAAGCTGTATAAACACTTACGACGCGAACTAACAGCGTAGTCATAAAGAAATTTTCCAGTTTATATATAAACTAGCGACCCGCCCCGGCTTCGCACGCCGCAAACGCTACGCCCCGCAATTTTTAAATCTGTAATATCTTCGAAAATATTCACTTAAATCATACGGTGTAAAGGGCCATATATATCTATATTAAATGAACAATGTATTCAAGGTATTTAATTGGTTAAGGATTAATGCTGTATGGGTTAAAATCGCTTCGAAAATTAGCCATTATTTGTCGCAAAAGTAAATGACATAAAAAAGTTATTGTGGGTTATCCATAAGAGATAGACATATACCATCACGGACTTTTCTGTAGACCTTTTCAATGTGTACAATACTTAGTACATTATTTTGATAAAACTCGTAGGGTTCAGCCTGCGTTTGCAATGTAAGCGGAAAAAATGTAATTATTTACGACATCACATTAGAAACCTCAAAAATAACAGTACTTCTCCACTATTTAGTGGATGTTATTATACATATAAACCTTCCTCTTGAATCACTCTATCTATTAAAAAAAACCGCATCAAAATCCGTTGCGTAGTTTCAAAGATTAAAGCGTACAGAGGGACAGAAAAAGCGACTTTGCTTTATACTATGTAGTGATAAGAACGAAACACTGCTAATCTTGTGTAAATACAAAATCTTGCACTACGAGTCGAAAACCGGCTTCGCCATTTCAGAGCGACAAGTACACTTGTTTACTACAGTGTCTCACGCGTAACTGACCAAATTAGTCTAGACTAGTGATGGGCAAACTTTTTAAAAGGAGGGCCAGATGAAATTTAAAAATTTACAGGAGAGCCAAAAAAACAAAAAAAAAATACAAGTTATAGGCCTAAACCTTTTTATTGTTTAATTTTACATCATACACAACTTATATACTAAAATGGTAAAAACTTCCAAACAAGTCACAAAAAATGATTATCTTTAGAAGAGCATGAAGGCGTATGAGATAGATGAAACTGTGACTAAGATTCTAAAAGTTGATAATAATCTGCTAGAAACTGAGATGAGCTGATTCGCAGTAGTGAAGCTAAATTATGGTCAGTCAATCGGTTTCTAACACTGTTTTTGCGAAGCTTCATAGTAGAAAACACCTGTTCACAGATGTGGGAAGAGGAATACATCGAAATTATCTTCTGAGCGTGAGATTTCAGGTTTGGAAAAGTTGTTTTTGACAGGGACTTGTAGAACTCAATCTTGGAAACATTGAGAAATAGTTGTTTCAATTCAGTGTTACATTGCAACTCAATTAGTTCGAGCTGCAGTTCTGATTCAACTGATTCACAATCCAAATTAAATGGCATGCTAAAAATCTCCAGGTCCTGTTCGATAACTTTGAAGTCTTGGAATCTTCGTTCATATTCTTCATGAAGACATTTTACGTTTTTCTCATAGCTCTTAACTTTAACCTAAGACTCCCGTTAACTATTATAGCTGCACAATAAAAGTTATAACTTCATATGTGCAATTAATTATAGGGGTTAATAAAATCGTGTCGCGGGCCGGATCAGACTAGCCCGAGGGCCGCACTTGGCCCGCGGGCCGTACTTTGTCCATGACTGGTCTAGACAATACGAATCTAAACCTATTGCGCTGCTTCATTACCCCCTCCAGTCGTTACTGGAAAAAGTTCCGCCGACAGGAGTGCAGTAGGGCTTTCTGTAATTCGCGATCAGTTCCGCGAAGCGCGATAGTATGCGCAACATAGAAAAAAAATTGACGTGATAGAAAAAACTGATTAAAGTTTTGTGACATGTCAATTTACCTCTAACACAGCCTAAAAATCGAAGTCAACAGAAATTATGTTACAAATTGTTCCCCAGTATTTATTGGAAATATAGAATGTCCGATACTTTATCCAACGTAGGAAACACCCTGTATTATAATACTATTTATTTTTATTTCATGCTTTACTAAAAATTTTCACATTGTTTGCACTCGTCGAAACACAATAGTGTGAATCATTCAAAAATGAATAAAAAACATTGACATACTAAAAACTATCAATTATAAACGTAAGAAAATGGCATCAGTCTTAAAACTTATACTCTAAAAATTCACTCACATCATAAAATGCTGATTCGATCAGAAAGGACTTAACATTTTTAACAAAAGCAGGCATGTCTAAATTCCTAACAGACAGAGGAAGCTTATTAAATATTTTTTTTTACTAGGACATAGTAATGACTTACTGTTAAAGTGAGTTGGAGTTTATTCTAATCTAACCTGTTTTGTACCTGAATATTTTGTTCGCCTAGAAAAACATTTTGTGATATTAAAATATTCAGTTCTGCAAATAAACAATATAACAATATTGTTATATTCCAGTCTACTTGCTGAAATTTTGCGAAAAATGTGGTGAAAATTTGGGTTTCTGAAAAAAATAAATCGTAAGCTTTGCTTACAACACATTTTTTCCATTACAATTTTGGAAATCAGTGAAAAAAAATTTGGGGGTGAGGGACATTGAATCGAAATGAAATTTAAAATAGATATAGAAAGTTATTTATAAGTTAATTTATAAGCCATAAATATTGCTATATTTACCTAATTTTCGCCATTTCTTTCTAGTAATTCTAGTACTTTTTGCGCTTGGTAAACGCCTACAATTTAAAATATATAAATCTTTTACCTGTAAATATTTTACAGGTAAATAACGTTTGTTTTCATTCTGCCATTGTGAACTCCACAACTGAATTTCAATTGCTAATTTGAATAAACAAAATCCTAGGTGAAAGATAAATTAATCTCTCATTATTTGAATTAATTATATGAGTTTAAATGACAAACACAGTAAAAATTCTCAAAAACAATCTACTTGTTCGCGTTATCCAAAATACGTATTACAAACAAAAATAAAATTATCTCTGATAAATATAACATTTTTGTTCAAAAAGTATGCGCTCAGTACTGAGACTATGCTTCCTCAGCTGCGAAAAATGAATAATTGTTTGCTGAAGATTATAAAGTGTTTTAAATGAACTCGATTTCTTGATAAAATTAGAACGAGTACAGCAATTAAACTGAACATTAAAAAACGTGTTGAATTCGCAGAAATAGAGAAACTGTTCAGTTTTAAATACACGTTGAAATATTCAAAATGAGCACTTATTAGAACAAAAATTAGATCACTCCAAGTATTAAAAATAGTAATGAATATTTTTGACTTATTACAGTCTCTAACTTTCGTTTATCTACAGACCCTGCTTTAGACACTTTGAAATTGAAGAATTTCCATTCATATTAAGTGTAGTACCTTTTTAATCCTTTAATTTCCTTTGAAAAATCATTTAATAGTCCCTCATTAGATTATTAAATAACACCTATACGTATATGCAATGATTGACGCTTAGTATCTGGAAAAAGTAAATTAGAAATGGTTTCTTAGTTAATTATTTCGAAAACTGAAAAACTAAATATAATTAAAACTGCTTTTCAATTAATTATTTAACATATATTTTAGAATACTTCATTTATACATCGCAGTTATTTCAGTGATAGTTTTGTTACTAGTTTCTGGAACATATTTATAAAGTAAAAAGAAGAAAATGAGTTGGACAAACAAATTCAAAAGGAAAAGATGTGGACCAATCACTTCCTGTAACAAAAACTGATTATTATTTACAATTTCTCGAAATTTGAAACAATTACTCACGATAAAAATTATTAAACGTTTAAATTACTTGAGCTACACATAAAATTTGAATTGATACATCAATTTGAAAAATATTTCTATTTCCAAACGTATAGTTGTATCAAAAGATTTTTTATACGAGGATGGGGTGAAAAGTTCACGGCCTGGGCAAGAGATGGCGCCGTTAGGTCTACTTTTGGAGATTTGCACCATTCCTTCTGAGCTGTGTGTAGAGTTTCAGCACAATTGCCAGGTTAGTTTGCTTTTGAGAGCATTTTGCGAGAGACGCTTCCGTTGTTTTCGAGAAAAAGGAAAAATTGAAGAAATGTCTGTCGAGAGATGTATTCAACACTAGGAGACCCCTCCCCATCATATTCAACTATTAAGCAGTGTGTTTCTGAATTCAAAATGGGTCGTGTGAGCACCTCTGACGAGCCTCACTCAGGACGGACGCTGAGGTCACAACTTCTGAAATGATTGAGAAAATCCATCAAATAGTAGGTATTGGTAGACCGCAGATTGAAAGTGCATGAGATAGCTGGGACCTGTAGGATGTCAGCTGAAATATTGTATGCGAAATATTTTGCACAACCATTGGAGCATGGAAAGGGTGTGTGCAAGATGGGTGCCGCGTTTGCTAACGTTCGACCAAAAACTGATTCGACAAAACATTTCTACCGAAAATTTGGCGCTGTATCGGTGTAATCCAAACATATTTTTGCGTCCATTCATAAGTGTTGACGAGATTTGGGTTCACCACTACACTCCTGAAAAAAAAAACAGTCAAACAATGGGTTGGAAAGGGGAAACCAACTCCAAAGAATGCAAAAACAATTTTATCGGCAAACAAGGTTATGTCTACTGTTTTTTGGGAGGCGAGAGGAATTGAACTGATTATATTGAAAAGGGTAGGACCATCAATGATCAAAACTACGCAGACTTCAACCTGCACTCGCAGGTTTCAACATTTAAAGGACGAGGTGCAAATTAAACGATCACATTTGGCGAAGAAAAAAATTTTGTTTCATCACGATAACGCATCAGCGCATTCGTCGATTGTTGCCATGTCCAAAATCCCCGAATTGAAGTTTGAATTGATGTCGTTTCCCCCCTACTCTCCAGACTTAGCCCCAGCGACTATTACCTGTTTCCTAACCTCAAAAAATGGGTTGGCGGTAAAATATTTATGAGCATCGAAGAAGTTATCAAAATTGATTCGATGTTTCGAAGAATTTAGCGAAACAAAAAAACTGTTATAACTAAATTAGAGCCACGTTATTAGAAATGTATCAGTGTTGATGGAGATTATGTTGAAAAATAAATCAAAACATATTTTAAAACATCGTTTTTCTTGTTCAGGCCGGAAACTTTTCACCCCATCCTCGACCTTCGTGCACGAATCCATATCATTTTGGCAGAAGAAACTTTTGCCAACTTACTGTTATAGGCCAAACTAACGCTCCCAGGGTATTTGCCAGCCAATAGCAAAACGCCGCCATCGTGACCGCTTTCGGACGACAAGCTTGGTTGAACAATTCTGGAGTGAGAATCCAAGGAACTGAGTTTGGACCTAACGCAAAATGGAAGACAAAAAACCATATAAACAGTCCACCTACTGCCCCAACACATTCCAGAGGTCCTTCCAGAGTTTCGTTGTACTGGAAAATATAATTCATTAATTCTACCTAACCTAAAGTCTTTTAAAAAAGTTGGACTACTTTGCAGTATCCTGATTCAGTGACCTGCAGTGATAATGTAGGTAAACGAGTGCAGAGAAAAACATAATTTGGAGGGTTATGGGTTAATAAACATTTAACCTGGTAGATAATGTGGAAGTTTATGTTCATGAATTTTGATGATTTTCATTGTCTGGGGTGGTAGCTTTTACGTAAAAATAGTATTTGGATAACAGAAACTTGCCCTGAAGTTTATGTTTGAGTCATTTATGAAACGGTCATTTTACTGAGCATCTTACTATATTGTGACAGATTTGCCCTGAAGCCGCCTCTGTGGTTTGTGAAAGCTTCTAGAGAAGTCGAGAATGTTAATAACCGTCGTAGGCCCGACCAGAGAACTCTGGAATGTCCTAGAAGACATAGAAATAGGTATATAAACGGCCAATAGCTCAATGTAATTCGAATTCTAAGTTTAATGTGATTTGTCAATGTTGTTTACATAGAGTGACCCTGTTGTTCTTCAAAAAAAGTGTTAATAGTTGTTCAATGTTAATAAAATATTTTAGGAATATTGTCATTATAAAATTACGTGAAGAACCCATAAATTCGTAACAATATACTCTAATATTTGTACATATTGAGCACAGAACCGAATGATATCATAGACTGAGAAAAATACTGTTATGGTATCAATTAAATCTTCATTGTTGAAGTCTTAGCGTTAACATGCTGTTTGCAATCAATGTTGAGTAATAAAGTCTAGTTTTGATTTCAATGGAATTACTCACCAAATGCGTTAGGTAATACATCAGTGTAAATACAAAAATACCAACATATCCATAAAGCATGAGCATTCTTCTTCCTGTAACCTCTACTAAGAGCATTGATACAATACTCATCACCAACAATACTACCCCCATAGTGATAGTTCCAGCATGGCAGAAGTATAAGGGTACCCCATCTTCTTCGAATAAAGCAGTAGAATATAGTATAAACTAAATATCAGTATCTTAATATTAATATTGGATTCCGTATGGATCTATAAAGTTCCTACCACATTAACACCACTAAACTGTTGAGCACACATCACCAAAATGGACACCAGAATCGGTTTCCTGACAGACTTTATATGCAACAGACGTCTCCATCGGTCGTAGTCAGATACATACAACATTGAGTCTGGAAGTTCTTGAGCCATCTCATCCAGTTCTTGCTCTAACAAATGTAAATGTTCCGTACGCCTAAACCACTGGAGAGATTTGAAAGCCTGATCATATTGTTGCTTTTTGATGAGGAGAAATCTTGGAGAGGACCGACAATGTCCCATCAAGATGAACTGAAAACATTGAGGCATTGTCTCGAAATATATGCGAGTAGGTGTTGTTTTTACATTGTTGTCATCATTATTCCACGATCTCACTTTTTTTTTGGTTACTGAGATTAGGAAAACATGTTAATATATAACTTATAGTTAATATATGAATATTTACTTATATATTTACGGGCCAAGCAATAGAAACGGCATTTGGATGAAAAGACCTCAGAATGATCTTTATCAAAAGATAAATGTGATAACGGAAGAAATCGGAAAACGACGACCAAAGTTCTGTGCACATGTCCACCACAGAATGAAACAGTCCAGAATACCTAGGAAACTACTCGATATAATTATGAAGAGTAAATGCGGAACAGTGGCTAAAAGAGGTCCAAAAAGATCTATAAGAGATCAATATAAGAAATCTCGAAGATCGCACTGAGTTTCGCTATAAAATCGCACATGTAAAGTTTGAGCAAATGTCAGATCGCCAACCTGGAATAAAATGGACAGATGAACGGAAGAAAGAGCATTCAGAGATGTTGAAGCGTTTCTGGGAGGTGAAAAAGATGAAGCAAAAGTCCTAAGAATTGCAAATTCAAATTCAATCGCTCTCCTCATGGGGAACAATCGTTATAATAATAATAACATAACTTATAGTTCATGTCTCAGACGATTTTTCATTTATAACTGTGACTTTGTGAACTCCATAGGATTCGTCTGTTCCCAGTGATAAAATTGGATAAGTTTGCCAAAAACACCTCGGGAACTGCCGCGAAAAGCTTTGCATGGCATTTTTTAAAGCAATTTATGCAATTATAATTATTTATTAATTTTTTATTTATGCAGTATTTTTTTCTTTGATATTAAATCAAGTTTTTTTTTATATTAATTCAAGTTACACTTAACCGATAAGAAAACCAATTGTTTTCTTTCATTGAATGAATGAGAAGTTAATATCGTTTTGAATATTTTTATTATCTTACAATACATGTAGGTCATTCAGGAATTTTTATCATTGAAACTATAAGTTTATGGTAACTGAAATAAGAAAATCCGTGTCAATGGTGGTCCCATACTTTGTTGTGGAGTTTTGTGGATCATTATTCTTTTTCAAATTCAATTTTTCCGAAAGAAACGTTGTCAACCGCTCTGATTTTTTATCAGCGAATGTTGAAATCGGCAGCCAAGAAAGGTGGAAATTTATTACCATTTGTACCAAGTATTTTCGACTTTTCTTCAGTGTATTCCAGTAAAGTGCGATGAATGCTCTACCTCGTACAATTTTGGATTCGGAGAAATGTAAATTGCTACCATGACTATGTGTAGGCCATTTCTAAGTTTACATAAACACTCACAAATATCTCGAACAAATGAGCACCTAACATTAACATCGCTAACTTGCGCAATAATTATTTCAATATTCGAAGTCATAATATTAATAACATTATTATTATTTTGGGAAATAGCTACATCATCTTTTGGAACAGTATCTCATTTGTATTGAACAATACAATTGAAATTAGATATTTCAATCGGATTATCATACGTCATGCAAGTTTCGGTATACAAACACGTTAAGCGAAAGCTCGGCCGAGCTACATGGTAGGCGGAGTGGGGGTGTTAGGTTTTATTTTCGTTACGAAATTTCTTGATTCAGTCACCGCGCTGAAAGCCAGCGATAAAAGCTATGCAATAGCTTAATAATCTGATATTTCACGAATACGTTTCATTCGAATACGAATTCATCCGTTGATGAATTATACGTTCAAGCTTTATACTGACCAGAATAACCTTTCTAAATGTAAAAAACGGCTCCAAGGAAAAAAATCTCCATCAATGAAGAGATGTAGGCGACCCTAGGTCTTTTTAGATGCATGCGTTCTGGTTGGCATTATTGAACTGTTAGTTGTATACTAACAGTGTTGGGAAATTGTGCGTGTAATTACCAATAATGGGATATTACGGTCTAGAAACTGTACAAATAACAAAAATTGGAAGAAGAACTTTCAAGCTATTTGTTGCGTGAAAGTTTGAAAATAAACGAGAGAAAAACAAGAGTAAAGAGCATCAAAGTGGCAAAGAGTGGGTTGGTAGTTTACCTGGAAGCGTAAAATTGGTATATTTGAGCATACTGAATAACATGTTGGAGGACCTTGATACACAACAAAAGCATAGGAAGACACACAAAGATATGGAAGAGAATGGCATCAGAATCCGTGAAACAATGGACGAGGTCAGCTAAAAAAAAAAGAATCGTCGCAAAAGATAGAAGAAAGAATAATAACCAAGATAGAAGAAAGAATAATAACCAAGATTGAATGAAACTAGTCAGTGATAGGGAAAAAGAAATACTCTCATGTTTTACTTAAAATACAAGAATAAGTTGAGTAATGGGCTTTTACCTGCATTATTATCGGTATAATCGGTAACATAATAAGAAATAGCCATTGGTTATGTCCTCCGTACTCCGTGTTCGAACAAAGATATGCTGTTAAAACACCTACGGCTTGGAATATACTGAAACATGAACATACCATCCCCCTGTTACGAACTGGGGCGATTTCCGATAGATATATTGGAACAGAACATGAAAATACGCCTGAAATTATGCCGACCATAAATCTTGCAAATACGATCGGATATAGCCGTTCCATAAAAAAGGCAACTATCATTACGAAGATGGCAAATATTGACATTATGCATGTAACATAAATAACCCTTCCTCTGTCATATTTGTCTATAACTGCAACTACAAAATTACACAAATTTTAACATTTTTTACTTACATTATACGATTATATTAGTGAAGCCTCAACTATCCTTCAAGAGATAATGTTAGAGAAGATTCAAAACAATGCCACACTTGATGGAAGTACAGACAGATTCTTCTGTTCTGCAAGGAACTCATCAGTCGCTCAACTAATTAATTCCTCATGAAATTTGTCAGCAGATGCACTACTTGGCTGCTTTTACCTCTTTATTATAAAAGGGTTATTATAGATTGAAGTCATTCTTCACTTAACGATGGACGTGACTGATGAGTTCCTTGTGGAACGAAACAGTTCGTTTTGTGCTCCGTCAAGTGTTGGATCGACTTCAATATTCTCTAACATTATACCTTGTAGGATAGTGGAGTATATCGATATAGCCCATAAATTCAGCACCACTAAGAATTTATTCAAGTTGTTAGAGGAGTTTTACCTGTTATTAATGTACCAAGTGCCCTCCTAGAAAATATACTGCATTATAAGAAGCCCAAATCAGTTTAACCATCATTGCAGATTCCGCTAAATGTTGAGATCCTCTGTTAATTAAAATATTCGTTATTCTCATAGCAAGTTTCTGAAATTAAAGTAGAACTGACTGTAAGAAGGTTTTTCAGGAAATATTTTGAACTGTTAACATTTTATGTAGTTGACTCCAAACATTATTCCATCTTAATGATTTCTTTTCACTCTATTCTTGTTGCAATCTTAATTTTGTTATCTGCGTGGTTACTAGAGTTATATTGCATATAATATTCAGAACATCCAGGAAGAAATGTCCACAAACTCTTTCATAAGCTCGACAAACGTTTCGGGCTACTAAGTCATCATCAGGAATTATGTCACATTTAGGTGTTTGAACAGTATTATGCTTTTTATAATATTCCACCAAATGTTATGCGGCAGTTTAATTAACATTATCAATAATTCCTGTAATATTTTATTCAACTTGCTACTCACTTCATGGGGCACGTTGAGTAAAGCACCGTTATATCCAATGTGGAATGATGAACCTAAAATTACTATAAATGTAGCGAATACGAGATTTCTTGAAGGCAATTTCTCCTAAAAAGTATTATGTTGTATGATTTAATTTTTGAATTTGCAGCAACTTACGTAGAACGAAATTTTAATTTTTTCTTCTGTTGATATTGTATAGTCCATTCTGACGACTTATGTAATAATTGTTATAAATTTCAATTCATTTATAGCTTTTGTGTTGACAAATAAATGACAGGATAAGTGACAAAAATAAATAGAATTGGAGCGAGGTGAATATCATAGAAGATGTGATAAAAGAAAAATAATATTGCCACAGATGTCGAGACCTCCTTTAATGAAGACCATCCTGAAATAAAGAGTGTGCCACAACTTGGGCGCCATTTTCTGTCAGTACGATAAGCTGAAGTTTCCAACTTCATATGATAACCTAGTCAATTTGAACCGAAAAATTTGAGTAAAATTCTTATTTCTTATGAAAAAAACAGAAATGTGAATTTTGTATTATGGCTCTGAATATTTTGATGACCCCCTGTACTTTCGGTATAAGCGTGAAAATCACGTCACGATATTCTCTATGAATTTTTATTTTAAATTTCTTTTAGTCAAATATGTTTTAGAAATTCCAATTACGCAAGAAAAAACACATTCAAAACTTAACATATTTATTGAACTAAAATTTGTTTACATGTTTACAAATCACATTTTCCGAAAATTAAGAATAACCTAAATCAAACACATTAAAAATTTGAAAATTGCTTCAATATTATTATTTCCTGCAAAAATCATTGCTCAATTTTAAAGTTATTATTTCAATTGAATTGTACTTTGACACTGTTTCATTATGCTTTTTTGTTCATTAATAATATGAACGCATTAAAAATATTATTTACAAAAATTTTAAACTACAGTTCTATGTAAGGAAGGGTTTTTTCTGAAAACCATTAATGGTTAAGTATATAAAATAATTTTTTCTTCTCAGTTCATAATATCATGTAATAGGTAAATAATTTCTTAGAGAGACTAGATTTTATATCGATGGCATATAAGAAATTATATCAAAGATTTGTTTGTTAACTAAGAATCGAAATAACCCATTCCAATTTACAGTTACAAACTTAAAACTAAGAAAATATATTTACACTTTTGCTTCACTAAGTCATTGAAAAACTAATTATATACATTCAACATCAAGGAAAATTCTACCTTGAAAAAGGAACATAAGATGTCTTCATTTATAAAATAAAAAGCAAAAACCTGAGATATCGATAACCAAATAAAATTATATACCATAGAATGTAACAATATTAATATCTCAAGTTAAATGAATGGGAATGGAATTGTATCAATGGTCATATAGTTGAATTTTTAAAGTTGTTAAACAAAATAAATATATTATACATTTTTGTCAATAGTTTCATATAAGATTAAATATATGTAAATATTTTCTTCAGTCATTTAATACATAAACAGTAAGGGTCATATACATTGATACAGACACTCATAATAGTCAATTAGTTATAAATTGTTGTTTGATTTACTCGTAGGATTTTTGTCTGAATAATGCTGATATTTCTTCTATCGATTTGTTCTTCGTTTCAGGTACTTTCTTGTAAATGAACAATAGGAACAAAAGTTGCAGAACGATGAAAATGATGAATACGTATGATCCAATTGCATCCTACAAAAAGTTTTCAATGTATTAATGCTATCAAAAATATTAACTTTATGTTTATGTGAAAAGTATTTCGATCTCGATTATTTTTCACAATTTTCCTCTAGGTAGTTGAACATAAAATGACTCGATCTAACGTAAAGTAAAATGTTTTGAAATTAATATATTGTGACAGATTTTCCCACAGAGAAGCGTCCTCTGTGGTTAATGGAAGTTTCTAAAAATAACGAAACTGTTGATAATCGTCCTAAGCACGAACAAAGAGCTCTTCTCTGACAGTCATTGTCTATGTTCAACAATCTGTCACTCTCGCTTCCATCGAGTAACAACAATAACAACACGTGTTCAATAGTTCATTCTTTATAAATAATGATAAATGTAATTCTCAATACAAGTGTCGTTTAATATTTCCACTCATAGAAAAATATAGTACAACCGCAATAAAGCGTTAATAGTTGTTCACTGTTAATAAGTTATTGCAGGAGTAATGGCATTATCAAATTTGTTTGAGAACCCATAAAATCGTAGCAATATGGAATACATCCCATCATTATTTCAGAATTCAATTAAACATTTATCAATTACAGTTGTTGTCAATGGTGTCAATGATTTTAAAGAAGTATTTTGTTGCATTGTTGTCACTCATAATTCGAAACCTGAACATCAAAAAATTTATTTTATGTTATATATTCTCAAATGAAGTAATTCTAAACTATAGGTTAAATTTCACGAAAACTGTTCAGTTCTGTCAACATTAGTTTTATCATCTATAGCTGTATGAACTCTTGACATTAGGTTATTAACCCAAAATATATTTGCAATGAATTAAATAAATATTTATTGTGGATTTCAATCCCATTCATGCAGTAAAATTTTGGAAACTCTAAAAAATTATAATTTCTTTATTAAACAATTCCTGAATTTTTAACCTCAAATATTCGAAAGCTCAAAACTAATTCTATTGATTCGCTAGTGTTCAATGAGTCCTGAAGAAGAATTACTGATGATTCGAAACGTCATATAATGAATGTCTTCTATCCCTTTACAAACTCAATGCCTAATTTTATATGTGAAGTTACATTTTTATTGATTTTATATTGAGCTTTTTGTTTTGCTTACCTTAATCGGCAAAAAGCCTAATCCCACCAAAAAGTTAGCGAACCAATTCGTGAATACTGCAATGGAAGCAGCAGTTGGTCTTGCTGATTGGTTGAACAGTTCTGATACCAAAAACCATGGGATTGAGCCAGGTCCAGTGGCAAACATTATGATGAACAGTATCACGAAAATTATGCAGAAAACGCTGGCAACACTGGACTTATTCTGAAAGAGCATCAAGAAAATACCGATTTATTGACGTCAAGCATTTCCAAGAAATTTTAGGTTTATTTTAATATGCTAAAACTTAATTGTCGCTTAAGATTGAAAGTTAATTTAGGGTAGCTGAGGAAAACTCTTTTTGCTTTGAAGTATTTTCCAGTTAATAACATCAAAATGAAATATAATGACTACGATAAGTTTTCTCACTTGGAGAAATAAATTGAAAATACTTACTGCAAATTCTAACGCAATTGTCAAAAATACTGCAGAGACTGCCATTCCAGCAAATCCACCCATAAGTAGAGTTTTCCTTCCCGCTTTCTCAATAAGAACCATAGATACAAAAGTCATCATCACGTTAACCAATCCAACAGCCATTGTAGCCCCTGTTGATGCATCGTCGCTCAGGCCAGCTGTCTTGAATATGTCCGTAGAGAAGTTGATGACCTGCCAAAAAATTATAAATATCAATTTACTAACTCCGGTTCTACAGTTTGAAAAGTTTATCAATTTGTTAAAGAAATTTAAAAAGTAGCTACAGAATCAAATGTTTCAATTGTATAAAATAGATTGGCAGCACTGTTCTCGCTCCACTGTCCTTATTCTGTGATCACATGTTTAATCTCATGTTTTAGACAGTTTATATAAGTTTCAAACTTTCGAATACTCTAGATGGGCTTTCTAAATAGACTTTTTCTTATTTCTATTGGATATAAGTGAACTTCAATTTTTAAATAGCAAGAATTGTTCATTAAATATCATCTTCTCATGTGATTTTGCACAGAAGAGGACTTGTCCATTACTACTTGCTTACAAAAGTCAATGATTAACAACACAATTCAACTTTATTGCGTCCTCTTTCATCGCAAAATTCTCATTTGTAACGGTAAAAAATTGAATTGAAGAGTTTTACTGATACAAATGGGAGTAAAGTGTCAAAATAGATGTGATTGGTGATGAAAGAGCATGAAAAGCCAAGCTATTCTGACAAGTTTTAGTTATGTGCATTATTGTAAAAGATACATCTCAAACCTATACAGGTAATATTTTTGAAGCTTCATACACAGAAAGAAGGAAGTAACATGCGTTGAATTATTGCACAAAAACAAAATCACCGCGATAACTGTACACTTTGATACACTGAACAAAAATTGTACTCTTAAGAGATGCATCTATAACAACAAGGACCAATAATACAATGAGTTTGAGTTGATGAGATAGCACACAATAAAGGAATCAATTTTCCTACAATATCCCTGTTCTTACCGCATTAATTCCACTCAGTTGTTGAGCCAACATCACCATCAAAGAAATTATTAGTGGTTGTCGTAATGAACTATTCAGAATCAGATCAGTTAGACCAACTTTAGGAGCAAGTTTCATAGCTTCTGATTCGCTCTTCATCTGCTCCATTTCATCATGAACATCGTGAGTGCATCTTAACCATTCTAGAGCACGTTGAGCCTGAACTTCTTGCCCTCTGGATATTAGAAGGAATTTTGGGGATTCTGGACAAAACGGAAATGTGCATAGCTGAAAAACAATTCATTGAACTATCGAAATAGAACTAATATATCTTCAATCTAGGCCTTATTTACTAGAAATTGTTCTAAAATATATTTAGACTATGTAATTTGACCTGGACCTGTAATTCTTTGTTAGCATAAGGCTTTAAACTGGCTTGAATATTTATGCAGGTGATAAATGTAAACAAAAACTTATTTCAATCAAATACATCGAAGCTCTTGTCAATTTTCCCAAAAACTCCTATCATTTTTGAGGCCGTTTTTCCGGCCTCAAAAACATTATTCTGAACGGAAAATGTACAGAAAATTGAACAAATTGCCAAGTATCAAGCTCAACAAATCAATATCTTCATTTCGTATTTCGACGTATTTTTGAAAGATAATAGTTATTTTTTCTCTCTTTTACATTGAAACCTTGAACAAATCCAGACAGAAACTGGTTTGAAATTTAAAACTTAAATTGGTCGAGTAAACATTTAAATTAGTAAAATTAACAAATAGATTATTGGAGTGACAGACGGTTAAATCCATTCAATGTGATTATGGACTATGAACTATATTGGGCAGTCTTAAATATTTTACGAACGATGCCCTACTTGAATAAATATGTCGACATGCTGGTAATATGTGTAAATATTTATTGATGGTACACGGTGTAAACCAATTTTTATTGTATAGTGACGTAGAGATTCATAATGAATAATTAAAAAATTGCCAGACGTATGAATAGACGTCAGAAGTGTAAACGTCTTAGCTTCATAATATAAATATTCTTTTTAGGCAGTTAATTGACACCGAATAACATTATAGCTTCAAACCCGTCTCAATTCAAAGTTGAATAATTCAAAGTAAGCATATGATTGAACTAAATTCAATAAATTTAAAATTTAAACAATTTATAGATTTCTGTAATTTAGTTGGCTATTGAGACCAAAAGTCTCCCTACGCAGAGATGGCACGTAATATCTCTACAGAAACCTGTGACATTTTTAAAATATTCCTATAAAATACGTCTAATACGTTAATATTGAAGTTTTCATTGAACAATATGATAAAATTCTTATAAAGTTCAATAACAAATGTATTCTTGTACTTACTTGGAAAACACAAGGAATTAGGATCAAAGTGAGTAGAATTGGCCATGAGTCTGCTGTACCGAAGACAACTCTTATTCCCAAAACCTGAGACACCAGGATTGAAATTGTAATTACAAGTTGATAAACAGATCCGACCGCTCCTCTCAAGTTGGTTGGTGAAATTTCTGATAAATACATTGGTGTTACACCAGCATTTAGACCTGCATTGATTCCAGTCAGAAATCTAGAAGCTATGACGAGTTCTATGGAATCGGCTGATTTCGCAGTCGCCGTACAGATGGCAGCTAAGACGATGAATACATTGCTGAAGAGAAGTCCTATTTTTCTGCCAAGTTTCTCTGATACAAAACCTGAAGACAAATATAGGGATGTTAAATATGAAAGGAATTGTCACTGTTATTGACACTATGTATATTTTCAGTTTTCAGTTGTAATAATGAAATTTATTTTTCTTCTCAGTTCATAGAAATAGGTACTTGACATTTAGTTGTAGGAGAGTTGCACATAAATAGAATACCTGAGAATAATTTTTATTTGAAAAACCGACAAAACAAGCAGAATAGAAATAGCTTCGTAATTGTTACACATATATACAGTTATATAAAAGTATATGTTGGTAACACTAGATATTCAGTTTAGTTTGGTTTGGCAATTTTAATGTTGGAAAATTCAAATAATTAAACTGTTGATTCGTATTCATTTGAAATTGTTTTAGTTACAAAATTTATAACCGTTCGGTGTTCACTCTGTCGGATGAATTCAAGTACCTACTGTTATATTTGAATCTCTAATTTTCGATGTAGCTAAAGTCAACAAAGTTTTTATTATATTATATATCTATCATTTAACGACGATGTGAAAGCTTAGTGTCAATGTTTATAATTTAAATTCTTCTAGAAAGACGTCCTTGAATGTATTCGATTGGAGCCGAGTTAATTTTTGTTGGAAATGCGAATAGAAGATTCCATAAGGTCGTTTTAATTAGATGTTTTGAAGTTAATTCCACTGCATATTACGTTTTAGTAATGAAAGTTTTTTGTTGAGTTTTAAAGACCGAAATTATGGAAGAAAATAGTTTAAATCGGTTTAGGTCATTAAAGAATTTCAATATTCTTCCTTTGACTGTTCTTCATCATTTTGATTTCATTTACCTAGTTCAATTTGTTCGCAGTAAAATAACGAATAATAGAAAAAACAAGTTTCGATAAAAATTTATTATATAGTAATTAAAAATATTAATTACAGTATGAGTATGCAGATTCATTTTATTCGAAGAAAAATTTATCTCTTGAAATAAAATCTAACTATTTTGTTACTATTTGAGTAAAATGTATCAATTCTCAAATATTTTATTGCTACTTTTTAATTATTCTAAAAAGGCTTTGTGTGTGGAAAAGCCCACCATTATTTTTATTGCCATTTGTCATATTTATCTTAGTAACAGACAATATAACTCATAGATCATTATTTTCTATAAGTATTTATCACCAATGATAATGATAATCCTAATTTCAGAAAAGATGTGTATGACAGCTCCAGTTCTTTCCATGAAGTCAGGTTATGTTGAAAAATCCACAGTTTTTATCATTTGTTCAGGATTACCTACATAACGAAAGTAATTTATTACATTCTTCAAATGGCTTTGCATGCAAACTATTTGGTAGGCTCCACTCAATAAATGTGATAACTGAATGAACATTCATTCTATTCGTGTACTTTTGGATGTTAATACTCAAATATAAGGGTAATAGGTAAAATCATTCGATAATTGAGCCTAATCAAATAACTGTCAAATGATGGATGAAATATGATCTTCAATAACTGAATTATTACATAGCAACGAATTTTTAGATAAGATTATTGAAAGCACTTCAGATACATTTTCGATTTTATGGTAGAAGAGGTTTAGAGTACAGTGAAAGATTTGTAGCTACTTTTGACGTAAATATTGAATTTTGGATAAAGGTTTATCGTCCTGAAAGAAATATTGGTTTATTTCATGTGTCATGAATCGTACATTAAACCAAGTAGCGGATTTATCTGAAAAACTCAGAAACTATTAACCAGGTTATCATTCGTTTGTCTTTAGGATTATTGAGCAACTCTAAAAGTGCAATAATCTTCATTGTGTAGGTTATTACAAGTTTTACAATGGGATTATTGAAAGTACAATATTCATTGTATGGATTATTGCAACTTTTATAATTTTTATTATCTACTCGCTATAGGTTTCAACATTTAAGTGCGGTATATCATTTACAAATTTAAAAAATGAAGTTTCCTTTGATATACTGTTAGAGATCATTAATATTCAGTTTAATCAATTTAAGTTTAATTTCTTAAAATTTGAAATCAAATTTCATTTTTTTATAGAATGCAGTACAAACTATACAACCACTGATCAACCACACCAAGCAGCAATAATCTGAGGGGGTAGTTGGAGGAGTGACCGCATCAACGATAACAATATTCGATGTGTGTCTTTTTTTTTATCATAGTTGCAAAAATATGGCAACGCACCTTTAAATATCTCAAATTTCAATTGAATATTTCATATTTAACGAGTTGCAAAATTCTTTATATTTACTCTGTTTCTTTGACTAAATCATATCAAAGGATTTCTTGGTGATTTCAAGTATTCTCTTAAATTCGAGCTGATTTAGGTTCGCTCATAGAAACAAAACTGTTGTTTCTGCTATCAAACTAACAGTAAACGGAATTTATTTAATTTCAATTTATTATTTCAAGTTTTATGTTTAAATATCGAATACTGAATGATAGAAATTGAATAAAGACTTGAATTATTTATGGAGCTAATCCAATTCAATATTAAATGGATTTTATAGAGCTAAATGATATTTTAAGATCACGCATTGAAATCTCAAATGACTTAAAATTTCAAAACTTTTTTTTTCCGATGATTAAGACTTCATTCAACTTCTGACATGTCAGATATATATTTCCATGCAACTTCATTTCAGCGGAAAGATTAAAATTTGACACTGCAAGAAAACATAGAGTTTTCTTTTTTAAATGTACAGACCACAATAAAAAAATTATGACAATATCGGGGTGTACAGTTTTCATCGATATAGAGTTTATCGATCACTATAAGTGAATATATAGTTTCAGGCACAGAATATGTCCATTTGTTTTTTTTTTGTAATTTTTGGTCCCAGCGTTAAACCGTTAACGTATTTAGGTGAAAATAATATTAAAAATTATGAATTAGGTTATTAAACTAGGATCGACAGTCTCAAAGAAAATAATGGAATATCACCAATGACTAATGAAATATTTTCTTATCGCTATTCAGAGTATGTACGTGTTATTTTCCTCGCAGGAAATAAACTAGTGGTTTGAAAAAATATTTTTGTGGCTTTTCCGAATATGCACTATTTTATCTTCCAATGAAAAATTTGCGGAATCTATGACGACTTGGTTCGTAACTAAGTTCACTATTTTATAGTTTACTCAAACCAATGGATTCTTCGTTCTGGAAAATGAAATTCCATTTAACGGATGTTTATGCTGAATTAATTCCAATAATTATTACACAATTATTTCCGGTCATTTATCTCACTTTTTATTTCCGATTGTAAATTTTATGACCTGAATGAATTTTCAACTATAATTAAAATAACCAACCAGATGCGTAAAAACAATGAAACAACGCTTATAAAATTACTCAATGCAAAAGTAAAAAGTAAATTGGATTTCGAAAGTATGATTTGGCGTCCCAATTACAATTCTTATCAGTATTATTGTTTAAAATATGTTTCTCCCTTTTGGGAAAACCGTCTTTACTTTTTCTAATACGGCCAGTCCTCAAAACTTTTCACCCCACCCTCGTATAACTTCAAACTGAGAGTTTTGTACTGTGTCGGAATACTTTTTGCTTCTGATGTAAAACTTAAATTTTAGAAAAGACAAATTAGGAATAAAATCTTACCTGTTATTAAACCTCCTACCATTCCACCGACACAATAAATTGAGATGATTATAGACCACAGAAGTGTAATTGTAGAATCTTCAGGCCGTGTTCCATTTCTATTTTGCAGTACTTTTCGCATCCAATCTTCCAAAACCTGTTAAAGTGAGGAAATATTTTCATGAAAAGTATGATAAATAAAATTATAAACTTAAAAAACTCAAAAAGATGTAATCAATTTATGATGTATGATGTAGCTTACTACAATTGAAGCTGTTTTTTCTTGGGAATATCATATTTAAAATCTCAATTTTTATTATTCTGTTTTTTGTAGTTTGTTTCTGAGAACAATCTATAGGAATTAAATGAAAGGTTAAATTATCTGAATTAATGAATCAATTAATAAAAAATGTATCAATCAATTAAGATTGTAGTTTTGGTATCATTTCATTCAAAAATATAATTTTACCTAATATCAGTATTTAATGATGATGTTTTTTCATTTTTACTTTTAATTTAAATAGTTGAAATTTTACAGATTTTAACCATCGCATTCAGATAACTTTTTACTTCTAATGTAAATAACCTAGAACTATTTTTCATATTTCTTCAAAATTTCTAAAAACTATAATGCAAAAATTAAAAAAATACAATGAAAAGTACGTCAAAATGTTATTGAATTTTTCATAATTTCATCAGTATTATACGATTTGAGTAAATATCCAAAAAATAATGACATAAATCCACTAGAAATGATATTAACACATATTTATTATATTTTGTTCTGGCGTCATACAAGAAAACATTATTTGGATAGACCTCGATATTTTGTAGTTGCAAAATGTCGCATTGAAATATCGACTCGATTTGAACGTTTCCATTTCCTCATATTTCAAAAAGAGGTGTGTTCCATTGATCCAACGTAATTAGTATTCATTATTCTTAGGAAATGATATATAGACCTTTTAAATTAGATACTTGAATGCGTTCGAAAAAGAATTTCATTCTGGTTCTGTGTTAAATATCATATTCTAGGTAGGTATGTTTGTCAAGGTTGTTATTTGAATTTCACTTATGCGGGTAACGTTATATTCTTACTGTTTGCGGATTGTTCATCACTCCCGTGCTGTAACCATGTTGAAATGCTGAGCCCAAAGCAGCTGCTGAAATTGCGAAGACCAATCTTCCATTTAGTCCCTGAAAAAAAATTAAATTCAATAAATATAAAATAATTTTTGGTCCAAAAGACAAAACTAGGGACCAACTAAATAAGAATAGTTCTATGAAGTTCAATTTATCAGATCGCAGGTTTTCTATGATCAGTTGAAGAATACATCAGTAGCATTATTTTCATAGAACCTCAGTTGTCTTTTACATTATATTTTCTATTTTTCCTATTTCTCCAATGTTCTGTGTTGTGAATGTATATAAGAGAGTGTTCATCTAATTCAAAACCATAGATTTACTTTTCTTTCATCATTTAATATATTTTTCGAATGTATAAATAATAAAGTTTTTGAATAATACAATTTTTTTGTGCCTAGATGTCTAATACTGAAGACATCTCGAGCCTATACGGCACAATTTGTGTTTCTTATGGTCTGCAAAGGAAATGCAAAAGCCCTCTAATTGTTTATGTTGATTTTTTACAAATTGAATAATTTAATATATAAATTTTACTCAAGATAAATGTATAGAATAAATTATAGATAAAGCTTATATCAATACTTCTTTCCAGGAAGTTGTGGTTTTTAAGGAAATTCATCAACATGATATAATATATTAATCATTTCATTGGTGATCCATATGCGTTTCATTAAAAATCTTGGATATTTTAATTGCTTGTACTCAGAAACTTACTAATTAAGCTTAATTGGGGGTAAAAAATTTAACTTCTGGCGATTTACAGAAATAGATATTTTTTTTTGATGAACACATTTTCAATGTCATTCTTTTTTCATAAAAGAATAGCTTTGAAATTAAAATATTGAAATATCAATGATTGTTTTTTTAGATTAGGAATGTTTAATACGTTTATTTGAATTTTTATGTAGCATTTCGATGTTATTGGTTAAAAAGGGTACTTTATATTTATGTCATTAAAGTTATTAGAAGATAATGAAATATAGTTCAAAACTGTAAGTAAGGAGTAAGACCAACACTCCAAATCGATGTTTACGTAATACATTAGTAGTTCAGATGATCAGTAGTTCATATGGGCAGTACTTAGTCATAAACCATTTATTTGGTCAGAAATATATCAAAAAATCTAGCTATCTTATTTTAATTGTTGTGTTGTAAAGGTAGAACCAGAAATTTGTGTACCCTTTTAGAAAAAGTTGGGATAGTTGAGACAATAAGAGAGAAATCATCAAATTATAATTGCAATGTTAAAAAGCTTGTAATCAGTATCATTCTGTTCCTAAGTAACGAATTATACGTACCGGTAATAGTGACAAACGTTGAAGTGCACTATTTTTTCAACAAATTTTTTTAATGATTTTAATTTAATTAGTCAACCTACTTTCCTAGAAATTATCTGATGATTCTCAGTAACCTTTAATTAGATATTAAGTCTAATTATTTTCTAGGAAACGGCCATTATCGATTCATAAATGGTTATTGGTGTTATTACCAATACGTCACAATTAATCATGATGAAATTAAATTGTTTGTTTGGATATGAATTCACAAATAAACAAACATTTGAAAAAAATGAATATTCGTTTAATAAAACTCGAAAAAATTTATATATATTTGAATTATTCCGTAGTTTAAACCTATATCAAATGAAAATAAAAATGTTTTATGTAAACGTTATTGTTATTGACATTTAACGTAAAAATCCAGAAAATTTTGATATTTTTCGTTGATAAAAATTTTGCTTAAGACTATATTTTCGATTAATTTTTTTATATTCGTATATTCAATCTGATGAAATAGTTTATACTTTGAGCAATATAATTACTCAATCTACTTTCATCGAAACTATCTGATGATTCTCAGTAACTTTTAATCATATACGAAGTCTAATTATTTTCTAGGAACGGGCCATAACCGATTCACAAGTTGTTATTGGTATTATTACCAATACGTCACAATTGAAAATAATAATGTTTTATGTAAATGTGATTGTTATTGATATTTAACGTAAAAATCCAAAAAATTCTGATACTTTTTGTAGGTATATGAAAATTTTGTTAACAATGAATTCATATTTTTGATTGATTTTATTTGTTCATAGTGCTTGTTTAACATTATTTTTCTCATTTTTAGTGAATATGAGAAATAGATACATTTTTCAGTTTGAAAATTTATTTAAAAAGTTATTTTCATGATGTTTGAATTTCATTATTGTTCACAATGCTTGAATTTAATTATTGTTCATGTTATAATTAATTGCGATTAATAATCTTAAATTTAAATATTGAGTTTTTGGTATGAAGAGTCCTGGAAATATAAATAAATTTCAATGAATACTTCGTCAATTTTTGCTAATTCAAAGTTCATTGGCATTGTTATTTGCGTGTAATCAATTAACATAGTCTAAAAGTCAGAATAAATGAATATAACTAGAATATTATCGTTGAAAACTAAATTAAATTCCAGTTGAGGTAGGCAGATCATAGAAATAGCTTTCAATAAGAATAAATTCATTTTCAATGTCAATTTTCTCGTTACCGAATTTTTAAAATACTCACGTTGATATGAACACGAGAAGATCGGTCTTTTTGGCTGATTGAATTGTCTTGCGAGAAAGTAACACTTTCAGGATTGACCGAATAGTCACCTTTTCCCATATTTCTTCGAAGATTCACAAGTAGAACAAACAAAACTTTTTCAAATTATAATATACAGGACCGAGGAGTGGATTAATGAACTGGCCAGTTAGGGGGGCCTCTACTACAATGAACAGAACCTTATCGCTTTACAAATAAATTAAGGAAGCAGTGGTATGACGACACATACATTCTATGAAGTTATTGGTTGAAAAAAGAGGCTGGTTTGGGACGTCTCGTTTTGAATATATATACCGTTCAAGTCGTATGTGAACGTCTACTGTTTGAACTCACAGACTCATAGTATAGGCGACATATGCATGCTTCCAAATAATACTAGACAGCTCGTAAAATTCTCTCGTGCTTTCATCATTTCTAGTTTGAATTTGACGTAATTTTTGGTCAACCAAGGGATCAGATATATAATAGATCAACTGTCAAATTTTGTACCCCATATCTTTTTCGTTAATCTTTTCATAAACTGTTATTATTTTCTGTAATTGGGTGTTATACCTGTTGAAAATAAAGAACTTGCTATTATTATTATTAAACCCTGAAAAACGTGTTTTACTATTTAAAACTCAAAACAGAATTCAGTCATTTTGTGAGCATTCTTCTTATAGCATGAAATATATGTTGAAATGTCAGGAATTATTGCAAAAGCTTAATTTCATTGTCCCAAGAGTTTCTTCCAGAAGCGCATTCACGTTCTACCTTCCAGCAGCTAGAACGAATATTCTAAAATTTTCGCCATTGTACACGATGTGTGAACAATGTAATATTTTAGGAACTAAGGTGGATATTTTCAACTGTTCTGTTACTGATATTAAGGCAAGTTTCCTTGATATACATAATCTCTGATAAAACAATTATTTATGTGTATTCACGAAGAGAATTCATATTCAATCATATAATTATGTGTGTAGAAGTGTTAATATGTGAATGAATGTGTATTTGAATTTATATGTCTGTATAAGTTTGGTCAGCATTTAAGATTTTTTTTTTTACTTCTATAATTATTTCATCTTATTCCATCAATTGTGATTCATAACACAAACTCTTTCATTAAAAATTAAACAAAATTGAAACTTTTGCACTACCATTTTGTTTTTGTATATGTTGTGTTTCCTGTTTTGTAATTAGGACTCGTCCTGTAAAACAGTGTATGTTAAATAAATAAATAAATTATTGTATCAATTGAATGAATGTTATTTTATAATGTAAGGAATGTTTCTCAATAAATTTTATTATTATTATATTATATTATTATTATATTACCTACTGATTTCATAAGTATAGTGGATGATTAAATTTTAATCTGGATTTCGTAGAATGTACTTCTCTACATATTTTTTATATCTCCTATTTATTACATGGGAAATCTCAATTATAATTTCGTTGATGACCTCAATATTTCCCTTCATTCGAGATATCAATTTATACATTTTTGTCGTCATAATATAATAGTTGGCGCTTAAAATATTTTGACGATTCACTAGTGTTATTAGTAATAATACAGGGTGAGCCAGAGAAACTTACTTATTTAATAGGACGATAAACCTATAAATTCCTATAGATGGCGCTCTCATATATACAATACCCACTTGAAAATTTCAACTGGGAGTCATAAGAAGATTTGGACATTGAAGTCGTTGAAAAGATTTTGGCAAAGTATGGCATCACGGATTGATATATAAACTTAAGAGAGAACAATTCGGTAGGAAGTTGGTGAATATAATCCAAACATATCTACATGGAAGAACATTTACAGTAAGAATTGGAGGCAAACTGTCTAAAGAGAAGAAAGTCAGGGCAGGAGTGCCCCAAGGATCAGTAGTCGGCCCACTTCTATACAACATCTACACGGCAGACATCCCAACCCCCGACAAGTGCAAGTTATGGCCCAGTTCGCCGATGACACAGCGATCTACATATCAAGGAGGATGAAAAGCGCCGTTCAAAAGGGATTACAAGAAGATCTGCAGAGAATTCCAAAGTACTTTGAAACATGGAAAATCAAAGTGAACCCTAACAAAACAGTAGAGGTTTAATTTGATCACAGAAATAGAGAACGAAAACCACCTGAAGTGAGGAGAAGAAAACAAAGTACTTAGGAGTAATCATGGACGGCAACTTGAAATTCAGAACTCAAATCTCCGAGAACATCAAGAAAGCCAGACAAATGCAGGCCTACCTGTACCCCCTTCTGAACGAAGAGAGCAGGATGTCAATCAGACAAAATGAAAATAATAAAAACAATTATCATTCCAGGGCTAAGTTATGGAGGTGAAATCTGGGAAATAGACAACTCTGCACGAGTCGAGAAGCTTCAAGGTACTCTCAACAGAACAGTGAGAATGGCAGTAGGGGCACCAAGATACATGCCCAACACGCAACTCTACGAGGAACTTAAACTAGATAAAATCTCTGACAGCATAAGAAAAAGAAGGACAAAGATGATGGAAAAAATGGCAGCACACAAAAATATCCTCATACGAAAAGCAACAGAAATAGAGCCCAGAACAACAGGAGGCTGAACATCGCTAACCCAGTGGAAAAAATCGGCGGACGAACAAACATCTCCAACGAACAAGAAGAGGAAGTCCTAATAAAGCACTAATCAACGACATGTAAGAAATCACAAACCATCATAGTAGAAGAAAGGCGAAACGAAGATGAAGAGGGAAAGGATTCAAACCCATTCCTCATCAAAACCAGTGCAGCCCCTATTAAAGTCGTTGTTCAGAGGAGATGAAAGTCATTTCCAGAGCTCCTTCTGATGCTAAATCCTTACTGAAGACTGAGAAAACATCAGTTAAAACTTCTCATAGCACAGAAGAAAAGTCTAAAAGTTTTTATTGTTTCACAGTTTTGATCGTTGTCTCACTTGGCAATAACTCTGGCACAACTGATGAGTTCTTCTTGGAACGAAACAGTGCGTCTTGTGCTTTCATCAAGTAAGGCATTGATTTCAATATTATCGAACATCATCATGGTAGAATTACATTGTTGATACTTATATATAATCACTTCTATTGAATTTCACAAATTCCTTTATTTATTCTTTATTTTTTGAATGAATGTCCTAGTATTTACTTTAATATTTCATAGTGAATGCCATTTTACGACGGTTTTTATATGTGTATTTTTGTCTGAAAAAATCACCGATCGATTTCCACAACATGTAAAATTTGTTTATAAAAACTTTATATATAGATATAAATCTGATTTCACACCTCAATATACTTAAAACTAGTACCTATATGTAGAATTCTCTAGTTATTTAAAAATTTTTGACAGATATTTCATTGAATAGAAAGCAAAATATTAAAATTTAAAAATTCAAAAGGAAAATGTAAACTATAAAAATGAATGTTGTATTTCACTCTAATGCAAATATGTTAATTTTTTTTCTTAAAGAACAACAAAAATAAATAATATGTCTCCACAGAATATTACACAAATTTCTTATAAAGTGTTTATTTTTAAAAGTTTAAACATTAAAAACCAATAGTTACTTAATGATCTTATTTTTCATTCATTGTTCAGTAAACGTTAATATGATTGAAATATATTCGTGTGAAATATATGAATGAAAATTTGAATAAAACACGTCTCCGAAAACATTGAAATTAATTCAACTTGCATTACATAAACGTTAATATGTCGATACAATTCATATTATTTTCTAAATACAGTTGATTTTTTATATAGGTTCAAAAAGTAAACTGATACTTCACTGTAGATTTCAAGAAACCAATTAAATTTTATGGGCCAATTATGCGTTGAACGAAGTATCTTTTCAGAAAGGTCCTTAACAGTATCGCAACAAAATTCCTCACATTCCCCAGCTGCTTGGATTTCAAGGTTATGCATACATTGTCAACCGGAGTGCCAAAAATACGTACGAAATTTCTAAACCACAGCTACAAACTAACTCAAGAAAGGAATTATTTACTTCTGTATAAGAATGAATAGAAGTTTGTCTACCGGTTGCCCTTTATTCCCACCCTAAATTCATTGACGCAGCTAGGGGGGTCAAGGGTGTTCAATACTACCTACCATAGAAAATTGGACAACATTGAAAAAATAATTGCACTTTAATATTCGATGGGAATCCTATAAATAAATAAAAAACACACAATGCAGAAAAATACTGCAACTGTAAAGGGTTTTTTTAAAAGTTAGTCTAAAATATAAAAACGCATGGTCCATGTGTAATATCTTCTTATTTTTATGAAGGTTGATTAAGTTGAAGAAAAAAGTATTAAATTCGCTCCGAAAATATACATTTTACTGCAGTAAAAACTATTTTTCACCGAATACTATTACATAGAAAAGTTAACAGAATTATTTTATGAATATTTTGGGACTCGACAACTCAATATTTCAACTTGAAGTGTGACTTACGAAGGTGAGGTGAAAGCTTTTCGGGCACATTGCGCGAGACGATTCCGTTGTTTCCGTGAAAATGTATAAATTGGAGAAACGTGCTGTCATAAAATACTTCTATTTGAAAAGTTTCACACCAAAACAAAATAAAAGAAGAGATGGATTCAACTCTAGGAGACCCCTCCCCATCATATTCAACCATTAATCAGTGGGTTTCTGAATTGAAAATGGGCCATGTGGGCACCTCTGACGAGCCTCGCTCAGGACGGCCCGTTGAGGCCACAACTTCAGAAATGATTGAGAAAATCCAACAAATAGTAGGTATTGGAAAACCGCAGATTGAAAGTACATGAGGTATCTGAGACCTGTAGGATGTAATCTAAACATGTGCGAAATATTTTGCACAACCATTTCAGCGTGGAAAAGCTGTGTGCAAGATGGGTGCCGGAAAAAAACATTTCTACCGAAAATTTGGCCGAAAACTGTTGATGAGATTTGGGTTCACCACCACACTCCTGTAAATGAAGAATAGTCAAAACAGTGGGTTGGAAAGCGAGAACCAACTCCAAAGAAGGCAAAAATAATTTTATCGGCAAACAAGGTTATGGCTACTGTTTTTGGGATTCGAAAGGAATTATATACATTTATTATCTTGAAAAGGATAACACTATCACTGGTCAATACTACGCAGACTTATTGCATCGTTTGACAGGACGAGGAGTAAATTAAACGATCTCATTTGGCGAAGAAAAAGATTTTGTTTCATCACGATAACGAATTCGTCGAATGTTGCCATGTCCAAAGTCCACGAATTGAATTTTGAATGGACACCGCATCCTCCTACTCTCCATACTTGCCACCATCGAGTATTACATGTTTCCTAACCTCAAAAAATGGCTTGGACGTAAAAGATTTGAGAGCAACGAAGATGTTATCGAAGCTATAATCAGTATTTTGAGGAGCTTGACGAATCTACGTTTAAAACTGGTATAACTAAATAAACACCCTTATGAGAAATGTATTAGTGTTGATGGAGATTATGCTGAAAAATAAAGCAAAAAAATTTTAAAACATCGTTTCTCTTGGCCAGGCTGGAAACTTTTTACCCCACCCTCGTACATCATCTTAATCGTCGTCATTAATAGGAAGGATTTAAAAATTACTTTCTAAATTTTTTTTGCGAACAGGTTTTCAAGATTTCAACGAAATTTTCACGAAGTTATACCTATTAAAGGACTTTGAATGTATTTATTGAAAAATCGAAGATTTCTGAAGGTAAGTAAGTTGATCTGAATTTATTATTCTCAGAAGCACTTTTATCTCTTAGGAAAGAAAATAAAATATTCTTGTATTAAAAAAATATTGATACTTCTCAATAAGAATTTTCTTGCTATTTGAAAAATGGATATGAAGCATCTGCTCTAATCGTAATAGATAAGATAAAACTGCCCCTGAACTTTTTATCTCATTTTTTTATTTTACGCGGATCATTTTCTGATACATTTTTTACGTAACCTTCACAATTTTAATAGGAGTTAATGCAATTCCTCTTAAATAATTTAGATTCTTCATAAAATCTCATTAATTATTCAGATTAGCCAAAACAGAGTATAGGTTTTTTCTATGTATGTTTTTTTACTGAATTGAATAAATGTTTTGCTCCCTATAATAGTATACCGACATTTTTTAAAATAAATGTTACTGTAAGAATTCTACTAGCTTTTTGTTGAATGCCTTAGGATATATTTTTTGGCTTTGATTATATCTATTTCAGTTTGTTAAATTACTGGAAGCCTATAATTTACTAACCTATTATTCAACCTAAATTAGTTGAATAAAACATGCATACGTATTTTCACAAAAATTTCAATATTAAGTTGAAATCACCCTTTAATATTAAATATTAAAAAGTCTTTCACTTGGTACTCCTGTCACTCAATAGTTTGTTCTTCGAAAATTACTAAATGAATGATTTATACAGTTACAATTTAATCTTTTTATACAAAATCTTTTAGTGACGTTTTTAGTATTTTAACAATTTTTTCCATTTGTATTTCAAGAAATGTTTATTTAACTACAAAATTAGAGAGTATTCATATACTTGTTCTCTTCGAGTAAAAGTTTGTGTTCTAGATGTTTAACGAGTATAGACATTGATGAAGAGATATTGACTTTGTTTTAACAATTTCTTTTTCAAAACCTCTTGGTTTTCTAAACTTTAATTTTATTTCATTTTTCACCTATTTTTAAAAAGTGTAGAATTGAAATATTTCAATGAAAAAACTTGCAAAATATATTATGTATTTGTATGCATATTTCATATATTTCCAGATACCATGATACATACCATTATGACATATTTTATTAATATTCAATAGAAATATGACCTCGAAAATAAAAATTCTGAAAGTATTACTCGACATGAATTGTTTTATCTCGTTATTATTAAAATTTCAGATCATTTATCACAAACGAAGTACAACTAGAATTTCTGATAATTATCACGAAATACCAATAAATATCTCGTATCAAATTTTAAAAAAAATAAAACTGTAGATATGTAGGTATATATTTCAGTGAAAAAATCACTGCTTTTCAAGAATTTTTACAAAGCAATATATCAATATTATTCTGTTAAATTTGTTACACACAAAGTAATATTCAATTTATTTAATTATAATATTTATTAAATAGAATTCAATATAAAAATTTGAATGATATTTATTGAATTACAAGCTGTTTTCACAAAACTGTATATAATTGTAGCTTATATATTCAGTGGAAAGAAGAAAATATTCTGGAAAATTAATTTTTCAATTAAATTTAATCAAAAACCTACTGACACACATAATATAATAATTGCGAAATAATTAATTAAAAATGTAACTAATACGAAATGCAACTTTCGATTAAATCCAAATAGTATCCAATTAGAAAAATTCATAAATTTCAAATATTACCTGTGAATTTTTCGACATAATTTATATCACTTTTTCGAAATCACTCGTCTGTAGTAGATTAAGGTAAAAAATTCGTAACTCACTATACCGGCTAATGAAAAACCACGTAGAAATATTACAGGTAAAAAAATAAATGCATGGATGAAGTTCCCCTTTCTAAAAGCTTTGGGCAACTTGGTCGAACTAAATGAATGAGTGTTCTATAAAAACGTCATGGACAATTGAAGTGGTTTTGGGGTGGGGATGGGACAAATGTTTTAGTAATCAACCGGGTTCGTTTGTAGTAGAAGTGGATGACATCTTGTTAGGGATTTAATAAAGAACTTGTCGTATATATACACAAGATGAGTAACTTCCTTCCAGTTAAAAGACACTGTGTAGAAAGAAATTAAAAGGAATTGAAATGAATCAATATTTATACAGTAAATGGAAATGTACTTTGAGTAGTACCGAGAATTCAATATGTACAAATATCAAATTTCTCATGGTATTCAATATGAAGATAAAAGTCCAATTGACAATTGAATATCTTGAAGCCCACTAAATATACTATTTAAATTGGTGTTATATATTCCATCGATTTCCAAAATGAACCAGTTCCCCCTAGTGGGGCTAGAACCACTTGAGTCCCAATGAAATATCAGGAATATTTTTCTGAAAAACTTACAAATGAAAACGTCTTAAAGCTATATTATTTCTACATAGAACATTTTTCCTCTTCCTCAAAAGATTTATTGAAATGGTGTCATATATTTCAGTGGTTTGCAGAACGGTTGATATTGCCCCCTAGAAGGGGTTTCAACCACTTGTTGAACGATTGTTCCTAATACAAATATGAAGAATGTTTTTCTGAAAAACCTACGAATGAAAACGCTTTAAAGCTATTTTATTTCTACATAGATCATATTATGTTCTTCCTCTTCCTCAAATAGTTCATTGAAATGGTGTTATATATTTCAGTGTTTTACAACCCGGACGATATAACCCCCTAGTGGGGGTTTGAACCACTTGTTGAAAGATTTTTCCTAATACAAATATGAAGAATCTTTTTCTGAAAACCTACGAATGGAAACGCTTTAAAGCTATTTTATTTCTACATAGATCATATTATGTTCTTCCTCTTCCTCAAAAGGTTCATTGAAAGAGTGTTATATATTTCAGTGTTATACAACACGGACGATATAACCCCTATATAACCACCCTAATACAAATATGAAGAATCTTTTTCTGAAACACCTACGAATGAAAACGCTTTAAAGCTATTTTATTTCTACATAGATCATATAAGGTTCTTCCCCTTCCTCAAATGGTTCATCGAAATGGTGTTATATACTTCAGTGTTCTACAACACGGACGATATAACCCCCCTAGATGAGGTTTCGACCACTTGTTGAACGATTTTCCTAATACAAATATGAAGAATTTTTTTCTGAAAAACCCACGAATGAAAACGCCTTGAACCTATCTGATTTCTACATAGAGCACATTATGTTCTTACTCTTTCTCAAATGGTTCATTAAAATGGCGTTATATATTCCAGACTTTTACAACAAGAACGATATAAGCCCCTAGAGGGGGTTCGAACCACTTGTTGAACGATTTTTCCTAATACAAGGAATTTTTTTAAAAAAATTCTACGAATGATTACGGCTCAAATTTATATTATTTTCACATAGAACCCATTTTATTCTTTCTCTTGTTTAAAATTCAAAATTTTTCGACCATACAGCCTTCCGATTTGAACATAATGAAACTTGTTGCAATAAAAAAAGAAGAGTATAGATGAACTTCAACAAATTGAAATTGTTGAAATAATTCACTGTTTTTTGAAAAAATCGAAGAACTTACTCAAATAAAAAACGAAAAAATATCATATTGAAAATAACAAATATTCAATATTTATTTTCGATATTTTGATATTTTTATTTAGATATTTTCGGAACATAGTGAGTATAGTTTTATTATTTACTAACACTTATAAAAGTTCATGACTTTTTTATTCTGCTTCTTTTTGCAGCAAGTTTCATTATTTTCAAACCTGAAATCTATGTTCTCTAAAAATTGTGTTTCATAATTTTTTATATATTATTTCCGTAGGTATCTTCTGTTTTCGAAAGTTTGATGTTTTATGATGACATACGATGATTTGTTAAAAATTTGATATCATAAAATGTAGAGATGAGACAGCACCGATGTTTGCAACAAAGATTAAAACAGACAATTTTTAGTGGGCAATTCCAAAAAAATTCTTATAGTTAACAATAAATTCTACAAGGTCAGAAAATTCGTATCCAATTATCCCTTTTAGCACAAAAAGAATATTTTTGTACAATTCAGCCAAGTATTTTCAATTATACGATTGCATTTATTTGATAAAAGTTATATGTATATTTTAGGGGTAACAGCATAGGTATCAAAGTATCTCTAGATGTTTATAGAAATGTGTTAAATATAAAAGATATAGAAAACCGTCTACCTGAAATAACGTTCCTATTATATCTTTAAAGCCTCCAATAGATCAAGAAAATGAATTGTGTAGTTGAATTTCATATATAATCTTGAGAACAGGGTTGTAGTTAACCCTTGATCGACTACGTATGCAAGTTTGTAGGTGCACACATTTATTTCATTTAATTCCACGAAGCCCCCTCTCACGAAGAAAAATATATACATCGAATTTTAATTAATATTTATAATAAATCGCCCGGAACATATTAAACAATAAACCTTGAATCAAATGAACCCTTCTCTCCTCAAATTTATTGATTAAATCATCCCCTACAAAAGCGTGTTCTCCTTCTTGAGATAACAAGAAAAAATTTGATAGCTTTTCTTATTTCAATGGTGATTTCAATTATCTTCAGTTTCAATCTCCAACCTACACCAGAAAAATGCGATGCAGTTTTCTGTTGTGTTATCATTTAATCTGAATAAGACACAAGTTACCCATGTTATAACACTTATATTTGATATTAATAACAAAATAAAATTTTTTTATCTATCATATTTATTAGGTAAATAAATGAACGCTTAATTATATAATTGTGTATAATAAAATACAAAATTGTGCGTAACATTTCACTTAATGTTGGATTGAAAAATCGGGGCCCCTTTAACTAGGGGGACCATTATTTTCGATATAGCAATAGTTACGGCCCTGCTTGTGGACCAAAAAGTATCATAATTGATTGATTTATGTGACTGTGGCAACAATTGATTAGATATAATGATATATTATATGTAGGAAGGATCTCTTGGATGTATCAACAATATTCTTGATAGTCAGGTTAACTACCTGCCTATCAAAATGTTTTATCCTGAAAAAAGCAGGTACAAAATATTGTCAGTTCTTTCGTGTTTTATCTATTAGATAAATATTTGAAAACAATTTTTTAGTTCTATGTTCTTAATTGATTCGTATGCTGTGAAGCTTAACATTTCCAATTTCCTATCTCTATATTTATCAAATTGAAATGTCTATCTACCAGTTCAATCAAATTGTGTGAAAACTTCATTTCCTGCTTGACAAAAGGACCTTAACTTCTACAGATAAGATTGAATTTAAATTTGGTTTATCATTCGGAAAAAAGTACTATTAATCACGTACTTATAAAAAATATCGAATAATTGAAAATTAATTATAAGAATGCCTTGTTGCGTTAAAAAAACTGAGATAATAATGAAAAAATGTGTTTCGAGTGATGATTTATACGAACTAGGGTCCCCGAGTAATAGAAAAAAATAAAAGTAAAATGGAAGATTAGTGAACCCCCAGTAGTTATGGTTAGAACACTAAAAAAATAGTGATTTCTCTATTGGCTTTCAAATTATCCAAATAAACTCTATTAGTAAATCGATGATCCCTGGGGCGATGAAACTCTTAAAATCAAATTAGATAACAAATAAAAAGAATATTGAAGATGATATAGTATAAATATATGACCTACTATTGGTAAAAAACTTGGGTAAGAACCGTAACAACAATATGCAGTCTGTTAACCTAATTATACATCGTCACATAGAGGTCCCCTCACGCGGTGACTTCCATCTACTTTCTTCTATGAAGTTGAAAGTTTTATAATTTTTTCCTTTTATGGTTTTTTCTTGTTGTGACTTTTTTCAATGTAAAATATAATAAACTTCGTGTTTTAAGGGGTAACGTTGTTTTCAAAACCACCAACAAAACATTGAAAATTATAGGTTAAATATATCAAGTAAGTTTTTCCAGAAATTAATTTCTTCAGTATTAGTTACCAATGAGTTTATGTTTCTAAAAATAGAGATAATCATTATTATTTTTCCAAATGCTTCTGCTTTTAACATCTGGTTGAAAGTATGATTGTTAACCAGATAAAAAATTGAATCCTTTATGTTCTATGCTTGAAAACTTAAATTGAACCTGTTTCTCATAGAATTGAATAAACTTTATCCTATAGAATTTTTCTCTTTCAGTGTTGATAAGTAAGAATGAAGAACATATATGATAATTATCATAGTAGATACATTTAACAAAAGATATACGGAAATAAATAAATATTTGAAGATTAAGATACTACATGTATTCTATCTTTCTTCGATAACATATTTTATCTTATCATTTATTGAAAAATAATATTTGAGGAATGATAATTCTAATAAGATAAGTTTCAATTTGTACTTCAATCACTTTTGAATTTTCATTACTTATTTTCAGTATCGATTTATTTGATGAAAGGCTCTTAGCAAAAAAAAGTTTATTTTCAATTAAATCTTTAACACCTACTGTAATAAGGCAATTATCAGAGTAAATATTGGAGTAATACCATCAAAATCTTTTGAGATAAGAACAGTTTTTCATTATTGAAGGACGGTAGTTGATATAAATCTATTTCTGCAATAAGTTGGGAAAGAAAACGAAAAAATCTACAAAAAAAACTTTTTTTTAGATTTACCTAATTTTATTCATGACGTATGTTTCGCTGCTACGGTGGCTTCTTCAGAACAATGAAGTAATGAATAAATGTTTAATGAAATAAGAACCATTTTGAATAGCTAAATAGAAAAATGTATCATGAAGAAATACCTATTAATAAATAAGTATTTCTTATTAAATAAGAAATATCTATTTTTAATGAAATATCTGATAATTGAATCTTATCTTTTGTACTTTGAACAATTCACTTTCACAAGATGAGTGATTTCAATTGAATTATGTAATTGAAGAATTGTTTCTTATTGATTTATTGATTAAAGAACGCTTTGAAACCAATCGAAAGTGATATAATTGAAAGTGAAGAGGAATCTTTTGAAATAGGCAATTACTTTGACATCTTATTACATGTTGTGATCGTTTCTCTTGAATTAATATATAATAAGAATTGTCAGTGTTTTTGGGCTGACATTCTGACAATGTTTGTTCATTCTATTTGTATTTCATTATTACAAGTCATAAACAAATCGCTCTTCTTGATTTTAACAATAATATCACAAATATAGAAGGGGACAATAGAAAAAAGAAGATGTGATTCAAAGAGGCAACAACCTTCGTGAGTGAAGAAAAAGTGAGGAAAAAATTAATAATATTTGCCAATAAACAAAAGTTGGCCTAGTCGTTTCTGTAGCGTAGTGGAAGAGTGACGGACCCGTACGAGGGACATCTGGGTTCAAATCTCGGGTAAGACATGGACGTTTGTGTATATAAATGAGTTTCAGCGGTTAAATAAACGATATGAAGTGATAAAATCGCTCCAGATTATGCAAGAAAATTGTTTCTGATAATATATTAAATTATTTATCACGATTTATACGAATATGTCAACTGAAAATTGAATGACTTCTTAGGATCAGAAATGTTGAAGTTGATGGACTTCTGATCTCAAAGTATTGCTGAATTATTCTGTTATACCTTGTTCTGATTGATGACCATTATTTCATCACAATTATATATGAGTAAACATTAAATTGTCTTCAAAATATCAAGACTACGAACAACTATAGAACGGGAAGGCATAAATTATCTTCGCAATCTGTCAAATATATTCAATATTTTCTAATTGAAATAAACGTTTAGGAAGCAATTTATTTAAACAAATCAGTGGTTATTTATCTTTAAAGATTCTATCTCCTGTGAGTTGCCAGGAATGCAATTTAAATATACAATAGAAATTTTTTCAAACAACTTTGCAATTTATATTTAAACCTTGACATTGAAGACTCTAGCTACTTAACAATTTTAATATGAAGTGAATGCTACTTGATAAGCAACATTTCCTTGTAGGATAATAGGATCAACATTTTATGGTCAAGATATTTGTCAAAATATTGAAAGAAAAGGCTACAATAAATCAAATAATTTTTTTAAATCAATGGGGATTTTTAAAATTATCGTTTCAGTTCATTTTGAATAGAAATGTGAAAATATCAATAAATCAAATAAATGAGTATGAGATTGATCTGTCACTTCTCGAATTCAATGTTTTGTTTTTATGACAATTTTGATTTATATAATTTTAGTTTTTTACTTTGACATAATTATTTAATTCGTTATTTAATGATTTCTTGAACATGTGTCTATACATATTCTTACGAATATTAATTGTGAGTCCAGGATATAGTTCTGAATTATAAAGTTTATACATATACACCTATATTTTAACCTCAATTATTCGGAAAGATCCTTCATTTTAATGAATGACAATTGTATTTATGGACTGCCTGAGTCTGACGTCATATTGACTCCAAAGAAATGAGTTTATTATTGTAAAATTCCATAAAAATTGGTTAATTTATTGTTTTCTCATTTTTGGTGATAGAAAAAGAACTTCAATTCGTGTATTTTGTTTAATCAGTCTACCTTTTAAGCAAATCATATCCATTTTCTCTAAATTTGCGTTAATTTAATTAAACGATTCAATTTTAACAGCCGGACCGATTTCACTATTTTTGTTTTGTTTGTTATTATCAGGGAAAAATTTCAAAAAATTAAAAAAAATATATATATATAAATGTAGAGATACATCTGCTTGATTTTCTTCGTAACACGATGTGTTAATCCGTAGCCATTCAAACTCGTCATTACAATATGTTAGTATAATTCTATTTTTAGCATAAATTTGTTATAAACGAGTTCAATGGAATGACTTTCACTGTTTTATATCTTACCCATTCGTTTTTGGGACCAGTAGACGACGACGTATTGTCAGAATTCACAAGATCTTCTCTTACTTCCAATCCTTTTATATGCTGCATTTAAAAAAGTACAAAATGACCCATGAAATGAAACAAGGTCTAACATTGTATTGAAAATACATAAATATTTTGATATTCTCACCTCTGAATCCATGGGATAGCTGCGTCCCCAAATGTAAAAATAAAAATATTAAAAACTTTTACAAGAGAAGAGTTTGTAAGGGTTGGCGTAAAGTTCCACATTGATTTTCTGTTTTTCCATTGGAGCTAATGTGTCAACAAATTCAAATAATTTTCGAGATATTACCTGGTTTTTATTTTCTTTATGGATTGCTTTCAATCTTTTTTATGAAAAATAGATATAGTTATTATCAAACTTTAAGAGAACTATAACCTCCAAATTTGCTTCTAGTTCTATCGAAGTTTATATTGATGTAATTCTTATGAAAACCTCCAGATGGTAAAACTTTGAGTTTCCTTGAATCTTTATTACTCACGATGCTTAACTAATATCTTATTGGTAATATACCTATTTCCTTCAAAACAGAATGTAGAGACGAAAAATTATGCGAACGTACCTTTTGTATTTTCTTCAAAATAATTAATATTTGTAGTGTTTTTTAACAGCCGGCTTTTACATGTGTATTCACCCAAACTACGTGCCGATATGACCTTTTGAATGACCTCGTCTGAAAAATGACGTCACAATATATACCAGTCTAAGTAATGTGAGGAATAAAACAGAGTGCGAGTAGTTCGCATGCTAAATTTAATTCAGTGCCAATATTTGGCTAGCGTTATAGTTTCTCTAATGTAGAGTCAAGGATAACAATCTAATACAATATGTTGTTTTAAGGTTAGGTAGGGCTATTTATAAATCAATAGGGGCTTGCGTCGGTTCTCGAGCTCTCATTGGATGGTGAAATGGGTGTGACAAATAGGAGCAGGTATTTAGAAGATATTTTGGGTGCATATAAAATTATGTAAATACGTCATTTGTAAGCTCATGTGATATTACGTTTTAAATTTCTTGCAAAAGCTTTGCATGTGTGTTTTCGTTACGAAAAGTTACGAATGAATTTTATTTATAGAACTTACAAACAATAATTATAGCAAATCTGAAAATAAACCTATATTTTACATGCAAAACTTTGGAGGTATAACAGATACCTACCTGATGTTTTTCAAACTTTTCAATCGGAATCGACCATAGTACATAATTTAGCTCAATGAATCTTTTTTAATGCAGTGGCGGCCCTCAAGGCGAACTTGGGGGTTAAACCAAAGCCGAAATGAAAATTCACAATTTTTTTCGGTGTAAGCTGGAGAATTCTTTTAAACAAAATAAGAGTAATTGAAAGTTTTCATTAATGTATATTGTTAGTTTATCGAATAACTCTTATTTACAACCTATATACATGACTGTAGCTCTGAAGAATGTTTACTGCTGTACTCGATGGATTATATTTTAATCTGTTTAATTTTAAAAAGATGCATGTCTTATCTGATAATTCTAAAAATTCAAGTAAGATTTTAATAATACATACATGTATTATCCATAAAATCGAAAAATAAGAACTATTATTCATATTTAATGATATTGACGAAAATTTGAAGAAATTGTCTATTTTTCATTATTTTTTGTGAATTTGAAAAATTCTATACTGAATTGAAAAAATCATGTCTTTTGGTGGTATTCCTAGATTAATAATTCTGTTCTGTTATTTAATATCTAGAGTATCAAAAGTAGTTATAGTTAGACAGTCAATGTGAAAATTATATTTACGAAATTTATATAAACCTATGTTCAGTAATTAGTGCGATAGGAAATTCTTCGAATTTACTTAATAAAGTGAATGCTTTCAACAAAACAAGATAAAAATTGAGCCTTGATTACCTGCAATTTGAAAATCATATCTTATTATCTGGTCAAGGTGATCTTTAAGCAGTTTTTTAGATTGAATAATATTGATTTTGTTCTCAAAAATATATTTCGAAAGCATTCTCGTATTACTGTTTCTCAGAGTTTTACGAAAGATTTGTGAAATTGAAGTCAATTTTCAAATAACATGAACCTGTAATATTCTTTAAAAATGGCCTAGAGACGAAACATATGTAGAATAAACAATTATTCCATCAATTTTAAACTGTGTTCATTCCCAAGAAACCTTCACAATTATGTTATTAAGCAAAGCACAAGAAAACTAAACGAATTATTATATATATATATATATATATATATATATATATATATATATATATATATATATATATTAAGATATCTCGAATACTTTGAGCAATTGAGCAAGAAATATTTGTGAATAATCAAAAAAGATCCAAGTAAAGGCATTGAGCCCCTTTTAAATTTCGATATTTTTAAATTTAAATTATCATTAATTTACAAATCTTTCTACGAATATCGAAGTGAAGACACGACTTCGGAGACCACCCTCAACGCATCTGACATGTAGTTAGGTATAAAATACCTTCAGTAACTATTTTTGTCAGCTCTTCATTCGATCTATTCACGGAGTTTGACATAAGTGCTACTCAAATATTTAATTTGTACTCCATTATTATCTATCGTATCAATATAGGAATTTAGAACATTTGATGAAGAATATCAATGTATTAACTATGTTAGAACAGAGCTTATTATATCTGTTTTGTTATATCTTTGATTTTGATGCGATAACGTTGATTGCAACAGCTTATTTACCTATATTTGTCCCAGAAAAAGGAACGAAATATTGAAGAATAAGTAAGAGAAAGCAACCAACCAAAGAAATTGACCCCCCTGCTTAACCGCGGCATTTAAAATTTCCATAAATTCAATTATTTGGTTTCATGGTTTAGGAAAGAGATAAATAGAATTTCGAATCGAATGCTCAGCCAGTGAGTGAGAGAGAGAGTTATCCAAGAGCAATTTAGGAAATATATCAACAGATGTTCCTTCTTCCTACTGTAGATGGTATATACACCAATAATTATTACAGAAGATAGACCAGTAGAATGAAAGAATGAATGAAAAAACGTTTATTAAATATATTTTGTGGACCTACAATGTTTTATAGCTAGCTAACTCTATATTGTGAAGTTATAAAGACCACTTGAGAAAATATAGAAAAAACAAGAGAAAACGCTTATTTTCTTCTATTACTTGGTGATTTAAAAACGAAAATGAAAAAATTGTGAATAAAACCATATACATATTCCTTTTCTTTCAAAATTGATAACTGTGATAAATTTAGAAACATTTTTCGAAAAAGGCAGTTAAAATGATCTAACTAATATTTCATAAACATGAATGAAAAAACGTTTATTAAATATATTTTGTGGACCTACAATGTTTTATAGCTAGCTAACTCTATATTGTGAAGTTATAAAGACCACTTGAGAAAATATAGAAATATCAAACGAAAAAACAAGAGAAAACGCTTATTTTCTTCTATTACTTGGTGATTTAAAAACGAAAATGAAAAAATTGTGAATAAAACCATATACATATTCCTTTTCTTTCAAAATTGATAACTGTGATAAATTTAGAAACTTTTTTCGAAAAAGGCAGTTAAAATGATCTAACTAATATTTCATAAACAAGCATACTTTTACGATCATTTTAAATCCGTATCTGTATAGGCAAAAAGCCAAAATAGTTCAAGCCAAATTACGCATAAACACAACAACTTGCCGCTTGACATTTTAAGAAACAACCAAATTATCGCCGAATAATTTGTCCAAAAATTTTTGACAATAACCGTATTAACTTATGTAACTAGATTTTATGGAAACGCAATTACCTGCGCTTTAATTCGTTAGTTTAGTAGATTTTCAATCCACATACTATATTTTACACATTAGAACCAATAAATGCATAATATATTTATCGACAGCTCAACATTGTCTGCAAAACCTACTACCCTATATACCTTTACTCAATCATTAACCCAATAGACTTAAAACAACAACAAATTTTGAGTACATCTTCTTGAGTAGCTTTAAGATCGATAGGATAATCAAAACAAATCTTGCAGAATATTCTACATTGTTATTCCGTCGTAAATCATATTTTTCTGCACTTGAGTTTAAAAATTAGTATACATCATCTTATAATTAGAATAATTCGAATTATATCATGAGATAACCTACCCCACTGAGACGTCTGGTTGGGACCCTTGTGGTCAAATTATCTGAAGAATATATAGGCACATCTAAATCACTAATATTAGAAGAAACACTGGATGCTCTGTCGTCCCTTCTAGGCACCTGTAAGAGTGCCATAGCCTGTTGTTGTGCAATAGAAGGGCTCTTGAGATAATGACTTTCTGCCACAAATCCAACTCCATCATCATCGTCTCGGTTCATTTGAGATATTAAAGTAATACCGTAACAAACAAATATTAAAATATAGCACAGTAACTACAAATTCTCCGAATTTATTTATTGCCGTTTGGTGATTTATCGAATTTTTGATAAAATCGAAGCAGAAGACGGACGGATTGGAACTGAATAACATTTAAAAGACGACGCTTTGCGTCGCGTCGTAGGAAATGAATGTATATTTTTACATTTGTGACGTCCACGAAGCATTTCATTAGAGGTTGTTCATCAATAGAAAACATAAAAAATACGCGAATGCCAAGTGATACTCTAGATACGACAGGTTATATGAGATTTATAACGTTATTTGGTGCTCTTGGATTTCCACAACTTCATTGAAACCCGTCTTGTTGTAGTAGCTCATTTTTTCGGAGTGTGTGCTTTTATATGGACATAACAGAAACCAATACAGAAATTAATTAGATTCGAAATTGAGAATCCTTAATTACTTTGGAACAAAGCCATTGTTAACTTACTATGGCCTAATAATAACCACAGTTATAATTTCCATACACGATTTTTACGCTGTACTTTCAATTTCAACAAATGACCTGACGATGAATTACTCAAAAATATTTGAGCTTCTTACTATCAATTTCTACATACTTGGTCAACTTGTTAAATGTTGAAATATTCGACAACCTTTTCTGTTCTTCTTATTTTACGTGTTATTCGAAAAGAAAAAACAGTTAGCATTAGTACTGCTGTAATAAGTACGCACAAATACAGCTAACGAACGGTTGAAATAATTATTTGTCATTTATTTCAATACAAATCAAGATTATAACAATATAAACACTTTTAAAAGTGTTCAGCTTAAAATATTTTTCTTAATAGGTTTAGGTGCAACGCTTATTTTAACAGGTTTACAGAGATCTAACAGAGTCTGATTGGCATCCATAACTTTTCTTCTACCAATATCAGCTTCTGGAATTGCAAGAGCAATATTTATATCGATGTTGCAAGCTTCTGACCATACTTGATGAGAAATTAATAACTCAGTTAAAAGCCTGATATGATGACCTGCATGTTCTCCCTCTGAAAAAGAAAAATATATTAAATGACAAAATTAAATATGAAGAATCATAAATGAAAGCCGAAGTGAACCAAGAACGAAAAGTATGTAGGAGTGATTCCCGCAATTTACTTAGAGGGATTATGGATATACCGGATTACGTTAGGGAATATCTGAAGTCATTCTACATCAGATGGAAGTAGAAGTTCTCTTCTACAAGGAACTGATCAGTAGTTCTACTTTCGCCTCTTAATAAGCCTATAACGGCAGCATCCAACACTTAAATTCAATCCAAAAATTAAATTGGTAAATATGGAATATCCCATTTGCAGGAATCAATAGAAAACTCTATGTGTTTAAGGTTGAAGAGTTTTGATAATATTCCTTTCTGTTTTGTAGATCTCTTCTTAAGTTTAATATTATGGGTTTGATAAATTACAAGGACTTATCACTTTTTGAAACATTACGCAATAATGAATTAAAACACTTGGCTTAAGTTTCATTTAGTATATTAATATACTAATATACTCTATATATGTATATTTATTCTACATTTTGACTTAATGTTGTTATTACTCTTGATAATGGGTTAACCACCCAAAACATATGTAGAGTTGTTATAGTATACTGAGTAAACTTAAGTCAAGTGTTTTAATTTAATTTATTATTATCAGTTTGGTCCTGTCAATGAATTGAAGAACATTTATTTTATTTCAAGTAAATGCTGAAGCAATTATATTTATAACTTTTAATGTTCTGAAAATGCCACAATTTATAGCAACACAAAAGAGAAAATAAATATTCCTTACATTTTAATAGCCTGTTATGGCTAAAGTTGAGAAAGTTATATACAGATATACGACACAAGTGTAACATACAGAGGGAACTAGAGAGTGAACAATCCTAATCTAATTGATATGTTTTCTAGATAAACTTGATTGAAGGATGCCTGTTAATTTCTTAATTAACAGGCAATTAAGGAGCTTTAATTAATTAAGAACTTTTTCTCACCTGTTCCATTGACATCTAAATCAAGAGGTTTCATATGTGCAGGTCTTGGTAGAATAACTTGAGTCCTTTGATCTGGATATTTTATCTTGATTCTAACTCTAGAAGGATCCAATATGTACTTAAGTTCTGCTTCAAAAGGAACTGACATTACAAGACCGGCTGTGAATTTAAGGGAAGTATCAGTTTGTCCTGTGGGCTCTAAAATATCAGCAGTGCTCATTTTTATCTGCAAAAAAGTCACAATCTGAAAATTGCCAAGTCCGATTTTAAAAATGTTCTTGATACCTGAATATTCGGTCTTGGAATTTTTCCCATTTTAGCTTCTGATATTATTGGTATTAAGATTCTGGAAACTGTTCCCGGCTTAGGTTCTTCGATCACTGATAGCTCCCTGAATACATGCATTGTGAAATCATCCGGTTCTAAACCAAAACTGATAAGTTCACTTTGCATATTTTCAACCATAGTTAAGAAATGATGGCAAGGGGCCAGCGCAGACGAGTTGCTTCCTAAAACCATAATTGATGAATAAAAAAATACACTTATCAAATTTGAGTTACCTTTTACTATGTGAACTAAATTAAGTGCTAAGGCCCTTAACTGAAACTGTTTTACCGCACATTTATCTTGTGGACTCAAACCAACAAAGAAGAATTGCAGCTTCAGACAATGTTCAAGCAGATTTTGAATATTTGTTTTCAGATTATGTGCTTGTTGAGTGGCTGAAGTTCTTGGGTTCGACCAGAAGCCTTTCTCTATTATTTGTGAATAAATTAATTGAGCTCCTATATACAAGGCGGTAAATTGAGCTGTACCAGCGACTGCCTGATCTATTTTACTGAGACGGTTTAACTGTTCTTTAGCAGTTTGCAGCAAACTTGAATGAACTCTGGAAGATGATTTGTTTAAAATTAAATATTTCAAAAGGAAAATCGCCAAAACAAACAGTTTTATATGTAGTTGTATACTTATCAATACGCTTTAGAAATTTCTACAAATTTTAAATAGTAAGACAACATTATAGAGCAACAACTCAAAATTTTGTATTGCATTAAAACTCTCATATCCTGCACAAAAAAGGTATTTTTTGCTCCTGAAATGTAACAGTCAGTAGATGGCTTGAAAGTCACCTTACAATTATTATCTGTAGGTATAGTTTGACTATACTCTGCTAATGCATATTTCTTAAGAAAACAGCCATATTTTACAGCAGTAGCTTTAGGGTTACAGAATTATACATCAATGTTCATTCTTTTTCCGGATGTACAGTAACAATATCAAACAAATATTTGAAATAATAAAACTTTTATGATTTCGACGTTATGTTTATATTTCTAGAGACGTTATCCTCTACAACAGCTTAAAATTTTCTAATGAATATACCATAAATGGCATTTGTTTATCTATATAACTATTTACTGTTAAATATCATTTTGCTTTTTCATAGGAGGAATATTTAAACAAAGACCCATATGGTATTAATGTATGATAGACTATAATAGACCTAGTTACCTAGACAAGAAGATAAGAATAATCAGAACATTAGAACTCTTAAGAGCATTATTAATATCAAAATATAATGGCTTGGCATATAATAATAAAGGATGCATACATATAAATGCAATAAATGAATAAAAAGGATGCATAAAAATAGAGAACCCATGATGATAATACAGATGATAACAAAAAAGAACAAAATCAGAGGGACGTCAGTCTGGAAAGAAAAAGCACAGCAAAAGGGGCTGTAACTTTAAAAAAAGCAGACGTTATGAAATATATATCCTGTATAGGAATTAAATGATAATAAATAATTACCTGAAAGTATTTTCAGTCATATCCAAGTTACCTATTACATTATTTAAGAATTCCAAGCTTGCTTCAACTGAGACAGGCTCTGCAACTGTGTTTATAACTGAATCTGATAAACTCAAAATGGGAACAAAAGAGGACATTGTGTCCCTTAAATACTGATAATGTCGTACAGTGTGTGGTTCCAGTAGAGGAGTGATGGTAGGCAAATTCTTAGCAGCATTCAAAATAAGAATAAGTATGCATATATCTTTAAACCTGTTAAGAAAAATTAATTTTTGAAAAGTATTGTTTTAAAGTTTAATCAATCTAAAAAGGATACACTGAGGGTTTTCCACATCAGGTTCAGGTATATCGAAGAAGGGATGAATGTTCAATAACTGTGGCACAAGGGGCAACACTAATTCAGGATGTTGAGCTCCAATCCTCTGTAGACATCTGTATGTAGACCTTTTATCGTTAGGATATTTTTTGAGATTATCTAGCAGTTTTTCCACACACATTTTCAGTCCACAAGTAGTTGACATTCTACAAGATGCCAACATTCTGTGCAGGCCCTCACGAACATCTTGTGAAAAATCTTCTAATGCTCCTAGAATTGTTTCTAATTGATCATCCCTCAGTACAATGTGCTCTGATATAAGCCTTAAACTATCAATCGCTTTCAATCGAACATCTTCTATTTCATCATTAAACATGTCTACTAAAAAATCAAGGGAAAGATTTGCAAAATGCGAATTATTCAAAGATAGTTGGCATAATGACTCCACAGCAGCCGATCTTACTTCTGTAATGATAAAAAAAATTAATGATAGATTTAGAATACACAATGAATCTACTGGTTTTGTCAATGTTAATATTTAACAAATTTTTTTTACCAAGGTATTCATCTTCCAATCCATGAACAAATGCTCCACAAGCACCACTGTTCATAAGGTTTATGCTATCAGCATCTAACTTTTCTCTAGGAGCATCGTCTGCCCACTTTTTTCCACTAGCCCATTCCCCACTAGTTACATTTTCCCAAGCTAGTTCATGGGCAGTTCTCTATGAAAGATAGAAATTGAAAAGGTATTTTAAATAAACATAACAATAATTGATTTGATTGAACGTTCGCTGATCTCTTGGTGAAACATTGTTTAAATAAAAACACTTGGCTTGGTTTCACTAAATTTTGTGAAACCAAACCAAGTGTTTTTATTTAATAACAATAATTCATTTTCAACAACCGTTTTTCATATTTATGAAGAATTGTGGGCACAAAATGTTCTGAAATAAGTATATTTTGAAATTTTAGCACATCTTATGATTTCTTAGTAATTGAAATTGGTAATAGTATATAAATTTACTAGCAGCTTGAAATTTGTATAATACGAAGTCGTTATTATTTACTGAAAAGTTATTTTGAAAATCTTATGTGAAGATGATTTTTTACTATTTTTCCTTCAAACAGAAAACAATCTTAATAATAGCAATGAGTATAAAACAAGAATAAGATGATACAGTACCTTCCTTCTCATATTGGACATCAGTTTTTTATCCAGAGTCTGATTTAAAAATTTTGGACTAACAAGAACCATAGAACCTAATAATTTAGCAGACAAGGTCCTAACTTGCATAGAAAGGTCTGTCACCCCATTGCAAATTTTTCCAAAAGCATCGTCTATCAATCTAATTTCATGGACGCTTCCGGTTACAAATATCTCACTGTAATATAATGAAATATTCTTAATATAAAGCAATATTTACCTTGAAGAAGTGTATTCTTTTAACATACAAGTGGTAACAGAAGTTTAATTCCTCAAATATACTCACTTTTCTGGATATGCATTTCCAAGAAGCTGAATTAGCTTCAAAACTACTGATCGAACAATCTCATAGTCATCTTTCAAAGAATCACACACATCAGCATAAATATCTGGATTCAAGTTGAAGCCCCTCTGATGCATAGTTACTAATGTTGAAAAGGCTTGACTTCTTACCCTAGCATCTTCATGTTTAAAATAAGAACTAACTAAATATAAAATATTCTTTGCTTCTTCACCATAACACATTGGAGTATGAACCCCTATTATCTCCAGACATTTACATTTTACACCATGACTAACATCTTTTAAGTAAATTTTTGCAATTTCCATCAATCTTTGATGAACTGCAGTTGCAGTGTCTGTTACTAATTGTCCAAGTTTTAATATAGTATTCATTCCTTGAGCTATGACTTTATGAGAACGATCATTTTTCAAAAGTGAAATGACTTCATCAACGATAAGAACTACATCAACATTAGGTTCAAGACCTATGTCACACATTAAGGATAAAATTTTTACTCGTACAGCTGATTCAGCTTCATTTTTGAAATGATCGCTTAAACGTTTTAGTATTTCAGAAAGATCTTGAGAATCCAAGTCAAGATTGTCGGAAATTCTGAGCAATGTCCTTAGTGCATCATTGCTAGTTTTACAACTCTCAAGACAACTGATAAGAGCAAGTGTGGATCCACTTGGTAGAGGCTGAGATTTTTTTACGAGTTTTAATCTTTTCAAAGGTATTTTTTGTGCAGGCTCCTGAAAGGCAAAAGTTTGTAGATTGCTTGAAAGTAACCTTCAATTATTATTACCTGTATAGTTTGACTATACTCTGCTAAGGCTCTTTTCTTGAGAACCGCAGCCATGTTTCACATCAGTAGGTATATGTTTACAGAATTATACATCAATGTTAATTCTTTCTACTAATGTACCTTACATTATCAAACAAATATTTGAAACTTTTATGAATTAGAGAGGTTATGTTGTTAGTTTTTCAGTATCGCCAACACTAAAGAACAGAACTATTCAACTGTTCTAGTCACATAATACGACTCCCATTAATGATTTTAATTTAAGTGAAAATTGAAGAGATATTATTTTAAAGAACTAATTACTCTGTATCTATGAATAGAAATGACAATAACAACGCAGTTAACTATCAAATAAATACCTCCTCAATCTTAACGTAAGCACTGTATCTGTACTACTTTGCTGAAGTCTTGACTTATTTTGATTAATGAGTGAACAGTATTATGTGCTTGTTAAAGAGCGTATACAGATTGGATACAATTAAATTTCTAGAGAGAGTATTCTCTACAATATTAACGCTCGGTTCATTTTTTTTTTCATTAAGGCTTTCGAATATTGCACTTATCATTGAAGCAATCTTCATTATTATTATATTTTTATAAAAAAAAAGGTGAGATTAGATGTTAACTGGATAAAAATATAACTTTTCCGGATTTTTGATGTATTTATTTTGATGTATTTTGATGTGAAAATAGTAGTGGCTAAGTATCGATAAATTTCATTTGAAAATAACATTTTATTGAAACTACGCTACTGATTAACTGAAGGAGCATGTTATTATCAATAAAGCTAGTTATTCAAGTATAACTGTAGTGCTTTGTGTTGAGTTTGCAATAATTCATTTCATTGATAATTAATGCCAACAGTTTTTTTATTCGTTTCCAATATGGAATAAAAAGTCGTAAAAGATATCTGAATTATTATAACGATCAAGTCAATTATATTTATGACCACTGTCATAAGGTTAGGAAAAACCATGACATTAACATTGAAGTAATATTTATTGTAATAATTTCACAATCATAATAATAAAAAATTATAAAATGTGAATATATAAGATTCTAAGTATGAAAATACTTGGATAAAATCAATAATACAATAATAGGGAGGACATAAAATCTGTTACAACTATACATAACATGTGAAACTGAATAAAATTCTTGTCTATGGCAATACAATCATATATATAGCTCATAATATTCAGTGTATTACACAAAATGTATATTTTCTCTAGCGTGAGTAGGTATATGAAGATTTGTCTTTCAAGGATAAGAACACAGGGAAACAATGAACTTGGCAGTTTGTTTACTAGATGGAAGCAAGCATGAGTAAACAATCGTATGAGATCCAAAACAATTAATAAATCCCTTTACCATGGCAAAAGTCACAAACTCTTAACAAATATAGAGAGAACCATTTACAAAAATCAACAAAATACTGATTACAATAATAATAAACAATTGGTAAAGAAAAAGGGAAGTCACGAACTGACATCTAACATATCATAAATATTTATAAATTAAACAACAAGAATGTGATATTTTCGTTTATAATTTTTTGCAACTTCGTTGCTTTTTCCGCTCACATAAAATATACTGCTTACAGTATAAATCATTCAATTCTATGAGCATTGAAAGGTAAATGTCATTTAATGCCTTGACATAATGGTAAACAGAAGTTAAGTAAACTAAGCACTAAAGTTATTCAACTAAAAGCAACTAGAAAAGATAGGTCGTATGCTGCATTTGGGGAAATTCATGGAATAATGACCAGATGGAAAGAAATGTACAATTTTATCATCCATAAAAATACTTAATTTGTTTTGACAGAACAAATATTCATCTGAAGTGTACTTGTTGCAATTTACATCAGGTTAGTGGTTATAAAATACTGAATATACTTCAACTATTTGGTTATTCAATTTCACCAATTGCAGTAAACGTTTCGTCGAATACTTTTCTGAAGATTTTATCACTCACGTTCTCATTTTATCTAGTGAGCATTATCTTATAATAGCTAATGAGGGGAAGTGAATAATACTTGCAATAATAAAGAATTAACTTACTTACAATTAATTCGATTTCGAGGTGTACAACTTTTGTTGTAAATATTAGAACGAATTATCGAGTATTTAGGTACCTACACATGGTTTATGTACGTATAAATAAATCTATCAACATCTTCAATACAGAAATGGCAAGAAATAAAATGTTTTTAGGCAGACCTGAACAATTCACTTTATACATCAATTTTTGAATTTTTATTACATTTAATAATCACAGCACAAACAAAATTATTAACAAAAAAATAATATAATAATTAGGAACAAGTAAATATTAATAATGTAAGGTATATGAAAATGAGTATTCGATCTTTTGTTGCTTTGCTGTTAATTATTTCATCAGAATTTGACATCTGAATCGCCTAGGCATTTTGGACGGTATATTGTTTTTTTCAACATCGAAATAAATAAATAAATAAATTTACAATATCGTCTTAAAATTAAAACATTGAATTAAAGATATTTTCTTAACAATGGATATAAAACTAAACAAGTGCCAAACTTACTCTCTATATTTCGTCCTTTTATACTATTCACAAGAGTATCAATATCATTCTTTCATGCTAGAAATTATTTGAAATTCATTAGTTTTTTTTTCTGGTAAAACATTATTTCGTTGACTGATTTGGGGATAGCTACCTGGATTTTGTTTTAGGCGTTGATACGTTTCCGGCAGCAGCTGCATTTTTCTGAGCTATGTGCGTTTGATAATGTTTTGCCAAATGAGCTTTCTGCCTGAAACTCTTACCACACAAACTACACGCGAAGGGTTTTTCTCCCGTATGTGTTCTGATATGAACATTTACGGAATACTTGTCTTTAAAGCCTTTCGAACATATGCTACAGTAATGCAAGGACCGTTCCTTCCTTATTCCGTTGCTAGTTGACGTTGCATTTTGAATTGTGCTTTGGGCTTTATTACCACTGTTCGACCTCTTGTATTTCTTGGTAGGCTTGGAACTGGAAACTAAAGGTGCAGCAATTTGTATCGGCGTGCCTATGTTGTTCAAAATACCTATTTGGTCCGGACTAATGCTGTATACGGTGTTATCAACCGACGTGTCGATTTGACAGAACTGATTGACAGACTCCGCAACTTCGTCAGCTATTCTCTTCAATTTTTCAAAGTCGTCGGGGTATTGTTCAAGTTGACAAAGCAACAAATCGTTCATACTTTGAGTACTGCTGGGATTTTCGTTTTCATTCACATTACCTCTGTTTGAGATGTGCTCCTCGAATATTACCTTACCGTTCGCATCTATACCGGCGACTATAGTCGGTATGTGATGATCAGAATCGTCTTTAATATAAATATTGTTGTTTTCTGTTTTGGTTAGTGGAGTTGATAAAGCTCGTCTCAGTTCAGTGTCATTCTCTGTCTTTTTAACGTTTCCATTATAACGCACATATGCTTTTCCTTGCAGAGCATTTCTCAGCAAAGAATCTGCTGTTCCGTTGTTTGTCGTGTTCTGATTCGTAAGTTTCCAATCGTTATTGTTATTATTAAAATTATCATGAGCTTCCAGTAAGGGCGTATCTATTATCAGACTATTCGCTAATTCTTCTTTGTTATCAGCGAATCCACTGTCTTCGTATGTGTAAGTCTCTGATTTGATCAAGCCATCCGTATTCGGACTTAAGGTGCCTTCGTTGTAGTTATTATTGAAACCGTTTATTTGTCCCGGCATAATACTAAGTATAGAGTCGATATCCAAGTTGGCTTGAAGTTCCATAGAATTCGGACTTGAGATAGATGTTTCTTCTTCTTTCACCACCGAAATCGGCGGTCTGTACCAAGTGGCTGACTGATCTATACCGTTATTTAATACTGTGAGAGTGGTGTAAATATGTCCATCAGTGTTCGTTTTAGTATGCACAACACTATTACTAGCCTCCTCCGTACTCCAACAATATTTATTTAAGTCTTCTAATATGGCAGTTTCTAACTTAACAGTGTCTTTATCGCTCCAAAAGCTCGCATCGAAACTATTGACGCAATCTGTGCCCTGCAGATGTGAGGTCATATCCGTAGTAAGCATGTTGTTGGTTGAGCTACTGTTGTTGTTGTTGGTTTCCTTTTCCTCTGGACTGCCGTTGCTTAGAAACGCATTGACTGTTCTCATTTGCTTCGTGAACTGCTGGATGGAATGAGAGTCGTTGGAGTCTGGCGTCACGACGAAGTCGAAGAAATCAGTCTTCGAGATATCCTCACTTCGGAAGGCTTCGCTAATGTCCATTATCACAGATTCATTCAGCTCCATATGTCAATACTCCTGCATCATCTAGCTCCAAATTTTATCTGAAATGAAAAAAGAAAGATGAAATCATTGATTATTATTGATTTTTTAGGTATGAAATTTTCTTTTATTTTCAATTATTTGATTTCATTTATGTTTTTGTGCTCAATTTATGTTTTAAGGGATGATAGAACCTCAATAGAATGAAAGTATTCGAATGTTCGAAATGTTATTGTCAATATTAAAAATATATTGTGCCTTGTTCAAATTAATTGTTTCAAGGTTGTGAAAATAGGTTTGCAGCTTTAGTGTATAAAACATTTTGTCGAATATAACTAAACGAATTAATGTTGGTAACACTGATTAGGATGTCATAATTATGTCAAAGTATAGGAAGCGCATTTTAGTACAAGATTTTTAACCTCAGATTTGGCAACAAACATGAATTGTTTTCGAAAATTTAATTCCAATATTATATCTTTGGATCAAATTAGCAGTTTGTCGTTAAAATATCTTGATTGGCTAGAATACCAAAGTAAAAAGTTGGCGAGATTCTTCTCAATATACGAGTATGTATGATTATTTAATTATTGTACATAGAGGTGTTCCTTGTTCACGTTGTACGTCGCCTCGAGCTCATTTTTGTAAATATTTGAACTCGGTAACATTAGACCGAGCATACATTACCGGCAGGTAGACTAATATGGTAGGTAATTATCATTTGCACATACAATTTATACAAATAGAAAATTCCAAACTACCTAAATGGACATACTAAATTCGACTCGCAACTTTCACACAATCCGCGAATATAATGGAATAATTCGTTATAAATTGGCGTAATTAGTACATATTCCTGCATTCCTCGAATTTCTCTGCGTTTTGTTAATTTCTTTGCTGGCACATTTCTGTTTTTACGCCATCAAGATTACAAAACATATTCATATTTAAATTTTAATTGGTAGCCGGTTAAGGACTGTAGGACTCGGTTGGAGAAATTTATACAGTTGGGTGAATTCGGAAACTAACGAACTGAAAATATCAGGTTGATTTTTGTGGGTATTCAATTAAGGTAATATTTAAGGAGTGTTTGGATAAAAATTAAAATAATCGACCATAAGAGTAATCAAAAATAACTCTAAATTAAAATTTATGGGTGTCTTATGAAGATATCTCAACGGATTTGGAAGAATATACTAATGCTTTTAACATAAAAACCAATACCTTCTTAAGGCAAGCACTCGATTTTATAAACCACATTTATACTCGCACAAACAAAATTGTGATAATTTTTAAAAGTTTTTTATCATATTTTTATCGTGTTTTTAGTATCATAGTTTTTGCTGTAAATATGATTTTTTTATCTTTTTCATCGCGAAGAAGTTGAATATTGTTCCGGAGAGAATGCTGAGTCAATATATTTTTTTATCTGATATATCAAAAAGACCAGAGAAACAATCTTTTGATTTATATTTTTATTTCTGGTACTTCCTCCCTGTTTTGATAGTTACAAATTGTTGTAAAACGTTAAAAGGGTAATGAAATTTTTCAATCATCTGTTATTGCTACAAGGAATGATCAAAAGGATTAAGGAGTTAAAAATTTTTTCAATTCTTCCTCTAGACGTCTCGTTTAAAATTAGTTTTTGACATAACTGATTTTCTTTCAACTTATTGATCATTTTTATGAGTGACTGAAACTTATTAAACTTATTAAAATTCGACTAACAGGAGCCATTTTGAGTGGCAGAATAATTTTCAATGTCCTGGCATTCCTTTTGAAGTTTCAATTAACTGTCGAATTTTAGATTCAGTTTTAGATTTTTGGATTCATTAATCAGTTCATAGACAGGAAACTGACCAGGGATCTACTGCTGAGAAGAAGATTGATTACGTTGTCAAAAATCTATAAGTTTATGTCGTTGATGATACTGAAAAATGAAATATAGATCTATTGATTTATCTATTATTTTCGATCTTAAAATTGATGACTCATACGAAGTACGAAATCAGGTCAGACTTCAATGTACTTTTGAAGTTTAGAAAGCGTCTTGGCAGGTAAGAATTGAAAGCATATAACGAACAAAACTCCTATAGTTCGACGCGTTTGATGAGGAATTCAATCATCTCTTGCAACGTTGAATATATTGACTTCCTATTATACTCTTGTTGGGTATTTGATAGTTTTCAATTGTATTATAATAGTTTTAAACAAAGAATATTTTCTATTACTCTATGAAGCCACGAAATTTTTTACTTTCACTACTAGTACTTTTTTGTAAGTGATGATAAAATCAATTTTCTTTTGCTATTCATTGAGACTACAATTACAATAATTGACCTTTGAACTTCATAGCATTCATTAATTTAATATGTAACTATTCATATGAAACTATTTATGAGTCTTAGATATCAATCCTTTTGTATAGGCATCAACATTGGATACATGAACATTAAATATTATTTTTCAATAAGATATTCAGGTTTCTTAGTGGGAACTATTTTATGGAAGGAAGGAACCTGGGGAAAATCCTTTCTCATCTATATTCAACGACTGATTATGCAATTTCTTCAACTTTTTGTTAATTAATTGTAAGTGGTTCAACGAGAAGTTTTTGGAAAGACGGAGAGAAATAGTGTCATCTGTTTGCACTTACATACTTTGCTACCACGAATCAGACGAGAGGTATCTATATACAGTATGAAGAAGGAGATCCCAAAAATTGATCCTTGTGGTACACCACTTGTAATAGTCACTATTAGAAAAGTTTTTAAAAAATTGGACGGCTTCATTGTTGCGACCTACATAATGCAAGATGGCTATTCTCTTTCAATATTTTGAACCTATAACACTTTATTACTTTTCACATTAAATTGTGTACAATTGTGTACAATTTAATGAGACGATAAAATATCTGTAGTGATATAAAACTGTAAAAAAAAAGCTTAATTTTTATAAATTACGACAAAGTTATCCAATGTTCGGTACCTACACAGGTACCATGATATAAAGAATTTTCCTAAATTACCTATTTGATGTATTTGCTTGTTAATTTATCATGATAAAGAAAACGGTTCGTTATTTGCTGAGTTGTCATCACATATATTGATATTAAACGTTGTCGAAATCAAATTGAAATTTTTTTCTTTACAGCAATATTTAGATGATCAAAACTCACACATAACCTTGTTTTTCAGTGAAATCAGTAATTATATTGTAGTGATTTGTCTTGAATTACATTGAATTAGATTATTTCAAAGTCATATATACAAATTTTCAACTTTTTGTTTATATCTGAAAGTATTAGGTGTGAATATTTAAAGTTTCTATGATTTTATACCGTGGTTATAGAATGCAAGCATTCTTATCTACACACATTATTCGCCAGTAATTTTGCAGGCGATTTGTTATCCATCGTGCCAGCAATATTCGGTGCATTGGCCATAAAAATTGTTATACTTAATCGCTTTTCCATTCGCTGCTAGACATAGAAGAGAAGAGAAAGTTGCTTATGTTTAATGCGTTCGTTTGTTGCGAACATTTGCTAGTAATTTGTATCCAAACAATGATCGATGAATGTTTTATATCACCTTGATCTCTGCAATTTCAAGTTGAAGAAATTCGAAATAATAAAAAGCTAGGGGAATACCAAATACGTTAGTTTTAAATAGAAGATTTCGAATTTTCACTTGACTACAGCAAATATTACATATTCTGTTATAGTGTAACAGTTTTCTGAATTTAAGTACTCATTCTCATTTAGTATTTTTGAAGTAGTTTCACCATTATTTGGCTTCATCGATTTGAAGAGGTTAGACTAATTGTTGAATATAATTAATAATAAATGAATGAATCCAATTTTGTTTACGATTTTTCTATGTATTTAGCTCCTTTATGATTTATTCTATACAATATAAATTGTCTTAGTGACATGAGTAATATAATGTTGCTAGATGTTTTTAGAAGAGCGTACTTTTTGAGTCCCACATGAGATATGGTATCTTCTATAGGGTTAGTCTTTTAGAGTAATGAGTATTCTTGGAGTTCAAATAGGGCGATTATAGGGAAATCTAGATTATCCATCCCAAATGCATTTCCACAGCTACAAATTCTGATTTTACCTCATCTTTATATTTACGAGTGCCTATTTAACATGTTAGGTCAAATGCAATTTTCACATTTATGACACCAGAAATAAACAAGATTTACATCCAGGCTAGTGCAGACTGGAAAAATCACAGAAAGGTCAGAATTTTTATTGTTTTCAATTTAATAACAAGATTGCTCTTCATATAAGGAAAGCTGATCAAGCCAAATTTGAGCTACATAAAAGGGTTTGATTGCGAAAGAGCTACTAATGTGACGAATTTTTTTACAGATTATGTAGGTACTGGATAATCAATTACCAGTTTCATTTAAAAGTTTCATTGTTTTGTTTTTTTAATTTTAACTCTTTTCGTATAACATATTCCAAAAATGTAACAATTTGTATTGCATCATAAATAGCTATATATCTGCACTCCTCAAAATAATTGATACCGTATAGATAATGACGAACGATAAAACAAGTAGAAACCTGTAAGAAGCAGTACAAAACCACAAATAACAATTATTTATCACTCTCGTAAGGTACTGTACAATTACGCACACACATTGACAGTATCGGCCATTGAATTGGATCAAGAATCGAATAAATAGATCTCGATTCGTGAGCTATAGACGCTGGCGGTATCTTGCGTTAGACGTGGGCGACTCTAACTGTCAATTAAGTTTCACTCGCTAGTGGAATTCCGAAAAGATTGGCGTGTTTCAAAATAAGGTGACGTACACTTCTGTAGATAGTTATAGGTACAGATGTTAGCGCGTAATAGATGGTCATTTACATAACTCGGGTTGTCAACAGGTGGATAAGTAACGTAATGTATACACTCAATTTCTCGCTAAAAAGCATCGATAGTAAGAATTCGCAATCTTTTAGCTATAAGTATCAATCGAAAGATCCAGTTTACTGATTGACTTGTCGAATGGTTTCATTGGGATTTGTTAATGATCAATTTGAGAAACAAATGGATACTTCCAATATGGCTTTCTTTATCGAGTTTTATTGAAACTCGCCTATCTTGATTTTAAAAGTCATTCATCAACAAAGCAAAATGAGAAATATCGAAAATTTAAGTTCATATATAAAAACTAACCTACAACTTTAACATAGAGTAAGTATATTATTTATTCAGCAGTTCTGTGTGTAATATTCATTTTGATTAATTTATTGCATTTCTCATACATTTTATATAAATAAATCTTACTTTTCCATCTGCACTTCAATTCTGTCAAGTTTGATGTTCATCCATTGATATAAAATTTTTAAAAAAGGGTAGGTATACTTGATGTTTTTGATTTCACGTATCGATTTAAGGTTATGAATTCTCAAGGAATTAATTACAGTTATCAATCACAACTCCTAATATTTATTATGTATGACATTATATAACTATTATATAAAAAATATACAAACTTTAAAGGATATAAATGGACATATCATATTCGTATATAAATTTTATTTCGAATGTTGTAATTAATCGCTCTAATAGTGGGTCATTGATATTTTTGTCAGCAAAGAAAAGTCCAAGATTTGAAGAGTGTAGATGAAACATTCAAATCGTGGGAAAGATTGACATATATAATTAAATGAACACTTTAAATCATTAGATCATATTAATCTGCATAATTATACGTAATTTATTTGGTTTCAAAGTTGATATATTCAAAATTTGATAACACTTCATAAGTATTGACTCAAGGATGTTACAGTAGTTGCTTATACGATTAACAGTAATTTTTGATGTCCATTTTAAAAATTTGAATTTGTTTTATGAGTGACAACAAAAAAAATGAAACGAGTTAATTCAATTTGATGTATTTCTGAAGTATGATATTTACAAACTTTTGATGCTCTTCTCCATATGAAGTTTAACTGTGTCAAATTTCACGTTCATTCATTTGCTTAGTTTTCTTAAAAGTTGTACAAAGTTTTTACTTCTCTTTTGAATATATAGAGCTTATTCTGTTTACTTGTATTGCGTGCGGATTTTATTGACAAAAATTCAATAAAATACGGATTGACAATAAAATTATAATTATTACTATTACATTGTACTATGGAATGCTCTTGGATGAATCAAGACATGCTGAAAATTTTCATGACGTGATCTTGCCTGCGTGGCCTAATGGTTAGAACGTTCGATTATTATACGGCGAGACTGGGGTTCGAATCCTGGAAGACATTAGGTTTTTTATGTGTATCTATGACTCAAAAGTGATTAATTGTGTGTAATGTACATAGATACAAGCCCATTGGGCGTTCCGAACCGGCAGAAAATTATATGTCCCCCGAATTATAAAAAAATTGATCATTAAAGCTATATAAAATGTAGGAAACTATTATTATATCGATCTCTTTGATTATGTGCGGATATCGTGATAAAATATACTCATTTATTGTCAATTAATTGTGGTTTAGCGACCTTGCTACGACTTTGACTCAAGTTTTCGATCCGCCAACCTTAGCAATTGTTACAATTATTACTAACCGTATCAGTTGAATCAGTCGATAGTTTTTGCTCGCATTCTTTACCGGAACGAGAAAAAACAGCCAATTTCAAGGCAAAGCACGACGATTTCCTCGTTACGACTATCAGCTACGAGATAATTATTCGAAGAATAGAGGTTGTGAATAGGATGCTGTTGAGTGTATCCTATTGATTTTTCGTATCGATGGACAAGAACGCCTACCGATATAATTGATTCGTGGAATTCAGAACCATGGAAATTGTGAGTATTACCTACCGAAAATGCCACCTACTTCCTGTTAAAACTTCGTATTTTATTTCAACAGATATCAGGAAATTGATATGAAAAAATTATAAATTTTGATTGAATAGATGTGTTTTGAAGAAATATAATCAACTCTTGTTCTTTTCCATCAATCTGGTTAACTTTACGTCAATTTTTTAGAACTACACAATCGGACAATCAGACCTACTCACCGGTGGATCAAATGTCTGGTAACTAACTCATACAAGTTAATAATATCACTCCGCTTATAGACTCTGACGTTACTAACAAATATAAAGAATGATATTTTATAGAAGTATTGAGAATGATGTAAAAGTTTTTTACTTTTTGGCTCAAGTTTATCTCTTGAATTATTTTGGATATTGTTTTAATTACTAGTATATAAACTAAAAAGTGTTATTTTTAGAAATAACAGGCAGTAAAAGTGGAGAAATTAATTTCTTGTTAAACTTTCGCTACAATTCAATTTGTCAAAACTTTAAAATAAATAATTTTCACTGATTGACAGTAATAAAGTGACAGAAACGAAATAATCATCAAGAATTTGGCGCTCTTGCTTTTTATGTTATAAGTTTATGTGTAGTTATAAGCTACTATTTTTTTTAGATTAGATTGATCTCTTTGTCAAATCTTTTTTTTCTAATATTTAGTTATGTATTCAACATTGTTATTACTTTCTGTAATTGGGTGTTATACCTGTTGATAATAAAGAACTTATTATTATTATGTGTCGTAGAAAAATGCTGATTAATCATATTATATTCGAAAATATTTCAACTTGTTCACAATGAGATAACATCCGAAAAAACCATGATAGATAATGACAGTTTTGAAGATTGCATATGATTTTTTTGAATATAATAATCCAGAAAATTAATTTTTTCTACCTACTTTAAATTTTTTCTTCTTCGATGTTTCATTCCTAGTAATATTACTTGTTGATTTTGTTTGTTGTTTTATTAGTGTAATTCGATAAGTTTGTTAAATCATCAGGAATTCAACTTAGATATTTCATAGTAGAATACAATCGTAAGTAGGTATATATATACACGAGTATGTACAAAAATTTTCAGAAAATTCGGTATCTGCCTTACCATAAATTATTCAGAGTTTTTGTAGTTTCAAAAACAATAAATACATTTCCAAAAGAAATCCTGAACTACTTTTCTCACTGATAAAAAAAACTATTCGTTAAAACTGACTGTGAAAAATATTGTTCATAAACATCTATACCTATAGTTATGAAATTGAAATTTTATAAATTCCGAAGAGATCACAAAATTTTTAGAATTTTCTCATAATTTAATATAAAATACGCATGACGACGTTTCGAAGTACTACTTCTTTATCAAATGCTGAATTAATACTGATTATCGGTATTGACAAACTGTGAATAAATATACAAGAGAAAACAATTACAAAGTTTCTTGTTTTTTCATTTACATACAATAAAACCGTGATAATAAAATCATTAAAACCCTTTACATGTACAAAATTTTCGCTTTAAGTAAAGATATATAAAAGAACAAAATCCAGTTCATCTTACTATACTTCAGTATCTCTCGGTGTATACCATATCTTTATAAATCACTCTTGGGAGTGGTAACAAGCAAATTGAAAAAAATATAATAAACACCACAACAAACTATGGAGAAGTACAACACGAACGAGCTGGTAAAATCGAAAAAACCTCTTACGCTATAGTCTAACTTATTAAATACTGTACAGCCAACAAACTATATCGAAATAATAGCAGTTATAACGTGATCTTGTCTTACGTTCCAATAACAAGAGTTATAATTCCATCGCAGCTCTACTTAATTTCTATCATGATCTATATTTTATTATAACGAAAAAACGCAACGTAAATATTTTGTATTAGATCGAACATAAATAAGTTTTGTCCGTTATTTTTGTACTCGAGAAACATGCTGAAATGCTGGTAACGCCCTGCACGAATTCGTTATATATATAAAGCTTTTCTCTTCTAGAGACACGATCTTTTTATTTTTACTCGTCGGTCGTTAAGCGCGGAAAAATAGAAAGCCGAGTGTATTTGGTCTAATCTACAGACATCGTTTTCTCCATTTGGAACAATCGACGTTTGAATGAGTATCTTTTTTTCAAATAAAGTCATCTTGCTCTGACCTTAACACTTTATTGCAAATCATTTAGAGAAATGTACGTATATGGTATTAAGTACATTCTTTCAATCTCTTTCATCTGTTACAAAATTGCTTTCGATTATTTGCGATGTAATTAAAAGAGAGAACAGTTTAATTACGTTTTCATTTAGCCAGTAGATTGATTGGCGAAACTTGTGTTTACTAATAATATTTATTATTAAAAAACCCTATTTTTTAGATTCACACATTTACATTTGACATTTGTGACGTATGTTTGACATTATAATGACATATCGACTCTCATTAACATACACAGAAATTTATGATGTTTTACGATAAATTTAAAAACAGATATATAAATTCTTTTACAGAATGAGCCACAGTGAATAAAATGCTTCTACTTAGTTAGCTTGAGCGAGATATTGAAGTACTAAATATGTTAAAAGGTTCCAGACAAAACAATCACCATAAATTTCCAAAATCATTCGATTAAAGGAAATAAAGCATATGCATAATTGTCTCTCGTAAACAATTAATTAGAGATACTGTTAAATTTGTTCCACATATTTGTCAAAGTGTCTAATAATCATTCATCCTTAAATCAGCGAAGATAAGGTCTGAATTTCGAAATTCAATAAGATAAAAGTATGCATTTACAACCTGGAATGGCAGAGTTCACGGGGACTATAAACAAGGATCGCAATAAACGAGGAGGTAAAATATATGCAAATGTATAGATAATAACCGTAAATTCATTTGAAATGTCATGTGGAAACTTAGTAACCCGCAGCTTTGAGACCTGTGAACATCGAAAAAACCCTTTGCGGTTGGGTGAACTCGACTTGAATTATATGCGATCTAAAAAATAGAATATCATGTTGGGTTGAAACAGTGTTGCCAACTCGGATTTCGAGAATGGCGTGGACCACACTAGAAAATACGTAGAAGTTGGTATGAAAACGTGAAAACACGTATGTACTTCTCTAAGTGGAATAAAGATGTTAGGGTAGGTGAATCTGAAATGAAAGCAATTATAAGTGAAAACATTTTGTTATATGACTTATTTAAAGAGAAGCCGTTCATGGAGGCATAATTGGCATATTTACTTCATTTGTACCGTTTTTTGCCCTTGCAATGTTTGATAAATAGCGATTGCAGGAGACGCCGTTTTCTCTATGTAAAGTACCAACCAAAAAATAAGATTTTTCGTCATGATAATTTACTATATCTCGTAAGTTCATAAAATTAGCAAAAAGTATGAAGATTCTGCCACGGCCAACTTTAATACAGGCCATGAAATGAATGTCTGACATATGTCAGAGGGTGGGCTAACAATTCCGCCATTAGTTGAGCTGGTATACTAATGCAAACAGGACGCTTCCCAAAACTTTCGCAGTTTGAAGTTAAATAATTTGAGCTTTTGGTATAAGTTCTACATTTTTCAATAGTGTACAGTGTATTACAAGTGTCGATGTTGATGATTTGTTGAAATCTCAACATCAAACACTAAAAAACAAAGTGTTTAGTTTGTTTACAAATTTCAGTGAAACGCAATCAATTTTGTATTGTTCAAGACTTTCGTAGTTTGAAGTTGAATATTTTACGATTTCAGTTCTAATCCTCTATTCATCAATTTTCTATAGTGTTATTTAGGTGCTAGTGTTGATAGTTTGTGGATAACATCAAATTATAAAAACGAAGTGTTTTGTGTGTACCGATTTAATCGAATCGAAATTGTTTTGGGTTTTGAGTACGGATTACTTACAAATAATTTTTTTGTGAAATATTGTGTAGAGGATAGGTATTCAGTAGATGATTCAGTAATTTTCAAGCTTGGGATAGGTGAGTTTCAGATAAGTATATTTTCTAACCTACTTATTACCGATAACCATCGAATAAATAGATCGCTATTCACAAATCTAACTAAGAATAACACATTCTTTCAAAATCCAAACTTTTCTCAAAACAGAATTTTTGGATTTGGATTTTATTTATAATATTTTCATTATTTGCAACGGTGAGGACTGAATATACCTACAGATTTAATTAAAAATGTCTTATTTCACATGTGTGCCATATTTGAAAAAATTATTAATGGTATTTCTCTCGAACAGGCCTTTTTGTATAATATACACCAGAAAGCAATTTGGTGTAATCTCATTATTTTAAGAGTGTCATTGGATGAGTCCTTAAAGATTTTAATTGTTGCTGTTTATGTGTTGAAGAAAATAAAAATATTCTGAACATGCTGTGTTCCATTTTTTCGAATATCTTATTGAATGATTACGCAAAAAAAATAATGAAGCCGGACACGAGATAACCGAATCAGAAAATAAACGAAGAAAGCTCAATACTTTCATAAAGTAGTTTGTTGGTTGCTCTAATCGAAATATAATATTTATTTATACTGAGGCAAATAATTAATTTGAGTAATTCCTACAGCGTTTCTTTCAAAGGCCTATTGTCTCAAATAATTCAATAAATTTGGTTAGGCAACTTTTAATGTAAATAAATCCCACTGACTAATTCAGCTATTTTTTACGCAGTGGGGCTTTATCGAAAATATCGTTGTTTTCTTGCAATAATAAAATGTTTTACAGTTTTCTGTTACAGAAAGATGTGCCCACAATACCCAATATTATATTCTATATATTATAAATACTAATAATATTTTTTGATTGTTCGCAATATATAAAAAGAGTTGAAATAATGCTTGAAAGCTTGGGAACATCCGAATAGGATAGTATAACACTGTGCATAATTTGGCAACACCGAGGGACTACGCTCTTCGAGGCCTGTATTAAATTTGGTCGTGATTCTGCGATTGACCTAATATAGACATATCTACGTAAAAAGACGTAGAGTTGGCAACGCCGGGTCGCATTTTTCTAAACGACTCACTTGGGAAGTTGACTATTTGACATTAAGGTTAGGTGATTATTCAGCACTTAGTGCGTGAGTTATTCGGCATGTCAGGTCTTATAACTGATTGAAACAATCACTTTTATTGTTGACTTCTCCCTTATTCTGCATGTCGACGTTTACGTAATCTTTGATGAAAATGTTCCGTTTAGTATAGACAGAATACGTTGTATTATATTGGAGATAAAATGTATTACCGAAGCAACTTTAAAATGACGTGATTCTCACAGGAGTTATTCTTTATATTCTTCTTTCTTTTGGCCTCAGCCTTTTCACCTTCAGTTTCCTGATTGACAAATGAAGAATGCTAGTGATATTCACGAAGAATAGGAGTAAAACATATATTATGTGAATATATAGCTACTTATATTCCTAATTTACTAGATATACTAAAATCGCTAATTATTTTCAGAGGAAATTGAATACTTCATTAAATATTCATTACATCAGTCACACACAAATTTCCATTATCCACTTAAAGGTTTATAGTGTAGCAATAAAATTGCGATTACTTCTTATGATCTTACAAATACCAATAAATTCCGTTACATCCTACTTCCTCAATGATTCACGCAGATCTGACGCCATTCAAAGTAAGTATACTATCCTGCGATTGTCTTAATCATCCTCATTGACTACAATGTTTACAATTCATTCAATTCCAATTGAGTCAATATAAGAAATCAACGGAAAGCGAAATAGATGAAATTATCTTGTATTCGACACTTTGAAGGTGATACCAAATTATTTATTTCAAGAGTTACTTCCTATTAAAATCACTATCCTGGAAAGAATATGGGTAGATTAGTGCTTTTTAATTAATTTCATTTAATTGTTCGAAATGACAAACTAAACATTCGTATGAAGTTTACTTATGAAGAATACTGACAAGAAAATACTTAAATTTTGTTTCATATTTAATATTTACTATTGTCATCCTTTGTCACAGCTTTTTTTGATTTACCTATAGTGTGAATACCGGATAGTGTATGGTCAGCTTTACGTATAGGCGAGTAATTTTATATACCTGTTTTGGTGATGATATTCACTGATGATGTTGAAATCAAATGTAGGTAACATGAATCTCATCATGTCTTACACCAATAGCGATATCTATAAGGGAACTGCATTCGTTTGTAAGTATAACGGAAGGTATTATTACCCTGACATTTAAAAACATGAACTTCCTTTAAAATTCCAAGGTGATTATTTATGAGCTTAATTGGCTAAATTGAAAACGTAGTGAAACTTTTTATTTTATCCGTTAGTTTTGCGAAGATAAATATGATAATGTCGTTAAACTGTTAAATGCAAATTGTAATTTTTTCGTCTTTGAATAGATAATAGAACGAATAATGCGTGCCTTATAATAATTATGAGAAAATGTTGACATTTTGTAATGCAAGCAAGTTTTTATGTAAGAATAATTTTATTTTTGTAATGAAACTTTGAATGAAGTAATGAATGTAATGAAGTATTGTAGAGTTTATAACTGATTTCAGTTCGAGATGTGTTATTTTGAATTTTTACAGCTATAATTATTAAGCTTGAATTTCTATGTTCTTTACTTGAGGCGAATCCATCTCAAAATTGAAATCGTAACAAAAAATACTGTTTTCTTGATTCGCAAACTTTCATCAAACAATTGTACCGTTCGAAAATGATTTTTCAGTCCGATGAAGCCTTGTAGAGGTGAAACGTGGGTCACAATTGGTCCAGATGTTGATAGAGCTTGTAGATGAATCTTGTGAACAATATTTTGAAAATACATTTGTACGTATAATGAGAGATATCGATAAGCTATTTTCTTATTAATATCTCAATCAGGGACGAATATTAAGGGGGTCCCATATGAATATTAGGGGAATATATTTCCCTAACACTTATATCCTCTGAAACTTCTAACAGTTCTTCATGTTTCTGTTGTCGCTTCAAGAGATCTTTCTCCAGCCTAAGAAGACTGAAGACCTACTGAAGAAACAGTACATCAGAAAACAGGCTTAACGGATTAGCTTCACTTTCCATCCACAGGGATATTATTGTAGGTGACCAGGAAGTTTATTGGAAGTGACCAAGAAATATTGTTATAATAAATAAGTCATTATAATAAACAATCTTTTTGACGTGTTTTTTTCCTTTACTTGGATTGACTTCGTTTCAAAACGTTGAAATATTCAAATGATTTTGTTGTAATTTATCCACTGAAATCGGCCTTAAAAACGTAGTAGAACATTGAGTGTACATAACTATTTTATTAACCAAATTGCGAGTTTTGCGACTCAAGTTTGTACGCCGAATTGCTTGCATAAATTTTTTTTTGCATTCAAACTAAACAGATTTGTGTGTGAAATAGCCTAATAAGCATTTTTTTAATTTCAAACATTGACAACCGTCAAAATATTAAAATTATACGCTATTATAAAGTAATGAAACAAAATTACGAATGTCAAATATTATATTTAAAAATAATAGGAAAGTAGCTTGAATAGTTTATAAGGAAGAATGCAATTGATGTTTTGACAACAACTCGAAATCGGACTAACCGTTTTCGAGTTTTATATACGAGTATATACGAGGGTAGGGTGAAAAGTTTCAGACCTGTCCAAGAGCTGGCGCCACTCGGTTTAGTTTTGGAGCGGCGTCCTACAGTACCATTCTTACTGAACTTGTATGTGAAGTTTCAGCCCAATCGCTAGGTTAATTTGCATTTGAGAGCACATTGCGCGAGACGCTTCCGTTGTTTTCGTGAATATGCAAAATTGGAGAAACGTGCTGTCATCAAATACTTCTATTTGAAAGGTTTTACACCAAAACAATTAAAAGAAGAGATGGATTGAACACTAGGAGACTTCTCCGCACCATATTCAACTATAAAGCAGTGGGTTTCTGAATTCAAAATGGGTCGTGTGATCACCTTCGACGAGCTTCGTTCAGGACGCCCGAATGAGCTTAAAAAAGCTCTGTGCAAGATGGGTGCCGTGTTTGCTAACGCTCGAACAAAAACGGATTCGAAAAAAAATTTTTACAGAAAATTTGGTGCTAGATAGGCTTAATCCAAACGAATTTTTGCGTTGATTTATAACTTTTGATGACTTTTGAGTTCACCACTACATTGTGAAGTTTAGATAAAATGTAAATAAAAAACAGTCAAAACAGTGAGTTGGAAAGGTGTAACCAACTCCTAAGAAGGCAAAAACAATTTTATCAGCAGACAAGGTTATGGCTACTGTTTTTTTTAGGATGCGAGAGGAATTATATACATTGATTACCTTGAAAAGGGTGAGACTATCACTGGTCAATACTGGGCAGATTTATTGCAACGTTTGAAGGACGAGGTGCAAATAAAACGCCTCATTTGGCTAAGAAAAAATTTTTGTATCATCACGATAACGCACCAGTGCATTCGTCGATTGTTGGCATGTCTAAAATCCACGAATTGAAGTTTGAATTGATCCCACATCTTCCCTACTCTCCAGGCTTAGCCCCAAGCGACTATTATCTGTTTCCTAACCTCAAAAACTGGCTAATGGCTTGGCGGTAAGAGATTTGAGAGCAACGAAGAACTTAACAAACTATAAATCAGTATTTTGATGAGCTTGACGAATCTACATTCAAAGTTGGTATAACTAAATAAGAACACTGTTATGAGAGATGTTTATGAGCAGTGTTGATGGAGGTTATGTTGAAAAATAAAGCAAAAAAAATTTAAACATAGTTTTTCTTGGTCAGTCCGGAAAGTTTTCACCCCACCCTCGTAGAAGATATCCTACATTTAGAACAAACCTGTACAGAATATGGAGATGCATCGAGATTTTAATGGAAATCACTCAACGTTTGAACTATTCACACGAAGTTGGAAGGTATAATTTGATCCTATTATCTTGTCCTGCGCCATCATATCACTAAAGAATTCATTGTTGGTATACGAAACGTATATTCCCATCCTTATTGGGCTACCTACTTTCCTTGTAGAGTAATTATCGATATTAATTCTCGCTCCTTTAATAAACAATTAAAATTACTCGCTATTTCATCAAACTTTCTATTAAATATCTTCTGGATACATTGTGTGTATATTCCTCAATGTGAAACCACAATTTCAATTTAATTGTGATGGGTAATGCTAATAATTCCCCATAAATGGTCTAGCATTCACATAAGAATGAATGAACACAATTTATGATACGAGAAACTGTTTTCTCATAGATGCTATGAATTATAATTTTATACGCTGTGGAATTCTATTATATCAGGTTGGCATAACTTGAAGATCACGGATTAGCATGAGTTCGTACAGTTTCACCCGCGTTACCAAATATGGAATATAATTCGTCATAGATTTCCTACTTTTGCATCTTGAAAAGAATTGGTTCGAAAGAAGCTATTAATATGTATGAATGGAAATGAATCGCTGAAGTTACGTTCGAAAATGTATCACCGGGCTTTCGACTGCAACTTCCTCCCAATTTTGCTGATCATTCTGAAGACGTTTAGTTCGATTGATAGCAGTTTGAAGTTAATTCAACGAATAGATTTTCTCAGTGGCGGTGGAGGGAGAGTATTCAAGGTGTGCGATGGTGAAGATCGGGATTCCACAGGGCTCAGTACTGGGCCTTATGCTATCCTGGTCTTCATAAACGATATCTCCCTGAATACTTGCCGGATGTCTCGGTACATTTGTTTGCTGATGACACAACTTAGTCTGTGTCGAATGGGGACCTGTCTTGGTTAGCGAAGTTGGGAGATAAGATAGATTTCAGTGTGGTTGAATTGTTCTCTGTGCATACCTTAACGTTGAATGCTGAAAAAACGGTCATACGTTCATTTTATTTGAGATGTAATATTGTGAATATCGATCCTAATGATTAGGTATATAAAATTTTTGGTGTTTCTATTGATGTTGGTTCAACATGGAAGACACGTGTGAGTGAATTGTCCGACAAGCTCGTGGAGAGTACTCTTTTATTGAGTCACGCATAGGATATGGTATACTTCTTAGCGGCTGCTCTTCTGAACGAATACGTATTTTTGGACTTCAAAGAAGGTGTTAATTTATTAGGAAATCTAGGTTATCGATCCGTCTGCAGAAATGCATTTCGACAGATAAAAATTCAGTTTTTATCTTGTATTTATATATACAAATGCCTAACTTATTGACATAAACTGAATGAAATAACAGAAATAATCAGAATTTCATTTTAAATTTCATAACAACTTTAAGGAGGGACGTTGATCAAGCGTATTGAAGGTTTATCATTGCGAAAGAGCTACTAAAACATTTAACATTTTCAAATGTTTACTGTGTGCACCTACTGCAACTTAAAATATGTAGGCCCTATTTTGAACCCTGTGTTACACCTGCATGATACTTTGGTCAAGAATAAATAAGTTGAACATCATTCTAAATGCTGCGCAATAAAGGCATGATAAATGGGCAATTCTACCTGCATGGTCAATGAATTTCGAATTCTACATAAAAAACCCCGTTTTTTTTCAAATTTCGAAATATTTTGAGAATATATTCAGCATATCGACTGAATAAAATGTCCATATATTGACAAAATATTGAAAAGGCAGCAAATTTTTTTTCAAAAATATTGATTAGTTCTGACATTTATTGGTGCAAATCATTATTCTTTATTTTATTTTTATTTTCACATACAAAGGCTCACTCAACAGACAGTTTAAAACTGTCCTATAATAGAGGAGCATATATTACAAATGTTAATTACCTATAAACTAAGTTTCTATAAACTATATATTTAATATGTATATCTTGTAACTAGAAATTTTTCATACATCTCATCGAAATAAGTTTTCGATGCATTGAGTTGAATCTTATCATTTACAAATAAAATACCTAATTCTACTAAAAAGATTAGATAAATACATCATGAAAAGTAACTCAATAAAAACTGATAATTATTCTGTTAACGACCTTTAAATAATCTCTTTTTCAAATGTCTCTTGAAAGTTATAAAATTCGGAAAGAAAATATCCAAGTTGGTCTCTATACTTTTCAAGTTTAGCCTATTGAAAGATCTATGGAAGGGCGATATATTCAACATATAATTTGTTTTGTTCTGCCCAAAAACAGTATTGTACGACTTCTTACTACATGTGAAGAACAATTGAAGTTTATAAGGGTCACACTTGCAGCAGAATCTATTAAGCAATTAAGTAATTTGTAGGAGAAACATATATCAAAGTACTCACGTCTCTAACTCAAACATTTCAACCTATAAAATTTCACGTTACCCTCATATGATAATCCATGACGGTACCTGTTAAAAAAATACGAAAATTAAGAACATGAATGAACTTCCGTTGAACATTTTCTAATCTATTCGTGTATTTATCATAATTTGGATTCCAGACGACCGACGGGTACTCTAACTTGGATCTCACAATAGAATTATACCAGGCAATAACAAACTGAATTCGACCAAAAGGCCTAGTCATTCGTTATATGAATCCCAGATTTTTGCTAGCCTGTTGGACGATTCCTTCAATATGCAATTCAAAGGTTAGTTTCTTATCAAGCTTCACACCCAAATCAATCACTGAACTGACTTCAGTCAAACATTGACCTGACAATGTCAAATTCGAAGAGATAGGATTTTTACTTCTGGAGAAAAGAATATGACGGCAAATGTTCAAGTTTAGCTGCAGATTATTGAGGTCGAGAATAATCGTTGAAGGATTTTATCTGCTTTGATATTTTGAGATCATCCGCATAAAGGTCTATATCGGTATATCTAAAGCATTCGCCAATATCATTCAAAAACATAAGAAAAAGCAGTGGCCTAAGATGTGAACCCTGTGGTACACCTGATGTCACCGGTAAGGAATCTGATCTGGAGCCATTCACAACCACATACTGTCTTGGTCGTTCAAATATGAAGCGAGAAGACCCAGGAGATTTCCATGCATCCCAAAATTTTCCAGTTTTGTCATGGGTGTTATTATATTATTATAACTGAAGTATAATTCAATCACTTGAATTTGATAAGCTGCAGGTTTCTCTTATGGTGTGTTATCGTTTGTTAACATTTTGGCTAATAAAAAAATATATCAACAAACCCCTACCTTATTTGAAGAAACTATCCTTTTTTCTGCAATATACGCAAAAATGAGGGCTATTTTGATACAGGATGACTTTTTATTATCAACTTTTCCAAGTTCAATAAAGTTCGAAAAAATGCCATCAATTTCTGAATGAAGTTGCTTATGGAGTAGTGAATTCCTCTTTGTATAAACAGTTTGTTGAATATAAAATTCAATCAAAGATGTTGGTAACATTCAACAGATGGGGACTTCAACAACAAAAGAATTAGGTAGAGTTCCATTCATAATGTTTCAGCAAAATACTACATTCACTAACTAAACAAGAAATTCATTAAACCTTTTATCAGCTTTTCATCTGTATTATAATAATATAACACAGAAGTTATTACTTTGAAATTTCATTATACTCTTAGGAAGTGATAAATTATCATTATTCACTCAATTTTTTTCACGATAATAATTCAATATCAATACATTAGAAGCAGTCCATTAAGTGAAGTCATGCTGAGAATGTGAAAAATATCTCTCTAAGTGGATATAAATTTGATAGGAAAAGGATTGATTAACCAATTCTTAGAAAGTGTTGATTGTAATTGAAAATTTTCTCTTTGATGATGAGTAAATTAGTGTTGGTGTGCTTTTAAGGGCACCTCCGGTGTTGAATTATGTAGAAATATAGGCAGTAGCATCTATCTGTTAAATACGTCAAACGGTTCTCTTAGTCAAGTTGAGAGTTGAAACGAGACTTAACGAAATTATTGACTGACTTTATTGATATATAATGGGTGTTTTTTTTTAGAGTTATAGAACTTTAAGTTGGCATTACTGTTGAAGATGGCGACCGATTTAACAGCTGAGAAGTGATTTATTCTCAATTTGGTTTGGCAATTCATCATGAATAGACTCACGCCTGAACAACGCTTGCAAATAGTGCAATTTCATTTCGAAAATAATGGTTCTGTGCGGAATACGTATCGCGCAGGACGTCCATTTTATCGTCAACAAAATGAAGTGCACTTCTGGTTGAATGGCTACGTCAACAAACAAAACTGCCGCATTTGGAGTGAAGATAATCCTCAAGTGTATGTCAAAACACCGTTATATCCAGAAGAAGTGACTGTTTGGTGCGCTTTATGGGCTGGTGAAATCATTGGTCCGCACTTCTTCAAAAACAATGATGGCCAGAAGGTTACAGTCAATGGTGATCGGTATAGATCACTAACTTTTTCATTCCTTAATTGAACAACCATGATGTCCAGGAGCTGTGGTTTCAATAAGACGGCGCAACATGTCACACAGCTCGTGCCACAACCGATTTATTGGAAGACACGTTTGGTGACAGCCTAATTTCACGTTTTGGACATGTGAATTGGCCTCCAAGATCTTGTGATTCAACACCGCTAGACTACTTTCTGTGGGGCTATGTAAAGTCATTGGTCTATGCGGATAAGCCACAAACGCTTGACCATTTGGAAGACAATATTTGCAGTGTTATTGTCGATATACGGCCACAAATGTCGGAAAAAGTCATCGTAAATTGGACGTCCAGATTGGACTTCATCCGAGCCAGGCGTGGCGGTCATATGCCAGAAATCATATTTAATTAATATTGCCATTATATTGTTAATATAATCATTAATCTTGTGGCATTAATATTGCCACAAGATTATCTTTCGAATAAAAAAAATTCTTGTCAATCGAATGATCCATCGTTGTTTTATTGCAATTCAAAATTCTATACCTCTAAAAAAACACCCTATATTATGGATATCTGCATATATAATTCAAGGTAACTACAAGAAAACGAATTCTATAGGTATTTTTGCTCATCTATTGGTACTTATAAATATTCAATATTGAAAGTATAGTAATAACTTTGCTTTCTTTCGATAATTTTTGACGAATAATTCAAGAGAATATTATAGCAGAGTTGGCTATGTGAAACATCTGACATCTCAATTATCCTTCAAGGGATAAAAGTTAAAGAATATCGAAATCGGTGCCTATATTAAATGAAAAAAGCAAGACAGCTACTTTATCGACCCAGGACTCCAGAGTTGAGCATCGTCCAACAAACGAAGGTTATTGACTTCAATTCTCAAAAATCCTCTTATGAATTAGAAGACAGAAATATATTGCAAAGTCGTAATATATAATGCATAGTGCACTATATATCTCCAATCTCAGAAATCAATAGAAAAATCATGAATACATCTAACATTGAAAACTTCACACGTCCTCATCAATTCGTAGATACTACATTTTACAACTATAGGTTATAAACAATGTTATCTAATTTGACGAACTAATGCCATCTAGGTTGCAAGCTGTAAGTAACTTCATTTAGCACAGCTAATAAACTTCACAAAATAGGAATTATATATACAAACATCAAAAACAAGTAGAGAACAACTGAATTCAAGATAAGAGATAATCCATCTGACTTTGCTTGTAATCTCGAATCAGAAAGATATGGAATGGAAGTTTTGAATAGAACTACCTAGTTTCACTGTCTATATTGTACATAAATCAGGTGAATTTAGATACGACTCCCAAAATTTCAGAGCTGCCGGTGCCATCGTTAACAACTTGCAGGGTAGTACGTTAAATAAAAATGGCGCCCCACGTTGGGCGCCATTTCTAACGAATGAACAAATTTGAACAAATTCATTTGAACTCTCTCTTATTTTGAATCCGGTTTTTTCCTGCTTGTTCAGAACGCCTATTGTCACTTTCCACGTGAATGATGAAATCCAAATCTTCAAAGTCAGACGAAATTTCGTGGAACCTCAACTCCAGGGGATATGGTGAAGCCCTAATTTGAAACTCCAGGAAATCTAGCGTAGTCTCGAATTGAAACTTTCGTCTCAACTCCATCGCTCACGAGCGCACTCAAAATTCACAACGTTAAAATATATATCTAACAATCTGAAAAACTTATCGGTAGCAATGTTCGCTCAGAATCCAAAATCGGAATTAATCTATAACCGGAATATCATGCATACTTACGAGTATATCGGTGTATTTCGAACTATGCGATGCGATCTAAACAATTATCTCTTCAACCAGTGTAAAGTATTTGAAAACGTTACAACTTATTTTTATCCAAATGTTTTTTCCATGTCGCTAAGTTATATTCAAATTTGTCGATAATTCATTAAAGAATTTTGAGATTATCGATTGAATTATCTTTGAATAATGACATATGTTGAAAATTTCTATTAACGAGTCCTATTTTCTATCACATGAATATTCATTACGAATCAGTTCAAATAATATATATTCACTCAACTATTCCGCAATAAAAATGATTTAATATTCATCGGGAACCACTATTCATATTAGATAATTAAAACTGTAAAATATCGGAAAGAAATCTATCATGTGTTCTCTTATCACAAACGAGAAATATTGAAATTTTAAAATCAAGGTTGCATATATGAACAAATATTGAAAGTCAAAAGTTAATGCCCTCATTTTTGATTTTGGTAGGATCATGAATAATTTTCTACAAACATAAACATCGAAGATACTCCATCTAGGATCTTCGTTCTTTGAGAATATGTCATATTTGTACGTAGTTTAAGCAATTTGAGTTATTATTTTTCACTTTTTAATAATGTAACATTTTGTGTTTATCGGTTATATTTTTTGTTTAGAAAAGAATTGCCTGAGACTATACTAAAAGTTTGAGAAACATTATAATATGAAATATTTTATATAAATCTCAATCACTTCAGTAGTTATATGATAAATATGACATACAAAATATGAAAATTACTGCAGGTTGTGTATTCTTGTGAAGTTTAGATTGGAGAAATGTTAACATAGGTATAAATATATTTTGAATATAGTTATAGTATTTCTCAGTTAATTATTCATTTGCTAATAGATTTTGAAATGCGTAATTTCTGTTAATACACCAAGTAAGTTATTCGATTGAAAATTACGGTGACAATTTTAAATTTTATAGACATCTCAACTTCTTTTCTTACATAGAACATACACTGAAGTTTTTTGGATTTCATACAATATTTTTCGAAAAATAATGTATTTTTTTCAAAAAATATTGTATGAAATAATATAAATAAAAGGCTGTATTCAAATGATCTTGAAAAGAATTGTCCTCAAAGAATTAAACATTGTATTATATAGGGTAAATTGATAAAGAAAGCACATATCAAGTTGAGCTGATGAAGACAACAATCTCTTCTAGATTTGCATACAATTGAATAATTAGGACGTACGTTTTAGTATTAATAGGCTTCTTCAGATTGGTCTTCTGCTGGGTTTTTCTCAGTCCGAAGAAGCCAACGCTTCGCTGAAATCTACGTTAATTTGTTACATAAAGGTGTGTGAATCCAGAGCACAGTTTTTGCTTAACCATTTTGAATTTGAAATAGATTTATATATCGGATTTGATCGTAATTTAACGAATAACTGAGAGATAGTAGCTCTGAAATACCAAAAATCCCTATCATTTCCAAATAAAATTGAAATGAGTTCGAATTACGAAGAATTTATTCCTATTCATCATCAGTTCATTGAATTGACCTCCATTCCATTTAAAATTGAACTGTATAAAAAATTTCGTTCAAAAAATGCAGAAAATCTTTCACACAAGTAAAGTTTTATGAACAGAGCGAAGTCTTACAGAAGGTTCGATTCAGTTCGACAGTTTCTTAAAGTTTTTTCACTATTAAAACATAGAAAATAGGTCGATACGCAATTATCTAAACCAGTATGTTTAATAAGGAAATATTCTTGCAGATTTCTATACCAATTTCTTCATATTGATGCATCACGGTTAATGTTCGTGAAACTGTTACAAATTGCATTATATCTACAGGCAAAAATAGTTCAGAAGCTTAAGACTACAACGTAAAATTCGATTATAACGTTCAGATAAAAATTGGTCATGATTTTGAGCATGCATGTTTTTTTTTTCTAACCGACCATGAATAATAGCAGCCGGCAAAAACAAGATAGCCGATATTCTTAGATTTCACTACATTAATTATATCCTGTTTCAAGAATTTCACGCCAGCAAGGTTGGGTGACCCAATTTCCTCCATTTTAACGTGTTACAATCTGAACGCAGCCTGCTGGATACTCGGAGTGGAATATCATTTGATTTGTTTTCATTTTGGAACGGCGATTACTGTAATTGTTGAGACGGTTCTTTCAAAGCACTCAAAACAATGATTGTTGCAATTTTTATCTGTTTGTCTGCGTTTCGGCAAGTTTATCTCAGTCACGGCTCATCCGATGTGATTAACACTAGTATAATACGGTAAGCTTTACTTAACATTTAGTGTTTGTTTTAAATTAATCGGTTCACAAATCAGAATGTTATGACAATTTGAAAAATGACATCGAACATTAGTAAAACTATCTTAACTATTTATATCTTTCTATTCTTTCTCTCTTCAGTAGCATTCACTGAAACTTTACTAAACTTCATAAAAGTGTTTCATTTAACATTATTCAGACTGATATTGTACGATAGGTTTTTTAATTAAATAATTAACATGAGTATTTAACAAGGAACAGTGATATGCTACTTATTCCCAAGAATGAAATAGCTTAATATGAGTATTCACTATTATAGGAGTATTAAAATCTTCAACCATTTACCCTCAAATTTGAAATTACTGGATGCTTATTTGTTTAAGAAGAGAATCAAGTCATTGCTGCTAACAAAGGCATACTATAGTGTGAGTGAGTGGATGATTCCAATGTAGACACTAATGTATGAATTAGTTTTTGTATCATATGATTGTTTTTTTTCACTACGACTATCTTTCACAAGGTGAAATTGTCTTGAAGAATTAATATATTTAAGGCCATTTTTGTTTTAAAAAATGTCGTCGATTACTATTGTGAATTCCATGTCAAAGTGAACCAATATTTTCGTTCGAGGGTTCAATGGAAAATAAAATTCAAAACTGATTAGTTGTAATTACCATATTTATTGAATGAATGTAATATGTGTAATGTAAGAGATGAATGTTATTATTAATATTATTATATAACGGTGGAGTAAGAAAAATATGTATTTACTGAAGAATTCGCCATGCGTGGTAGATGAAATTGTTTTTAGACTAGAGACGGAAGTGGAGTGATGACTCATCACTGGTGGCAGGGTGAGAACGGTAATCTTTTCTTCTTCGCACTACATTCGAATATTTGAAAAAAAGTAGGTTATCTATACCAATGTTATGATTATGTTTGTTTGTATTTCAATGCGGCAATTGAAATCATCAATTAAGTTCAGTTAAAAGGTATCACACCATTCATTGACTGTTGATTGTTGGGTGTTATGCATATTTTACATATACCTACTACAGATTTAGTTATATACATGTTTACGCTGGACTGAAGAATGAAAGTATATTTACGACTAAGAATAGCAGTAACTTATTCGTAGGCATTCATTGGGATCGACTTAAATCACTCTCCTTTATAGGAAATGAATGAAACAAAGAAGGACAAATTAATAAACCATGTGAGTATTGAACTGTGAATTACAACAAGCAAATTGTGGATGTGTTAACTATTGAACAATCAATTGTAACGTCTTATTCTCTGGATTCGGTTTATAAATTAAAGGAATGTGAGTTATTGCTCACGAGTTTTATTCGAAAGCTTGTCTTTGTATTAGTTCAATTGTTGTTGATTTTGGTTGTTTATTTTTATTATAGATATTTAATTTTACGATTTCGAAATTTTGGAGTGTGTGGTGTCTTTAATTGGGAAACTTAGACAGATAATAAGAAATTCTTGAATATACACGAAATATATAATGATAAAATTTATGTAGCAGCAACTATTACAAAATTTATATATGCCCAAAATATTTTGGTTTAAACATTCATTGTCATTATTTATAATTGTCTAAAATGAACTGAGTTAATTTATGCTTGAATATTGTGAGTACTTACAGTTTTTATAGAGAATTTAATTTAATTAGAGAAGTAATTTATTGTAAGCATTGAATTTTGAATAAAATATAATGCTTTTAGATTTAACTATATGCCAATTATGCATATTAACACTGACCTATGTTACATTTTTCTTTACTTCACGTGGAAGAAACTTATTTTTAATCTTCAATATAAATATAAGTGTAATATGAAGTAATCTCAATATAACGGATATAAGTTGTAAGCAATTCAACATCTTTGAAATGAATATAACTATTTCATTCCAAGCTTGTACGAATAACCAACCCTTTTATGCAATTCTGTAGCTGTTGAATTTTTTCTTTCCTCAAACTGAATAACAGAATGAAGAAATATTCAATGTGTGGCATTTTTATTGACTATAGCAATAACCTCACATATGTAGTCGGTTTTTTCCACTTCGTTTCAGGATATTTATCTTTTTGGAGATTCTACACGTTATGGTCCAATATCCACCACCCTTCGACTTTTCAATGTTTTGGTTTTCAAATTTTTTATTTATATTCTCGTTTGTATATACCTTCAGTATTTTAATCGTATTCGAAGCTATATTTTCACACCTTCTTACATTCAGTCATAGACTGCTATTGCATAGATCTATTCATTTACTGCTGTTAGGTCTCTATTTATCCACTCTGATGTCATAATTTTGATATTGTTACCACTGATGAAGTATTTAACCATCTCCGAATGATTTTATAGGGCGTTTTTCCACATGAGAAACAATAACGTTAATATATACCTAATAGAAATGAAAGGGGACCTAAGGCCGTACCTTGAGGGACGCCAAAATCGACTCCAGGGCTCTCGGAATGGACATATGTTTTGGACTACTTATCCATTATCAAAATTTCAATTTAACGCAGTTGAATTATACGTTATTTATCGATTTTTCATATAAAAACTCTTTTCCAATTATCCTGGTCTCCTAATGCATCTATTGAACCATACCAATAACTCCATATACAGTAGAAGACTTGAAAATTACTTCCATCTCAATTTACATCGAAACATTTGATTTTTGTGATAGTATTGGACATATGTCGAATTTTGTGGAACTTCGACAAGTAATTCACAAGGAATCAATTAAAATTAGATCTAATTGAATATGCCAGATGACCAAATGCTATTCAAATGAGTTTTAGTGAGAGCACTAAGTGTTATTAGATGAAAAAATATCAAAATATAAAGCCTTGAATGTTTCTGTTCTATTCTTAACGTCGGAAATTATAATAGGAATATAATATTCATGCATAGACCAAAATATTAAGTTAATGACATAGACTAATGAAGAAAATACGAGTGAATGAAGCAGCAAAATTAACAAACCAAAAATGTAAGTTGAGACGGTTATTTTAATATCATGACCTAATGGAGTATTCGGCTTTATTGAGATATACTCTAGATTCACGTCAACGATTCATGCCAAACTAGGACTTACCATTGTAGGTTCACTAATTACGAATAATTATATTCCTTATATGGAAAGATATAGGTGCGCAAAAATTACCACAGCAATTTTTTTCGAAGATACCATAGGTGTAATAGGTTCAACTCGTCTGAATAAATATTTTAATTTTTTAATGAGTACATTTGTCTTGGGAAATTTCAAGCACAAAGACCCAATGTTAGATTCGAATGAATCATTGAGATGAACAATCATTCTATTGTACTTTATGTTGCCTATTGTTTCCTTAAGTGTTTTTCTATAGTTGTCTGGGAACTGTCTGAAAAAATTTCACTTGCAGCTGCCTCATTGATGGATTACGGTACCACGAGTATATTTTCATTCTTATATAGGATAAGATACATTAAAGTCAATGAATGTTATAACTGTACTCCTGATTTTTAATAAAGGGTGTTTTCTAGAGGTATAGAACTTCAAATTGCAATAAAACAACGATGGATCATTCGATTGACAAGAATTTTTTTTTTATTCGAAAGATAATCTAGTGGCATTACATTTTAAATATGATTTCTGGCTTATGACCGCCACGGCTCGGACGTAGTCCAATCCGGACGTGCAATTTTCGATGACTTTTTCTAACATTTGTGACCGTATATCGGCAATAACACGGCGTACATTGTCTTCCAAATGGTCAAGCGTTTGTGGCTTATCCGCATAGACCAATGATTTTACGTAGCCACACATGAAGTAGTCTAGCGGTGTTAAATCACAAGATCTTGGAGGTCAATTCATAGGTCCAAAACGTGAAATTAGGCGGTCACTAAACGTGTCTTTCAATAAATCGATTGTGGCACGAGCTGTGTGACATGTTGCGCCGTCTTGTTGAAATCACAGCTCCTGGACATCATGGTTGTTCAATTCAGGAATGAAAAAGTTAGTAATCATGGCTCTATACCGATCACCATTGACTGTACCGTTCTGCCCATCATCGTTTTTGAAGAAGTACTGACCAATGATTCCACCAGCCCATAAAGCGCACCAAACAGTCAGTTTTTCTGGATGTAACGGTGCTTTGACATACACTTGAGGATTATCTTCACTCCAAATGCGGCAGTTTTGTTTGTTGATGTAGCCATTCAACCGATATCAATCAATCATTAAAATGGACGTAGTGTGCGATACGTATTCCGCACAGAACCATTATTTTCCAATCATTATTGCACTATTTGCAAGCGTTGTTCTGGCGTGAGTCTATACATGATAAATTACAGAACCAAACTGTGAATAAATCACTTCTCAGCTGTTGAATCGGTCGCCATCTTCAACAGTAATGCCAACTTAAAGTTCTATACCTCTAGAAAAAACACCCCTTATTATCTTCAAACTCCAGATTGGTTCAGCATATTGATTGACTCCAGTACTTTGTCAGCTAGCTTCCAACCCCATTCTTCTGGATCCAGCTTTTAACAAATCACACTTGAACTTGGCGATATACTCGATAGAAATGTTACCGACCAGAACCTGAAGCTGGAGGAACATATTTTGTGGATAATTACCTCATTTACAATTTTGGTCTGAACTATTTTTGTGGTAAAACATACAATTAGACCAGAAAATCAAAACACCTTTTTTCGACTTTTGATCCTGAATTATATTTCGAACCTCATGACCATGGATACATTAGGGTAGTATCAATGAACTTTCAGCTTGTTGAGAATATGCCGCAAGGATCCAATCTTGGACCCCAACTATCCTGTTTGTTAACGATGTTGCACTGCATGAAGGTGGCTTATGCGGAAGATATTAACATTTATAAGAGCGTGTCATCTATGCATGATTTTTTGAGGCTACAAAGTGACCTGAATGATATCAGCCTGTGGTGGAATAATAATTGTTTACACTTGAATGTCACGTAATGTAATTTGGTGAGTTTTACTGGAAAGAGAAATGTGATAACTTTCGATTACAAGATTGTTTTCGAATACCTCAACACTGGTCCATTTATTTAATACCCTAATTAGGAGCAAACTTGAGAATGGCTGTCTTGTTTGGCCACTAATATACAATAGTCACATAAACCGACTGGAAGCAATGCAGAGGAATCCTTGAAATGGCTTGTTTTTTGTCGAGATTCAACACCAGAAGCCTCCACACCAGGAGTTTGACCATTTGACCATTGAGATATCTTGATTTTTTCGGTTTGCGTTCTAAGTGATTTGTTTGATTGATTATTATTATGATTGAATATGCAGATATTAACATTATTGACTTAGATTATTGAATTTGATGTTTTTTATTATTATAATTATTTCTTAACATTGTATATCTATGTTGTTATCGATATTTTTAGTCATCATATTTATTCGATATGTATTTTCCTGTAATTGAGTAGTTACCTGTTGGAAATATATGCTTATTATTATTATTAATGCAAAGGTACCTCATCTTTCAATCTTGACCGAGCTGAAATAGCAATATTTCACTTTGCACCTTCTCAAATAAAATACTAATTCATAGAAAATATGTGTGAACTTGACGAAATATTTTTAATGATATTGTGTTAATAATGAAGTATGACTGGGGTGTATTAACTACATGAAATCCGTTAATTTTCCAACAGATTACATAACAATTCGTGAATATTGTGATACCACGTTTGGCAGTGATTGATTATACAAGGCTAAACTGCGCACAAATCTGAAATCATTCAGGTACAATATCAAGGTGTATGCACGCGCCAAATAATACGTTTCAGAGTTTTGTAACTTTGGGTTGGTTGCGAAATGACTTCGTGCCGACTCTGGCGTGTTTCTAAATCAAATATCTATCTATATATCTCACAATAGTTAATGTTACCAAACCCTCTTGTTATTTACAAGAACAGAAATAGATAGAAACGTTTCTTCGTATTGTTTCAGTTTGCTATTATTCCAAACTGTTGGTACGTGAAATTTATAAATCTAGATCAAAAATTTCAGAGAATACGACCTTGAAATGTCGAAAAAAGTTTTATATCTTGCTACAAACAGTATCAGATCAATATATCACTTTCGAAATTATAATATTGGGCTAGTATTGAAATTTTAGACGGATTGAATGACCAGTTGAAATATTTATATGTGAACTGTGATTTATAAATCTTTATATTGACTTCAGTGAGAAGTAGATATTTTTATTTATATAAACACTTCGATAACATGAAATTAGGTGTTATTTTAACAACCTTTTCTGATTGAAATATCAGTCACAATCGGCTAAAATTGGAAACTATTGAAAATAAAACTTGTAAAAGTATTTAAAATCGAAAACAATCAAAAAATATCTCATTGAATACTCTGTGATGTAATTTGACAAGTTTTGTAATCATATTTTTTCGATCAGAGTATAAACTAAAAGGGCAAAACACAAAATGTCAAATTTTATGCAGTAGAAGTAGGTTTATATTGACTCACACAATTGTGAACTGATTTAAAAAAGTTATTAAAATGTTTATTCTTCATTATTACTCGATTTTTAATGTTTATTACAAATCTAACGGTTCAGAAACTATGACTGAAATAAAATTGAGTGAATTGAGTGCAAAATTACACCTAGAATGAAGATTGGAATTAATAATTTAAATTGTGATTAGCAACCTAGGGTACAATATATTTGAATAGAATAAGGGGCAAACTCTTGCAGTTTGTCCCATGTATATCTAACATTCTGTATAAAATATAAAAGCTAATATAGAGAACAATACACTTTGTTTTTCATCACTATATTTGATATATTGCTACTGCAGTTTTATAGTATTACTATATTTAAAAAACACATTAATTATATAGAAATACTACAAAACTAGTCGGAATATAATAAATATAGTTATGAAAAATGAACTGTATTTTTTTTATATAATACTAAGCATTATCCCAAATCAACGAACGAATCTTTCCAATATTTGATATATAAGTTAATCAGTCTAACATTTCAAAATGGGGCAACACCCCAAAACAATTGTCAAGTATTTATTTATTATAAATTTTGTGAAACCTAGCCAAGTGTTTTTATTTACGAGTAATATATAAGTTGATCATTCGTTTCATGTACAAACTTCGTGATTTTTGTAACGATTAGAGAAAGTATATAATCTCGGAATTCTAACTGTTATCTAAATTTTTTCTGGATCTGAGTATAGTCATAAATATCTGTTTGTGAAGGAATCAATAGAGTATGATTATTTTCTTGATTCCATTTGTTGTTTATTGAGACAACTGTAAGATATATAGGGCATACAAATGGGCATCAAAGAAAAAAATAGAGAATAAATGTCAAATGTCTCGCCTTTGCAGACGATATTGCTATCATCACAGACAGCAGAACTGAAGCCATTCTCGCCGTAGAAAAACTACATGAAATTGCGCAGAAAATAACAAATTTCTTATGATAAAACCAAATACATGAAAAGAAACCAAAAAAATAAATCTTCTCTTAAATCTTTAAATCTTCTCCAATCTTTAAACCGAATCGTTAATGAACAGAGAAATACCAAGCTCCAAAGAGCCAACAAGAACATTGACGTACTATAACAAAAAGTGCATTTCGAGAGGCGCCAAATTGGAGGTATTATAACACAACGATATATATATATATATATATATATATATATATATATATATATATATATATATATATATATATATATATATATATATATATATATATATATATGATGTTTCTGCCGAAATCATCGTTAAAAGATTACGCATTTTCTTCATCACTTAATCCGACACATTAAAATGAAACGACCGACGAGTTCTCTGTCTAAAATCCAATAAAAATTCGAAAATTACCTCAAGATGTAATCTCCGTATAAATATAATGTTAGAGTTGATCATGATTTCTGTCGCAACGGCAATTAAGACGTTTCTTATTTCTGAATATCTTACCTCGTTTTACTTCAGTCGTAGACGGAAATTCATGTTGCATAAAGTATTGAATAATAGTTTTAAACTGAATGGAGTTGGCCACAGGTGTGTGATGTCAATAAAGCTTGCTCTAGATTGCGTTTATAGTAACACTTGTACATAGTTGTGGACTATTCAAGGAAGTCTTAGATGTGGGTTGAGTGGTTTTATTGAAATCGGTGCAAAATTTAGAACACGGTATTTCTGTTGGTGTTATATAATTTCTGATTTGAATCTTAGTATGGATGAGCTATAAAAATTGTTGCTCCGTTAGTATATCATCCAATATTGAAATGAATCGATAGATATAAATTATATATCAATTATTACTGCCATTAAAAGTTCTGGTCAAAAAACGAAAGTCTTAACTATAATCCCAATCGAACACAATTATGTAGATGAATATAGTGGCTCAGTGATCAATTTTAGCCATTGGAAAGACAGTATTTTAAATGTTTTTCATTATTTGAATGAAGTACAGAAAGAGGGTCGGAATATCTATATTTAAATACGTGAAAAGAACACTTAGTACCATTTTTTACGTGGAATGTGACAGTTCAAGTTCAAGTTGAATAATCAGTTGAAGTTCATACGCAGAAGAAGTACATAAAGCTAGTTTTTATATAAACTGCATTAGAAATTGGTTAATTTAATTGAGTAAACACTACAAAAATAAATGCTTGAAACACACACCAAATACACACATTGAAAACATACTATGGTTAAACTGTAGATTACTTTTTGTTCGTAGCATTCAATGATTATTTTCTGTTTGGTCTTATTAGGTGTTACTTATTCGTCTGACTGAGTCTTATTGGGGCAAAACAACTTTCTCAAAAGTCTCAAGGGAATCATGAAAGAAGAATCATATAGAAGAAAAAGCTTCAATGGCAAACTGTGATAAAATTCAAGCATAAAACGTAAATTGATTATTATCAAATTTTGAACACTGGGCACCACTAATACTGATAAAATGAGGTCTTAGGGGTACCGAACATATTATTGAAACTTGAGAGAGACATCTTGAAAAATAAGTCTACGATAAATGATATATTTATACTTGACATGTAACAGAAACACCATAGAATATAATAAAGCTTCATTTTTGTACTTCGTAGACGTCAATTAGGCTTTGGGTAGGCTTTCACCATCCAATACTTCAACAATACCTATGTGAGACTTGAAAATGGAACAGCAAGTACAGCTTGATCTTTGTTTCCCTGAGATCATCAGAAATTGAATTATCAATGGAGTGAACAATAAAGACTTTCAAACATGTTAAAAGAATCTACAGAAACCAACATACAAATTGCGTCATGGAAAATGTAGTCAATCCTAAAAGATGCTAGCTTTTTGTCTACAATCAGAGATGCAACCGATGATGACCTATAAATACCTTGAAGTTCTAATAACTTGTATTGAAAAAACGAGTTATTGTCAATCCAAACTGCTCTGCAATACGAGTAGTTATCTGAGATACCACCTGAGAAATGAACATATCAGTGTTGAAATTATCCGTAATCTATGAAATAGGTTTGAATAAAGTGGTAACAAATAATAAAGAGCTAAAGTGGACAAAAAGATAAAAAATAGACAACTATGTATAATACAACAGATACTGTAAGAAAGGCTGAAGTAATAAGAAGGATAGAGATTTCATGGACGAATTAGCTATAAAAGAATCTAGACACTTCAACCTCGAGGGCCATCTTCAAAGAACCCCCTCAATTTTGTTCAATAGTAGTGTCTACCTTCAAATTTCACACATATTCATGAATAAGAATGTTTTGTTAGCAGATATTCGTTAGCATACGTTATACATTTATTCAATGTCAGATTCTGAAACTTCCACATTATATTATTTCATTCTAAAATTTTTTCAGTATTTCCAGAGATTTTTGAAAGGTTTAGGAACAGACTCAAAACAAGTAGTGATTTTCACGTTGAATTTCATTCGAACAAAATCTGATAACACAAATTCAAATAATATTATCGACACAAAGCCTATTGTCACTAAAGATATGTCAATCTCAACTTTTTCTCCAACAATCCGAATGTGATAGTTCAAATCATCTGGTTGGTGCAAGATATACTCCCACATATATAAGAGGAGGTTTTATTGGTGTTGAACACTCAAATTTCTGTTTGCAAGTAGGCCATCTTCCGGATTAATCTGGCAGCTTAATCGAACTATATCAAGTCCATTCAGTGACTAATCCGGATATTTTAAATTCAAATCCGCGATAAAAATGCAGAGAAAACGCAATTACTGTAAATTATCTGCTAGCTGATCGAAAATCCGTCAATAAAGCCTTCTCTTTCATCTTGTTTTCAATATTATTGTCTTCGGATTTGACTGGCGTAATTCGATCTATCCCAGAGGGTACCAGATAAAATCTGAACGATCCTAAATGTTACCAGAGTTGTCGTGGGTGTTATGGCACAGTACCATTGTCGACATTTTCATGCTCGCACTACCTTTAATACCCTCCGAGTGAGAAGGAATTCCAAGCACGACTTCCCCATAAAGAACGGAACAATGCCGATCATAGGTGCCGCTGATGTGAACTAACATTGAATAATGTCGAATGTTTTCATGCTAAATAGTCTACCCGTTTCCAGTAGTTAAATGACACTATATATGCATTTTCTATTAGCCATAAAATTGTTGGACATTTTGCATTCGACGCAACTCATCGAAGTTTGCGATAAAAGAGTCGTTAAATTTGTTGATGTATGCTAATTTTTCGAATTCCTTTTAGAATTCGACATTTACTGTGCGTTTTCTTGATTTTCTCATAGTTTTTCGAATAACGGAACATTAGAAAATGCATTTCAATATTTCATCTTTCTGTGTTTGTATTTCTGATGAAAAAAATTGGATTAACAGACTGATTTATAGATTAGTGAGGAATGGTATTGAGCTATGGATAAAGGAGAGGTAGTGATTGTAGTATTATTGGACGTCAAAAGTCCATTCGAAACTTTATTTAGATCATTGCAGTAGAAAAAACTGAATAAAATTGGTTTTGAAGGTTTAGTAAACAAATGGTTCAATTCATATTTACATTCACGATCTCAAAAAGTAAAGTTCTATGGTGTTCTTTCGGCATACATTCGGACAGCATTGGAATTGATTTTGGCGTACCTCATGGTACGGCCTTAGTTCTACTGTTATTCTCATTATACGTTAATGATATTGTTTTTCATGTAAAAAATGCTCTATACGATTGTTCGCAGATATTCAACGATTTATGTTAGTGGTAAAAATATCCAGATTATGACAAAATGTATCAATACAGACTTGGCAGCAATTAATGAATGGCTAAACTATAACAATTTATCGCTGAATGTAACAAAGTCTAAATTTATAGTTTTTGGTACAAGTAAAATTCTTAAGGTAAATAGTAACGAAAATATAAGTATTAAAATTGAAAACCAGAACATTGAAGTAGTAAAACTTGTTAAATATTTATGCGTTATGTTAGATGGGAAATTGAGTTCCAATAATCATGTCGACTTCATATCGTCTAAAATCTCCAAGAAAATCAACTTTCTCAAAAAAATAGGAAAAAATCTGACGACATATGTGAAATTATTGCTCTTTAAGTCAATAATAAAGCCACACTTTGAATATGGGGATTGTTACTCTGTTATTGGGATTGAGTAAAGAAAAAACTAAACAGTTACAAAAGTTACAAAATAAAGCTATGCCACCAATTTTGAAATGTAATAGATATACTCTAATCCAAAGCATGCTAAATTGTTTAAAACTAATTTCAGTTGAACAGAGAATACTTTCTGATACATATATATTTAAATTTAAAATTAAAAACAAATTGTTGTCATATAGAGTAATAAAAAATGTAACATGTGTCAGAGATGTGCACAGTTATAATACAAGAAATGCTAACAATTTGTACATGCAAGTTTATAAGCTTTCTAAATCTAGAAATAGTAGGTACATTTTAATGTACTTTAAAACAGTTAGTGATCTTAAGGTATTGAAGCGTAAATTAGCTAAGTTCGTCTTAAAGATATAACTAAATATAAATAATATATTTTGAACATAAATGTATAGTTATATGATTTCGTAATAGCTATTGATGAATGAATATTATTATTATTATTCTAGTTAGGTATATTTGTATTTTCAATGAACTTATCTGAATGCAAAAAAGTTTTAATCCTACTTTTTCTTACAATATCGATGTGAAAAATTGATAATGAGAATTACAAATTGAAATTTCCACTTTTCTATTTATTTTTTCGTGGTCCCTTATAATTTTGCACCAAGAATTATAATTTCCGCTAACTTTCGGATTTAACCATTTTATTTTTGAATATTCCTGAAATAAAGTAAGAATGACTTACGAAACATAATAAATACTATCGATTATTTAATTTTGTTTCTTATAGATTTGATTTTCCACAGCATATTTGGATTATTTTCATCCTCGGTGTCGCTTAAATTGTTACTGAATAAAGGAAACCATATGTTCCTCAGTTTAATATGTCACAGTAATCATCAGCAAACTTTTTGGCTGATTTTATTCTGGAAAAAACTCAACAGTTTTTTTTGGGTAATCCAAACGTTAAGTTTCGATGGTTTCGATTTTAAATGGTTAATAGTAATTAGATAACCCAATGAATTTCTTTTTCTACCCGAAATTTTAACTCGAGTTAGTAAAAATTGTGAACGAATCAATCATTAATACGATTGATAAATGATATCTACATGAATTATTGAAAGAATTGAAAAGTGAACAGCAACAAATCAATTAGGTAGTTTTCTCTGTATGAAATTGTTGCATTATTACCTAAGACGATTAAGTTGCATAAGATTATTAAAACTAATTAAATATTGTGATAAATAGACCAATGAGTTGGGCAATTGTGCCCTTGAGCACAACAATGAATTCGAAAATGAATAATGGTCTGTAGAGTGAATTTGATTGAAAGGGTATTATTTGAATGAATAATTATTTCTAAGCGAACAATACGTTATTTCATTTCGAGTATTTCTTTTATACTATCAATGAATATTATTTTATTCATTGGAGATCTTTTGAAATAGTTTAAACCTCGCATTTCGTACATGGCCCACAAAATATTTTATATTCACACATGTATTCTATATATTTCTTATATTTACGTTTATCTGAAACACATAATTTAAAAGCTGAGTGATATTTTCCAGCAGATATTTGAGACACCTTTAGAATTTGTCAAGTACATTTTCTGTGTTATCTAAACACAATAACAACTGCTGGCTACAAAGTTGTGGATATTGACGAAGCCATATACCTCTGAAAAACTTTGATATGTTGAAATTGAATATATAAGAAATTAGAAAATATAGAAGCCAGACCATTTTGATTTGTTCAATATCCAGCCAGACGTCCTCAAAATTATTTTTCTGAAATATCCGAAGAAATATTTCAGGCACTTCATAATTAATAAATTATATTTCTTGTCATCAAAAAAAGATGATTGAAAAGAGGCGAACAGTTCATTTGATTTACAGAATTTGATATTTACAGAAACTTCAATTGAAACAGATTACGAGTGTATCTGTAGAATAACAGACCGAAGATGAAGAAAAGAATTATGTCAGTGAATACACAAATTGAATTAATTAATCAGTGATAAACGTTCTGTCTCACATTTATAGAAATATTTTTTGTCATCAAAAATTGATAATTGCAAAGAGTAAGTTCATGTGATAATGGGATTTGATGTTTACAGAAACTTCAAGTGAAACAGATTAGTACTGTATCAAATGAAGTCATCATATACGGTCAGATGAAGAACTGACCGAAGGTGAAGAAGAAAATTATGACAATGAATACACAAATTGAAATAATTAATCATTGATAAACGTTGTTTCTCACACTTATACTTACGCTACAGCACTTGTCATTCGAACTTAAGTACAACATTTCAGATTGTCTGGCAGGTGGAAGAATCCATTAAAATTAGCTGGCTTTTGTTATTTTTCAGTTTTTGGTGACAAAGAATATCATGTATGAATATTCAAGTACCTAAAACATTTTTTTCAGAAAAGAAAAATTTGAGGACGTCTGGCTGAATATTATACATATTAAATTGGTCTGGCTTGTATATTTCAGATTTTCTTATGTATTCAATTCCTACATACCAAAATTTCATACCTCCAGAATTTTTGTTTCCCCCTCAAATTGCAATTTCAAAAGTATAAGGCTCGGCTAATATTTACAACTTCTCAAGGTGCTTGGAGTGCCTGCTCAATGATGTCACTCAGCTCGCCTACTTACATAGATATGTGAAAATAATTTCCACTAAATGACAGTACAAATGACAAAAACGAATTACTGATTGAAATTCGTTTCTTCAATTTTCAATTCGATTTTTATTAAAAAGATATTTTTTAATGATAGGTGGCACTACCGTTATGAGAATGAACAAGGAAAATAAACTACGGAATTCAATGTTATTCTTTGTTTTATAGGATGAATATTATAGACCATAAACAATCATTCGATACCTCATATGTTCGTTCCATTCAATGTCAGCATATAAAAATTTGAATGTCCAAGATTATGTTTCAGTTGTCACGTTTCCATGGAAATTCATAATCAGATGTAATCTTTGAGTTTTGATTAACGAATATCTCTTAGGAATTCTTCGTAATAGTTGTATTCACATTCTCGATACTTCGCCTATCTATATTAATAATGACATTGAACATAGAACTATCTCTAAATCAGTGCGAGTCATTCACGGTGTATCAACTTCATTAGAGAATTATCAATATAGTAAAATCGTGATTCTTGGTATCATGTACATGTAAAGACCTTCGACCTATCTGTTAATAAATAAGGAGATAGAATTTTCGATGTATAAAACTTGTCGTAAGTGAGTGCTGCTAACGATATCAAGATGACGTATTAAGAGAGCTGAAATAAGAACAAAATATTCTATGTTTCGATATTTCAAACAGTATATCTACTGTTGTAATATCATGGGATACAACTGTTGGCATCTTTGATATAACTAAGATCATTAACTTTCATCATTCAGAGGATGAAGTGTGTACACTCGTTATGCAGAAAAAAAAATCATAAATATATATATCGTCAATACATAGCCTTTTTATCGAAATATTTCAAATAAAACTGTCAGGGTGCTGCCTACACAAATGTCAACGATAACACAATCTATCACTTTCGAAAGTATATATTGAAAGCGTTCCAAAAAACACCGAACTCTTTGAAAGGAATTACCATAAAACACTGTTTCATCCTAATATGCGGATCTTCAGTGGCATACATCCAAACAATGAAATTGCTTTGCCTTTGTCTTCAAAATGTGACAAACATTGAGTAGTGTACTGAGCCCGTGAGCTCCCTCTATCGGAGAAATGAGATAAACTACAAACTAGTAATACATGTCATTATTGATAGCAGACAAAGTGAGAAGACTGAAAATGAGAGGATTAACAGAACTAACTGCTTATTCTCATGAGTTATTGCTCATTGCTAAATGTATGTAGCTATTATTTTTATTTTTTCGGAAATATTGCTATTTTATTTCATCATTTTCAACTTGGTTGTTGATTATTTAAATTTTTTTACGTTAACCTTAAGCAATATAATAGCAGATTGCTTCCCAGAAAAGAATTGATTTCAATGTGAATTACACATGAATTCAATAAATTTATGGAAGGGCACGATTCCTGACTGATCTTTATTTAGTATTAATCAATAATATGCATCTAGTAAAAACCTTATGAATTATTTCTATGAATTTAAATGTTCTTTCGAAGAAATATAACATGAAATCCTAAAAATGTGTAGCTTTTATGCAAATTACATATGAAATTGTTGAATATATTTAAGAACAACCCTCGTATAACTATTCTGAATGAATATTTTCATCAACGTACCTACTTAAATTAATAACATGCAACTCGTATAATTTTAATGAAATATTCCAGCATTCAGGAATCTTGTCAGTAAGATAATTACCATGTATAAATGAAATGCCAATGGTAGTTCAATCAAGGTTTTCTAATCTGAACATATAACATGTATAGATACCAAATTTCCAGTTATCATACGCTTTCAACTTGCTCTCCTTTTTCGTACAACACCGAATATAGAACTTGATATCACTGAAAGCATTCTTCAAATGAGTTGTATTAACAAGTACTTGTTGAATTTGTGAAGAGAAATACGGGAACTTTTCGGCATATTTGGTACGTACCAGGTGCAAAAATTCGAAGAATGTTACTCGATCTCATGAAATAAATTTTGAGGTTGTTAGAAATGAAGTCATTAAGCGAAATGTTTTAACGCTGTTCAATGATTTTGCAAGTTTTAACTCACGAATGGAATAATACGTACGTTCTGAATCATTGACAAATAGAAAAATTTTAATTGACAGATATTAATAAGTCATACGATTTGCATTAGTTTAATTGTGTGATTAAGTCGAATGTTTCGTTAAATTTTGACTACTGTTGCGTGAAATATTCAGTTCTTATACTCAGTTTTTGTGACTTGGTACTTTTATTATCAAGATTCAAAATTATACTTTTCGTTGAATAATTATAGGCAATGACTTTTTGATCTTGAGCCGAGTTGAAAACTTTACGATAAACATATGTTTGATTGGTACTTTTTTGAACCAGTTGGTTGATGATTGGCAATGATTTTTAGACAAAAAAAAGTGTAGATTTTATTGAATAACGTTGTGGATTTCAGACAAGTGGGGTGCGAACAATCTTTTGAAATTATCTAGTATATAGCAATTAATCTGATTACACTAATTAGCGAATTTCTCGAATGAATGCAAAAAGAATTAGGTCTAAAAGAAATTTGGATGAATATAATCAAGAAAATGTATTGGCTAAACTTATCAAATTATTTCCAGAATCAATTACTTTTCAGTAATATCTTTTACTGCTTAAGTACTGCTGTAGTTATGTATTCATACTGTTATGTAGCTCAATGGGCTGTAGATTTCTGTGAGTAGCGAATTGAGGATAACCTGTTACTAACCTTATTTTTCTTTTGATATATTCTTGTTACTCGAAATTTAGAACGACTGTGGATATATCAATGAAAGTCGACAACACAGTTGAATTTAGATCAGAATGAATCATATGCTATTTTGTTGAATTTTGATAGATGAGAATAGAATGGTCTACGCTTGCAAAGCTCTATGAATTGTTTGTAATTTATACAAAGAATCATTTCATTGAAAATTGCAAGGTATTATGTCAATCATCACATCGAGGTTTAGCGAAGAGTTTCTATTATTTTAGGTGAAAAACTTCAATGTTTCATATTATGCAATGTTTTTAGAATTGTTTTGAGACAAAAATATAAAAATATCTATATTATAGCAGTTAATATATATATATATGGTCTAAATATGGTCTCCACAAGCTCCACAACGACGACCTGAGACCAACAAGAGATATCAAACACTCAAGCCTTCTAGTCTTCGACCAGAAGCTTTCCTTTGTCCCACACATCACCCAACTTATTTCATCTGCTGTGAAAATATATGGATTCGTTATACGTAATGGCAAATATTTTAATAATTCTTCAACATTCATAGGGCTATTCAATACCCTAATCCGTAGCAAGTTGAAGTATGGCAGCACGATCTGGCATCCCATTTACACTTGTCATCAACGCCATCTTGAGGCTATTCAGAGATGGTTCTTGAAATTCTTAGTTTGGAGGGAGGATAAAGTTTATCCACAGAGAGGAGTCAATCATAACGAATTATTGAGTCGATTTAGTTTAATCTTATTGCAGAGCAGAGAGAGGAGGAGAACTGATTGTTCTCCCCTCTTGCCCGCTTTGAAATTTCGTGTCCCTAGGCAAAATTCTCGTAATACAGAATTATTCCATCTAGAGACTCCGAGGACCAAATCCCTAATGCAATCCCTCATTTGGTTTATGGAGTCTATATTCAATAGAGTTGCCAATAATTGTGACATTCACTTTGACTCCATAGAATTTATTATCAGGAGTTATGTGAACAACGAAAATTGATTGAAATGAATTGATTTAGATTGAGTTACTTGTAATATTTCATTGAATGCTATAATGTAGTTATAAGTTACAAACCAGGAGAAATATGCCAACTTGAGCACTCCACTGGACACAGATCGATGTGTGGCCCCCACGTATGGCCACGTGAGTCAACATGTGTACCAAGAAACTTGGTGTCATCAGTCACATCGCTATAGTTCAAGCTGAAAATCATGCACCCTGTGTTATAAACATTCATACACAGAGCACTATCAGTAAACCAAGCGTTAGCCATCATGCGAAATTTTATGTTATTCCTACGGACATAGACTTCTATAAAATTGAATCTATGACTTCAATAAAAGTCTATGACTTGTGATGAAGTCATAGATTCATTAAAAATGGAGTGATTCAATTGTTAAATAAATGATTTATTGATGTATTTCGTGGTTAGATGATAAAATTTGTAAATATAAAGATGAATAAGACTCATCAATTGCAAATCCAATGGTTATTTACAAGCTGAGTAAGTCGAATGTCTGTTGAGATAAAAAATACTTAATTTATTTACAAATGAATTAGGATTAACGATGTTCAGATATCGGTCACTAAAACCTAACGTGAACTGTTTTGCATTCGATGCAATCATAGTGGGCCGCAGTTACGACATTAACGTGTAGATATGTCTTCCTAATTGTATTAATATTCATATCCTGTGATCACGACGTACATAAATTCGTTTCTTGACGTGCTGAAGATACGATTCGAGACGTTAAACGTCGAGATCACTGAAGAGAGTTTCTGAACGTGATCGGATGTTTGAAAAACTTCCCATGAACCAAAATGAGAAGACGTTATTTTGACTACTTCGAATCTCGCGATGAACACTGAGCGGGCATGTAGAGAGAGACGCATCAACTTCGTAAGATCCGTTATTCGAGTTGATGGCTACGATGTAATTACTCGAATCGATAATTCAGTTAGGAGCACGGTGTTTTCCGTTTCAATCAACTCAAAAACTCGAGCGAGGATGTGTCTTAATAGAGACGAATTGTCGTCAATTTATATTATTAATTAGTAACACTAGTTCATTGCAAATAAGTTTTGAATGAGGATTAATCAATCACCCTCTGATTGTTATCAGATTATTTGGACATTGAAATCATTTAATTGGTGATAACAGATGCTATAAAGGAGGTCAAGCGATTATTTGGTTGATAACCGCCATGGAAGTTTCACGAATCACCGGAATTATTTCATCTGCCTTGAAAATATATGGTTTCGTTATACGCAATGGCAAATATAGGGTGTCTCAGAATGTTTTTCGTTTTTAAATTGACCACTATGCGTCAACCACTGATAGCAGGGGAGGGGAATAGTCTATATCGCTTAGTTTTATACCCATGAATCGTTTCACGCGACCGCAGCGCACGTTTTGCGTGCGAGCGTTTTATGAAACAACGATTCCTACATTGTTGTTCGTAGTCTCTATATTTGAGTTTAAGAAGCTTAAAAGCATCTACCAAGTGCCAATTTAATTAAGCATTGCGTGTACAACTTTGAAGAGACTGGGAATACAATGCCGGACAAATCATCTGGGCGCAAAAAGACATCAAGAATGAGCATGAACGTCGACTGCGTTAGCCAGTCTGTTGTAGACGACCCACGACAGTCGTTGAGATTGCGCGCAGCTTCTCTTAATTTGAACAAATCTACGGTTCATCGCATTATTTCGAAAGACTTACATTTTCATCCCTATAAAATTGTTATTGTTCAAAAAATGAAGCCTTACGATCCTGATAAACTAGTCGAATTCTGCAGGAAGATGAAAAACAGTTCAAGGGGTTTCAATAACATCTAGTTCTCCGATGAATCGAATTTTGACATCAACGGTCACATGAATAAACAAAATTGCAGTTACTTCCGAGAATCCGTTAGAACTGCATCAGAAACCAAAATTACTGGCCAAAAATTATTGTTTGGGCTGCCATATAAAGTCAAGGAATTATTGATCATTATTTTTTCAAAGATGAACGAGGTCGAACTCGAAATGCAAAACCAGGATTGCTACAGCGCAACACTTCTTCTTCTATTCACGATCTATTTCCTGGAAGAGTGATAAGCCGACAAGGAGACATCATCTGGCCACCGAGGAGCCATGATTCAACGCCTGCTGATTTTTTCCTATGGGGCTACCTAAAAAGTGAAGTTTACAATTCATTGTAAATCATTCAATCCAATCGAATGTTTTGAAGCAAAGAATCACTGAAGAAATCAACTCTATTCCAAGAGCGATGCTCCAATGAGTGATTGAAAATTTCAGCTCCAGGTGAAATGAGTGTGAAGAAGCAAATGATGTGCATTTGTAAACGGTTGTTTTCCATGAATAAACTTCAAGAATTGCTCTTTATTTTAACAACGAATAAAACGAGTTTTAATTGATATTTTTGTTTTTATTTGACATCTAAAAACGAAAAACATTCTGAGACAACCTTTAATAAGTCCTCAATATTTTTATGACTATTGCCCTGATCCGTAGCAAGTTGGAGTATGACTAGCATCCTATTTTCAACGCCTTCGACGTCATCTTGAGGCCATTCAGAGAGCATTCTTGAAATTCTTAGTTTAAAGGGAAGATGAAGTTCATCCAGAGGGAGGAGTTAATCATAACGAATTATTGAGTCGATTCAGTTTAATCTCATTGCAAGGCAGTAGAGATACCTTATCACTAACACTTTTCTACAAATTACAGCACAACAGTATTGATTGTCCTATATTTAAATAATATTGAAATTTACTGTTCCTAGGCAAAACCCTCTAATACAATCCCAGATTTGGTTCATGGAGTCTACCATATCTTCAATAGAGTTGCTAATAAATGGTCTATTCAATTTGACTCCAAAGAAGTATTATTAAAAATTATGTGAACAAGGAAAATTGACTAAAATGAATTGATATAAATTGAGTTCTTTGTAATATTTCTTTGAATTCAAGTTATTTAGTTATTAGTTACTTTTTCAATTCACTCAGTTCACATTGAGCTCTTTGTTATATTTCTTTTCATTTTATTTATTTAATTATTCAACATTATGTTATTATTTTCTGTAATTGGATATTATACCTGTTGAGAATAAAGAGCTTATTATTACTATTATTATTATTATCAAATTTGTTCACAATATGAATTTCAGATGAATCGATGACAATTATTTGGTTTTTAGAACTGAGTAGGTTCTTTTAAATACTCTGGAATGCATCATTCCTTGAATATTTTGATAAATTCAGTCTTGTTGATTTGATTGATTCAATGAATGATGATTCTAGAATATTTGAACTTAAATATGAAAATCCATTATCGTCGATTTCTACAAAAAAACGGGAATACAAGAAGTAGAAATACGAGTTTTGTTTAGTAAAAAAAAGATTCACCTTCTGTGGGCAAGAATTTTTTTTTTCACTTCGAATTGTCCATACACACAATTTATATATAATAGACATTATATAGAATGGAATTTGAAATCCATTATCGTCGATTTCTACAAAAAAACGGGAATACAAGAAGTAGAAAACCGAGTTTTGTTTAATAAAAAAAAGATTTACCTTCTGTGGGCAAGAATTTTTCTTTTTCACTTCGAATTGTCCATACACACAATTTATATATAAAAGACATTATATAGAATGGAATTTGAATACGGTAGAAAGTACAAACAAAAGTGAAAATCATCAGTATAGCCCGCAATCGAAGGCAGCCGTTGACAAATGTTTCAGACTTGTTGGCTCTCTTCAAAACTGCGTAGTCAAGTTTGAGCTGTACTAACCTGGATATGGAAGAAACTAACAACAAGAAAACACTCCTGCAAAAAAAGTTGCCACTCTTAGGCTTCCACTCGAACTCTACGGGCTGAGAGATTTGGTTATTGCTTCTACTTTGCGGCGACTGTTTATCTTATGAAGAAATTTCTAACAGATAATTTGAATAATGAAATTCCGTAAAGGATGAAGGAGTTCATGTGTGGAAACCTAACAGTGGCGACTTCCTTTGCAGTAGTGTTCTTTTGTTGTTGTATTTTCACTCTTCAAATCCGTATAGCTTGTTATATACTCCGCTACGTCGTTCTGAAGACAGCTAACAATCTCGAAACATGTGTCTCGAAATGATTCGAATAAATTTCTCAGGGAGTTGTCCACACAATAGTTGTCAACGAAAACACAATCTAGAAACAACTTTCGAGGAATATTTATTGCATTGATTCAACAAATTTCAGAAATTGAATTGGATAATTCGATGAAAATGTCAATTGTTTCGTATGAGAACTGTCAATTGTCAAATGCCAAATGACAGCTGACATTGACACATTATGATAATTCGAATGATCAAGAAAATCGGATCTGTTATAGTCATATGAACCTAAAAAAATGTAACATGTTGAATTTGGGTTGAACAACTGTCTGACACCAAGTAAAGTCGTATTATCTGTCATTCAGCTAACTGATTTTGCTACATATCACTTCACATCTGTAGACAGTTACGTAATTGCAGTTGACATGTAGGAATAGTGCCGTTGAACAACATACCAAAGAATTTCTAGTTGTGAAAGTGACTTAGTTTCACTTATTTCATTACTTTAAAACAAAACGTTCAGAAGACGAAATGTCAAATCGAAACGCCATGTTCTTTATTTTTGAATCTGTTTTCTATGATGAATAGTCTTTTTTAAGACGTTTCTAAACCACTTACGATCGTTAATTAGCACGGTTGAGATAGTCGTTGGAAGTTAAAATTAATTCTGCAGAATTTATTGAAGCACGTGCAAGACATAGAACGTGTCTAGAGTTTACAGGCGGATACACTGAACACAGAACATCAATAGTCTGATCCAAACACACTGTCACCTTTGTCAGTAAATAATATGTTTTTTATTTCGACTTAGAAATTTTATTCCCATTGCCTTCTTTGAATTTTAAATATTTGTAAGAAGAATACTAGTTTTCCGGATGTTATTAATATACGAATTTATTCTTGACGAACAGGATATTAAAATACTTGAATTTTTGAATTTTTGTCAAGAACTATTAGTCATCGTTCCGAAAATAGATACAGCGGAAGCAGCTTTACTTTTGAGTGATAATATTTTCAATTATGGAAATGTTTATAACTCTCTTCACACAATATGTCCAAAAATTATTTTCATCGAATTCTACTCAGTTTAAGTAGTTATTAGTTTTTGTAGTAATAGTGATAGTAATCTTTATTGTAGAGAAAAGAAATGTCCTTACAAATGGTAGAGTTTGATGAATAAATCTTCCACTCCTCCAAAATAAAATTGACATAAATTACAGAATCATAGAAGCAAAATCTCAGAAAATATTTCTTGATGTTTATACTGAATTTATTGAGAGAAAACTCTTTGAAATGGGAATTTAGTAATCTTATTTAGACGATATTTAGATGTTCGGATATTATTTGCACCTCTTGTATTGTAATTATGTAGATCAGACTGTTTGATCAACGTATCTACATCCCTAAGTATTTCTAAAAGAATATTACATACCCACAATGTGGAAATTATTCGAATTGCCCTTTTTTGCAACCTGGAAACTACCAAGACATTGAAACAATTTCCCCACAGAACAACGCCATAATTCCAAACTGAAGTTTCTTTTGGTACTATGTATTTCTTTGAATTGTGAATTCAAATATTGACAGGAATAATGGGGATTCAACCCCAGAAGTCAAGTGAGGTAGTACTGTAATCTCAGCCTTCTCCTATTGAAGCTAAATATTTGAGTAAATGTGTCCAAATATCGATTATTATCTCTGTGTCATAATTCATGAATGAATTATAAATAAACAGCCTCAACAAAATATGTCAGAAAGAAGATAGAATCTCATTTAAGAAATAACTGTAAAATATAAAACACGCAACGGTATATTTCTAGTGAAGAATTTGAAATGCAATTTTGATGAAGATGAATCAGAATGTCTAAAAATTCATTCTTTGAATATTTTCAATACCTCATAATAATGAGATTTGAATTCGACTTCTTAATTATATGAGAATTATGTCAAGATATTAATTTTCTATCCAACGTGTATTATGGTCGACTAAAATCAACATACTTTCTCTGAGAGATCTCATTGTAATTTCTTGTACGAGCTTAATGAATGGATAAATTTTCTTTTAATTATATATTCGGTGTTTTTAATCATGCATGTCAAACAGTTTCTTTTATATTATTATGCTTGCGTATATTAATCGAGTTTTCTCATATAACTATTCGTTAATGTTTACAAGCACCACTTGCCATATATTTTTATACTTATAGTTAGTGTAAAGAAAACAACATTGGGTCAAACACTGTTCCTTGTGGTATCCCATATTTCGTTTTTTTCTTCTGAAAAGATGTGTCTAATATTTTTTGTACTGTGTTACATTGATATGAATTGAATGAATAAAAGATTTTCAAGATTTTCAATCATAAATTGTCTATCAATTGTTTCAAATGATGTTGAAAACTGAACAACGATATTTCAGTTGGTCAAGCAGTCGAAAGAAAACAATGAATTCTGCCTTTGTTTTTAAGGCACATTAAACAATTTTTAATATTTTTATGCTCGCGTATATTAATCGAGTTTTCTCATATACTTATTTGTTAATGTTCGCAAGAATATTTATATTTTATATTCTTATACTCATAGAATAAAGAAAACAATACTGTACCAAACACTGTTCCTTGCGGTATCCCATATTTCGTTTTTCTTCTGGTGAAAAATGTGTCGAATATTTTTTGTACAGTATTACATTAATGTGAATAGAATGACTGAAAAATCATTCCACCAAGACTCTTTTTCTAAGATTTTCAAGAATAAAGTGTCAACAATTGCTCACAAAATGTGATAAAATTATTTTCGACGAATAAGTTTGTTACATGTGTTATTGGATTGGATATTTTAATAGGTGTTCTGAAATTTGTATTAATATTTATGGAATATTTTAATGATCTGTAAATGTTATTGTAACAAAATCGACAAGCAGTCGAAAGAAAGCAATGAATTCTAAGCCTAAGTGATTGAATTATTTTTTGTTTTCAATGCAAATCAAACAGTTTTTAATATCATTACGCTCGCGTATATTATCGAGTTTTCTCATATACTTATTCGTTAATCTTCGCAAGAACTTTTATATTTTATATTTTTATACTTATAGAATAAAGAAAACAGTACTGGACTAAACACTGTTCCTTGCGGTATCCCATATTTCGTTTTTCTTCTTGTGAAAAATGTGTCGAATATTTTTTGTACAGTATTACATTGATATGAATAGAATGACTAAAATGTCATTCCACCAAGACACTTTTTCTGAGATTTTCAAAGATCCATATTTCGTTTTTCTTCTTGTGAAAAATGTGATAAAATTATTTTCGACAAATAAGTTTGTTACATGTGTTACTGGATTGAACATTTTAATAGGTGTTCTGAAATTTGTATTAATATTTATCGAATATTTTAATGATCTGCAACTGTAACAAAATCGATCGACGCACCGTAAATTTAAATAGGCTTAGTTGGTCAACCAGTCGAAAGAAAACAATGAATTCTGCCAAAGTGATTTACTACATTTCACCTATAATTGACAGATCATTTCAGAAAAGAACTTTTTCTGTCCAATTATAGCACCAAGTCTCCTTTAAAGGCTATCAGATATCTCGCTGTTAGTACGAATGAACCGACCTGCCATATCATCGATAAAAATGTATAAGAATTCACGAGAAATGAGGCTCTATTACCGCTGAGTAAGCCACTGATCATGATGAGTAGTATGATGACAATATCGCGTCTATTAGTTCCTTTATTTTCGTTACCGTCTGCCATTTCCTGGAGTATATTTTACGTTGTTAAAGGCATCCGCTACGAATGAGATCAGTTATTTTGATACAGTTCAACTGGCAACTCGATTTAAAATCCAGTTTCACGAAAAAACGGATCTCTCGACGGATTGAATGGAATTTTAACGTCAGTTTTTATATTATCCGCCGGAAGATAAAGACTGCGTAAGCTCATTTAAAGTAGAATACTTTGAATCTGTTCCATCGGGTTTTTTAATATTGTGAGGTTGTATCTGAAATAGGATTGTTGAAATCACCCGTGACATATTTTGCAGGTTTTGATTCATTTGTATTGTAGATTATTTCGTGGAATTTTTATTTTCGTGGTTTTTATTCTTTTGTTGAAAGATCTATAAATGCTTCAAGGGAAAAAGAATCGATGTTGATTAGATTTTGATAAGAATAGATACCTATACGATATTCTTCTCAACAAAGGAATAGAACTATTGAAATTTCCTTGTCGAAAATTGTATTTTATTAATGTGGAACTCTTTATTCTTTCTTTATTATGTTTCTTTATTCGAAATGTACTTGGAAAAAACTGATTATATCAAATTTGATTATGTTCAAGCCGAAATAACTAATTATAACCTCAGAAAGAATTCACTCGTTTTATTCTTGTTATTTTTCACTCGAAAGAAAAGAAGAATGCAATTGCTTTCTGAAAATTGATAGTTAAATATTGAAAATGTTCAAATTCTACTGGCAGTTACTTGATATGAATCTATGTATCACATTTTCATTCAAAAATTTGGTGTGAATTCATTATCAAAACGGCTCCTTCAGACTGATCGAAAATTTTTTTATTGAGTAGTTAAATATCACTTGACAAAGTGTTTTACACCTAAAAATTATTATCCTTAGCAAAGACGATTGAAATACAAAAACTCTTCCTTCGTTTCTTAATTTTTCTATATAATAGCTTTGTTTAAACTTTGAATTGAATAATTCCAACAACTCAAACGATAATGATAAAAACAAATTAATAATAAAAAATTGGCTATCCAGTTTTTACTTTAAATATTAGAGAAAAATATAAGCTCAGCGTTTCCCTCGAAAATATATTTGTGTTCTTCTCCAGAAATAAACACTGCGAAAAACGTATTATTGGCCAGATAATTGACTTTAACTATGAAGATTGTTTTCATCTAATAGAGAATAGGTATAAAATATAACTTTTTTGCAAATTTTCGTTTCGTTGGATGTTATTTTATTGGTAATACTTATTATTTATTCATTATGGTTTGTAATTTTTAGATAAGCCATTCGATAAGTTCATAAAATTATGAAGATTAAATGAGAGGTAATAATAAAAAAACTTGTCTAAAAATCACCGACTGAACAATTCTTTATTCGACTAGTTTCGCCTTTTACAGCATTATCAAGAATGATAATTATCAGTTTCATATCCATGATGATAAATCTATTTGAGAGGCTTATGCTGAGTCAGAATTTTCTCATATTATAGTCAGAAGAACAGGATTGTTGCTGCCATTAATTCTGTCATTCTTTTAATGTTATATAACCTTTGTTATATCAAATTTTAACATAGCTACATTTTGTAGACAACTATTTTTAAAGTTTATTTTTATACTAAGACGAGTACCTAATTCACTTGTTGCCTAATTAAACGACCTAATTTTTGCTTTGGATTTGCATCAATGAGAAAAAAGTAATTGAATTTTCTTGAATTTCTCCCAAACGTGAAGAAGGAACAACCTCAATTCGAATGAAACAAATTAAGAAAAGCTTAAAGGTAACGCCAGAGGTGTTAATACAATGATCTAAAAATTTTATAGAAGAGTCAATAAAGAAAGTCGTACAGATCTTACCTTAAAGGCATTAACGTTATTTCAATTACGAATACTGACACATATACCATGAAGAGCCGATAGGTAATTGGAAAAAAAAATCATTTATGTTTCTTAAATTGAATTTATAAATTTTCTTAAAATTAAATAATTATTTTCCGAACAAAATATACATTTTAGTGAAAATAAACTTTTTCGACAAAGTTTTTATGACTAACGCTTAAGAAAGGTACCATCGATATACACAGACACAAAATTAATAATTCAATCAATGAAATGAACAAATCTACTCCAAATCCATTAGACAAGCCATTCTGATAAAGTAATTAAACTCAAATCGACTTTATATCCATTCTGGCATACACAAGACTAGGCATATATATCGTTATAGATTAATATTTTTCTTGAAAACCGTTGAAACCGTTCAATGATCAGTCTAGCGATAACTTTACGTAAACAGATCTCCACTGATAGCCTACAATCTTAATAACTTCATTAGTCGTATTTTATAAACATATCTGATTCATCGAGAACAATTACACTTGGTAGACTATTATTATGTACCACTGGAAAATTAATTTGAGTGGTATTGATGGTTGGTCTTGTTTAATTATTGTCTATATGTCTATTCTATACTTCTGTTGCGTACCGGGCATAATAGATAAGCATGATTATTACGTAAATGTGAAAATGAAATACTGTACCATGCATTTCTTGGTGTTATTAAACAAGATACATATGTATTTCTTAATATACTATAGGATTACGTTACTTATAATGAGATACCGTTTAATTGTAGTACAGAGTAGATGAAGAAATTTGAATTTGTATGTAACTATTCATCGATAAAATATTCGAAGCTATTACGAATTTTCTATATTCGGAATGGCAATGAAACTAATCTTTCCAGATTCTCGTACTTTTATTTGATAACTGTGGCAAAGTTTTCCCATTACCATGGCTTCTTTGGACTTCAAACTTCGGAGTGGTAATCCAAAGAAGCAAATAAGCTATCGTAATGATTAACGTATTCTACAAGTGTCAAATACAAGAATGGCTTTTTCATCCAGTCAAAAATAGCCATCAATAAGATAAATGTTCGTTACTATTTTAAAATAGAAGTGTCTGAATTTAAACAACAGGTTTTTCATTGTGTTTTCATCAATATGGTTTCTTAGGATACTTCGAAGAAGCCGTGGAAATAGTAGACATACGTTATGATGTTATATGGTTTATTCGGTTAGTCTGACAGAGCCACCGTTTTGATAAATGTACGTTACGATTTTCAAATAAAAGTGTCTGAATCTAGAAAACAGTTTTTTCGTTGTTTTTCATGAATATGGCTTCTTAGGATCGTTCAAACAAGCCTCCTTAATGGTAGACATTCGTTATGATGTGTTATGGCTTTTTCGGTTAGTTTGAAAGAGCCACCGCTATGGTGGTAACGTACAATTTTCCAACAATTGTGTCTGAATCTAGAAAACCGGTTTTCTATTGTTTTTTCATCAATATGGATGGCTTCTGAGAATAGCTCGAAGAAGCCTCCGTAATGGTAGACATACTGTTGGTGTCGTTATATGGCTATTATTATTCGGTTAGTTTGAAAGAGCCAGCGTTATGGTAAACGTACGTATGGTTACGATGTTCAAACAATTGTGTCTGAATCTAGAAAACAGGTCTGTCATTGTTTTACATCAATATGGCTTTTTAGGATAGTTTGAAGAAGCCTCTATAATGGAAGACATACGTTACAATTTTTGAGTAAAAGTGTGTAAATGCTTGAAACAGAGTTTTCTTTGTTATTCCATCTGGATGCTTATTCGGTTATTCTGAAAGAGCCACCCTTATGACAAACGTACGTTACAAATATCAAATAAAACTGTTTGAATCTCGGAAACAGATTATTATTTGTCATTTCATCTTAGGACAGTTAGTATAAACCACCGCAATGGTAGGAATATGTTACAATTGTCCAATTGTCTTTTCATAAGATTGACTTCTTCGGTCAATCTGAAGGAGCTACTATTAACTATTGCAAACGTACCTCACAATTGTCAAATAAAAGTGTCTGAATCTAGAAATTTGAGTTTTTAAATGACATTTCTTTACAATGGCTTCTTTCTTGAGTCCTAAGAAGTCATTTTGATCATGAATTTAAGTCAGAATTCGAAATGAATGTGTGATACATGGAATCATATAAAGTAACTGCCAGCAAAATTTGATCCGATGAGAATGCAGAAAACAATTGCACTCTTTTTTTTTTCTTACAAGTGTATTATTTCTGAGGATATAAATTGTTATTCCAGTTTCAACATAATCAAATTTTGTATGATCAAAACTGAATGAAATTTAATTGAACAAATAACATTTCTTGATCATGCTTTTTAACAAAATGCACACTATAGTTATTTCGAAAATATCAAATGAAGGAGGATAATATCAAATCAACCTGAATATTTTGCTAGTCTAACATGTCGATTTAATATATTCTCTTCTTTTGATATTTGTCCAGTACTTGATGATTCTATAATCTATTTATTCAAGGAAACTTAATCAGGAAATGATTCTCATAAATTTCTTCCTTTTATATACGATAATAAATTGAATACAAACTAAAATTAAAATATTTGAACTTTTGATTTACACTTTATTGACAACTTAGCATGACCCGTTTTTTCGGTGTAGGTAGACTTATTAGTCAACCAACTTCTTTTAAATAAGTAAAAGATTTTTTATTTATTTTAAAGAATTGTGTGGGATACCTAATTGTTTATGTGCAATATCAATGTAAACACTATTAGTTATGGTCTTCTCTCATATACTAAATCACAGTTTTGTATTTTTACAGAAAACGAGGACGTACAAAAGAAAATCTGAAAGGGGTGATGTATCATAAGATATCCTAGAAAAAGCTTGTCACGAAGTAATCTTCGATAATGATAGCATAAACGGCACATCAAAAAAGCTGGAAGCTTATTTGAAGACGGCTGCTGACATTTATTTTGGTTCAACAACGGATCAGACACGCAAGTTTGCATTCGAATACTCAAAAAAGAATAATAAAACTGTACCGAAATCCTGGAATACAAAATTAATGGCAGGCGAAGATTGACTTGGTAATTTTTTGAAACGTCATCCCTCGTTATCAATTAGATCATCAAGCTACAAGTCTTTCGAGAGCTACTTCGTTTAACAAAAATTGTTTTTTATACTAATTCTCCTTATTTACACTAATTAAATTGCCTAGGTCAACCTACCCCATGCTTACCCCAAGCGTCAGGAGTTTAGAAAATCAACTAAATAGTTAAGTATAATACAGAGAAATATATGTGTTATGGAATAGTACTTTGGGTACCTGAATGGTTCTCTTATCTGTCTCAACTCTTGTTTTTTTATATTAAGTTGAAGATCGGAAATACACAAGTCAAAAGTTGGTCAAATATCCCCGGTCTCCCCTAACTTGTTTGCATCATATATAAATTATTTGAATTATTTTCATGAATAGGTAGGAAGGTAGGTGTATTAAATAAATTAATTTTATTGACTATTTTTAAAAGTTTCACTCATGAAAATGCATTACGAATAAGTATTAATAAATTCATCTTACGTAAAACTAATAAACCATATTTTTCTGGTATAAAACTATGAATTATGACTTTGTTCATAATTATCAACAGCTGTTATTATATTCCAAACTTATTAACATGAATTAAAACAGTTTAAACAGCCCAATTAAGTAATCTCTTGCGGGCTATTCAACTCACCGCCAACCAACCAACGGTAGTAGGTACAATGACTTGAGTCATTGCACCCAAAAAACTAGACCGTTGTTCTCATCCATTCTACCATTTAGTTATTGGTTCACATTTCGGAACTCAATTCGGTTTCACGATACGACACTATTTTACCATCCTGTTGAAGTACAAGATGACATATTCAGTCCAATATTATGTAAATAATCTCTATAAGCCTTTTTTTTAACAAAGAAACCCATTCTTCAGAAAGAAAATCTTCAGGTCGTTACTAGTGACACCTGGACGTTTAAAACTTCAACCAGTGTTGCTTAATCAAACATAAGTCTTTTTCTATAACCGATACAGTTTTTTTCATTCCTTTTTCAAGTTTTGGATAAAAATTTTATTGTGAGATCTGAAAATTATACTAGATTCTCATAATAGAACTGTACTCATTCTTGTATGGATACATACTTTTCATTTTCCATTATTTTTCAGAAAATTTAGGCTACATTTAATGTTTCACGTCTCTAAATCATCAACAGTACCTAATTTCAAAATACAGAGATTTTCAGAAGCATTGAAGAACATGGTTTAACATGAACGTGCTTATTACCTAGCAATTGTGAAAAAAATTTCCAATGTTCTGTGAATGTTTTTTCTTCGAGAACTTTGAAATCATTCCGTTTGTTCAATCAATTTCATTTAACGTCAAAATGAAAAATGAATACAAAAACCTATTCGAAATTTTCTCCATTTCTAACACAATTTAGGAGGTGATTTTCACTCTGAAAATTGGGTATATTTCATAGGAAGGTTCTTATCGATTTTATTATGAATGTTAATTCATAATAAAATCTAATTGTAATTGTAATAAAATTTATTGTGAATCGTGTTAATTACCCAATTATTTCTGAAAAATTTTCGATTTGAATATGAATAGAAGAATGAACGGAAATATTTATCAATCTAGTATGAAAATATTTGGTACACCAATACATAACGTATATTATTGGATTTATATATTTTTTGGTTTTTCACTTGAATAGCTAGTGAAATATGTGCTTATTACCTTCTCAGTTTGCACTTGAATCATTCTAAACTGAACATTTTCTACAACAGTCAAATATTTTCATTATAAACCAAGGGATAATAAATTGTTCAATGTAACTATACAGAGAATCAGAAATTTTCGAAATGATTTTGATTAACTAAAGCCTTAATTTCTCTTGGATATATTTATTTATTTCATGAACTATGTATTTATTGATAACTTATCGAATCTTGGTAGCGAAACGTCAAATTCTCACTTATTTTCAGTTAATAAATTGCAGAAGTTATGTTGTTCGAATTATTAAAATAAGTTCATTGTGATCACTCAGTATATTCGATAGGATTGGGTAGAAATATGTCGAATTCAAAAGCTATCAGTGAATATCAATAATTTGTTGATTTCCTTGATAGCGATTAAATTGGTACTACTCATCGAATATTTGTTTTTAATTGTTTCAACTTCATTCGGATCAATTTTAAATTATCAGCTACAAAGGAACAATGTTTGAGACATTTCAGTGGAAATATATAGAAATCCTCAATAATCTGATTGATATATCAAACTTTGAATTTTTTAATTTAAAACGAATATATTTACGTTCATATTTCTCCAAATATTTGCATTTTATTATGTATTTTCACATTTTTACGAATGAATAGTTTTGGTGACAAAAAATTGTCACCTGTAAATGAAAATATCTGCAATTATAGAAAATTGTATTGATTCTAAAGTGTTTCAATTTGAATTTAGAGAATAAAAAGCAAAAGGAAAACAACAGAAAGCAACATCAAGTCCTGCCGAGTTCCCGGATGTAATTTATCAAGATTAGAAATCAACTTATCTGCTACGTAAAATGTCAAACAAGACTCACATAATTAAAATAACTCCTTTAATATCCAATGCGAAAACTCTGCACGCATTTTATCTCTATGTCCAATAATATCCAAGAGACACGAAAAACAAACTTAAAATACACTAATATCACAAAGAAAGCACAAGAAGTCTGAAGAACTCGCGCAGAAAACACTTAACGAACGATATTGCAAACTACACAACTAGGTTACCATTTTAGTGGGACTGTGACTTGGAACTAACTAAAGGCTAGTTTCTTCTTGCAAGGTTGTTCACGGACGGCAGCCAGCACAATCTTAGAAATCTGGTTGGTGGGGCGAGCGTACTCTTCGGGACCACCGACCAAAATCGTATCTATCCGCTATGTCCACTAACGTCTTTGGCTTAGCGCGCGGATTGTCCTTTTCCATCATTTTTTTATGTTTTAATTATGTCTCTTGCCGATGGAACGAAAATAACTCCGGTCATGTGGGGAGATTCATGTGAAAGTTATCATCGGGTTGATGCACTGTTGCTGGAGGATTAATAATTTTTTACATTACATTAATTACGCTACTTTTTCTTATTATACGTTTTGTATATTTTGAACAGAAGAAATTTCATTGTTTTTTAGGAAGATATTCGTATAATTGAATATTATTCTACTATTATCATTATACTATAGATAAATAGGGTATTTGATACTTTAATATTTTGTTGCTTAGTCTATCGTTGAAGTCATGTGCGACTTTATGATATTTTATCGTTTTATACGATTCAATTTCTTGAATTGGAAATAATTGAGCAGGCATTCAACATGTTGAATGTTTAATTTTGTTTTGCATATAGTATCAAGATTGCAATGATTGGATTATTGGTGATTTGTGAGTTATTCAATATTTCATTATTTTGTCGCTTGTTCTATCGTTGAAGTCATCTGCGTTTTCATGATTTTTTATGGTTTAATCAATTTAATTTCTTGAATTGGTAATAATTGAGGAAAGCTTTAACATGTTGAATGTTTAATATTGTTCTGTAGGTAATATTGGGATTGCATTGTTTTATGGTTATTTGTGGAGGTATTTAATACTTTGATATTTTGTCACTTGTTCTATCGTTCAAGTCATCTGTATTTCAATAATACATATATCATCGTTTTTCACAATTTTATTTCTTGAGTTGAAGATAGTTGAGCAGGATTTAACATGTAGAATGTTCCATATTGTTTCGCATATAATATTGAGATTGCACTGATTGGTTTATTGGTAAAGGTATTCAATACTTTAATATTTTGTCGCTTGTTCTATCGTTGAAGTCTTTTCCGTCTTTATGGTCTTCCATTGTTTTATATAATTGAATTTCTTGAATTGGAAATAATTGAGCCATGTTTTAACATGCTGAATGTTTTATATTGTTCTGCATATAATATTGAGATTGCATTGATTGGTTTATTGGTTATTTGAAACGGTATTCAATACTTCAATATTTTGTCCCTTAATCTATCGTTGGAGTCAATTGCGTTTTTACGATATTTGATTACTTTAATACGATTTGATTTCTCGAATTTGAAAGAATTGACCAGCGATTTAACATGTAGATTGTTTTATAGGTATTGTTTGGCATCTAATATTGAGATGTCATTGATTGGTTTAATCGTTATTTGTGAAGGTATTCAATACTTTAATATTTTGTCGCTTGTTCTATCGTTGAAGTCTTTTCTGTCTTTATGGTATTTCATCGTTTTATACAATTTAATTTCTTGAATTTGAAAGAATTGAACAGTGTTTTAACATAAAGATTATTTCAAAGGTATTGCTTCGCATATAAAATTGAAATTGCATTTTTGGTTTATTCGTTATTTGTAAAGGTATTCAATACTTCAATATTTTGTCGCTTGTTCTATCGTTGAAGTCTTCTCCGTCTTTATAGTATTTCATCGTTTTATACAATTCAATTCCTTGAATTTGAAAGACTTGAGAAATAATTTCAACGGGAGTATACCTATTACAAATTTTTCAGAATGGTTCTTTCTATTCTGTAACTTTTATAATTTTTAAATTTTTTCTCTAGTCAAACCAAATGAAAAGGTGGAGCAATATTCAAAATGTAGCATTATTATTGATTTGAACAACAATAATTTCACATATATCGACAGATTTTTTCCTATTCTTTTCCCAAAATTTATTTTTTTAGAGATTTCAGATGATATGAAATCAACATGATCATCGAAACTCAATTTTTCGTCTAACATAATGACTAAATATTTTTCTGTTTCTACTCTTCCAACTTTGTGTTCATCAATCTTTATAGTTATATCCTCATTTTTATTAGTTTTAAGGGTTTCACTTGTACCCAAAAGTATGAAGTTAGATTTTTGCACATTTAGAGATAAGCTATTGTCACATAACCATTCCTTAATTGCAGAAAAGTCTCTATTGATCCCTTCTGTCATATTCTCAATATCTTTGTCACATATATCGAGCATAGTATCATCAGCGAATAAACGTATAGAACATTTTTTTACATGAGAGACCATATCGTTTATATATGAGCAGAACAACAACGAACCTAAGAGAGTTCCTTGAGGTACGCCTACATCTACTTTCGTGCTATCTTACAGCATGCCATTGAACTCAACTTTTTGGTTCGCGAATCCAAGTAAGATAAGAACCAATCATTTACTACTCCCTCAAAGCCAAGTTTATTTAGTTTTTTCAATAGTCATTATCTACAGAACGTTTGGAAGCTCTTTTAAAATCCAATAAAACTACTATAACCGTTTCTATAGCCTAGATCCGCAACTAAAATTATGTGAGAATCCTAATGTTTTGAACAATTATTATCTTATTGTAAAAATGATATTTAAGGCTGAAATATGTTGTTTGATATTTGTATATATAATTTATCTTTTTGTAATGTTCATTAGCTGTGCTAAATGAAGTTACTTACTTACTTACTCATTCATTTACTTACTTACATATAAAAAATCTTATAATGTCCTAATAATCATCTGTTACATATAAATGTTAACAAAGATCAAATACTCTGTAGTGAAATATACCAAGATATCAATTACCAGCAATAAATCTAAGTGACAACCGAACTTCTCTATTTCAAACTATCAGATTGAATGAATATAACTGTGTTTATATCATTCAACTTTTCATTCTCTTCGCTAGTAGGTACCATCGGTGTCGACAAAGACGTTAAACGACCATTCGGTACTAGATTTGAATATAATAATAAAATATATTGTATGTGCGATTTGCATAAGTATATTCATTCCACGTTGTTGTACACAAAGGATCTGTAACACCTTTATCTGTGTTCGAGCATTTGTCAACGGCAATTCACACATACGTCTTGGGTGTCATTATGTATCGACTGAAATTGATTTATGATATATTTCGTCTATGAGTTATTGCTTAAGATTTTACGAAGGTGTAGGTCAGAAGTCGCCAAACTCGAAGTCTTCGAACTGCTTTACAACTTATTCATCTATTTATGTTCGTATATGATAAAAGTAGTTGAATTAATGATAAATGCTGGGTAATTTACATTGATTACAGGCACAATGGCCGTTCGGAACCGGCGTTAAACTGTAAGTGCGCTGAATTAAAAAAAAAAAACTATGACCTACTCGACAAAGTGGGATTTTTTCTGAATCGCAATAGTTGGTATTTATTGCCAATATTCGTAAATATAGATCTCCGGTTAAGAATGATTGATAATTCCACCACAAAATTCAATAGAGTAATACAGTAGTCTCTTTTTCTAACCCTTTAGAAAATTTCGAAATTCTCTGTTTGCTTTTGTTCATTATTATTACTTAATCTTAACTTCAATCAGTACAAAAATTCAGGGAAATGAAGAAGAGAAAAAATGTGAAAAAAATTATGAGAATTGTATATTATCGAAAAGTTCATCAAATACTATAAATATATAGAAAGTAATTTTAATTGCTACAGGTTTCATTGTACCAGTACCATCTATTTAGTTCTATATCCACAATAGAACAAAATAATATCTGAATTTGTGTAGTTCTCCAATAAAATTCAGATACAGATATTCTTCTGCAAATATTCTGTTAAAATATAATTATTATTACGTGTGGAATATTTGTTTGGTGTTTATAGGATCTGCGAGATGTTTTCTATTGATAAACATAGATGGAATATTGACGTATTCATTACTTGACGTTTCTTTACTGTGAATTCATGAAAATGTGTTTGGAGAATGAAGTTATTACCTCACTATGCGACGTGACACAACTGATGAGATCCTTGTAGAATGTAACAGTCAGTCTTGCACTTCCATCAAGATTAGCATCGATTGCAATATTTCTATAATGTTTTCAAAAATATCTGTATTATATATATCTATGTATTTTCTTTAATATTTTTAGCAAAGAAAAGCTATTTTCAATGTTAAAAGATTTATTTTTGTTGACGTTTTCTTGTATATCACAACTTTGTCAAAACTAATGAACAACTGAATTCAATGAATTACCATGGATATCAAAACGTCAAACTCAATTTGAAAAAAAAATCAAATTGGTTTTTTCGTCTTTTTAGTATTCAGAGGATTATTTCTGGTTGAGCATTCGCTTCGAAAGTTTATAGTCTTTTTCACCATAAGGAAACCTATGAAACTTATGGTAAGCCAGGTGATTCAAATGAGTGTGATTTATATATACATACATATGATTTCACATAGTTGAGTTTTATATACAAACTTATTCAAAATATAAATATTGAAATATTTTTTTGGGTTTATGTGTGTGAAATTGATGGTAGATCAGGAAAGAATGAGTTTTGAAAGATGATGTTTGATGATTGTTGTGTATTCATTTTATGAGCGTTGTTTGTAGTGTTTATCATATCAATGTAAATAGAATTAAGATTCTTTATATCTGTTCTTTCATTTACCGTGTTTTCTCTACGAAAAATTTCTCAACATTTTTTGTTTTTCTCAGTAGCCAAAATCTTTGTGTTGTTGTGATAAAAATAGTGTTTTTCAGTTATTTTATGTTTATGTGATACTGTGATTTGGGGTTTTGCATATTTGTGCGCTCTAATTCGTTCTCCAAGAATTTGCGCTGTTTTACTTATATAGCATAATTCATTTCAATTATTGAAAAGTACATTATAAACGTTATGAATTTTTGTCTGAGTTATTGATTCACTTTTCAAGTTTGATTTAATCTTGTGCAGTATGAGTATGAACACATCTCTGAGAAGGTTCCTTTTTATATCAATAATACTCCTAATAACATCAACAAAAGAAATGATATTGAGAGCCCTAGTTGTGTTTATAGCTACCTGTTACCGTTGGATGAGCCTGGCCAAATTTCCAATGGTTAGGACCATCGGTCGTGATGTGATTGTTTTCTGTGCCAATACAGATTTGTACGTTGATATGTCATACTATACGTTCTATGATTTAACCTAGCTTTATGAGTTTGTTTTACATGTCATTTATATATCTTACGTTGTTGAGCACTGTCGCCTTTATATCGCAAATAACTGTTGGATGAGTTTTGTGTCGTTTTTGTTCGTTTATTGACTTATGTCAGATGAAGGTTTCCTTTTTCTACAAATTGTAATTGATTAATTAACACCTTGTCCATGTTTTTAGACATTTAATTCCTGAAGAAAAAAGGAATTGCGTTCGAAATATAGAATAGCTGACGATTAGTCATTTAAATTAGTTCTGCTCAGGTTTTGCCGATAACGCAAAATATTTTGGAAGTATATATATATATATATATATATATATATATATATATATATATATATATATATATATATATTTATACATATATCGCATAAGATTAGACTAGGTATTAATTAATATTCTTTCCAGTGGTTGTCCTCATTATAAACTCGACTTCTCTGCTACTGGTTTCTATACGCACCTTCATAAAATAGAATCGAATTTCATCATTTTGACGTATCACATCCGTTTAGAATTAAACAAATTTATCGAATCCGGAATCATTTTTCACATTAATGCGATATTGAGCAATTAATATTTCACTAAATATGTTTTATGAATCACTGAAAAAAGCCAATAATATTTACATAAAGGAACGATATGATATTTGGAAAACACTTTTGAGCAGTACTAAAAATATATCTCAAACGATTGAATATGATTTGAAAACTTGGGAAATTCATTGAGGAATACTCGTGTTTCACTTATAATTAATTATTCAATTTCAATCATTATTGATGGTTCAAGAAAACCTAATAAATACATTGTTTCTTTCTGTTTATTTAGGTGTTGTTAAACTTTGAATTTATAGTTTCAATTTATAGTTTCCACTCAATTATTGGAGATTATCTCTAGAATAAAAAATGACTAGTATGTAAAACTTTCAACATAGGAGAAAATTCATTCGAAAATTATTGTGTCACAATTTATAAGATCACAAATACGTAAATCCCGGTATTAGGATAACCCGACTTGTGCAAGAAGTTTTGTATTTTGCAACTCTAAATACATTCCAATGATTAAAGTAGTTGTCGAGGTATAAAACAAAAATTCTACCTATTGTGCAACTTTAGTACCCCAGGCTTGAATATATTATGTCAAATTACAGGTGATTTCGAATGTGTAGGTTTGTAAAATAGTACCTGCCAATCAGAATGATACAAAAATGACTGTCAGGTACACGCACGAACTGATAATTTTCCTTTGATTGACAGATTCATGGACGAAACATATTCAAAACAATTTTTTCATTTGCCCGGAGATTTTCACTATTTTAACTTCATTTATATGATTGGAAGAAAATGAAATCATAAGAACAATAAGAATATAAGATACAAAGACGAATACAATAACGGAAGCAATCAGAAAACGACGAGAAAAGTTTTATCCACGTGTCTATAGGATCAAACAGTGAAACAGAATATCGAAGAAACTATTCGATATAACAAAAAAGAGTAAATGCGGACAATAGTGGCTAAAGGAGGTTCGAAAGAATCTACAACAATTGAAAATACAAAATCTCGAAAATCGCACGGAATGTCTATAGAAAATCGTACATGTGAAGTTCGATTAAAAATCATTGTGATAACCTGGAATAAAATGGACAGATGAACGGAAGCAGGAGCATTTTGCAAGAATGAAGTGTTTTTGGAAGACCAAAAAATTGTAGAAAAAACCCTAAGAATTGCGAAAAATAATCGTTATGACAATATCATAAAAATAAGGTCTTGAATCTAATTTTCTCTAATAAATGCCCTTCTTCTTATCTTATATTCTTTTTTCTTATATTCCGAGCTCTCGAGAAAATGACGTTTTCAATTTATTATTACTCAACGATACTTCTTCATTGTAAAATATATTATTGTATTTTGTTTATTTGGATGTATGTGGAGAGATAAAAGATAATAGAGTCGATAATTGAAATTAATATTTTGTTTTTTTATTTTTTCTTCTTCTATTCTTCTCGTCATTTCATTCTTTATATTGTTGATCTGGAAGATGTTTGCTATTGTTTCCTTTGAACAGAATAATAAAGTACTCATAACTTGCCAGTTCTTCACTTGAAGGCATAAGATGCTTGAAGATTGAAATCGTTGCCTCACTTCGATGACCGTGGTGCAACTCATGAGTTCCTTGTAGAACGGAACAGCTGTCTTCACTGTCATCAGGTGTGGCATCGATTTTAATTTTTCTGAATTTATCCCTTGAAGGATTATGGAGCCATCACATCGTACACGTTCTCATAACTAGTTCTACTATAACATTCTTTGGATTGATTTGAATTTTTCGAATGAATGATTTACTGATCATACATAATTCAGTTATATGAGAAACTATAGGTAAAAATGTTTGAAAATGGTCAAACCTTCCAGAATTTCGGTTATTTGTTTGTCATCCTTGAAGACTTCAAAATAGTACGAAGATTCAATAAATATTGAACTAAGCGTATTAGTTTGAGAATTTACATTAATTACTATCTTTGGCCTGGTGAAATTACGTAGTTTACCAAACGTAGTTAACGTAGTATAATTTATGTAAATGACATTCGTGGAATTCGAAGAAATTCATTTAGTCAATAAATTTTTTCAATAATTACTTACTCTGACAATTTTCTAATATAATTTGAAATTTCACTGAATTATCATAAAATTTTGATTCTTATCTCATTCAGGAGGAGTTTTAAGTCCTTTTGTAATGTAATTCAATATAATTATGCTTGATTCAATGGAATATACATACGTGAACAACCGAAAAATATAGAATGATTCACTGGAGGAATTCTAAGAACAAAATATCCACTTTGTTAGAATAGCCTGAAGGAAAATGTTAATTACTACTTAATATTTTCCACTGATGAATAGATCGATATAAATAAAAAATAGTTTAGTGCTTGTCCCTTGTAGCCAATGAAACTGGTTACTCGAGCAACTACTTTGAATGCTTGAATGAAAATGAGCCTACTGGTATTTAATATTGAGCCAAATTAAAAACAAACTGTTTATGCCAACCACACTATATTAATCAATTAATGTAAGGTAATGAAATTGCCTAATACATCATTCTAGCTCTTAATTGATTGTTAAATTCAAATCATACAGTGGGCACCAAGTGTTATTTAAGTTTCATCATGTTTATATTTCATTTAGATTCTCTATTAAACGCTTCATAACAAGGCTCAAGGATTAATTCAACAATCTGATAGATAAGGCAATGAATTCCAACTGAATATACCTTCTCTCTTTTTCTTCCCTTCGATTATTTTCTTTCTTTCTTATTTTTATCTCAAGTTGACAAAACCTTATGTTCATATCCACATCAACTAAAAATAATTGAGCTATACCATCCAACCTGAGCTATTTTGGAATCGATCATTTCGTTTACTCAGGTTGTTTAAGCTTTGTAAACCCTTTAAGCGATTTCTAGGGTGGAAAATAGAGTGATAAGACAAACTACTCAAATCTCTGAGGCATTGAAGTAACTACATCTCTGTGGTTTGAAATGACTACAAAGCGTGACATCTTTGTATGGATGTCCGTAATAAATCACGTTACGAACGCCATAATCGAGAAAATTTATCTTGTTTATTCGATAGACGGAGACCACGAGAGTATATCACTGGATTTATACCACCTTCTGAAAAGATAGGAAATCGATACGTTTGAGAATAACAACGAACATCGATTATTTGTATGCATGCCACTGATGTTTCCCATGATAGCATGAAACAGCGACGTATATCATGTCCAACGAGTTCGACGTTCTTCGATGTGTACTAAATATTCACTCTCAAAAGTCGATATTTTGTGTCTCCGTTGATAATATTTGTGCAGCGAGACTTTCAATCGAATTACTTTGATATTTCGGATGGAAAATTTCATTGATGAACAAAATTTTTAAATGTACAATTTTTTAGAAAGGATTTTCCGTTCATTATACAGGGACTTGAAAGACGATTTAATGCAAAATTTCCAATTTAATACCCAAGATATAGAATTATTTTGTGGAGTAGCTATTAGAAATTCCCTAATATGTTCAGGAGACTATAATTTTTCGAAGTTTCTGAAAAAGCAGATGAATTAAAATTCGTGGAAATTTTTACCACAAGGAATTTTGATCGTTAGGTATCGAATAAATTTGTTTTGTCATCGCTCTGAACTTATACGCACCAGTTCTTTATACCTGTTGTTCTAATAAATATTTATAAAATACAAGTTACTATACATATGACGTTGAAAAAAGTATTGATAATAAAATAATAATGAGAGTATTTTTCATATTGAAATATGAAAAATGAAAGGTAATTTTCTCGTTTAGTACATGAAATTTTGTCGAAGTTTCGAATAATCACTGATTCGTCCTCAGGGCTCTATAAAATTAAATCAATAATAGCAAAAAAACACAATTATCATAAATTAGAATTAAATTGGCTTAACTAACAGTTGAGTACAAAAAAATATTAAACTATGTCATTGAGAAATATCTACTGAAGAAATCAAATTACTATTTGTTTTGTAGCAGGAATATTTATCGAAACGCGTTGGGGAAAAATTAAATACTAAAAAAACACATCGTTCTTGTCAATGTACAAATCTAAAATTGTATGAAATTGACAAACAGGAAACAAAATATTGAATTGAAAAAGTGCCAGTTCAATAGCATTATTCTTCTTTGCTGATTTCTCTTGCGTTCATAGAAAATAATATATTGAGAGATATTGACAGAATTGGAAACATCTTTTCTTAGTTCAAGGTTTTTTGACAATATGAAATATTTACGAGAACGAACTTCTGTTCAGTTTCTTGTATATTTTTCAAATTCTAAAGTTATTGATGAGTCCCAATCCATAATGTTATTAACTTGCGGCAATGTTCTGAAAAAGCAAAATATTTCTTTGCGTTTTTATGTCACTCTTTTGCTGATAAGGTTGTTTTCAATATTTATGTGAAGTCTTCGATTTATTCAATTTCTTGCTTGGAATCAGCTGATAATGACTATTTTCTAGGTAAATTCGATTGAAATTCTTTCTTCTGTCAAGTTTCTTTCTGTGTCAAGTTTCCGAATTATTTGAATTTTTTTGTACTTTTGAAAAACCAATGAAATATAATAGTTCTTCAGTTTACCAACATTTTACCAATGATGTTTGAGAAATATTTGTTATACAACTAAGGAGAAAAAATCTTGATTAGGCTAACTAAAAGTGCAAGAATTCCAGTTGAATTCAATCAAAAAGTTGTCATTAGTACCCTTAGTCGCTAGTTACTCTCCATATTCGCAATAACATGCAGTTAAAGCTGGAAAAGGCTCTGACATGAATGATTTTTATCCATTGTTCAAAATAACCAATTTCACAGTTTTCATTTTGAAATTAATTTAGTCCTTGAAAATCGATGGTACTCAACTTAACGGTCTATGTTTACAATGCTAAAACATCCTAATTTCCTATTCAGGGGCGAGACCTTGGACCGACTTTCTAATTGCGTCCATTCGGTCTAATGGTTCATTTGATCTACTTTGAGCACAGAGGAATGTTCACAGTAGAAAATTTATCCATCAAACGTCATTTTCTGAAAGAATCAGACAAAATGCGTCGTTTTCTATGCATCAAACTCACGATGCATCGCCACATGTCAAAGGACATGCGAATGATACTCTACAATTGAAGGAAACGAAAACGTGTCCTATATTTAAACTAGCTCACTACAGTTCGTCAAGATTAAAGTTTTAGGTTGACCGGATCTCATGAATTTCGCGCTAAATGTCGTTAAACCAGACTCCGTAACAATAAATCTTGTTCGGTTTCAATAGTAGAACCACCGAGTTCGATATACCCATACCTCACTCCGTCCTGTTTAGCTAGCCTGCATTAATGTGTTGATTAACCAGACAAATAAATAATTAGCAATGTACTTCGCTATGGTCATTTGCATATTCCAACTAGACATTTCACAAGCATTCAATTTGTTGTTCAATCACAAGGAATGTGTATCTGCTATTATTTTTGCAGTAACTTCGTTTGCATGAAATTAATGCTGAAATTAAGTATAAGAGACATGCGCTTCTGTGAAATTGCTACAAATTTCTAGTTTCGATGTAATTATGTAGCAATATACTAACATTACAGTGTACATCTCAATAACACCAATATCATTCGAATTTGTATCAATGTTCGTTATTTATAATTGATTTCTTTATTATTTATATTGACTCAAACAATTTGTCAGCAATGACTCTTTTCTTAAACAAATAAGCATTCAGTAATTCAAAATTTGACGGCGGTTGATGATTTTAACACTCTGATAATAGAGTGACTGCTCGAATTTAGCTGTTTTATGATTGGGAATAAGTAGTACATCCCTGCTTCTTGTTGTATACTCATGAGTATTATCATTTTAATGAACCTATTTTCATTTTCTTTAACATATAGTAAACATGTAAAGATATATGAACAAGTTAGGGTGAGTATGTAATTATAGATGAAGATAGGTTTACAAGATGTTCGTTGATGAATATTGATGAATAAGTATTCGCTTTCGCGTAATAAACACACTATTTGAATATAAACTCAAATTCAAACACTTGAATTTATGATTTACACTTTATTGACTACATAGCATGACGCGTTTCGTCGTTACAAACGACTTCTTCAGATGCTTACAGAATAATATTATTATTATTCTGTAAGCATCTGATTATGGTAATTAGAGATTGCAAAAAATGAGTTACCCAATTTTTTACATAAGACCTCAATGTGTGATGTCCATCTCAAATTTCTGTCTACATATATTCCAAGAAACTTCGTTGATTGGGATGATGATATAGTGTTGTCTCCATATTTAACATTAAGGTACTGATTCCATTTCCACTCAGACAAAAATGAACACATACAGTTTTGTCAACGTTCACCAACAGATTGTTCATTCGACACGAATTTACAAACTCCCTCGCAATGCATTCACATGCTTTCAGAAGTTCTTCAGGAATCCTGCCTGAAACAATCACTGATCAATCATCGGCAAATAGTGTCACCAAAAACCGGGACAATTTCGCAGGCAGATCGTTTATGAACAATATAAATAGAACAAGTCCGAGTACAGAGCCTTGCGGCACCCCAAGAGCAATATAATGTCTCTGAGAATAACTCTCGCCTATTTTCACTACCATTGTTCTTTCTTCAAGATATCTACGTAACCAATTCAGAAACACACCTCTAAAACCTAAATTGTAGCATTAATCAAGTAAAAATTCAAAGGATAAAAAATCAAATGTGGATGATAAATCAAAAAATAACCCCGCCACAAACAAGTGTTTATCCAAACACTCGTAGACGGAGTCTACTATTTGAATCGTTATTCAAATGAATCTCTTAGATAGTCAGAGAAGAACTTATCAGCTAGTTTAACAAAACAGGCGGTTGCCTTCTAAAACCCGTTCGAAAGAAAAGCTGATAATCGTAGACTGCCTACTGAAGCACATAAAACGTCAAAAATATCTGGCAAACAAATTAAACGATCGTAAAATTGTCGCTAAATACCATTAACACCTTCGCATAAATATTTGTACCTCCGGAGTCCAGTTTTTAATTAATCCGTCTGTGAGTTCTTGAAATAATACCGCAGCGTGAACAACAAAGGAATATTGTTCTTCATTATTTACCCATTCATTTCTTGCCGCTCTGATTCGAACGAATTCTTCGATATAACAATGCGGGAGGAACCAAGTTATGTGTGACGATTTGTATCATTTCATTCATGTGGAGCCAGCTTTCCTTTGGTCGTTTATTAACGCGATCCCATCGAAAGAACTTACTATGTAGGAGAGTGAAAATATTCTAATGAGTTTGTTAGCGCGGATTTAGTGTCTGTTTCTCATATTTCAACCATGGAGATTCGATCAATACGAGTTGAATTCAGAAACAGATGAAATTTTGCTCTCAAGTTCGTACAAAAAACATGTGACTTTACTTCACTCTTCTATTTTTTCACAAAGCTTGTTTATTTAAATGCTTCAATGCTTCAAGCTATTCAATGCTTCAAGATCATCACACTACCTGTTGTTGAGATATTTTTGTGGTCCAAAGTCTTAGCACATAGAGTACATTTTGCACATTGAAGTAATTCTATGCGCTATTGGTACATCAATCTGATTGAATCTATTCAAAATGAATTTTGAAAAATCTTTGTTTCAGAGCAAATTTGGTTGACAGTTACCATAAATATATTGGAAAACTTTGTTTATCGTCTCTCAACTTCTTTTTGAATGATTATTACAAGAAATTGTCCACTAGGTCAGTAAAGTTTGAAGAATACTTCTATTATTAGATAATAATATAGTAGTGCAAAGAAGCACTACCAGTTTTGTTTCATAAAATAAATGACACGAATGTTTCGCTTATCTCTTGGTGAAACATAATGCCAAAAAATCTTTCGGGTGGTCAACTCATTATTAAATGTTATAATGTTATTGTTACCTTTATTATATGATGAACGTTATTGTAACATTGTATACTCTTGATGATGGGTTAACCACTCGAAACATATGTAGAGTTTTTAATATATTTAGTGAAACTTAAGCCAAGTGTGTAAATTTTAATTCATTGTCTCATAAATACATTCATTTCACTTTTTATGAACAATTATATCTTCTATGAACATTTTCTACGATTTATATGATTTATTGTATCTTCTATGAACATCTATGCCTCCTTTGAATATTCGTATAAAAATTAGTTAACCTTAGTTTAACCTTATCCAACAGGTCTTCAGGACAGTTCGAAACAAGAAACTGTCAAGCAAAGTGAAACTTCGAGCCAATTGTTACATTATTTATTAAATCGTTACTGATGATGAACATTCATTCAGAACATTTAGAAGTATGTATCTTGATCAGTTTCTATGAACTTTCATTCCATTCGATATTATTAATTAAATTGAATATATCCCTCAATTTATAACTATCCCAATGCGGAATATTTACAGAATATTGCATTTCATATCTTTAACTATTATATGAATTCTTAAGCATCTTATGAATTGATATCTACGCATTCCTACCTGTCATCTTATTATTTTTTCATGTGGAATTTAATTGGAATGGACACAGTGAAACTTCATCAACTTGTCTCAATTCGTAGACAACTTGATCGATATGAATATATGTCACAATTCAAGCTGTAACTTGTATACATGTAACCTTTTATATTCTCGATAATAGGTTAACCACCCGAAACATATGTAGACTTTTTAATATATTTAGTGAAACTTAAGCTAAGTGTGTTAATTTTAAATAATTTTTTCGTTTTTTCTTATTCTTGTCCTCTGAAGGAGATTTCTGAAATGAAATGCGGCAAAATCTGATCAATTAGTGATGTATAAAATGCAGAAAGCGCCGTATAGAATACTTCAAGCGGCGAATTCAGATTTTCGAAAAACCCCATTTTTGTTCATTTGATGAATATCTCAATCGGACAAAGCGAATAGCAGCGCCCTTTTTCTATCATAGAGAGATTATCTGATAATCTTTTAAAATAATCTTGATTTCGTTGATTCTAATATCTAGTTCTTTTTTATGGGGCCAAATGTATTACTCTATTATTTCTGTATTAATGCATTTTGTTACACTATTTATTTATAAATGTGCATTAATTCATCTTCAATATCTAATGGAAACCCATTCCAAGAATTTGATACAACTGAGTTGTATGAAACTTTTGATACAACTTAGTTCTATTAATTGCTTCACATCATTGGGTTGTATCAAACGCTTGATACAACTGAGTTGTATTGAACACTCGGTAGAACTGAGTTGTATTAAAGACTTGATACAACTGAGTTGTATTCATCGTTTGATACAACTGAATTCTATTGGACGCTTGGTAAACCTGATTTGTATTGAACCCTTCATACATCTGACTTATATTAAACACGTAATCTAACTGAGTTGTATTGAATTCTTGATACAACTGAGTTGTATTGAACGCTCGGTAAAACTGAGTTGTATCAAAGGCTTGATAGAACTGAGTTGTATTAAAAGCCTGATAGAACTGAGTTGTATTCAACGCTTGATACAAAATTAGTTCTATTGAACGCTTGGTAAACCTGAGTTGTATTGAATGCTTGATACAACTCAGTGGTATTCAACACTTGGTACAACTGAATAGTATGACGACGGACAATTCATCTAAAAAATTCCGTGAATATAAAATATGTAAAACACTCTGTGAACACCATTGTTTCCTTTGATGTTAGTTTTCGCTTTTTAATGAGCAAGAACTACCCATAAGTTTTACATATAATTTAACGCTACTTTTCTATAATCTGTAACATAGTTTATTCCTCAGATTCAATAAACCATTTATTTGGAAATATTTATGTATTCAATTTTAATTCCATCGGGGAGATCGAATGTAATAAATTCTTCTGCAGTTTTCTCTTATTGAGATTACCTATGACATTATTATTGGTTTATAATTCGATTGTATTAACTTCGACTTGAAAATTTTCGACGATAACGAAATAGTGAACAAGCTTGATGTGTTGCTGTCTTGTTATTTTTAAGTAAATTTTCTATATAGACAACATGAAATTATCTCTTAATATAAATCTTTAAGTTTGCTGAACATATTCATTATGTTGAAAGAGTGGAACTATAGGCCGAGTGTTTTTTTATTCAATTTTGAAGTATATTCAATAACACTTCAATTTACTTGGTCATTGTGAGAATGTGATCGTGTTTTTGTATTCCACTTAACGAACAAAGCCAAAACAAAAAATTTCAAATACCATAACGGTATTATGCCTAATTATGCGATATAGTCTCTATAAAAATGACTCCCATGTTCACAATTTAATTCACCCAGCCCATTCGTCGTATTCTCTTCACTCTACACAGCATCTTTCTTGAGTTTGTATTCGTAATTTCATAGGTAACAAAAATGAAATTGCCTTGGAAGAAAAATATCATTCGTAATTTTAATCAATTAGCGGTATATGGAGATCACAATAGGTGCATTCGTCCGAAATACAATCATTTTTATTTTTCAATTTGATACACTCGAATGTCGTGACTCTGTCGAAATTTGTTTTAGATTTTGGTTGAACTACTGGCCTATGGGCGACTGAAAATGATGCCACCATGTGGGAGCAGAACTTGATTGAAATAATGAATGTCCCTAGGAAACGAATTGTGAAATAAGTGGGGTTGTGGAAAAAATAGAGAAATGAATAATGAAATGATTTATAAACAAATCTGTTATTGATTTAGGCGGCACTATGATAAATTTTTGTCAAGAAACTGTAGAGTACCATAAAATGAACACAAAAATAAATTGACTATTATTTTATTATTATTTTTTCTCACTGAAAAAATTGACCAAGCTGTTGAGTGGTGTATTTGTAAATAAATAAATAAATAGATTTGCTTTCATTGGTCTTGTTTACTTGGACTCTTTTCATGTAAAGTGAATTTTGAAGTATAGCTATATTGTCATTGTCTATTATTCATTATAATTACTCCTTTTATTGATAATCAATTTTTAAATGTTTGCATTATATAAATAGGTGTTAATACTGTATATATTTTTTTGAATATTTCCTGTAACTGGGTGTTTTAACCTGTAGGAAAATAAAGACTTATTATTATTGTTATTATAATTACATCTTACACATAAACATGTGTGCATTATATCTTATACTTACTAGCCAAATAAGTCTATTGATGGTATTGAATTATTACTATTACTAATATTATTCAATGAATTCGTAGATCCTATATTTTCCACATCTTTAGGCAAATTATTGAGGTGCATTGATAAAATCATCCATAATCTTCGATAATCATGGCTTTGTTTACTTCTATATTTATAATAAAGTTGGTACACCTTTCGACTTCCTTCATCGTGGTGGTCTAATTTCTTTATTCAGTAGCGAAACCTGAGGGAAATACTAGAAAAAAGAATTTATATGCGCATGTCACATTCATGAGTACCGCATTCCCATTATCATTATCGTGTTTTCCACACTGTTACATTATTTTATACCACATGTACTCTAGACTTGTGGTATCTCATAAGAAAAGGAATACTTATGGAAATTCAGTGCTGCCAACTTACGGTTATAAGATAATTACTGACATTTATGACAGTGTCAGCTGAGAACGTGCTTCCAAACCGGATGAGAACGCGGTATGTGTCGCAGAAAAAGTCATTCAGAGTTCATCGTTTTCCGCCACTAAAGGTGAACAATGACTAGAACAATTGCAGACAATTTGATTTAATTGTGCATTCAAATTGACCAAATTGATATTGAAGTCATTACAGAATGAACATTGCGAGATAAAGTACCTGATTTTTACATTTAAGGTGGGATAATGATGATAATAATAATCATAATAATAATGGCATAAAATTCCTCAACCAGGACAATTGGGAAAAGCAGGAAATATTGGGATGCACGTATTAATAAGTTAATATTGAAGCTCAGAGGTCTGGTTCCTAGATTCAAATACATGGCCAGTGTAATTGGTAGTACTCACTTAGTAGTAGTAGTAGTAGTAGTTTAGTGGTAGTTTATTGGTGCAATAAAACATCGTACAGTTGTTTCTACACAAGTCAAGAATATGAATAGAAACATAGACAATCACAAATATCTGCATACATACATTCACAAATAAAATGATATCAAGTCATGTATAAGGATAAATCTACACGAAAGAACTCGGTGAAACAGTAAATAACATTTTCAATTAAAATATGATTTGAACTTATTAATAGGTAAAGTGCGGATTCTATGAGGCAAAGCAATGGAAAATTTGCAACACCAGTAATTCGGACCATTATGCGACCTGCTCAATCTGGAGAAATCAATTCTAATGTCAGATCTAAATCTGGTAGCATACTGATGAAAACCACTACCCACAAACATAGAATCTTTAGTTTCGTAAGTGTATAACAAGCAGACAAAGACATATAAACCTGGGAACGATAGTATTTGCAATTCCCTATATTTAATTTTGCACCAGGCTCTATAGTCTGAACCCGAGATAACTCTGATTTCCTTCCTCTGAAGTCTAAAAATGATCTCTCTAGCCCCACGACAATGGCCTGACACTAACAAGCCATATCGGAGGACAGACTCAAACAAAGAGAAATACGCCAACCTGAGTACCCCATTCGACACAGATTCGATCAAACTGCGAAGCACAAATATGTTTCTACTCAGCCTGGTGACAACTGACGCTATGTGTGGTTTCCATGTAAGGCAAGAATCAACACATATACCAAGGAATTTGGTATAATCAGCCGCACTATCATGATGGTTCAAGCTGAAAATCATGCTCTTTGACTTGTCATCATTCATACACAATTTGTTGCCTGCAAACCACTGTTCGGCCTTCATGCGCTCCCTGTCACAAACAATTCGAACCTCACTCAAATCAGACCCACCAACAGAAATATTGCTGTCGTCCGCAAATGAAATCACTCTTGATGTTAGATAGTCTGATAGGTCGTTTATAAAGACCAAAAATAAAATTGGACTTGAAAATGGTACATCAGGCCCTTGCTGATCACAAATGCGATACGAAAGAATTGCTTGGATGAGTGCATATTCAACTACTTTCTACAAATTAACAATACAACAGAAGTGGTTACTAAAAGTAGTGAACAAAAAAATATGCTTTATTCAACGAACCAACTGAACCAAAGTTGACTAAAGTTTGGGACCTATATCAGTTGTACTGTTACACTCTTATAAAACATTCTAACAACAATATAAGTGACTCGAAAATAATTGCAGTTGAACACCAGATATAGTTCCAAAGGTTGAAAAATCAATTGATCAACGTTCCTCAAGCTTTTTATCGCTTTTAAAACCCTATACCATATATATCACAATGCCTATATCATTGAAAGAGGTGGTCAATACCCCAAAAATTGAGAGATCCCTAAAGAAATGGATATAAAAAATGAATGTAAAAGTAAGAGAAACTTGTATTGGCATCCATTATTTTCAAATTTCAGTGATACTGTAGAGTGTAAATGAATAAAGAATACTATTATTATTATTGTGGAGAACAGTAAAGATGGTGCGTTCTCAGTAAATTATAAAATGGCCATTCTCCAGAATTGATTCCGGAATCCATATGTGGTAAGGAAACTTATGTTTCTGCAGAAGATGTAATTTCGATGAGATTCACACTTTTTGCTATGGTGTCATGTCACTCATTTGACATCCTGTTATATGCTGGATTGTCTCTGATGTTTGACATCCGTATCGATACCTAACCTATCGTCACTCACTGTTCGGTCTTAGGTAATATATTTCAGGTAACTATCTGCTGAAATAACCTGGTTTTAAATAGCTAGGACTCTATCTTCAGTTTCGGGAAACATTATGCCTGAGACCAACCAGTTGTTCGACGCTTCTTTGTTAACATTTCTATTGGTGGTCTCATTAATGTGCCTTCGGGTACCGAAGGTTTTTCTCTGTAACTCTGAAGTTTTTCGTTGTCAGATTAAGTTTCAGAGGATTGGATTTATCAATTTGACAAATCAATCACTGACTCTTCAGTCAGCATACTTGCTGTGAAAATTATCACGAAGATTCTTCATAAAGAAGAGTACAGAAGAACGACAATGAAATAAAATGCTTGATATTGTAGACGAAATTTCCACCGATATAAGAATGCAGTTTGGCATGGATAAACGTTGCACCTTGAGTGTAAAACAACGCAAAATACAGCAGGAGGAATTTGAATGCGAAATGGAGACCATATCGAGTCAATGCAAGAGTGAAACACTTATGAATACTTGGGAATGGAGCAATCCCAAAGAATGGACCATTGTTTGATGAAAGAAGAAGTATCCACTGAATTCACAGAGCAAGTGAGAGAAGTGCTGAAAACTAAACCTCATAGTAAACCACTCTTAAAGGCTATCAACACTTGTTCACTTCTTGTTTACTAATTAGGAATAAGGGAGTGGAGCAAAACTGATATTGACAACCTCCAACGAAAGATCAGAACACTGCTAACAAAATTTAATAACCACCAGATCAAAAAGAGCAAGGATTTCCCTACCGAGACATGATGGTGGTAGAAGATTGACAGTTGGTGGTAACTTGATGGACCATCAAATATCGAATCTCCGTAACTACTTACGAAAGTCTGCTGACTCACATCTGGATAGAGTGATGTGCCAAATTAATGACTCCACTCCCCTGAAACTGACCGAAGATCAGGTTAAACGTGATGGTAAACTCAACAACGAAAAACTATAGAGTTGGGGAGAAAAAGGCAAAGAATTGTCGAACTATGGCTGGTCTCAGGCAAAATGTTTCTCGAAACTAAAGGCAATACAAGACCAAGTTATTTCAACACGCAATTACCTGAAGTACATAGTCGACGACTCAACAGTGATAGAGTACAGGTGCCAAACATCAGAGACAATCCATAACATAAATATTCGCTATTGAAAGTTGATAGTTTGTGTCTTCGTTGATAACCTTTGTGCAGAGAGATACCTAAGAACTTTATATGAATCATGGCGATATTTAGAGACAAAAATGAAAACTCTATCATCATTTATATTTTTTCTTCGACATATTTTGGGAGTTATTAAAAAACTTCCTACAAATATGACTGCGTGTGCGCCCTTTAGTTCGATATATTTATGAATCGGGCGTTCGTCGTCTGCTCCACTTCGAGATGAAAAAAAGAGATATATGACACTTTGTACCATTGTGTGTGCGGTGGAATGAGTGTTGAGTACATTCGTTGAATTACAAGAAGGCTTTTCTCGGTTTCAGTTTTGCACACAAGTTTAACCGCAGCTACTGATCGCATAAATTACTAGAAAAAAATTTATAAGCGTCGAAACTGGTGATATAATAACGAAAGCGTAAGGAATGCTGAGAAAAATAGCGAAAAAATTATGTATCGTGACTTCTGGATTGTTAATTTATTGGACGATTTGATTCGAAGTGCTTTACGCCGCAATTTGATTTGTAACATAAGCAATATATTTGACGTGTTCCTTTTTTGATTGATGTGTATCTAATCTCAATATTTTACAGTGAAAATGTACAGTTTTGTTGTCAATACTAGGATAAAAGAATGATAACAAATATTTTCTGAGAATAATATGATAAAGAACAAACTATTGCCTAGATTCATGCTCTTTTATAAACAATTTTAACGCACAGTGTTGTAGTGGTTCAATTCATATTTACAATAATGATATTAATAATAGAACATTTATTCCCAACTGATATACATCCAATTACACAGAAAAAAAATCGACGGGTTGCACTTCGGGAGTGCCGGCAGAAGTAAAAACTTGAATATTAATGTTGTGCATTTTTGATATTTTGGAATGGTTAGAGAATAATTTTGTACGAATTTCTTTCATTATCAGTATAAAAGTATTATTATTTATGTGGTGGAATACAATATTCATTTATTGCGCTATCGTACACAAATATGACAATTTATATTACATTAAAAATTCAACACTTCAGAACTATTACAATTATTTTACATTAAAAAGTTTATCTCTTAGGAAAATCAACTTCCATCCATAATTTGAACGACTTTTTCATCATCATCTTTACCAGAACCATCATCGCTAATCTCTAAAACTGATACGATAGGTTTATGATGACTGCAGTAAGAAACGAACAGTTTTGATTCGAACCTATTTGAGTGTCTAATAAAGACCGCATCAATAGTAGTTTTGTATTTATATTGAAGTGCAAAAGGTACACACCTGTAACACTTATGTAAGAAACACTAAATTGTTTGAATATTAGGCAGCATATAGAATAAAAATTCTAGACTTTGTTTATAGAATAAAATATGTCAAAGTTCCTAGCTATATCTTTGACCGTGTAAAATACGTTGAAGATGTACATGGATACGAAACAAGGTCTAGGGAACAAAATGATTTCTATATTGATAAGTGCAGTACATATAAATGCCTAAATGATTTATGTGCGAAAGGAATGATTTCATTTAATAGTCTAGATCCCAACCTGAAATTATGCGAGAATCATAATGAGTTTAAAAAATTATTGTATCATTTTGTAAAAACAATATCTAGGGTGAAATATGTTGTTTGATGTTGTATATATAATTTTTTTTAGTGTATTAGCTGTGCTAAATAAAGTTTACTATTACTATATTTCACCGATACGATGTCTTCTTCGAAGTGACGAAGTCCGAATCTGTTATTTGTTTACCAAGTCGTTAATATCGAACCTGAAGAAGAAATAGTTCTCCGAAACTCGAGTCGTGAGTAACGAACATATTGGGTAAGTTTTGAAAATCTTTCCAACTGAATGATGAAACTGATAAAATTCACAGCATTCGAATTAGTCATATATTTATCAATATATCAAAATAAAAGCTAGAAGAAGAAAGAGTTTGAAGATTTATTGTAAAATGAAACTGCTATTGACTTAAAACTAGCTTGTATTATTAATTGCCACGTATTTTTCTGATTTAAACACTTAAAAAATTGTTTTCTGAACAATGTATTTGTAATTTTGAACAAATTAAAAGTAATATAAATGAAATAAACAATTTTTAATGATGACTTTTTATGAATGAACTTTTGTTCGAAAACTATATATAATTTTTGGATGGAATATCAATGAAAATATGTTTGAAACTCGAAATTGTTTGTTAACAATAACATTAATGAGATGATTCTCCATTATTATAAATGTTGAAATGCATTTTCTATAAGTGGGTGCAGTATCCGTAGAAAATTTCATATTTTCAGAAAAACATACAAAATATTAGAATATATCAATACAAATACAATACAATATCGTATAATTTTGATGAAGCTGTACCTCGAAACGAATTTCACATAAAAAAAAGATTGTATTTAGAATCTTTCTGATTGTAGTTAGTCTCTTCACTTCATTTCAGAAACTGAAATCATCTCGGAGTTCAATTTCTTTCTCAATGAAACATTGAAATTTTATTCACGAATCTAAAAAAAATTATTAGTAGGTACTTACTATTTTTGAGGTCTCGTTTTTCCTGAAACAGAATAAAGTTATTGAATTAGAATAGTTTTTAAGAGAGATTATAAGTTGATGTGAATTAATATGTTCATATGCTTTTTAAGCTGATTTTCACAAATTTGTTTTGAAATCAAATTGTACTTGGGAATCGATTTCTTTGAAAGAATACTTTTCGTCGGTGCCATACATATTCAAAATTTCTCTGAAATCGATTGAAATACTCAAGAAATTACATGAATAAAAACAATAATAAAAGAACAATGATATTTTAATAACCAATTGGTTGAAATATCATACTTCATACGATATTATTACAATTTGAAAGCTTCAGGATTTGAGTTTTGTTATTGAAAAACACTATTACAACTGATTTCATCGAATATATTTATTATTTTCATATTTGAAAACTCTAAATTAGTGGTTACCACTTTGGTACCTTGCTGAAAGCAGTTTTGTAGATATTCCGTCCCTTTTCATATCATTTGAAATTGTATATTGAGAATTGAATGAAAAAAGCCCAATTTCATTCAATTGAGAATAATGTTTTCAATATTAAGAGTAATGTTTCTTGTGCGAAAACAAAAATGACAGAAGTTAGTTTTTTTATTGTTTTGACTTGAAGTTACTTAAAATTCGCCACTCTGTAGACTGCTTTTGTATTCTATAATCTGTGTCTGCTAATTTTCTGATGTTCTGTACGACAACGTTTAACTTTCATTCCCAGGATATCTTCAGTGTTCAAATTTTTTAATTGAAATTAAAATTGTTGAATTTGGATTTCGATATGGTTTTCTATGTTATGTTTTGTCAATTTGTGAATGCTGTATTGGGTTCTCAACTGTTTATATTCCTTTTGTCTTCAATAAATAAATGAATTTTCAGTTCTGCTTGCTTTTGAATATAATAATCCGTAAATACTCTCGTATTTTCAATCATCACTTAGTGAATGAAATTAATATATTCGTCTCGTAGAAAGCTGTGAGCATACGTCTACTAGTTTGATTGACATGAATAAAAATTCCTGTTCAGAATGCATCGGCCTCGAAAGCTCTACAGATATTAATATTCTAATGAATACGTATGTACTAAAAAACAACCATCAATCAAGTACAAATGTGAGTTACTTAGCATAACTAGTAAATATACAGAAGTTGATCAATTTTCTTCTTGGAACACAGTTCCCACGAATATAAAATAGAACAGTACCGTCTATCAACTACCATATAGTGTTATATTTTTGTGTGGGAAGTGAATCAATAGCAGAGATCCGATAGGTTTTTATTTCTTCGAAGAACACGAGCGAAATGTTGTTTAAAATCGCAAATGACATAAAAAGTGCTGTTCTTGGCTGGTTTATTGCATGTTCGTTGCTGAGAGAATGAAATCGATCGAAAACTGCTGGATTATCGAGATCAGTGGCGTGCGCCATTTTCTATCTAGACATTACATGGTAAAGAGACATTTTCCGTGTAAAAGTACATTTAAAAATGATAATAAGGGTGAACATTATAATATAATACATGACCATCTTCAGTACGTCTAACAAGACGTCTTAGTTTCCACTGATCTAATCCCAAAAATTCTTCAGCGACGTAGGACAAGGAGAACAACCCCATAAGTAATTAGAGAAATCGGTGCTATTTACCACAGCAAGCACTGTCAAAAAATTTGTGGGAAATCACAGAAATCAACTGTACGAAGAACTTCGCTGCCATGGGGACCGCCGCCACGTGCCTGATAATTGGAAAAGGGCCCCCATAGAGCTTAATCCTTCTGATATATGATATTTGGGATGAGTGAATGTTGTCCAGTTAGGAAGTGCAAAAACGTAGAATAAAAATATTTGTCTCTGTTTAACAGAATTATATTGTTCCTTGTCAATTGTTATGGAATTTCACTTTTTTTTTCACTTTTATTCACAAGCCTAATATTTTTATATTTTACATCTTTATTTGCTATAAAATGAGGAAATTTATAAGTTACTAAAAGAAACTCAGTTCAATATTCAGTTCAGTTTTGGTTTTGAAAATGGGGAACACCTCGAAACAATTGACAAGCAACAATATAGTTCTCTGAATCAGAGCCCACTATTTTTCATTAGGTAAATGCCTATATTTAACCATTTTTCACCGAGAAATTATAGAATATTCAATAAACATAATACATTAACATGTACAACTGATGAAGAAAAAGTTCTACTGATTAAATGAAATGAAATTACTGATTTATCGAAACGTTAGAACCAAATGTCTGTATTTAATAGTGTTGGCGTTTACTGATGTAAATTCATTCTAATTGAATATAAACTGAAATTCAAACACTAAAACTTCTGATTTACACTTTATTGACAATAAGATAGCATGGCGCGTTTCGTCGTTACAAACGACTTCTTCCGATGCTTATTATTCTTAAGCATCTGAAGAAGTCGTTTGTAACGACGAAACTCGTCAAGCTATGTCAATAAAGTGTAAATGAAAAGTTCGAGTGTTTGAATTTTAGTTTATATTCAAATGTCTGTAATCAGATTGTGTGTTTTAATTACAGATAATACAAAGATCGAACTAAGAGACAATAGAATCTGCATATAGTTGAGAAAGTGCATAGAGTGACTGAAGAACAGCGAGAGGACCTGAAGACCTGGGATGAGCACTAGAGGGACCACCGCCATGAGCTCTGCAACTTGAAACAGGCACAATGTTTTTGATATTTGACACCTGTTACAGGGGAAACTTCTTCATTAGAGGGATAGCGAGTACATATTAAAATGAACCTGCGTTTTAAAATAAAAGACTTTTTGTAATATGAAAATAAATCCTTTTGCCTTACCAACACTTTTCATTATAATGAATTAGAGTTTTAGGTATAATCAACTGAATAAATGGAAGATTGCAATGAAATTTAAGTTTAAATATCGATAAAAATACATTGAGTGTATTTAACTTTCAATTTCTTGGTCCAAAATTAAGTGTGAATTACTCACAATATTAACCTCAACAGAATGTTAGATGTACCTTGTCTAATTAAGTCTTTCGAGTACACACATAGAAGGAGTCATAAAATTATGTTAGTTTCCGTTAGTAACTACTTTTCTTTAATATTTAGATGTTTAAATTTAGTTTAGTTTCTTCAAGCCACTTTAGAATTGAAAATTATTTCACCTAAACTCCCTTGAAATTTTATAAAGATTTTAGAGTAACTTTCGAAGTTATCTAACTTACAGATAATTTCTAATGAAGATGTATTTGTTCATTAGTTTTGATTCTTAGTACTTTATATTCGATGGTACAATTAATATATTTATAATAGACATTTGATGCTAAATATGTTTCGAAATTTCACAACAGTATATAGCCAGTTGAAATATTTAATATTTGTTGAAATAATTGAATACAGAAAAAGTCTGAACTTCATAAGGGTTCTGTTGTCAAAGAGTATGATACTTCTAGTACCATCCTTCCTTCATGATTTCATTTATTCATTCGAACATGTTGTATTTCACGAATTATGAATGAAATACAAATAGAAACTATTTCAAAGTTCAATTTATTCTATTTTTAGTGACATTTGATAGAACCAAAGAGAATATAATAATCAAAGCGTATAGTGTCGCAAAGCGACAAGAATTTACCTGCAGTTCGACCATAGAGTAAGTTGGTATTATGTTCGTGTATATGTCCTGTGTCATTGAAACTGCAGTTCTGTGTCATTGAAAGTGTATTTTTATTTGATTCTCTTTATCTGTTAGACGTACGTTTTATGCGATTATAATTCACACAAATTTCAACTGTCTAAAAGTTCACGATCTTCTGTTCATTTTCTAAGAAAAATAAAAAGCTTCCGCTTTAGCTATCGATATATGAATCTACTAATATTTAATAACAATAATAATAATAATAGAATATTGATAATATCCATTTAGCTGAAGCTATACAAAAGTTTACATATTTTGAGCTATAAATTTGGAATTAAATACCTATTTCATTATTCCAAATATACTTTCTTAGATCACGCTAAAATATCCTAATACTAATACTACTTTTCAATTTACTTGGTAAATTGTTGAAAGACTTAAATCCGTCTAAGTATATGCTATTTTCAGATTTAGAAACCTTACAACTTTGGATATAAAAACTATCAGTATTTCTAGTATTATATCCATGCACATCACTGACATATGTTACATTTTTTATTACGAACATGGAAGCAAATGATTTTTCATTTTAAATATGGATATATATGAAGCCAAGAGTATTCTTTATTTAACAGACATTAGTTCCAAAGAGTTCAGCATAATTTTAAAAGGGGTATACAATTGCATTGGAAATTGTTCGCATGGCTTCTATTCTGTAACTTTTGTAATTGTTGAATTACAAAAAAATCATTGAAAAAAATTACAAACATTACAAACATAATCATTGAAACTCAATTTTTCGTCTAACATAATGCCTAAATTTTTTACTGTTTCTACTCATCTAATTTTTGTTCATTAATTTTAATAGTTACATCTTCATTTTCATCAATTTTGAGGATTTTACTTGTACTCAAAACTATGAAGTTCGATTTTCACAGATTTAGGAATAAACTGTTGTCATATAACGATTCATCAATTGCAGAAAGGTCCCTATTGATCCCTTCTGTCATAATCTTAATATCTTTGCCACATATATAGAGCACAGTATGAATTATCTTCACCAGTCTTATTTCAATCAAAGAATCAAACGCATTAGCCCATTTCCACAGCAATGTCGATGTTTTCAAAGACCTTGGACGACAATTACATTTTACCCTTAAGCCACTATAAATACTATCGATCTCTTGTTATCTACAGATAGATAAAACGAATCATACTGATAGCTCGTAATACTCAATCAGCAGTTGCAAAACTCCTTTTGTATCGAGGTCAACAATGGAATACAAACGCTGAAGTGTGGACATGGAAAAAGTTCTTAAATCACGGCCCACCTACGGAAAACAAAGATCTGCGTATCTATGTGGCTATTACAGGGGCGTAGCTGATGGCTTCAGGGCCGGAGAAATTATGAATCCATTAACTATGATCGCCACATGTGCTCTGCGGGTATACGGACTCAATAACATTCGATCTGTTAATTCTAGTATCAGTTCTCTTAAGATATCGGAACTTTGCTTCGAAATTAAAATGTTTTCGTGGATCCTTCTCCACTTTACGTGTTGATTCATCATTATAAGAAACAAAAAATATAGTTCTCACTTAGTTATTCAACACGAAATGAAAAAGATTGTAAATAATTTCATTTTGACCACAGACCCTCTCCTGTCAATTCGTCGCTACTCTGGTGATAATTAGTTTATTATTATGGTTGCCGTTTACATCCCTCCACATAAGTCATTACGGGACGTGCTATACGAGACTTCTTGTACGAAAATTTATTCATTTATTCTCATGACGCATCTGCATTACTTCGAAAAAAAACGTTGGAAAAAGCTTTGATGAATTGCCAATGATTTTGAGTGGAGATTTCAACATTAAACATTCTAAACAAATATTTTGGGTTTTTTTCACAACCAATGACACTGGACGATTAGCTCCTATAACAGGGATGATGAATTCAGTGAAATATATAGAAATATTGCGCACCAAGTTTGTCCCATTCATGGAAACGTTTGATGGAACATGTCAGCATGACCATGCCACAATTCCAAACAAGTGCAAGCCTTTATGCGTGAGAATGAAATAAAAGTACTTCATTGGCCGGGGAATTCACCTGATCTCAATCCCATTGAGAATTTATGGAATATTTTAAAGAAACGATTGGCAAAAATGGATTGTACTACAAAAGAAAAATAATTATAAGTGCAATTCAGGTGTGGTTTCATGATGACGATTTGAAGAAAATCTGCTAGTGAAATCGATGCCTAGACGAGTTCAAAAAGTTATTTCTACGAAAGGCGGACATACTTCATATTAATATAGAAAATTTACCCTTTTTTGTATGTATTCACTCCATTAAAAGGTAAGATTTTTCGAAAACATTGTTTTTTATCATTTGTCCCAATTAATTCGAACATCATAGTACAGTATTAACATTTAATGATATAATGCAAACGTTTAAAAAATTATTATCACTAAAAGAAGTAATTATTATGAATAATAGACAAAGATTATCAAATTAAATTCAACTCTTGGCTAAATGTTTCACGATTATATTTAAAAACATGAATTCGTCAACATGTTTCGAGCGTGAGCTCATTTTCAAGACTCGAATAGTCTTGAAAGCTTACAGAATGATAACAACATTTTGAAAATGTCTGTTACGACTTTTTCAAACTTTGTTTTAGTTATATTATCTATTTTTTACGGACTTCTAAAGCTGTTGGGAATACCGAGAAGGATCATGTTGAAAAGATTCACAACATTTTGCAACAAAACCAATTTTCAAAGTGTCTAGAAATCAGCAAATCCTCTTCAAATAATCCGATAGTCATTAAAATTCTTCAGATTTAAATTGCCAATCAATTTATCCGTTTCAAATATATTCATCAACTGCAGATGTAAGAATACTTTCATATTTTTATCTCTATGTTGAAATCAAGATATGAAAAAATGCTGATTGAATTCACTTTGATAATCGAAGAATTAAGCAATAGTTAAAATTTTTTTCCAACAAGCAATTATTATAATTTAACAGCGTTTAATAATATTCAATTTAATTTCGAAGGAACGTTCGATGCTCAGCTTTAATTTCGAGATGAAATAATATAATTATTGATAATGAGAAACTTAATTCATTTCTTTTTTGATTCTACATTGAATACATCGAAAAATTCTAGTATGGAGATATCAACGATTTGAAGTGATAGACACTTTTGTAAAATAACAGAACTGTGCTCTTTCTGCAAATCTTAGAATATTATACAGGGTGTTTCATTCTTTTTAACCGAAATGCATAGTAATTTATTCACTTTTGCCAATTTTTAAATTATAACGGGTGATTTTTTAAGAGTTAAGTTTTTCACGTTGGCGGTACTGGTTGGCATCCAAACGTCATCTGTCAACCTGAAAAGTTTTCAGTATACTCTGTCATTTCATCGTGGAAAGACTTACAAACGAGCACCGATTGCAAATAGTTGAAATTTACTATCAAAATTCGTGCTCTGTGAAAAATGTGTATCGTTTGTTACGACCATGTCATGGTCGTCATAATCGACCTGATGAATCAACAATTCGTGCTGTTATCAAAAAATTTCGCAACATGTTTACTTTGTTGGACATTAAACCATTGTCTCGCATGCGTACAGTGCGTACTGAAGAGAATATTGCAGCCGTAGCGTACAGTGTTAATAAAGTTCGTGAAATTCGTCGCCGTTGTCAGCAATTGGGCATGTGTTACTCAACCACATGAAAAATTTTACGTGTTGATTTGGGTTAGAAAGCCTATAAAATTCAACTTCTGCAAGAATTGAAGCCGAATGACCTACCACAACGTCTAATTTTTGGTGAATGGGCCTTAGAACAGCTTTGAAAGTCCGCTGTTTTATCGAAAAATTGTGTTCAGGGATGAGGCTCATTTCTGGCTTAACGAATATGCAAATAATCGAAAGTGACGCATCTGGAGTGATGAACAGCCACATGCCATATAAGAATTCCCGATGCGATGTAGTTTATTGACTGGTGGCATCATCGGTTCATTTTCCTTCAAAGACAACCGAGGAAGAAACGTTACCGTCAACGTCGAACGATATCGAACCATGATACGCAACTTTTTTTGCACCAGTTGGCCGAGTTGAACTTGGTTGACATGTGGTTTCATCAAGACGGTGCCACATGCCACACCTCGTGAAACAGTGGGCATGTTGAAGGATGAATTTGGTGAGCAGCTTATCTCTCGAAATGGCTCTGTGAATTGGCCGCCAAGATCATGCGATTTGACGCCTCTGGATTATTTCTTGTGGGGTTATGTAAAGTCGTTAGTGTATGTGGGCAAGTCAAACACGATTGAAGCCTTACAGGATAACAAACACGCGTAATTCGTGAGATACAGGCCGAAATGCTCGAAAAAGTGACAAAAAATTGGAACTTCCGAATGGGTCATCTGATACGTAGCCGCGGACAACATTAACATAGAGTTATCTTTAAAATGTAGATGTCAAAGGCCAAGTTATCAATTTCAATAACAATTTTGAATCTATGATGCAAATTGAGTGTTTTATTCGGTTCAAAAAAAAAAAACTACGTTTAAAAATCTCCCATTACCTAACGAAATGCGGATAGGAAATATGAATGATTTTGGGTTTGTTACTACTAATGAAGGTATTACGAAGTATTTGAAGAATAATATAACGTGAAATATATTCAAGGCCTATATTTAAAACCAGAATTAACTGATAGAAAGGAGGAGCAACAAGCGTATATCATCTTATAACTGGAAATTAATAGTTCTTCATATCAAATGTATTAAAGAGCCTTGTATAATAAATTATTAATGTGAGAGGATTTCAGTTCAATTTTTCATGAAGATTTACTCAACGCTCAGATGTGTATTATTAATATATAATCTTTTACTTATGGCTATATTTGCCTATGAGAGAAAAACGAGTCTTTATCCTACATCAGACTTAAAGATGACACCTATGAGTTAAGTGAATGCGTATATTATTAGAAAATTAATTTTACTTAGAGCTGATTTTTCATATACGAGGTATAATTTCTCTTTTCCTAACTTAACCTGAGAGAAATTTTTCGTTTGTAGGTCAACTGAATGTTTTTTGATATTTATCCGAGAAATAATTTTCTGTAAGATCATTTACTGACAGAACTCATTCATTCAGATCAGAGTACAGTAATATTTTAATATATAAAATATTTTTCAGGAGTGATTCGTATTGCTTTTCTGAATTTCAATTCCATTTGGAAAGTAGATTGTCAACACTTCGATTTCCAGAAAACGATATATTTAGCTGCCTAAGGGTCCTTTGTACACCACCTTCTTTCAGTGTATTTATGTATATATTGTTTCTCATCACTTTAATTGTTTAAATATTTAAGTATTTCAAAATTGAACTTCGTTGTTTGTTTCTATTCTTTCTTTTATATTTATTTTTGTTTTCGTGTTTTTACTTTTTTGTATACATTATATATTGACAGCTGAATTGTTCGAATATTTAGGTATTTTCTGTTTCATTTATGTTTTTTTTTATGTTATTTTTTGTATCATTTAAATTTATATTTGATTATACCTAATAATTCAGTTTTTTTAAACTTACGGGTTTATGTAATAGATATTTTTATATAACAAATATATACCTGGTGATAATATAATATGCGAAATTACTTTGAGTAAATAATTTTCTCTATAAATTACCGAAATACCTCTAAACAATTGTCAAAAATCGATATAATTCTTTGAAACTATCCAAGTGTTTTTTATTCAAAACATTTACGTATAATTAAAGTCAAGTCATAACTTATAATCTTATTACAGACTTGTGTAGTGCACTAAAAATTTCTCATCGATGCTGTTGTAATACCGAAAATTCCAAGTCGATCACTTCGAAAAAACTAGATGAATATATGGAGCGATAAGTCTATACCTTAATGGCATTGAATAAAAAGTAAATTTTTATTGATGTTAAGCGGCGGTTCTTTTGACAACAAAATATATGACACTTGACTACAAAGGTGCCGAATTAATAGCCCATAGCTGATCTTCGGCACGATTTCATTTCATAAAACGAAAATGTTTATCTCACAAATTGATAGAAGGAAAGGAATTTCGATAGGTATTACATCTACAATTTTAGGCTTACAGTTAGAAATTGAAGATACGTGAATATCGATCGTGATTTATCGATATAGGAATGACAGACTTCTTTTTGACTCACACGAAAATATTACTGTCCAACACCTATTCATTCGAAATTACATGTTTATATACACAAAGGACAGGGGCGTAGCAACAGGGTGGTCGTTTTCACAAGGGGGCAATTCAATTATTTAGGGAGACAATTCGAAAATCGATTTGACACAAATTTGAAGCTCTCGTTCACCCCAATTTTTATTTTTTCAACTTCTTTGAGAGTTCAGCTGAATTTGAGAAAGCGTGAGAGGGGTCATGGCAAAAAAAGGTTATGAAACACTGGTTTAGAGTTTTTGCGAGTCCACTCTATATTGTGAAATTCTTAGAGTATCATCACAATTGACGCTCACAAAGTTGTGCAGCAACAGAACGGATTGACGTGTTATTTCTCAGGAAAAGGGACAAAATTTGTGATAGCATTTATAATTACATTGTACTTTTGTTTTGCTATCCACTTCTGGGCATTAGCTTCTTCTATTTCCTTCCTTGAATCTCTGTTCCTAACCTTTGAATACCAATTCGTACCTCCTGCGTCTTTGAGGTCATCCATTTATCTTTTAGGAGACCACCCAACACTTATTTTTGGTAATCGTGGTCTCTACTCTGATGCGTCTTGTTCACCTTGTGTTATCTTGTACCTAACGATCTGACCTGACCAACTCCATTATAACGTTGCTTTTTGTTTGTCGCATCCTCTACCTTTGTTTAAAACGGATTTCCTCATTGAGAATGTCCACGAAGACAAACACCAAGTATGAGTCTCTGTAATGAGTGCTGGGTTTTCTGAATTTCTTGCTCGTCTAATGACAATTTTTCATACACCCACCTGAGCTCAATCTACCGAATAAACAAAATGAACTCTCTAGAGTATAGTACGTGCGTTCGTGACTAGATTAGTACGCACGTCCATATAAAGATGGCAGGTTTTTTAGCCATTCCATTCAATCCCCTCAGAGTGTTTTTCAACTGGATTAACCTTGTTACGCCTCTGACAAAGAATAATTGCGAAAAATTACTCATAATACGGAAGAAATGAACTGTTCATTTTCATTTTATTGTTAATAATCATAGTGCGTTAACATTTCTTTGTTGCTTTGCGCAGATTGCAGGGTATCATTGTCTGGATGAATATAAAAATATTAATGATGGTACCTAGTGGCAATTTACCACATAGTGTTAAGTCATTAACAACTGTACAAAACTTGTAACACTAATAATAAAGCATAACAATGACACGTATCGCAGAACTTCTTGCGAATTGATGTGCACAAATTATCTATATTTCAATGAACTCCAATATGCATGATAAGTTGGAAATCTGGTTATTATATATAGTTGCTTAATTTTGTATGTCGTTTTGAGGAATATAACCTATAATTTGTTTCGAATTTAGCAGATGTTGAGCGTTTAGTTGTTACTGTATATCATACTGAAAGGTATTTGAATTGGCAGGAATTCATTCGTTTTTTTCAACAGATAAATACCCTGAAAACTTTACCACTATTCGAAAAATTCCATGCACCTATACATTGAAACGGAAACAGAACAAGTTATAAATGAGAGGTAATAAGAAATACTTGAAAAAAAATTGTATAATTACTTAAGTAAAAATCAAAAAATCACTGACTGAACAATTTTTTCACGGCATTATCAAGAATGAAAACATACTACAAAGGTTATTATAGATTACAAAGTATTATTTATTCATTTGATTATTTTTGTTTGAGAATCAGCAGATAGAATCAGCAAATAGAAGATAGAATAGAAGAAAATAGAAGTCGTTTGTAACGACGAAACGCGTCATGCTATGTAGTGAATAAAGTGTAAATCATAAGTTCAAGTGTTTGAATTTGAGTTTATATTCAATTATAATGGATTTACATCAAGTAAACGCCAACATTATTGAATAACTTTTCTGTCTTTATGGCGAAAAGAACCGATTATTTGTAAATTATTCATCAAAAATATCAAAACATAATTTATGAAAACTGATTCAAAAACGAAATGAATCACCAACTTCTCGTTTTCTTGGCAAAAGTTATAGGCTGTGAAATGTACTCTACGATTTTTGTGAAAATATCCATATCAACTGTATCAAATGGCATCCAGTTGTGAACTACGCCTACGAATCAAAAAATATATGTCACGTAAAGAAGAAGTGTTAGACACACCTTCTATGTTTATTATAAATGGAAGTTGACTTGATTTATAATCCGTGTCAACCAATTTATCAAAGGCGCAAAATCGTAGCAAGCGTAGTAAATAATCAGTTATTTATTTATGACCACCTAATGCGATTCTTCATCAAGTTGGAAGAAGTTAATTAAATATTCTGAATAGTAGTTTTCATAGTTCTGAATGGAATTGATTGGCAAAATTGAGGCAAGTGAGAGCTCTTAGATTCAAGATTCGTGGGTGAAGTGTTCTATGATAAAGAATATACCTTGTGTATATGAAAAATCTATATTAAAGAACACCCTTTGTGTATATGATGTGACATCTCCACTATCCTTCAAGTGATAATATCAGAGCATATCTAAATCGATAATGTTATAATTAATGAAAGTACAGGAATAAAACAGTGTTCTGTTCTACAGGGAACTCATCTCTTGCGTCATATCCATTGTCAAATGAGTTTAAGACATGATTCTCCAATTACATGTTTATGATTCTTATGTGAAATTGTCAGGCAACGAATATATCACAATGCCATCTATAGCATTCAGTAGAAAACTAAATCAGATCAGAGGAACACCAAACAAGGCATATCACGCCAAAACTCGTAGGCATCTTCTTCGAATTGCATTACAATTAGTTTATAAATAAATTAGCACAGAACGTATTACAAAAACAGACGTCTAATAATAAAAAATACCCATTCGATCATTTGAAATAGTTATAAATTGCAATGACAAGAAACAATTAGTATTATTTTCGTTAACTTAATAAATTTTACATCCATATATGGCAAAAACCAGAACTGGAGTAATTCGATAGTGATTATCGTAGATGGCGGTGACAAATCGAATAATACGGTCATCTATCATTGTTTGCTATCATGAGATTAGTTCTATTGTGGCTGTTGCAGACAAAAGAGCTGCACGTTTGTATTCTTTGAGATGAATATTGATTCTAATGGTTATATAAAATTTCTTGGTGTTTCTATCGATGTCGGTTCACCGTGGAAGTTGTTGGTTCACACATCAATTGTTGGACAAGCTTGTGAATAGTATATTTGTCATTTGATTTTTATCTAGCTCTGTGTCCCCTCTTGCTTTGAGAACACCGTTAATAGAGTCACAGATAAGATGAGGTATACTTCTATGGTGCTGCTCTTCTGAACCAATCAGACTTCAAAAAATGTGTTACGGCAAATTCCGTAGAAATATTAATATTATAATTTATGATCTTAATCTTAAGTAAATGTCGTATACCTGATGCTTTGGGTAGTACGGATTTGGATTTACCCGTAATACCCCAAATGACTAGTAATAAAAATAAGTAGCAATAAAATGTATATAACAAAATATCCTAAAGTAATTAGGATACCAAGAATTAGTCTGGTCACGCTCTGCTGTACAGAGTGGGGTTAGTACCCCCCTCAATGACATGACCAGGGTGATTCCTATATAAGGAAAAAATATTATTTCAAAATTGTCTATCTTCCAACGTTTTCATATCAGTCTTGTATATATTTGTAAAGCTCCGGCAGAGAGCATTGATTAAATAAAATTATAAGGAACACACAGTTCTTTCATTAAGACAAAAAGTCAATACACTTAAACAAAGTGAGAAATATACAGTCCACTATTTATATCGAACATCTTGGTCCATCAAGACTGAGATTATACTTAACAAAACGTGTATTAAAATATCAAAAAATCTAAACTATCGATCCTGCTGCATAAAGGCATTTTTACATCTAGAAACACTACCTTTGACTTGTCTTTATATTGAAAAGGCCTGATTTATTGTTATCAACTGAAAAACAGTAACAATGGTAGATCAGAAGCAGATATTCTCTAATATGACATAAGAAATAAACAAGATCTGAGTCTGATGCAGTTTTTGCAAGTCAAAGAATTGTCAGAATTTCTTGTGTTTCAAATTTCATAACGAGATACTTCTTCATGTTAGGAACGCTGATAAGATCAAACTTGAGAGACAAATTGAAGGGTTTTTGATTCGTTAGAGCTACTAATAATTTGACGCATCTCTAGCTTAAAATACTGGAGATGAAATGACTCCATTTTCATTTTCTACTTTATATCTTTCTTGTTTTTCTCAACAACTCAAACTCAAAACTCCAACAACAAACAAAAAAACTCAAACAACACTCAAACCGTTGTTTGAGTTTTGATATTATATATTGTGATATATTATTTGATATTTCCATAAGGATAACTTGCGCTAAAATGTAAGATTTGAATTGTATTAATTAATACCTATTTATATAGCTTTATTTATGGTGAGATTGTAAAGGGTGTTTTTTAGAGGTATAGAACTTTAAGTTGACATTACTGTTGAAGATGGCAACCGATTTAGCAGCTGAGAAGGGATTTATTCTCAGTTTGGTTCGGCAATTCATAATGATTAGACTCACGCCTGAACAACGCTTGCAAATAGTGCAATTTTATTTCGAAAATAATGGTTCTGTGCGGAATACGTATCGCGCACTACGTCCAATTTATTGTGTTTAACGATGAAGCGCACTTCTGATTGAATGGCTACGTCAACAAACAAAACTGCCGCATTTGGAGTGAAGATAATTCTTGAGTGTATGTCAAAACACCGTTACATCCAGAAAAACTGACTGCTTGGTTCGCTTAATGGGCTGGTGGAATTATTGGTCCGTACTTCTTCAAAAACGATGATTGCCAGAACGTTATAGTCAATGGTGATCGGTATAGAGCCATGATTACTAACTTTTTCATTCCTTAATTGAACAACCATGATGTCCAGGAGCTGTGGTTTCAACAAGACGGCGCCACGTGTCACACAACTCGTACCACAATCGTTTTATTGAAAGACACGTTTGGTGACCGCCTAATTTCACGTTTTGGACCTGTGAATTGGCCTCCAAGATCTTGTAATTTCACACCGCTACCCTACTTTCTGTGGGGCTATGTGAAGTCATTGGTCTATGCGGATAAGCCACAAACGCTTGACCATTTGGAAGATAATATTCGCCGTGTTATTGCCGATATACGGCCACAAATGTTGGAAAAAGTCATCGAAAGTTGGACGTCCAGATTGGACTATATCCGAGCTAGCCGTGGCGGCCATATGCCAGAAATCATATTTAAAATGTAATGCCACAAGATTATCTTGCGAATAAAAAAAATTGTTGTCAATCGAATGATCCATCGTTGTTTTATTGCAATTGAAAGTTCTATACCTCTAAAAAAACACCCTTTAGATGGTAGTGGCAAATTGGAGCATAGCACCATCTATTATCCTTTATATTACATGACAACAGTTATAAACGGAGAATACCTTCCTTTATTTATTATTATTTTTAAAGATATTATGGCTTGATTTAAGATTAACAGTAACATATATGCATTCCTACGGATGTACAGGATAAAACTTTTTCTTCATTATGCCCCATTTAACACACTTCTTGTGAAACTAAAAACACGCAACTTCATTCACTTCAAATTGAATGCAGTTCACCTATCAATCAATAATATTCTTCAATGTAATTTTCGAAATGGTACAACATAATTACCATTTTCGATCATCTCGATGTTTATTTTCTAGTTCAACAAATTAAAATTCTCCGCCTAATAACATGCGCATGAGAAAGTTTCGAATCGGTGGAAATCAATCAAGTTGCTATGAGATTTGCATAACTACGTCGAATTCGTAATGAGCGTTTCTTCCGAGATCGCTTCTCAAAACAACCACACAAGAGAATGAAGCAACTGTTAGAAGAATTAAAACGTAAGTATTAAACTGAAGACATTCAATGAAGTATAAGATAAATTCAACCACTTCAAATCTCCACGCTTTTATTGGGTAATAATAGCATAATAGCATAACACGTTTTGTCGAGTTACGACTTCTTCAGGCATTTACTGAATATGAGTTATCAGCAACAAATTTTACTATACGTGTCTTTTAAACCTACTCTTAGACCCCTATTGTTTGTCCTATCTTTGAGATGGTGGACTACAAGAAGATGGCTTATGCAGGCGATATTAAATATTATAAGAGCGTGTCATTTACACATGATTATTTGGGGCTACAAAGCGACCTGACTGATACACTTGAATGTCATGAAATTAATGTGGAGAATTTTACTAGTAAGAGAAATGATAACTTTCGATTACAACATTGAAGGTGTTGATCTGACTTGACTTCAGGAGGTTAAGGATCTCGGCCTAGTATTTGATCAGAAATTTTCATTGATATTTCATATCAACCAATTAATTTTATCATGTAGCAAAGTAATGGCGTCATCGTGCTCTATGCAAGATGGTTCTCGAATTCCTCAACACTGGGTCATTTATTTAATGCCCTAGTGAGAAGCAAACTTGAGTATGGCTGTCTTATTTGGCGACTAATTGGCAAATAAATCACCTGGAGGCACTGAAGAGGAAGTTCTGGAAATCGCGCTCATTTCGAGAGGATGGTTCATATCCACCTAGGGGTTAAGATCACGCTTGTTTGCTGTAGAGGTTTGACACTAGGAGTCTCCACACCAGGAGAAGTTTGAATGCATTGAAATTTTTATTCAATTTGCTTAGTGATAATCTCGACTGTCCTGAGCTCCTGGTGAAGTTAATGTCTTTGTTCCTCAGAGGTGAACCTGAATAGGTCAGACATTTTACTAAAAAACCCACAGAACCAATGTTCTCTCGCAATCGTCGCTTAGCTTTGTATATTCTATTGCAAAGCAGGTATCAAGCTGCTGTGATATGCCAGGGACTACTTGTTTCCATTACTAATGTGTATTTAAATATTAACAATTGAAGTATCTTGATTGCTTTCGGATTTGTGATTTGTTTTCTTGATTAGTTATTAGTTATTTGATGTTGATATAATAGATTTAGATTTTTATATTTGATAATGATTTTTATTATTATAATTATTCTTTGATATTATATTTCTATGTTGTTATTGATATTTTTAGTCACTATATTTTGTATCCATATACAAAAAATGTCACCATATTTTCTGTAATTGGGTAGCTACCTGTTCTTAATATAACCTTTTTATTGTTATTGTTATTAAAAACAAACAGGGGGTTCAGTTAGGTCCTAGAGAGAGTTTAAACCATAAAGTTATTATCACAGGGCTTCGATACACAACTATAAGCTCTTTTTATGTGAAAAAACACTGCCTTGTCACAATCTACGTTTCCAAAATTCAAAGTAATTGCTTTAGGAATGATTTCGCAAAGTCGTAATTTTTTTCATAGAAAATTCATTTTAGTATTAGATGGAGTTCAGAACGACACGTTATATTGTGTGGACGTAAAAAAGCAAAAGTTGTGATGAGAATTGTACCTACGTTTTCCGAGAGAAAAATGACATATTGCATGTCAAGTCTGGTCAAAAAATTTTATTTAGAGTCTGTAAGTACTCAACAGTTTGTAAATTGGTATCGAATGAAAAATCTGATGGTGAACGTTGGAAAAAGTGTATGTGTTAATTTTTATCGGAAGGGCAATGAAATCAGTACCTTGAATGATAAATATGGCGACAACACAATATCATCATCCCAGCCAACTAAGTTTCTTGGAATACATGTAGGCAGAAATTTGAGTTGGACATCACACACTGAAGCTTTATGTAAGAAATGAGTAACTCATTTTTGGCAATCTCTAGAATTGAGAACGTTGTACCTAGAAACTGTGTTATGAATGTGTATTAGTGTCTTGTATATACTCATCTAAACTATAATATTCTGTTGTGCGGCTGCTCTCCAGAAATAAAGAGGGTGTTTCTCACACAGAAGAGAATACTTCGGTTAATATTCAATATTCGTCAACGAATATCTTGAAAAGCTATCTCTATGAACAATTAAATTACTACATTAACAAAAGTAAATTATTCCAGAATCAAAAAATTAAATGTACAGTTTTTAACATTGCTGGTTCAATAGAAGACCGAAATTCGCACGAATGTAATTTGTAAAGCAGTTGGAAAAACTGCTAGAGAGATAAATTATCGATAGAGGAATTGACTGTAAGATTGTTCGTTCTATTTCTGAAATATTTAATTACGCAAAATGTTTGACAATTGACTAATTTACATATCCTTCCGAAAAGCTGGTCGAGGACCACAACCGTTTTATTTATGATTCGTTGTAGTGATTTATGGTTTCTAAACCATTGTCGAGAGGAAATATATATCAAAAGGAACCGATAAAATGTCATATTCGTGAAATTCGATATATGTATTCTTTATTACGGACTTGTTTTGAATATCCTCCATTAGGTCTGATTCTCTTCTTTTATTCTAGCAATATAATATTTCCGGTTTATTGTTTCTTGTTTTATAAGATAAATTTTTGTGTTTTTTCTCGCGGCTATGTTTCTTCTGTTTGTCCTTCGTAAATTTAATCTCAACCGGATGACTTTGATTTATGTCCCCTTGATTTAGAAAATCAGGGGGGACTCCCTGTCCTATCTTTTTTTGGAGTATACTTGAATATTTATGGTTCTTATGAGTATAAAAATTTGTATTGATGAAAATCAATAATTTTTTCAATAAATTTCTGTCTTCATTAGTAACGAGTTTCAATGAGAAACAATTGTGCAATAATATCATCATTATAATTCCAAAATGATACGACAGAATGAAAACTGTGTATGACAAGTTTCAAAGAAGTATGTTGAGCCTAAAAAAATAATAAAATATTACATTAACCAAAGTATCATAAATTTGAGATTGTGTGAAACATATTTTCCAGGGATCCTTTCATAAATCCGTATAATTTTGAACAGAAATAGTGAACAAAGCGTAATAAATACCAATCTAGGAATAAATCATACTTAGAAGGAACATTATGTCGTTTGGATATTATTAAAATTGACAAATTATATCAGTCAATGATATATAATAGACAGCGCAATGTGAGTATAGCTTTCCTATAATTAACCTTACATACCTCTAAATTACATATGTGTTATCTGCCTACAACAAGAGTTTCAATTAATAGGTACTAAGAATAATATAACCAGTTATTATAAGAATAGGTGTAAAAATATCCGTGGGCTAGGTCCAAATTGGGAAATTTTGCCACGAGCTATGCTAAAAATAATGAACAATCTTTTAGAGGTGTCTGAATACATGTATATATACGCACGAGGCTGGGGTGAAATGTTTCCGGTATGACCATGAGATGGCGCCACTAGGTGCAAACCTTTTGCTTGTCTAGGTGCTTTTGCTAGGTGCGTCCTTGAGCTTGTACATAAAGTATTAGACCAATCCCTACGTAAGTTTGACTTCGAGAATATATTGCGCGAGACGCTTCCGTTTTTTTCGTGAGAATGGATAAATTGGAGAAACGTGCTGTCACCAAATACTTCTATTTGAAATGTTTTACGCCAAAACAAAACTAGATGGGTGTTGCTAGGATGGTTTGTTGATGCACGATCAAAAATTGATTCGGAAAATTATTTCTATTGAAAATTTGGCGATGTATATGCGTAATCCAAACAAATTTTTGCGTCGATTTATAACTGTTGATGATAGTTAGGTTCACCACTACACTCCTGAAAAGTGGCTGGAAAAGGGGGAACCAACTCCAAAGAATGCAAAAACAATTTTAACTGCAAACAAAGTTATGACTACTGTTTTTTGAAATGCGAGAGGAATTATTTACATTGATAATCTTGAAAAATATAACTACCTTTATCATTGATTATCTTTAAAAGTGTAACTGAGACTATCACTGGTCAATACTACTTGGTCTTATTGCAACGCTTGAAGGACGAGGTCCAAATTAAACGACCTCATTTGGCGAAAAAAAAAATTGTTTTATCACGGTAACGCGCCAACTCATTCGTCGTTTGTTGACATGTCCAAAATCTACGAATTGAAGTATGAATTGATGTCTCACTCTCCTTAATCTCCAGACTTAACCTCCAGCAAAAGTGACAGAAACGATAAATCAGTATTTGAGTAGCTTGACGACTTTACGTTGTCATTTCTCCAGGAAGCATGTATTCTAGAATATATATATATATATATATATATATATATATATATATATATATATATATATATCACAGTTTGTAAATGTTGATAAAATGTATTTATTCAAAGTAAAACTGTGGCTCTACAAGCCTAGTAATGGATACTGAATGTCATTTTATCTTTATGTGTGAATTGTAGTCATGTACCTCAACAGATAACAACTCGAGTATTTCTATATGAGTTATGTAAACATAACAACACAATTTAAGGCGCTATAACAGACTTGCGTGTGTAATAATTAACGATATGATCTCTATATTGTGATTGGAATTATAGATGTCCATTTTACAACACATAATTAATTTCGTTGGTCTACCAAGTCAATGTGCAGGATAAATATTGAAGCAATTTGCGTATAAGCAATAATATGAACGGCTCATAACTGAATTTCCAAGTGAGACAATTTTTTATAGGTTAATATAGTTGTTATAGGTTAAGTGTTAAACTGTTTGACGTTTGACAGTTATGGAGATGGTTTGAAATTCTATTAGATCATTTTTTCTCCTCTTTATCTCAGAAGTAACTTCTAGAATTTAAGTAACAAGTATTAAAATGCATATAATTTTCGATATTTATGATACGAACTCAGAAACAAAATACACAAAACTTATGAAAATAGATTGAGTTGTACGAATAGATAAAAATTCATCACAAAATGTGGTATAAGAAGGAAAATACTCCCTTGACATAGCATCAAGTATCACACCTTCTGGAAGGTGATAAAACATATCGAAAAACCAAATGTTTTCATATGTATTCAGAACTAGAAGGGTGCATATTCAGTTTGTTAGAGGTTATGAAGATCCACAATAACAAGACAGCAAATAGTTCATTTACTGACCAACTTTCAATGAACAAGTCTCCATTATTGAATTCATGCATCTTTTAGGTTGCATCTATGTAATTAGGACGTATCATAGAGCCATCATTAAACATAAATCATCCATCTATGGACTAGAGCGGCCATCTTAGTCATAGAGTATTGTTCCATTATTTCATAATATTTTATAATTTCAAGTTAATAGTGTTTCAGCTTAGTGTATACATTGAGATCTGAGAAAGTACTCTTACAATCAACAAAACATAGTGAATGTACAAAATATTCATTTTTTTTTACATTTATATCAAAAAATGAAATATTTTATATCTGGAAGTACTACTAGTAATCAAAATGCGCTTTCTCGATAGAAATCTATATTTAATAGTATTTCAGAATTTCAATTCAAAGAAACAAATCGCTGTAATGCCATAATCCTCAATCAGTTAGCAAATGTACATATTATCAAATAGCAACTACAATTTTATTGCTTGAATTGTGACATATATTCATATTTATCAAGTTGTCTACGAATTGAGACAAGCTGATGAAGTTTCACTGTGTCCATTCCAATTAAATTCCACATGAAAAATAATAAGATGACAAGTGGGAATGCGTAGATATCAATTCATAAGATATTTCAGGATTTATATAATAGTTCAAGACTTGAAATGCGATATTCTGTAAAGTATTCAGCATTGAGTTAGTTATAAATTGAAGGATATATTCAATTAAATTAATAAAATCGAATGGAATGAAAGTTCATAGGAACTGATCAAGATAAATACTTCTAAATGTTCTGAATGAATGTTTACCATCAGTAACGATTCAATAAATAATGAAACAATTGGCTTGAAGTTTCACTTCGTTTGTTTGACAGTTTCTTGTTCCGAACTCTTCTAAAGACCTGTTGGATAAGGTAAACTAAGTACTTAATTTTTATACGAATATTCAAAGGAGGTATAGATGTTCATAGATGATACAAAAGATCATATAAACCATAGAAATTGTTCATAGAAGATATTATTGTTCATAGAAAGTGGAATGAAAGAATTTATGAGACAATGAATTAAAATAAACACACTTGGCTCAAGTTTCACTAAATATATTGAAAACTCTGCATATGTTTCGGGTGGTTAACCCATCATCATGAGTATACAATGTTACAGTCACAATGTACCATGTAGCAATGTATACTCTTGATAATGGGTTGACCATCCGAAACAAATGCAGGAGTTTTCAATATATTTAGTGAAACTTAAGCCAAGTGTGTTAATTTTGAATTATTGTATTCAACATAATGTTTCACCAAAAGATAAGCGAAACCTTCGTGTCATTAATTCAAAAGACTGCTAAAATGGCGTATAGATGTATTTCTAATTGAATTTTGATTCGATTCATTGACTTATTTTAGCCTTCATTGAGTTACTATTGCCTTGTTCCACTAAATTTTGTATAAGCGTTCAGTCTCAATTATTATTCATCAGGTTCAACGTAAATATACAATTGATTAAAAAGTAGGCTGACATAATTTTATCCAAAAACGATCATTAATTAAACGATATTTATTTTGTTCCATCCAAATTAACCCAACTCAGATACAATACACTTGTGACGATGCTTTTTCCAATCCTAAAAGCACTTCAGCTCATCCGAGTGCTGTCTTTTTGTCCCCAATCGTCGCAAAATGTCGTCCTTTCATATATTTCTTTTATTTCTGTAGTGGAAAACATTCACAGGAGGCTAAATCCGGTAAATACGGTGGCTGTGGAATGATTATGGTTTTTTTGGGACAAAACATTCAGCAATTTGGGAACGAACTCTACTGAAATACGTCGCATGCCCAAAAGATCCGTAAAATAGCTTTGCACCAACTGAATGGAATGCCGATATCCTCAGAATTTTCTCTTGTGGTAATTCGAGGAGTTGTTAACACTATTTCCTCCACTTTTCAAACGTTTTCATCAGTTCATGACGAGCTGTGGGGTCAGGAACTAGGTTCGTCATTTTTCCGGACCTTCTTGAAACAATGCAAACTACTTGTGACTTTTTCATTACTTCAGGTAGACTCACTATATGCCACTGCCAATTTTTCAAGAGCTTTAAAACATAATTTCATACGAAATTTGGCACAAACTTGTCGATCCATATTTTTCGACAATAGAAAATCACCGAGCACGCAATACACTTCTAAGCATATAAAACCTTGTATAAACAAATGGAAAATACTACACGCTTGAATCGTTTCACAGATAATCGCGACAAGAGTGCCAACATAATGAAATCAAACGAAATGTGAAAATTCTTCCTTCTTTTCGATCACCCCTTGTATAGCAGGAAGATGATTGTTGTCGAAGTAAAGGAACAGAAGTCGGTAGTATTTAAATTCTTCTCTACAGTAAACGTTTCACTGAATAAGTAAACTTCGCTGCAATAATTTCCATCGTAAGATATTCATCGAGTACAAACACATCTGTGCGTCATTATACGATGTGTTTATGGCTATTAAAAGACATCGATCTTTGGCCTCGCCTTATGGAATTATGGATTTCTACTCAGTTGGCTGTGCCAAACGCACCAAAGGTGAGGAATTATTGTCGAATAAATCAACATGTGGCTAGCCGTTGAAAATGCCATATAGCGCCCATTGATTAATTTAGTAGTTATAGGGCCAGACCGAGCGTGGCAAGAGTGGAATTTGCTGCATATGGTGAGCAGAATTTTGAGGTGTTTCTTCTTGCTGACAGAAACTCATCATAGCAAAACGTTTGTGCTAGATAAATTTCTATTTTTTATGGTTGGAATGTTGAACTCAAAAAAATTTGGATCAATCTAATATTAACAAGAAAATACTAGAATTGACTGCTTCGCTTCTTCTTGGCGAGCTTTTTGAACATCTCAGGAGGTTTCTCCAATTGTTTTGAGTGTCTGTGTTATACTTCTACTACGAAATCTATCAGTTAGACTTACTTCATACAAGTATATGGATTCGTTATACGCAATGGCAAATATTTCAATAATTCTACAACACTCAATTCATTTAATGCCTCAATCCCTAGCAAGTTGGAGTATGGCAGCATGATCTGGAATCCTATTTATACTTGCCATTAATATCATCTTGAGGCCATTCAGAGAAGGTTCTTAGTTTCGACGGAGGAAAAACTTTATCCACAGAAAGGAGTAAATCGTAATAAATCACAGAGTCGATATAGTTTAAGCTCATTGCAGATCACGATTGAAACTTCATCATTGAAATTTTTGTACAAATTACTTCACAATAGTATTGATTGTCCTCCCCTGTTCTCCGCTTTGAAATTTCGTGTTCCTAGGCAAAATTGTCGTACAACAGAATTATTTCACCTAGAGACTCCAAGGACCAACTCGCCAATACGATCCCCCATTCAGTTTATTGAGTCTACATTCCATAAAGTTGCTAAGAATTGTGACATTCACTTTGATTTCCATAGAAGTTATTATTGGAGGTTATGTGAACAAAGGAAGTTGACTAAAATGAATTGATTCAGATTGAATTCTTTGTAATATTCCATTAAATTCTATTATTTAGTTATAAGTTACTTTTCAGTTTTTTTTAGTTAGATTGAGCTTTTCGTTATATTTCTTTCATTTTATTTATTTAGTTATTATCCAACATTATGATATTATTTCCTGTAATTGGATATTTCACCTGCTGAGAATGAAAAAAAGGACGTTACATAATACTTTTTTGTCAACTTCAGAAGATTGTCGATTCGATTGAGGTCTGGTAATTCATAGAATAAACAAAAATCTACATATATGGTTGTATGAGAGGTATTTGGTTATTTTTTGCCTTATGACAAAGCACCAGGTCATCGATGAAGAACTGAAATAAGAGTTTTTTTGTAGTACTTCTGAACCTGGTCTTGTTGGTGACAACTAGTCCTGCATCTTGAACATCTTCGTTCCTCCATCAATGAATCACTTCCATGATTGATGATGACAGACCACACACATGATACTAAGAGGGTGAAGGTACTTTACCATCAGATTCATCCTGTTTCATCTGACGGGATATAAAATTAATATAGAAACGTATGAGTTTCTTGATTATCTTGTTTCAGTTATTAGTTTTTTGGTGGAATATCATGGGTTGATTTTTTTATACCTTCATCGACAACTTTCTTATTCATGTTAGTTACAAATTACTAATCAGATCTCCAGAACTCCATTGATTACGTTTACTGAACAAAGATCTCGAAAAATCTTGAAAATGTCCAAATGTACAATTACCTGAACAGAAATTGATGTACAGTTACACCAAAAGTAAATAGAAAACACTCGGCTCAATTTATTATATTGTTGCATGACTATTTCATCGGGATGAAAGCCCATTCCGAAGTTAAAATGAACACTGATCATTCTCTTATTGTCAATGCTATAATTTATATATACCGATTTAATGAAAGTATTTGATTAAATTCATCATAAAGTTGTACAAACTAAAAACCAAGTCATGTTTCTCCAATGATCTCCGTAATTCAGTCTTATACAATTTGAGGTTCATAAGTCATATGTATATAGAGCCCTTTCAGGGGTAGCATATGGCTCTAATTTAGGCCCACTGTTGTTTCTTCTTTTTGTTATTGCTCTAATAGAATGTCTACTCTGAAAACTAATTTCTTCGTACAATCACCCATTAGATATATGTGTTCGCTATTCGAGGATGTGTCTGACAAATGCGATATCAACAGTGATTCATTTGCTTTCGTTAGTGGGGTTTACTTGGACTCTTTTCATGTATAATGAATTATGAAGTAGGCCAAAATCTCATTGTCTCTTATTCATTATAATTACTCTTCTTATGGATAATCATTGTGCCTCATTTATTATAATAACTTTCTTATTTAATCATTAGTTCTTAATACTGTGTATATCTTTTTGAATATTTCCATTAACTGGATGTTTTTACCCAGTTGTAGGAAAATGAAGACTTATTTTTATTATTATCATCAATAAAAATATTGAAAATGTGAAATATAAAAATGGTGAATTGACAATAGAAGTTCTGAATTGGTGTAACACCTCCAAACAATTTTCATGCAACAAAATAATATTGTGAAACTAACACAAGTGTTTCTTATTCAATTTATATCAAACCAGGATTCACAAAGAGACTAGCGAATATTCCATCAACTGTACCATTGAAAATTCTATGATTAACACTCAATAGAAATTATTCAATCGAATTCACTAGAATATATTTGTTCATCTTTATTTCGAGTTGTTCCTTATACGGAATTCTCACTTCATGCTGAATGCAACGTATAAAAGTGAAAAAGACAACTCGATTCAAGTAGATAAATATATAAATCTTTTATGGTGATTAGAATACCTTCCATGAATTTTACGAGTTTAGTGAATGATAATTACGGGGACATACACTCAGACGGGTCTGGCGTAGGTTACTTGTAAAGAGTTTCAGAACGATGTTCAAATATTGACCCAATTTGACAGCAAATATATGAATGAATCTTAAGACGACAAATATTGACCATCTTCTCAAGTATATCGAGTGGAACTTACGTTTTCTCAGAGATGAATAAACAATGGACATCAACTTGGAAGCAACTTGCCATGCTGCAACGATCTCTCAACCTGACAATAGATACGAGATTTGTTTGTCTTGTATTCTAGTTTGTAACCTCGTTTATGGAATGTTTAGAATATCTTTGAAAAACTATGAGAATTGGATGCTGGCAAAATGTATTTGTTTGTATACTCATCTTCCCTCATTCTCAAGAATAAATACCATAATTTATGAATAATTTAGAAACTTATATTTACAAGTTAACCAGATATGGCCTGTGAAATATATTGATTACTTATATTTATCTGTGAAAGGTAAAGATGAAAGTACAGATGAACATCCAGAAATGTTGAAAACAACAATCTTGATACGATTGGATGAGCTTTTTAACTAGAAGGGATACCTTTTAATATGCAAATATTACACCAAAGTCCACAACACTGATTGAGCTTACCACAAGCATTTTGACTAGTCAAGTGCTTTGGTTTAAAATGTCTACCTCATTGTCTAAAACATGCTCCTTTGAAATACTCTTGAAATAAAGAATAGTCAAAACAGTTGGTTGGAAAAGAGGAACTACCTCCAAAGAAATCAAGAAAAATTTTACACCTGAACAAGGTTATGGCCTTTGTTTTTTGGGACGCGAGAGGATTATATACGCTCATTATCTTGAAAATGGTAGGTCTATCACTGTTCAATACTACGTAGACTTATTGTACCGTTTGAAGAACGAGGTGCAATTCGAACTATCTCATTTGGCGAAAATAAAAATTAGTTTCATCACGATAACGCACCAGCGCATTCGTCGATTGTTGCCATGTCCAAATCCACGAATTAAAGATTGAATTGATGCCGCATCCTTCCTACTCTCCAGACTTAGCCCCCAGCGACCATTATCTGTGAGGTTTCCTAACCTCAAAAAATGGCTTGGCGGTAAAATATTTGAGAGCAACGAAGAAGTTATCGAAACTATAAATCAGTATTTTGAGGAGCTTGACGAATCTATGTTCAAAACTTGTTTGATGGAATTAGAACACCGTTATGAGAAATGTATCAGTAATGATGGAGATTATGTTGTAAAATAAAGCAAAAACAATTCGGAACATCGTTTTTCTTGGTCAGTCCGGAAACTTTTCACCACACCCTCGTACTTAGAGATCAAACACGGATTGACTTTAAGTTTCTTATGCAGTTAGATAAGGAATTGTATTGTTCTAATCCTCAATAAATTGGTGACTTTTCAGAATTAAAATCTTTTCAAAGACATGAAGGAGTCTCTATCAATTAGGTTATCGTTAATATTTATACAAAAAACGTGCCTGTTTCAATAATTCTGGTTGATTAAATAGCACTAATTTCCGAAATATCTGGAAACAGAGCATATAACTACAGTATTTTCATTCTATTCAAACATATAGGTACAGTTTGAATACAGAAAGAGTTCTAGTGTATTATTTGAATTAACAAGCCAGGTAACATAATACCAAGGCATATCTAACACGCTAATCGATAACTTGTGAACTCTTCAACAGATTCCGAGAAATTCTGATCGAAAGCTGAAGGGCATTTCTTGAATGAAATCATCAAAGACATGATTAGCTAACTTATTATTATGCAGATGAATCTTCATGTCATAGAGAACACACCGTAATTATGTGTATTGTAAATAATGAAAATATCCCATGACTTACACCTTACCTTATCTATTGAAAAATAAATCTAGGATCGTGAAGCAACGTCGATTCTTTAAATAGGTATTCAAGGTAACTAATATGTCAAGTATCAACATCCTCATAACTGTATTCTGCCAGCTGAATGCAGGATCAACTTATAGTCGATTTACATTGAAGAAGTGGTGCTATAAAGTATGAATGAATATCTCTTTTCTTTATACAAGCATTTTTTTTTCGGGTAAAATATCTCGCGGTAATTAGATAAAGACATCTATTTCAAATTAACGAAGCGTGGAGAAATTGAATATTCATTTTCCTGGGTTAGCGTAGATTACATCTATCAAATGCTTTCGTGCCTTTAAAACTGTATCATTAAAGACTTTATGGACGAAGTGAACCACAGGTTTGACCTAATTTTAACACGGATGTCATGATGTCTCGTCGTTATTCTGACTTTGATGTCTCCTTCGAATTATATCTTTTATTACACCCTAGGAAATATGTTTTACATGGAAAGACGTGCCAATTTGAAGTTCTATCTGGATTTTATGAAAAAAGGAACATTTGAAAGAATTAATATTTGTAGTCGCTATAAAATACTGCTACTATAAACGAAACTATCTTAAATGCCAAGATTATAGGAAATTATGTTCAGTTTTTGCAACCCTGGTTTGAATAAATTCAACGAACTTGTCTAGTAGAGACGTTCTTACATGTTGTGGGGTACATCCCACAAAGGGGGGTATAACGGACACAGTTTTGTGTCCGTTACTATTTTTAATATTGTTCACTTGAATATAACTTAAATTCAAACACTTGAACTTATGATTTACACTTCATTGACTACATAGCATGACGCGTTTCGTCGTTACAAACGACTTCTTCAGATGCTTACAGAATAATAACAACACTTTGAAAAATACAGGTATATATATCAGGGAATTTTGGTGTTCTATGGTTTTGGTTTTACCTAAGATATTCCATTCTGAGAAATAATTTCTATTACCTGAAAAGGTTTAACAAGGGTGAATTGTTTAATTCTATCTGCTCATTGAGCAAGTTTCCAGAATTTTTAAGTCGATTTATTTCCACTACTTCCCAATAATCTAATTGACTACTTCTCTCTATATTGTGTAGAATTTTGAAATTCGTATCAAAAGTATGGTTTTCTGTTAATAAATGGTTAGCATAATTCGAATTACTTTTATTATGGGCGAAGCTATATTTATGTTCCTGTATTCTAGTACCGAAATTTCTACTAGTTTTACCTATATACATACCGGGACATGTTCCACAATTCAATTGGTAAACAACTGATTTGTCTTCTGTTTCAATTGTGTTTTTATTGTTCTTAATGTGTCTCGATAAATTGTTGTTCGTTTTAAATGGAATATTAAAATTATGTTTACTTAAAAAGTTTTTGACTTTTTGACTGACGTTTCCAAAGTATGTTAAACTGTTATATTTATGATTTCTATCCAGCTGATAAGGAAATACTAATCGCAGAGCTTTCCGATAGGGTTTTTTGTGAAGAATTTTTGACACTAGTTCGCTTTCATAATTATTATTAACCGCAATCTGTTTAATGATGTTCAGTTCTTTATTGAAATTTTCTTCTGATAAAGGTATATTAGTTAATCTGTGTATCATACTTTGAAACGCTGCCATTTTATGTGGATATGTGTGACACGAGGAGTTATGTATTATGGTATTCGTATGTGAAGGCTTATGGAAAATAGAAAAATCGAATTCATTATTTAATCTTGTGATTGTCAAGTCTAAAAAATTAATGGATTTATCAGATTCTATTTCGACTGTAAATTTTATATTATGATGAACTGCAATAATGAAATTTTCGAAAAAAAAAAATTTGAGCTAGTCAATAAAGTGTAAATCATAAGTTCAAGTGTTTGAATTCAAGTTTATATTCAATTATAATGGATTTAAATCAAGTAAACGCCAACACTATTAAATATAATAAAATTTATTGAGAAACATTCCTTACATTGTAAAATTACATTAATTCAATTGTTATACAATAATTGATAATAATAATGAATTCAGTTTTGAGTCTGATCTTCAGTCAGTTAATCTCAATGATCAAATTATTGATATTGCATTTCATTAATATCAACACATTAGAAAAAAAATACTGTCCGTTCAACTCTATAATATAAGGCCTAGTTGTGGCGCAATTTATTCTTTTCTTTAATGGGTTCCTGAGGTCTTCATAAACACATTGATTTCGAAAAAAATTAACAGTAGAAATTATATTGAATGTTAAATTGTAATTTATAAGAGCAAAAATTATTTTTCCATGTTGTCAAATTTTCTAGACTGGGAAAGAGAGTCCTGGGGTAGTATTGACCACCCTTACCCTCCTATTCTTAACTACGCCCATGTCTATCCGCAGTTATCAGCATCCCGTCGAGATTCATCGAAAACCTAATTATAGATACTCCGAGGTGGAGCTTAGTGCCAGTTCAACCTACTCAGAGACTTATTTTCATCATTGGCCTAGCGGACATTTACACCAATTCGTAATACTCGTATGATAAGCAATTAAACAGTCGTTAAGCCATTCAAACCATATGTTTGCCAATTTATTACCTCAACGGGCAACTTAACAGCAAATGATACCATACTTGGACCTCCATAATCACACCTTATCTCAAATCTATTGGATAGCAAAACGGCGGGCATTTCGGTAACAAGGGGAAATTAAGTAAATAAACACTAGATGCGATTTTTTGCAGACATACGTGTAGTTAACAAGACAGTGAGTTCAGTGTGTTAACAGGATATTGAGTATGAGAATTCTTGTAATTACAATCACGTAGTAGGTTGATCTCAATAATTATATAATACAGGTCCTTATATCATTATAAGGTCTTATCTAAGATTAGAAGATTTTTAAAATTGACTATGATATTGAAGTTTTTGTTGTTCATGGTAATTATTTGAACTTTCTTCGGTTAATGTAATTAATTGGTTGGAGTGTTATGTTGCGCAAAGAAACAGGGCTGAAGTCAGTACCTTCAGCCTCAAAAGTGAAGTGTTTTCAAGTTGACTGATACACTGACAATTCAATGGAAACTTGGAATTTTTTACAGTTACAATTTGTGAGAGATTATCGATCAAATATTATTCATCATTTGAGTCATGTAAATCTTTCTGCATTCAAACTTCTTGTCAGAACAGATCGATGGGTATTGGTAATTCTGTATCATGGCATAGTTGCATTAGTCTTCAGTGATTTCTGAAAATGAAATTTATTTTGCACCTTTTGACATCAGGTTTGAGTAGGTTGAGGATTTTACAGATGAAATAGACCTTCTTTCTTCTGTTTAAAGCTTGTATCCGCTGTTTTTCGTTCCATACACGAATTCGTAGAGCTCCTGGTAGATTTCCTTACTCCTTATTTCTTTCGATGAGATTTTGTGGGACTTCGGTCTGCACTAGTAGCTCTGGAGTATCTCTAATGCTCAGATCTTTCAATTTCAAGACTAGTTTTTTTTTATTGGATATAGTTTAACTTCTGCTGTAGGTTTCAAGCACCTGTGTCATAATGTGTGTCTTTTTTGCCACATCTACCTGTTTTTCGTGTGTGCAATTCCTTCATACAGCAACTCCAATTTCTTCAGCTGAAAAACAAAAACTTAACTCTGAGATGCGTCAAACAATTTGTTGATGAAGCATATCTTCATCATGATAATCCTTTCGATTGAAAGATGGAGATGATGTTCTCTTGGTGATGTTCTAATTAAAGAAACAAAACAAAGTACCCATTAACATTATCAACGGATTAATATCCACCCTGAAGAGAAATACGAAACGTTTGTTTTATCGATTGGTTCTTTCCGTTTTTCATCGTTATATGCCTGAACCTTCGTCCTTATGTATTTTTTCTTTATGCAAATGTATTTATACTCTGAATATATACTATAATACCAAAAAGTTGGGCTGAATTGACAGTAGGATATATATTCTTGATGATTTGATAACTTGTCCCATCACTTCATTTAATATTTACTCTATAGTTTTCTATGGTACTTTATTCATGTACATATATTCTACAATTATGATGCAATAAAATTTTTTTGTTGCTGTTTATATTTACACTGCAATTTTCCAAAACGTTTAGCCAAAAGTGCAAGTTTATGAAACAATAATTATGTTATGGACCGTGTCACTAAAAGGTCGTTATGCATAATGCCCGGATATTATGAAAAATGACCAATAAGAGATGGCAATTCAATAATAACTAACCAAATAATCGAATTGTCCGGGAATTATATATAATCTCCCTCATCTATGTGATAGATTACTGAAAAACATGTAACATAACAATTTTTTCAATTTTTGACATTGAACCTTGAAAACAAAAATAATATAAAATTCAACTCAATAAAAGAAAAACAGGAAATACTAACAGAAAACAAAAATTCACAACATTTCTTCAATTCAAAATTAAATAAACTTCAAACAATCAAAATGATCAGACTCATTATTGGGATTAATTAGCGAGAGCTTGTACATTTGGAATCTCTCCGAATTCAGCTAAAAGTTCGATAAACATCCGGAAGAAAAGTTTGAGGACTCTTTCACGCACTGGAGTTGAATAATATTCAGTAATTGATAAAATTATTATTGATTTTAGGTATTTACTCGATGTAAATTCATTTCAAAAATCAAAATTTCAACGAAGGCACTGTTTTCTAGTTATACACAATCTTATTAAACAAGTTTAGATAACAATCAGTCATTTTGTACGATTTATCTAGCCATTATCCATAATTCCCGGACATTATGAATAATACCCTCATTAATCATAATAACACTATGAAAAAGACAAAATTTTAAAGAAACGAATTACTGGTTTTTTTACTGAGTATAAATGAAAATAAGATTATTATCTTTATTGATAAACGAATATTTCAATTGAAAATTCGATATAGTTCAAAAATCGCTTCTTCTTGGGGGTTATAATAAATACGAAACTTTCTTGAATCCAAGAATTGCAAATATTCTAAGAAATATCGATGAATACATTTCAATCCGTCACTGTATCGACTGATAAAAACTGCACTTTGCTTAGTAATTAGCGTTAATGCTGTAGAATACGAAACCTATTTCAGCCACATATAGGCAAGTTGCTTTACGTTCAATTCATTAGGTTAACGATTTCAAGCTTTTTTCTGGTCACGCTGTCGCAAAATCTTCAGAAATTTGATCATAGTTAACGTACATCACGACCATCCAACTTTCTCTCGTCTTTCATGCCGAGAGATTTGATTGTTTTGGCATATTAAAAGCAATTTAACAGCTGCCTAATACGTTTAGCGTGCACACAAATGAACTACCATCTACGATAATCATAATAATAATGTATGGTGAACTTCGTAGTACCGGAGGAATTCCTATTTCCGGTTACGAATGTTTACAATTAGATGTGGCATAAAAACGAACGCAGTGGCTTCAGTTTAGCGTCACAATTTGATTAGAAAAGCACCACTTTAGGAATCTATGGTTGTTATTATATTTAAGGGATATGGGGTGGCACATATCATAACATTCTTCGATCTTTGAATGTCAAAACTTCGAAAAAATGATACTCAACGAAATTCTATACTCTCTGGATATATTTGATGTTCGTTCTGTTTATATACTCCATACTTGCACGTACATGCATAAAATGGAAGCCATGAAAGACTATTTAATGCATAATTATCCAACGAGACGAGTAGAAAACATGGAGGTGAAAGTTCCTAGCAGAAAAAAAAATATTAGCCATAGATCTTCTGAGTACCTAGCCACAAAATTTTATAATAATGTCCCGATGGAGATTAGGTTAAGATCAGGACTAGAAAACGTTGTGGAAAATGCTGTCGTATTCATGATAACTTAGATCGATTCCAATTTTTCCTTTCATAACTGCCTGCTCTTTTTCTTTTCAGTTGTTTCCTTTGCATTTTGTCATATAACACTGATATTTTTATGAATTCATCTTTTGTTTTCTCTGACCTTTTTTCAATTTCCTACCTGATATTTTTTTATATGTTATAATACTATTATGAAGAAATAATTAAATAAGCTTTTAGAATAAATTCAATGGACGATGAATCTACTCTGTGATAGTTCATATTTAAATGAGATCACTGACTGAACAATTCTTTATTCGACTAGTTTCGCCTTTTACAGCATTATCAAGAATGAATATATATTACAAAGACAACCTATAAATATTTTGCAGATCTGTTCGGACCACCTTAAATTCCGTCATAGAGGTGGGGGTTTCCAAATTATCAGAGATTTAACAGCGGGGAGTGGTTTAGGTCTAACTGGTCATTAAGAAGATTGAATTTATCGGATTTTTGAAGTTTATTTATTTCCATGGCTTCCAGGTAGTTCATTTTAATTCCTTTTTTACAATAATGAAAAATCTTAGGTTCAAAACAACGTGAGATCTTATGTCCTGTCGACTCTAGATGTTCCCGAAAAACAGATTGTCCGTTTTTTATGTGTTCTTTCAGCCTAGTTTCAAAACATCTACCGGTCTGGCCAACATATGACGACTTACATTCTTCACAGGCCAATCTATAAATTCCAGACTTCTTCATTGGCTCGAATTTGGACAATTTGTTACTAAAGATCATCATCATTCTATCCATCATTGCAGATTGGATAGAATGATTTTTAATAACGAATTGTCTGAAGACAATCTAATCTGTCATTAGTCTGCACGTAGCATTTGAAAAAGGTGAATCTCATCGAAACGTACGTCATACAGTATTATTTTTAATATATGTGTAAATCAGTTTAACAATTGTTTTATTATGTTAATTATTTGTTCAATTCTAGGTGGAAGGGTGTTCATAAAATAAATCAAGTAAATTTCAAAGAAAATAATATTTCTATTGAACATTCATGATGATAACTCTCAAATAAATAATAATTATTGCCGGAGATATAGTCATTTAAATGGGTTTGTGAAGAAACGACCTAGGATAAATGACTAGGGAATATAAGGGAATTTATTATATCGAATTCAATTTCGTTGATTAACTTCGGAAATAAATACATGTGATCAAATAGAAGTAGACTGACATACTTATATGATATTGATGAAAAACTGTTATAGAGAGTGAATATTCAAAAAATAGAAGTAAAACGAACAATTTCCCAAATTTATTCTCTCTGAATATTTTTACATTGTTCACATGAAAACTAAAATAAATAATTGAATATTGTTTTCACGAGTTTATTGCTACAGGCCCAAGTTGAGATATAAGATTCATTATACTTTAAAAAAACATAGAATTCCTTCACTTTTGAATTTCGAAATTTTCAGACAGAAGATCCTCGTTAAGTTAACAAATTATGTGGGCTTGTGAGAAACTAACTGGCACAAACTAGTATCAAATAAATATCTCAAGTCTGCAATAAACCTATCTCAGAATGAAAATTAGAGCTCAAAAACTTATATAAAACAAACCATCTAGTTCTGTGGTCTAATTTAGATATCGAAACATATCCTTGAATGAAAATGATTATTGCAAGAACCTTATTAGTTACAATATGAATCTTATAGGAACACAATTGCTTCATAAATAACGCTTAAAAATTATGGGTGTGAAGTTGAAGTCGTTAGGAATATTTCCTTCAAGTGTTCACGATTTCTGGCCGCAAATGGCCTTCGTCATTGAGTGTTATCAACCATTATGTTCGTTATTATTATTGACATTTCTAAAACCGTATACTTGACTCATATTTGTAGAACATAGGTCATAAAATGTGATATAAAATTCGAATAACGACAATTTTGTAGTTACCAACAGATGAGGATCATACCATACATTCCAGTAAGATCTATTCTGGTCAAAAACTGAACTCTAAAATATGTGATTGAGATTCTTCGGTTCTTTGAGTTCATCAGATTAGGCCATCTGAGTGGTAATAAATGAAATTTGTTGAACCCTACAATCAGAATAATAACGAACAATTTCTGTTTCCAAATGTCCAAAGGGCTTGTCAGTTAATACATTGTCATTATGTTTGAGATATAGAAAAATACATACATCTCTTCTCTAAAGGTTTTAGACAATGTGAGGCTTCAAATCTTCCATTCGAAACTCAAAACTAACAGTTGAAGAACACGAGTAGATCATAAATTGAACTCACACGTTTCGACTATGCATCTCTAATCGTCTTCAAGCGAATACTGAATACTGGTGTCAAAACATTGAAAAGTCGAGTGAATTGAAATTTGGCTTCACTAGTGTTTTTTACCGTCTTTATCTAAGGTTTCAAATGGAAACTTCTAGGCAATGAAGGTCAGATAATATTCAAAGAATCTATAACTTTCTTACGCGGATTCAAATGAAGAAATCTTGTTCAGCAGTTATATCGTTTGCTATGTTTTACAGAGATGAAATTACCTGAAATAATTGAATAAATATTTTTGAACAAATTCCTGAATATGTTGATTAGATTGATGAGAAATGAAACACTAATGTACCGAACTGCATTCGAAATTGCCTCCTTCAATAGTTGCATGTTCTTGATTTTAAACTATAGACAAGAAAGAATTATACTGGCAGTTAGAGCAGCAGACAAACTCAAAGCAACTCAACGTTCAATAGAGGGACTGTAGTCTGGTTCACATGTACCCTTTTTTGTAAATTTTTTTTTCACTTTATTGTTTATTACTTTTCTAATTTTTTTCAGCGCATTCTCGGACCTTTCCTTAAACTTTTCAGGTAACAACACGAATCGAATGACACCATGCTCGTAATTTTCGGAGATTATTGAAAAATTGTATGAAAAAGGTTACATATGAACTACAGATTACTGATGCTTGGTAATGGTCTTCGTGATGACGCTCGCCATGTGGAAATCCATTGAGAAACAAAGTTAGAGAAGGTGATCAGAAGAACAGTAATATTGAAATGTCTTGGCAAGTCATATCGCCAGATAACATGACCCAATGTGGAGATGATGTGAGGACCAGCATTCGGAAAAGAAGTGTCGAGCGACCCGTAAAGATGGATGGACTACATCAAAGAAGCAACAGGGACAAATTGGTAGGTATCTAAAGAATAAAAAAGAGACAGATGAAAGGGATTCGGAGTTATACTGCCCATGAGTGGATAGCTATAGGATGGTGAAAAGGAGGAAGATTTTTCAACAAGGTTCTTCAATGTAGTGAGAGGTTTCAATTAAGATTCCAAAGATTTCGAATCACTTTCCAAGAGGAAAGCAAGTGAAAATAAAAGAGATTGAAGTGCAACAATGTCTCTAAAATATCGATATAAATTATCCTGTAATCCAACTTTGTTTCTGCATGATATTTGAAGTTCAAATTTTGACCTGTAACAGCAATAACAAAATATAAAATATGCATTTACATCATAAATTCAAAATTTTCATTTCTCCTTTATACTATATTCGAATTATTATCCAATGCACCTCGTTTTATCGCAGATTGCAATTCTGAATAACGGTAGATTCTATGACAGTCATAAAATTAACACGATGCTAATAATATTAATGGTCAGGTCATAAACTGATAATTTTGAACAATTATTATTTTACGGACATTAAAACAAGTTAATTAACCCTATAAACCAAAAATTATGCAGAACAAAATTTAAATTTTGCATGCATTATAGAACATTGATTTTGTGGAACTTTCTAACCACCTACTCCTATTTTAAGGCGAAATTTTCAAGTTATGCAGAATATTATTCGCACAACTGAGTAGTAGATTCACAAAAATGGAACGTAATGTTCTACACAAAGCACAAAGATAATTATGAATAATAATGAAACAGCTATTGAAAGAGTTTGTAATTTTTATGCACCAGAATATTTCAAAGTGTTCCGTTAAAAGCATCGTCTAAAACGTATAACAACTTGAGTGGCCTTCAGTGTAAAATAGTTAATGGGAACAAGTGTCAAAAATAGATCAATAGAAAGAACAGACATGTAGTTTTAAATTTATAATTATTAACTCTAGTTCCACATTAAAAAACTGTCGACAGAAAATTGTTGATCAAGGTTCTATTTATATACCTTATATAGAGATTAAAATAATAATTAATTTGTAATAACTACGTATTTCAATCAAAAAACAACAAAGGACGTAGGAAGCTTAAATCTGAAGAGACAGAGATGAAGGACAACAAATCTATGTAATCATTGCTCTTGTAGGATGTATAAATTGTTATGAACACCAAAAACTACACTTATTAAGCAGAAATAACTTGTCTTAGAAAGGCCACGAAGTAAGGACCACCGGCTAAAAATTTACACAACAGTTCAAATCCCTAGTGCATGAATTCAGAAAATTTACCACTACCAGCAAAATTACATTGATTGGGCAGGAATTCGAAGGAAAAATAACAAAAAAAATTATGGACGAATTTTATCATGGACAAAAAGAAAAGCTATATGAACATTTACCCTTCCTGTAATAAAATTCTTCCTCAATGGGTATAGTGATACGTAAATTACTATCAGGAAAACTGGATGATATCTTGTAGCAATGAAGCTCAGTTCTCTCCTTCTGACTTTCTGTGTTATTTGAATAACCAGTGTTGATATCGACCATATCGATTTATATAATATTCCTTTAACGAATATTTTTCGTAATTTTGTTGCCTCGACAGTTTAATGAGGTATCGATTGAAGGTGTCTTGCATGTATGTGTTTAGTAATGATTGTTTATTGCAGTATTTGATGAATTCTTCTCATTTAGTGGGATGTGAACTCTGAAACACATGGTACTTGAATTCTCTTGATCGTGGAGTTTTATTTCAAGACTTTGTTTGATACAAATTCTGAAGTTCAAATATATGAGCCTCATACTTCATTTACATTCGTGTCCGAATGCTTTCGATTTGTTAGAATGTATAGGGCCATTATTCAAAATGGAGTGGAACATTTTACTTTGTCACTTTTAAGCTACATATCTTAACGGTGAAACCTAACTCATAATGGATCTATAAAGATGTTCTAATCAGGTACACAGTGTTTCTTCGTCATTTCAATATCACAAAATATGTTCAAGGGTTCTTTTTACGTTATGTTTACAATGAAAATGAATGTAGAAGTGGTTTATTTCCTTTGGTGTCTGAAATGATCGAAATATGATTTGAATACCAGTTAGATAAGTAACAAAAAAAAACTAAGAAATGGGAAGAATTTAGACCTATAAATACAGTGCCTGGGTATGGAAAATTTTTAGAAATAGTAGTTGAAGATCAAGTGCACGTGTTTTGTGATAGAAACAAGATAATTGTGGAGTGACAATCGGTTTTCCGAGTGCAGCACTCTTGTGAAACCGTAATCACATTCATCTGTGATGAATGGTTTGGAGTGTTAGATAAAAATCAAATAGTTATAGTAGAATTTTTGGATTTACGAAGAGCTTTTGAAACTGTAATAGGTCGTTATTGTTTTGTTGTCATTTGTCAAGTTTGGTTTTTCTGGAACAGTGTTGTAATGGTTCAATTCATATTTATTTATTGGAGTTACATGGGAATGTTGATAACATGTTGAATGTGTTATAACATGTTCTGTTTGCTTCTCTCTGAAAGTAATGGAGAAGTATTTTAATTGATCCACATTGAAGGTGGTTTATCTTGCAGTCTTCGAATCAAGACTTCGATATGGTTCTATGTTCTTTGGAGATAGTAGCTTTATGAAAAATGTCAACGTTCTACAGAAAAGAGCGCTGCGCTGCTAAGATTGAAATATGGTGCTTTCTGTAGAGGCAAGTTTAGAGAAATGAGTATACTTACAGCTACAGCCATTCATATACAGGAAAGTCTTCTTTTTGTTTTCAAAAATTACCAACAGTTTGAACAAAATACTACCAGAGCGTATAACATCAGAACAACTTTCTTGAAGTACCCTAAACATCGCCTCACTCATACAGAGAAAGGACCAGAGTACTCATGCTTAAGGTATTATAATGCTGTGCCTCTGAGTTTAAGGTCGCAAAAAAACTTGAGTAAATACAAGTCGAGTGTGTTCAAGCTGCTTGTTGACAACGAACCCTATAATATTGGGGAGTTCTTTCACTATTGCCGGTTACTCGTACGTGAAAAGACTATTCATATTTAGTGTTAATTGATAGACTATTGATATTTAGACGCAATTTTCATTTCGGGGAGTTCATAATTTCTGGGTAATTCTCTTAATTGAAACAAAGAAAATTATTATAATTTTTATTATTATTATTATTATTATTATTATTATTATTATTAAATACGTGAACTATCTGTCCACACCATTAATTTGTGTTCATGGAGTTCCACAAGGAACAGTTTTGGGCCCGTTAATGTCTAATTTATATATAAACGATGTAATCAACTATGTACATAATTTCATAGTTGCTGACGTCATGATGTTGTTTAGTAAGGGCAACAGTTTACAGAATTAGCTGATAAAATGAATAGTGACCATGATATTTTGCATACATGATTGTTTGGTAACAGTCTTTCATTAAATACTGATGAATCTAAATATATTATTGTGGGAAACAAAGCAAAATTATCTAGATTAGAGTGTAATATACAAATCAAAGTTAATAATGTACTATTGGATTAAGTCAGTGTTTTGAGTATATAGGTGTTATTATCGATGAAAATTTGAGTTTTAAAAAGTATTTTAGGTGTGTTATGAGCATAATTTCAAGAAAAGTGAATTTTTTAGCTAGAATGAGTAATTATGTAAGTGTCTTTACAAAGTCTTTACTGTATAAATCGATAATATTGCCACTTATAAACTTTTGTTCAACTGTATTATACACCTTGCATCAAAATGTATTCGAAAGTTTCAAATGCTTCAAAATACAGCAGTCAGGGTTATATTGAAGTGCAATAGGTACACACCCTTATCATTTATGTTAGAAACATTTAGTTGTTTGAATATTAGGCAGCACATAGCGTATAAAACTTTCTATATTGATAAGTGTTATATATCTAAAGACCTGAATAATTTATGTACGAAAGGAATGATTTTATTCAATAGTCTACTATATCCGCAATTAAAAATATGTGAGAATCATAACGATTTTGAAAAAATGTTCTATCTTTTTGTAAATAATAATATTTGATGCTGAAATATGTGGTTTGCTGTTTGTATATATAATTTCTCTTTCTGTGAAGTTTATTAGCTGTGCTAAATAATTTTACTTCCTTACTAACTAAAAAATGCACTTGAGCCAAACATTTGTGTGGAGTTAGTGGTTATACGATGCATATGAACTACTGTATATATTATCTACCTTAAATTTTTAACATATAGCTAGAGAACGTGATATACACCATCACAATTACTGAACAGCCTCGATACATCGAAAGAAATCTAGAAAATGTCGAGTGGAAACTGAGTATTACCCTATCCAATTATCCTGTCTCGTTGATCAGCAATATTGGAAGTAATGAAACTACCTATTAGCTACTTATATTTCACTGAGGAAGTATCGTTTCCAGATCGTCGCTACCTATTCGAAATACCCTTAGGATCCAAAATTATTGATCGCTCCCCTTTCGTGAACTGCGAATTTAATTTATGCGCTTGGTAACTTATTAGCTTCCATTCCCTTCGGAGACTTTTACGAATCCAAAGAAGTTCGCCCCATTATTATTATCAGATCTCGAAAAGTGCATTGGAAATGACCATAAGATCTATCAATCATGTAAATCTAGCAGTACCATTACAACAACTAGAAATTTATCACTGTGCTCGGTTCCGCATGGTTACTTGGTCAGCGCTTCAGGTTCGGAGGGGGAGAGAGGAGACTGCGGCGTAGGTCGTGACTGCGAGCGACCAGCTTAGCGAGACTAGCTTTCTTCCTCTTGCCTACAACTACTGTTCTATGCCCTCGAGCGGACGATGTTTATTGCGGCGTCTGCTTCTGATTCGAGCTCTGTGTTACCTATAAATATAGAAGAAGATTGTTGTGGCTAATTGTCGTTTCCGACGGTGAAAGTAAATATTTTTATGTGTAAAAGTAGACGCACATCGTTATAAATTTCTCATTTTTATTGAGCGTATCATATTTTCCTTCTGGTCTTGGAAAATTGATGAAAAGGAGAGTATTTATATAGATTTGTATTTTTCCTTGTTTTTAGGAATTTCAGTTTTTGAAACTTGGAAATGTTTTGTGTTTCAGATATTCGGTGCAAGTTAAGAATACATACATATACCGTAAAATAGAAAACACTGACTTGAATTCTCGCTTGAAAGAAAAATAAACATTATTTCTAACTAAACAATTCTAGAAAATTTTTCGACCATTAGGAATTAGGTAGAAAGGTAGAAATTGAAAATTTTATTCAATTTTCGATTACTAAACTCATCAACTCCTAAAAAATCAATCACTAAATAACGGATGATTTTTTAAGAGTTAAGTTTTTCAGGTTGGCGGCACTGATTGGTAATAGCATCCAAATGACATCTGTCAAAGTGAAAAGTGTTCAGTATACTCTGCCATTTCATCATGGAAAGACTTACAAACGAGCAACAATTGCACATTGTTGAAATTTACTATCAAATTGCGTGCTCTATGAAAAATGTGTATCGTTTGTTACGACCATACTTTGGTCGTCATAATCGACCTGGTGAATCCACAGTTCGTGCTGTTATCACCAAATTTCGCACCAAGTTTACTTTGTTGGGCATTAAACCATTGTCTCGTATGCGTACAGTGCGTAATTAAGAGGGTATTGTGGCCGTAGCGTACTGTGTTAATGAGGATCGTCAATTCGTCGCCGTTCTCAGCAATTGGGCATGTGTTCTCAACCACATGAAAAATTTTACGTGTTGATTTGGGTTTGAGAGCCTATAAAGTTCAACTTCTGCAAGAATTGAAGCCGAATGACCTACCACAATGTCTAATTTTTGGAAAATGGGCCTTAAAGCGGCTCAATGAAAATACGCTGTTCCATCGAAAAATTGTGCTCATTTCTGGCATAACGGATACGTAAATAAACAAAACTGTCGCATCTGGAGGGATGGACAGCCACATGACATACAAGAATTGCCGATGCATCCCGAAGAAACGACAGTTTGGTGTGGTTTATGGGCTGGCGGCATTATCGGTCCAATTTTCTTCGAAAACGACCGTGAAAGAAACGTTACCGTGAACTGCGAATGATATCGAGCCATGATACGCAACTTTTTTCTGCCGCAGTTGGCCGAGTTGAACTTGGTTGACATGTGGTTTCATCAAGACGGTGCCACATGCCACACAGCTCGTGAAATAATGGACATGTTGATTGATGAATTTGGCGAGCAGCTTATCTTTCGAAATGGTCCTCTGAATTGGCCGCCAAGATCATGCGATTTGACGCCTCAGGATTATTTCTTCTGAAGTTATGTAAAGTCGTTAGTGTATGCGAACAAGCCAAACACCATTGAAGCCTTACAGTATAACATAACACGCGTAATTTGTAGGATACAGGCGGAAATTCTCGAAAAAGTGACGCAAAATTGGACATTCCGAATGGACCATTTGATACGAGTCACGGACAATATTTACATGAAGTTTTCTTTAAAATGTAAATGGCAAAGGCAAAGTTATCAATTCCAATAAAAATTTTGAATATATGGTGCATAATGAGTGTTTTATCCGATTAAAAAAAAACTGCGCTTAAAAACACCCGTATATATATATATATATATATATATATATATATATATATATATATATATATATATATATATATATATATATATATATATATATATCGGGTATAGAATGTCTTTTCAAAAATGAGGATTGAAACGTAATAAAAATGTTTGTATTCCTTTAGTTAAATTATCACATACTAAAGGACTGCATGAAGTAGATGGTCTATACATTTCACCTCAGTTCTATACATTACAGTATACGAGCTGGATTTACATCTATTGACTTTTGTATGCAAACAACGCATACAGCATAAAATCTCAATAGCGGGGAATAGATTCTCAGGATATAGGATTTCTTTGGTACGTATAAGAGAAATATGGCGACAACATAAAATAAGTTGAGGATTTCATAGTATATATCAGGCAGTATAACTTCAAAGAATGACTCGTAAAATATTTTCTCAATATCATAGGGCGGTTCTGATGTAGGTACTTTACTTTTGTTCGCGTATTTATGGAGTATTTTGTTTGTAATGTATAGTCAATTCATGTTTGAATTATAAAAAGCTTTTCAGTACTGACTGAAACTATTCTCCATCTATAAAACTTCGTGATACAAAGTTTATGGAAGAAATTACACTCAGAAAAAGTTTATGCTTTCTGGAATTATATGTTTTAAGGAAATAATCATTCATAGATTCGATAAGATATCAACTCCATGTCATATCAACTAATATATATCACATATTATATATATATATGATAAATATATCAACTCTGAAAACATATTATGCTTTCGTAACATATCATCAACTTTCATATCAGATCATCTCTAACAATGTGAGGTCTGCATTATCTTTCGAAGAATACATGTTAGAGAATATTGAAAACCGTGCCTATGAATCAGAAACCAGAAATATATTGCCAACTCAACTATATTTATACTTTTGAGACTACCATACATCTTAAATCTTAAGAATCAATAGTACAAATATGAAACATCTAACATAGAGTGTTTCACGAGTCCTTATCAATTTAGATACTACATTTTGCAATCTAGTTTATGAACAATTTCATCTGATTTAATGAACTAGTGCCATCTAGGTTGTGATAGTAGAAACGCTCGGTTTCCTCACTTTTCTACAGGTTGTCATCAAGGGGCTACTGAAGACATGAAGACAAAGACCACAAGAAATTAGTTCTGAAGTTATAGTGCTCATGTCATTGCACCTGTATATATCAATGTTTGATTTGAACGAAAGAAACTTATAGTATAGTTTTTATATTGAATATTTACAAGTACAATAATATGAGCATGATATATATAGAATTGGTTATCTTGTAGACTATTTCTTCTGTATATATTTTCTGTTTATATTCACACTTAAAATCATGATTCTCAGCAATAATAGACCACCGAATGAAAAAATTCATTTCTAGTTATCGTTTCGCTGCACACTGAAAATTCATCGAAACTCTGAACAAATTTTCATTTCTCAGCTAGAAATTGAAATTGTTCATTTTGAAGTATATTATTGCTAAGAATCTAAATTTTTAGTTACCTAAAACACAAATTATTAACTTTTGAGAGTGAAAAATTAGTACATTACGAAGAATATCGAACTCATCACAAGAACAATACAGCGCTGTTTCATCCTATGCTGAGAATCATCAGTTGCATGTATCCAAACAATTGAATATCGATATTTGTCCATACGCATCAAAATCCTATCTCTACAAAAGGAGGAATCCTCTGAGTTTTGAAACTGACGTGCCTCCATCTGTAGAAGAAACAAGATCAACTCTATCGAGTGTGAATATGTCATGAACAAAGTAGTAACCATTCTTTAGGAACTAAAGTGAGCTTCTCTAATAAATTTTCAGTTGAATCAATTGTATATTATGTGGTGGGTGTGTTTTATTCATTTCCATTTCGAAAAGGAACATTTTATAAACCACAATATTACAGTTTAAAACGTTTATTCATATATAACCTACGCATATATATTCCAGATGTATTAGTACATTTTATTAATGCATGAAATTGATTTTAGATCTGAATCGTATACACAAACCGCAACTTCTGTATGCCATTGTCATGTTACGTCTGGAGTTAATTTTCAATTATACTTTTACTTATTACTTATCTAGTGCCATAACCTTTCACTTTATATAATGACTTTATCATTATACACCGGAACTGATACCTGTAATTGAAAATTATGATTATATTTATGTATTAACATGTGATTTATTGATTGAATGCATTTATTGGATTTTATATATCATACATGTATTTTCAATTAAATTAGTAATTTGTAATATTCGATATATTTTTATATTTGCCAATTGGTTTCAGTTTCTCAATTTTATAGAGCAGTTTATTGTAACTGAGATTTTGTTCTAGTAGTTATTATGTCTTGTAGTTCGTTTTCTACTAAGTAAACTGAAAAAAATTATGACGAACACGTTGCAAAAATGAAGATTATGTTTATTTCGAAGAGGAAGGAACTTCTTTATCATTTTTTTCGATTAGACTTTCACTTTCAGATTTCGAATTACAATAAAATGGAAAGACGCCTTGCTGAATATTGAAATGCTTATCTACAAATTTCTTGAAAATTATTTCTCAGAAAACTTATCTATATTGAAACTTGAATTGATTCGTTGTTTCCTTATTTTGATTTGAATTTATGATATTCTTAATTTTTGTCGAATGTGCCTACCCCAATTGAATGTGAAAAATACGCTTCATTCAGTATTCTAAATACAAAAATTCCATGGAAGCATAGATAAATTCACGACATGTTTGACGCGTTTCTATGTTCTAAGAAAGTGTTGAACATAGAATCAATAAATTTGCTATCTTCTCTTTAGAGAACGGATGTTTATAATGCTCGTTAAGTGCATACAATTGTTTATATTTGTTTAATTCAATTTTATTTGAGAACTTTCTCTACTGATCGGAAAGATATGCTAATATTGGTATAAAACAAAGGTTGTGATGAATATTTCAGTAGCGCCAACTTACTTGTTATGGGAGAAATGTCCGTTGTCATTGATATCAATAATTTCATCAACGTAATATTTACATATGCATGAGAATTCGTTTGGTCTTTGTACCAAAGAAAGCAAACGTGCTTTAATATGGTTTTTATGTTTATTATTCGATATATTTCGTTTTAATTGAATTATGTAAGCCAACATGAAATTGTACACACAATATACAACTCTAAATTGAGCCTAATAATGAGGTTGATTGTCTTTCGTAACTATAAGTAGTGATTATACTGTCTCAGTCAGTAAAGTTAGATTCTTCTCCAACGGAAACTTCAGTTGTTTTACTGAGAGTCTGATATGTCATATATCACGTCTCACGTCTCACGTGAAGAAACTCTGGAACATAGAGAGTTCGAATTATACAATAAGTTGTAATCGATAAGTTGTAATTTGTTGGACATCAAACCATTGTCTCGCATGCGTACAGTCCCCACTGAAAAGAATATTGCAGCGTACAGTGTTAATGAGGATCGTGAAATGTCAATTAGTCGCCGTTCTCAGCAATTCGGCATGTGCTTCTCAACCACATGGAAAATTTTACGTGTTCATTTGGGTTTGTAGACTTAAAAAATTCAACTTCTGCAAGAATTGAAGCCGTACGACTTACCACAATTAAGAATTACCGATGCATCCCGAAAAAACGACAGTTTGATGTGGTTTATGGGCTGGTGGCATCATCGGTTCATTTCTCTTCAAAGGCGACCGTGGAAGAAACGTTACTGTCAACAGCGAACGATATCGAGCCATGTTACGCAACTTTTTTGTCCCATTTGGCTGAGTTGAACTTGGTTGACATGTGGTTTCATCAAGACGGTGCCATATGCCACACAGCTCGTGAAACAATGAACATGTTGAAATATGATTTCGGTGAGCAGCTTATTCCTCGAAATGGGCCTGTGAATTGGCCACCAAGATCATACGATTTGACGCCTTTGGATTATTTCTTATCGGGTTATGTAAAGTCGTTATTGTATGTTGACAAGCCGAACACGATTGAAGCCTTACAGAATTACTTTATCCCTCGAAACTTAATTCGAGGGATACACGCCGAAATGCTCGAAAAAGTGACGAAAAAGCCGTGGAGAATATTTACATCAAGTTTTCTTTAAAATGTAAAAATTGATGTTTGAATTGAGGCCGCAATCTCCCTAATCTGCAGATTTAGCCCCTAGCCACTATTATTGCTTCTTAACCTCAAAAAACGGCTTTGCGATAAATGATTTGAGAGCAACGAAGAAGTTATCGAAACTATAAATCAGTATTTTGAAGAGCTTGACGAATCTACGTTTAAAGCTGGTATAACTAAATTAGAACACCGTTTGAAAAATGTATCAGTGTTGATGGAGATTAAGTTGAAAATGAAGCAAAAAAAATTCAAAACATCGTTTTCCGTGGTCAGCCGAAAACTTTTCACCACAACCTCGTACAGTAGAAAGAGCACACTTTTCTACTGTTTTATTATTATTATGATATTGTTCTTATCGCCTAGATTTTTTGAATATTCAAGTGTTTCTAGATTAAATTCTGTTGTTTGTTTTTATTTTCTTTTATTTTTTCTTCGTTCCTTTTCTTTTTGTATTTATGTATATATCGTATTCTGTAACAATAAAAAATTCATTGAGATTAAAAATGCTAAATATAAATATATTGGGGTCGAATACTGAATCACGCAGTTCTTTAGACATAACAATTGTTCAAAAATCTTCAAAAAATATTCGGTCCTAGTTTGAATCCACATGATTCTTATAAAAATCCTCCGAGGCGACAAGGTCAGGTCATAACCGGATGAAATATTCCTCAATAAACTTTACACAACGCAAATACTCGAAATTATAATTATTTTTTATGACTTCAATAAATCTTCTAATTCGATCGATGAAGATTTCACTATATCTCTAATTGAACGTTTATAAAAGAAAAACAAAGAAATCGGTCACGTTTCACAGTTTGCTTTGTACAAGTTCAGCATAATGTATTCTGTTGCAAGACTGTTATTAGAAGAAGTATTTAGTCGGCGCAATATTCCATTTGGTTCGAGCGTTGTAGACACCTGCAGGCTGAAAGATCTGTTATCAGGAGAAGCATTAGAACGGATGATTTTTTCTAGTGTCCAGTTCGTACCGGCAAGTGATCCAATATTGCAGCGTGCCCACAAGACCCAATACGTCCTACTCTTGTCAATAGATAATTCATATTGTTTATGTTCATCCTGGCACGCCTCTTCATTTATCAAGGCAGAAATATCAGGTTCGTATCTGACATTGCTAAGCGATAAGTTGAGATAAATTGCGAAATTCAAAAATACATACTTTTCCGATTGCAGATATTTCAGCTTATAAACTAAGTGCTCCACTAATAAACAACTTATAGCAACTCAAAACGGAAACATACATCCAAATATAATAAATAAAGACACTTGGCTTGGTTTCACAAAATTTATAATAAATACCTGACGATTGTTTCGTAGTGTTACCTGATTTTCAAAAGTTAAAGTCAACGCATACTACGTAGGCAAACTATATAGGCCAAACGGATTTTATTTTATAATGAAACAATATAATTTTAATACAAATACGCATGACGACGTTTCGAAATACTACTTCTTCATCAAATGCTGGATTAATACTGAGTATTAGTCCAGCATTCGATGAAGAAGTAGTACTTCGAAACGTCGTCATCAGTATTTGTATTAAAATTATGAGAAAATTCTAAATATTGTTTCATTATGAATATTAATTTTCTCGTATCGGCCTCATCAATCATCAATTTGATTTCATTTTATTTTGCATAAATTACTCCTAATAAAAACTGCTATAGTGTCAAATTGAATGTCACATTTTGAAATTGCATCAAATTTAGACTCCAAAATTGGGAATTGTATCAAGGAATTGGTCGTTGGAGTCTTTGGGTGGAATAATTCTGTGCTATGAAAATTTTGCCTTGAAACACGAAATTTCGAAGTGCACAAGAAAGGAGGATAATCAATACTGTTTTGCAGTGATTTGCACAAGAATTTGGGTGATAACATTTCTCTCCTACCTTGCAATGAGATCAAAATAAACCTACTCAATGATTCGTCAAGATTGACTCATCTATGTGGATAAACTTTATCCTTACTCCAAACTAAGAATTTCAACAACCTTATATGAATTACCTCATGGACTTATGAATAGTGAAGACTAATAAAAATACATGCCATTGAGGATATCGAATCCTAAATCCCCTCCAAGTTGGGTAATGTGTGGAGTGAAGGAAAGATTCTGATCGAAGACTTTACCAAGATTCTCACAATATCAGAACGAGAAATAACCTGACCACCGACGCTATGCCTTGACTAAATATTTTTTCCTAGTGAAAGATACAGCATATACTTTGACACATTCAAACTCATTGATCCTCCTCAGTTAGCATGATCCTGACCAAACTAAAGTTGAACACAGATGTCTGGTGATCTAGTTTGATGACATAAGTGCACAATTTGTTATTTTTTCTGTAATTGGATGTATTTAGTTTCGAATAGTCCGCGAACATCAAATGTTTCGAGTCAATATTATCTATGAGATCAATTTCGAACGGAATGAATAATAGTGAACCTAGATAAGACCCTTGAGGTATTCCAGAGGTAGGTATAAATTCAGACGACAGTTTCTCCTTCAGCTGTACGAACTGACGTCGTTTAAGCAGTTGAAAATGAAAAAGAGTGGTGAGGCTTCGGATTATAGAAATTTTTTGCGTAATTTCTGTAGGAGGAGCGTGAGAGCAACTTTATCAAAGGCCTTCTGAGAATCTGAGTAAATCACGTCAAGTTGACCAGTGGAGTCGAGTACTCCAAAAACGTACTGAGAAAACAGTAAGTATTAGTGATAGAATCTTCTTAATAAAACTGTCATTACACTTGAAATTTCAGTTGATTATTACATATCAATACATATGAATAAATCTCTATACTCAACCGTGTATTCCAACCCTTAGCTTCTCTTTCAAAAACCGTCGAAATATTGTTTTTGTATCGCTTGACTGAAACAGGATTCATGAATTTCTAATGAATCTTTTTTTTCCATGTGAATTTCATGAAACGCGACAACCAAACGTGAATATTCCAACTTAAAGCTTGTCAATGTATGAATGGCAACATGTGTTTGTATTTATTAGGATAATTTATCATGACGTACAACTATGTATTTCTCATAAAACATGGGAGGTCACAACAGCTGTTTTATCTGATCAATTCATTCAGTTTTCGCAAACTTATTCATAATTATCTGTGGTTGGTTCATCAATCGTCTTAAAGTGACTTGAAAGAAACTTGTTCTGTAATTACCTTCACTGAATATACTCAATATAATTCTAAAGATACTTTGTCTAGGTAATATTTGAAATTCAAATTTTTCTAAATATGGTTGAAATTATATGTAGAGATTAAAATGCGTAATTGTGAATTGAAATACACTTGTAAAAATTATGGCAATTGTTTCGTCTATCTGATGTGTATGTCAAGTAATAAACACAGTTTTGAGAGTTGATATAACTAGATATCAACACGTTGAACGATTTGTGGAATTCGTCGAGTGCTTTGAATTGAATTATTACGTATAATATTCATTTTCATTACGTTCCATCACGTGCTATGCAAGAAATTAGGTTTTGGGGTACATCATGAAATCTGAGAGGTATAAATACTTATGTAAAATCGATGATTTGGGGTAAAAACCAGTGTAACATGAGCCATCAGACCACAATTCACACTGCGAGAAGTTGAGAGGAAATGGATGAAGGGTGCAACCATCCCTTAACATACAAGCATTTCAAGAAGGAGGAAAGAATACTTGAAAAAAGGAGTTTGATACCGAATATAAACTTCTCTTTTCAAATCCAGACCTGTATCTATAGGATCGGTACAGACTGTGATTGCCGCATTTCTTAGCCGATAAATCCATCTTTTATCTTGGTTATTATGTTTCCTCGTTTTCATCATAGACTCCCTTATCTGATCTATATAATTTCGAGGACAATGTATGATTTCTAGATTGTCCGTAGTACACAATTCCTGTAACAATAACTCTACCAACTACGGTAAAGTCAAGATAAATCACATACAATTCCTAAAACATTAGGTAAATAGTCTCATATCTGATATCTTTTTCATTTTGCAAGACCTGGTCAAATGCTTGGCCTCATTTGAATCTTATTCCATTTACATGGAAGAAGAAAAATTGTTGATTTGACAGTTAATAACAATGACATTTGCTTCAACTAAAAGTTTATTGTTTCCTATCGTTATCAATTGTTTGATTGCAATTTAAGCAAATAAATATAAGTATTCATTCGAGGTTGAATTACAGCTGATATAATTCTCATTTCATATAGCTAAATTGCGACTGTAAAATGTTCGAACACTTTCTCATCAACTGGAAGAATACTTGACTCAATTTCAGACCAAATACTTATTTTCCAGATTATTTATTAGGTTATATCCACAGGTATGTGGATGATAAACGAAAAATGAATATTTATATATTCAAACCAACGGAAACATGCCCTGTTATTATTTAAAACGAATTCTGTCAAAACAAGATGCAGTTATGACATTATCCATATATCTCCCCAGTCAAAAGACCTCCTCGCATTCCAAGACCATTGTTTTTCTCCAAGCACGGGTCTATATGAACTTAACTGCATATTTGCCTGCTTTTCGATGCCATCTCAAACAGCTGATGCATTCATTAGAGATAAGAATAGGCCAGAAAAAGTTTCGTGGGTGTGTTACGGACCTCGGGCCACCGAATAAGGTTATCGCTTTATCTATGACCAGGATGTCACAGAATTAGATGCATCGCCTGAATGCCACATTTGAATGTATCTCCTAGACATAATAAATCAGCGATTGTGTTGTAAATTAAAAGGACTGCGAGCCAGTTTCTAACATCTGCATTTTATAGATGTAGTAAATATTTACTACGGACCGATTTCGATTCGAGTCGAACATTGTAAAGCTATATAAAACTTCGTTGCTCGTTAAGAAGCTCGTGTAGCTTTTCCTGATCAGCGAGGGAGTCCAGGTGGGATGATATATGGGTAATTAAAAGCTAAAACCAGTTTCAAGGAGCATTTTTAAAATTTGAGATTGACTGATTAACTGGCTATTGGATAGATGGTGCTCAACTCGAATGTGTAGTTAGTGAGTATAATATATCTACAGCTTAGTGGATTTAGTGAATCGTTAAATGAATAGGAATATTGAATTTTGATTTCTGGAGAAATTTGATGTTATATTTCACTCTATTGGTGTTTTGAAGCAGCTCGTGCTCTTCGTTTTTGCATTATATTGACTTAAATAATTTTATTGTTTCTTGAAAACTCTTCTTTTCTCAAAGATACAGGGTTCAAGTTTTGAAAATAGGGTAACATTCTGAAATAGACATCAAGAAACTATATAATTATTTGAATCTAAGCCAAGTGGTTCTTATTAAATCTGCTGAACCATTTTCACCAATATTTATTATATTGCGAATATTTATTGGAATTTATCACTTTTTTCTTCAATATTGATGCATTAATATAAGTGACAAGTGACTAAGTAGGTAGCTACCAAAGATGAAAGAAATAAATGTTCATATTCACATAACATTTCATGAAAAGCACGCTAAAATCTAGAATACTAGAGATTTTCTGAAACCTTTTTTTTTCATAGAGTAGTTCATAAACTTAGGGAAAATATCAATAAAATCACCTCTATCTTCAATGTGAATTATTACATTAAATGAGTATAACATTTTTTCACTCGAAAAAGTCACAATATCTGGTTTCGTAATCATTTAATTCGTTAAGAAAATAATGATTTTGTCTTAAATAATCAGGCAACATATCTTTTCTCATTTAGTACTTATAGCAGTCCACTACATAATTTTTCGATTAACATACATTTGATGTGAAACTTCTAACATGGTTTTGATTGGTGTGTTGTAAACATCTCAGAATCACTCTCATACCTTGATTTTGAATTTTCGAAACATATCGAAAATATATTTTTGCAGATTCATAAAAAGAGAGGAACAATATTCAACGTGAGGAAAAGCTAAAATTTTTTTGCATTCAACGTTTAAACACATTGAAAACCGTTTTTTATAGGAGAGTTTGAAGCTGTCCTATAACAAATGTTGATTATGAACTAAAGTCTTCGAAATATTGAGTATTTAGATCATTTGATTTACAACATAAAATACTCACTTTTATTGAAAAAGATGGAAGAAATACATCATGAACGGATAATATGAACTGATAATTATTTTATTATCGTCCTTTAATTAAACTGTTTATCGAATGTCTCTTAAAAGTAATAAAATACGGAGAGATACTATCCAAATTGTTCTCTGTACTGATGAAGTTTAGACCATGAAAGGATCTATGGATGGGTAAATTCAACATGTAATTTTTTTGCTCTTCCCTACAACTAGTATTGTACGATTTCTAACTACATGTGGAAAACAAATGAAGCTTATAAGGCTCGTATATGTTCAGAATCTATTGAGCATTCGAAAAATTTGTAAGAGAAACATTTATCAAAGTAGTCACGTTTCAAACCCAAACATTCCAACCAATAGAAGCTCACAGCGAATCCATGACGTTACCTGTTGAATCGAAAAGTATTTTTTACTTTTATTACTCTAAAAAAAGTGTTACATACTATAGGTAATTTAGAACTTGAAATGACCTTAGTTACCATATGACTTCACACGCAGTGTTTGTGGTAAAAATACTAGTCCACTTGAATAATAAGTACTTGAATAAGTACTTGAATAGTAATCGATAAGTCAAACAAGAACATTCAACAAGAACTGGTACTGAAAATGATTTTCCTGAACTTCATGCGGATTTTCATTCGCCATACCAGGTTCTTAAGGAAGTTAAGTGTTTTATTTTTAGAGAAAATGGGAAATATTCTTCGTCTAGTATTTTTGAAAGAGGAGGATCTTCCAAAAGTGATTATAGCATAAAATATTGTCAGAATAGGTCCATGAATAACCCCTTGAAGTTTGGACACATGTATATAGACGGAAATGAGAAACCAAGGAGTTAATTTCAATCAAGACTTTCTCTCTAGTTGATAGATCGTGTACCAAACTGTTCTTTCAATATTATATTGATGATACACGATTGTTTTGGAAATCTTACTGAAACCAAACTTCAGTGCTGTAGCAGAACCTCTTCAAATCAAAAAAATAGTTGTGCAAGCTCGACTGCGAGTGATTTACTGGATCTATAAATGGGCGAACGTCGGGAAAGGTACACCCATGCCCATATACCTTCAAGTGTGGGTCAATACGAAATACATTGAACTAAGTTTGAATTTATAGAATAATCTTCTGTCGAGTCCAAAGGCATCGAGCATCATATAAGGAATCCTCAATTTCTCTACCGATGATTTGTGGAAATTGATGCCCAGTCCAACCAGACGCAGATGATCTACGAACAAGGAGAAGTTTTGCTACAAGCGCACCTATATTTCCCAAGCGTGTGGTGGCGAAGCCCAGATATACGAAGAAAGGGTCAAATTAGTGCACGACTCATAATACAAATCTCTTTGCAGACATATTCGCCCAAGGTTATGTCCTTGATATGTGCTGAGCTATAATAATATGACAAATAAATCCGTATATGTGGGTGTGAACCGCTCCGATGCAGACCGCATAAATCAATATGAGGAACTACATATAAGGCAGGTAAAGAATTAAATCATCTCGTACCTGTTGCTTGCACCGTTGCATTTGTTTATGCGGATATACAACAGATTCTTGGTTCATATCCGCTTGAATACGTATAATAATGATGAAATATTTATTCCCAAACAGATACGGATCAAGAATTCATTTAAAAGGAGGGTGGGGTTGCATATCAAACTGTGGGTTCCGTGGATTGCCTTACGGACGGAAAAAATTTAGTTGGAGGCACCAAACGTGTGTGTACATTTTTATATATAAGAAAAAGGTTACTCGTCAATATTTAGGGTGGAATGTAGTCGTACTAGGCACCCTTTCCTTCTGCAGAAGGTGTGATTTTGATGCTAGTTATTGTTAATAATAATAATACATTCATTCCCAACAAATAAATAAAATAATAATCAATAAGGGAACATTGAAGAAAATAAAACAAAATAAAAAGAGAGTATAAGCCAATATATATAACGAAAATATAATTGAAATGAAATGAAATGAACAATAACTGAATGGAACAAACTTAAAATAAAATATTATCTATTACAAAGTCACAGGTATTCAACAAAAGTTAAAGAAATGTAGTTGATGAAGTCTTCTTCTTCTTCTTCTTATTCTTTCAAATAGACCTATTGGTCTATTTGAAAGTCAACGAAAATAAAATCAAAATCACTTGCAATAGTGATATGAAGCAACCAAATGGAACAAAACTAAAATTAAAATATTATATAGTACAAAGTTATATGTAGGTAATAGAAGTTAATGAAAATATGACGACACCCCATTGCTCTGTTCTGAGTGGCATGTCAAAATCACTGATAGCCGATCGAAAAAGATATCACATCGACTGCAACAATCATTATAAAGCTAACATACACAGTTGATAGGAGAACGTGACATAACATTTGATCTGCTGTAATTGACATAAAATGTACTGCATAAATGTACTGACTGTAAATGTATTGACATAAAATTTTTAGTCAAATAATCCAACATTCTAGAAGCAGAAGCTTTTTTACAAATTATGTATTCAGAGAAGATGCTTATAATCAACAAGAACCCCCAGCTTTTCAAGCTCAACACATCTATATAGAATTTAACAAATTTAAATCTATAATTCGTTCTACTCTATGGTCGTCCCTTATTGTAGTGTAGTCTTGAAGATGAGCTCACGCTCGAAACATGTTGACTATTTGATATTCTTGAATATAATGGTGATACATTAAGCCAAGTGTTCAATTCAATTTAATATTTAATTATGTTTCACCAAGAGTTAAGCGAGAATTCAATCTTAGTCGTTAATTGCATTGTTTTTTCAATTTCTATACTTCATCTGGCAAAGATACAAGGTGAGCAAAAAGCTCTAGAATTTACATTGTGAATTCATGAGGGATGTTTCCAAATGATTGCACATTTAGCTATAATTTTCATGATTATTTCGATACTATAACACAGTTTTTAAGCGCAATCTGATTCAATTTATATATCTTTTTCAATTAATACATCTATCTCAACGATGAACTTATTTTCTGAGTCGTCCCTAATGATTTTTTTGGTTTTTTTATTCCACCTTTACGTAATTATAACGATTGTAATAATATTCATTTGGTACAGCTTTAACAGAATTCATATAACTTTAAGGTCAAAAATTTAGTTTGATACTTTTTCAATATACATCAATTATTATTATCTAAAATGAACTCAGCTAGTTTGTTCTTGAATGCCATGAGGCCTCTACAGTATTTACGTCTAGGCTTTGAGGCTAGGGTACGTACAATTCTGAGGAAAAATATACTATTTCGTGATTTAGAAAACCTACAAAGTTGCATGTAAAATCTGTCAGCATTTATAGTGTTATAAGCATGAACATCACTGACACATATTCCTTTTTTTATATTTTACATGGGAAAAATTTATTTTTATATTTATATATAAATATAAGGGAAGCAATGTTTCATGGGGAGCAGTAGGAGTATTCTCTGTTAAATTGACATACTTTCTGATCAATTCAACATTCTCTCGATTGGATTTATATCCAATTATAGTATTTTCTAGTATTTTCAAACATTTCAAAATGCTTGCATACTACAAACTTTTTTTTCTCTGTTCTAACTGAAGAGTAGAACGATATTCAAAATGTGGCTATTATTGACTTAAACATCAATAACTTCTTATATGTCGTAAGATTTTTTCCAGTTCGTTTCATGGAGTGAATTTCTTTTGGAGATTTAATCGTGATTGCAAATAAGATTAAAATTGAGTTTTATTTAACCGTGGGAAGAAGCTTCACTACTCAAAAATGCAATTCAAAAACATGCTACAAATATAATATATCGAAATTTAAATATATTATTAAGAGGAAGTATGTGTCAACTATGTGAACACTAACAAAGTACACGACAACTAAAACATTAAAATATTCTTCCAAGATCCGGTCTAGTGTAAATTGTTGAGGCCACAGGTCAAACATAGAAATCTAAGACTGCCGACACTATTTAATTAATAGAAACTACCGCAATTCAATGTTTTATTAATAATTCTCTTGAACATTGATTAAATTGAGTATAGGTTCCAAATAAGGAATCCAAAGAACGTTATCTCTGCGTTCGAGACGTCAATATGGTGGTTCGTGTTCATATTATTATTATTATTATTAATCTGTAACTCATATTTTTAGTTGGCAGATCAGAAAGATAGCGGCACTGTTATGGTAGTAAAGTATCTATAATTTTTTTCTGTGGATTCTTGTATATAATTCATTGGTTGTGGAATATAGCTTTTATAGAAATCATTTCCAAGCGGGGCACTTTGAAATAGTACAACTATGGATAGGTTATGTAGTTGTGTCGATTACATTAGTAAGTATCGCAAGCCGATCGGTGAAAGCGCGAGAAAATTGAATAAATAAAATGATAAAATCTATAGAAATAAAAATGAATCGACGAAATGTATGTACGTACATAAGTTATGAACGATAGTCCAAATTTGATAATCTTTTTCTGTTTGTATTCGTTAATCTCAGAACAAGGTTATTACGAGGTTTCTTAAAAAAAAAGATGATTTCAGAGAAGTATTCATTTAGTCAGCGACATCCATTTGTTCCTTCAAAGTAAATCCCACGGTTAGAATGCACTTATGCCAGCGCTTCTTCCAATTCTCGAAATGCATTTTGGTATGGCCATCAGCTCGTTCTTCGATTCCGGCTCTATCTCATCAATTGTGGCAGAACGCTTTCCTTTCATCGGTCTCTTCATTCGTGAGAATACAACAAAGTCGCAAGGAGCCAAATCTGATGAATACGGTGGTTAACATATGAGCACGGTGTTGTTTTGGCCTAAAAATCACGAGCAAGCGAACTGGTGCAGAATGCATGATCTGTTTTTCCACAATTCCGATCGTTTCAGCAGTATTGCTTCACGCAAACTTTGCATTGCTTGTTTGTTGTATTCTTTATTAACCGTACGACCTGTTGGCACAAACGCATGATGCACCACGCCGTTGTAATCGTAGAAAACTGTGAGCAAGACTCTCACATTTGATAGAATTGGCGTGCTTTTTTCGGTCTTGGTTGTTCTGGCCGGTTCCACTAGGATGATTGGGCCTAGATTCCGACGTCTTAACCATAAACTCTAGTGCCGTCACCAGTTAAGGTCTTTTTGAGGAAATCTGAGTGATACTAATACGACGTTTCTTTTGCTCCAAATTTAGCAATTTCTAAGCAAACTTTCCTGCCACACGTTTCATGCCCAAAAATATCCGAGAAAATTGTATGTCATGAACCGATTGATATGCGAACATCCTCTGCAATTACCCCAATAGCAAATCGACGATTTTCCATCTCTTTCACTTATGTTTTTTCCATAACAATCTTTTACGATGTTTTTTTCGTTTGTTGACGTGGTTGCAACTCCAGTTCATCGTCATCAATATCTTCTCGTCCTTCTCTAAAGCGCTTCAACCACTTAAAACACTCTTCTTAAACAAAGTAGTCTCGCCGAATGCCACAGTCAACATTTTAAATGCTTTGGAGCACTTAATTCCATTTTTAAGGCAAAATTCATAACACATTCATTGATTAATTTTTTTCCGAAGTAAAAAATCGAAGAACACACAAAAAGATAAGCTAAACATTTTCAGATGTAAAAAATGATCTACTAATCCAAAATTGCTAATAATGTCAACATACGACAAACGTATGTGTACCATTATAACGAAAAACGAATTTCGATAATCGAACAATACTCACATAGCAGAAAAGTCTTGAGAATGGGAAAAAAATATTAAAAAATGTCGAAATTTGTGAAGTGAATCAATGGAAGGTCGATATTTTGACAAAACGAGTATAGGCTAACAGTCAAGAATATTGACAGTATGAATAGATTGACATATTGAATTACCATTTTTACCAGCAGAAAAATGGTACTTTCTGCGTGTTGAAGTGCATTTAGACGTTCAACATCGTGGTTTCCATTGTTATTGATAGGAAAGTCGGATAAGTCATCTGTCAAAATATCATAAGCGTCAAGTATGATATCATAACGACGAAAAATTTATTCAAATTGAGTTTTCAATGAAAAAAGGTATTGAGACTCACAACGAATTCACGAATTTTGAAATTTCTCATTAATGAAAAGATTAAAGGAAGAAGTACCTAGTTCGAAATAAGGAAATTCTAATTCAGCTTTAAAATTGACAGGTTAATACTTTCGATACATCAAACATATTAAATTATGGAATTTTTGATAATACGGAAGATTTGAAATTACTGAAAGTTTAGTCCGTTAGTGTCTCACTCGGCATCACACGGTTAACAATAGTTTAAACAAAAATAGTGAGAAAAAATCTATCCAACATTCAGGAATCGAACCCAGACTTTTCATGTAACATTTCAATCCCTAAACAATGTCTTCACGAAAGGAAATGAACACTTAATTCAATAAAAAACAGAACTACTTCAAATTTTCAATTTGAGCAAGTATTCAATGAATTTTTTCCCTTCCTTGAATTTATCAAATTTTTTCATTTTTACAAGAATCTCCGAGCCTTATAAGACCACACGCAACTCATTACATTCGAATAATTCTAGTCATTATTTATTTAAAATCTAATCAGATCAAACTCGTTAATCCACTATGGAGTTATATAAAATTTACATCAACACAACGTTATGGCGCGCTTGAACATCTTCAATTATAAACGTATTTTGAACTGGACTACCCTAAAAATTCATTTCCTCTTCATGTGAACGTTCGTCCTTCACACCTATCTGATGAACGGAGGTGCTAATATGATTGGAAGCGCAGTGTTCTGTAAACTGGTTGGTTTTGGTATTGCTGTACATGTTAAAAAGTAACACCGGTAGTTCATTTTGAACCTTGACATTATTGTTTCTTTATCAGAGGTTCACACCTGAGTGTGAAAAAGTATTGAGTATTATTGGGTCGATACTTGATGAAAATCTAAATACACAATTTAAATAAAACTAAGTAGTTTCTCTAATTAATTAAAAACATGAAAATATCGTTTCGCCAACACAGTGGCTTAATCAGATGTTGATGATAAACTGAGCTATTGGATTATGGACTGCTTGTATTTATCCTGAATTGCGTGGAAATGACGATAAAACACTGTTCTTCTTTTGTAGGGGAATAACTATAGAACATATTTCTTCTGAATTGTGGGGGATGACCGTAGAATATTTTTCTTCCATTGCCTTTTACTGAAATAAATTTAATAAAGGAGAATCACTGATTAAAACTTGATCATTTGAAAAACTGTTTGATTTCTTCCTCTTTTTAATTTCTATGGCTTCTGATAGGGTTAGTTTATAACCTTTAAGTTCCGTCTGCAATATTTCAAAGTTGTTGTCGAAGACATGGTTCTCTTCTAAAAGAAGTGTTGCATACGTAGAATCGGTTTATTTTTTGCAAAGCATCTTTGGTGTTCAGATATTCTAACTCTGAAATTTCTTCCAGTTTGACCAACATATACTTTTGGACACGTACACTTCACGTACACGTACGCTTCGAGTACACTTTCCACGCACTTCAGGATGAAAACAAGCAGTCCACAATGTAATAGATCAGTTTCTCATCAATATCTGATGAAGCTACTGTGCTGGCGAAACGTTATTGTCATGTTCTTGAATTAATTATAGTGAAAATCGAAAAACTACATAGTTTTATTTAAATTATGTATTAAGAATAGATTTTTTATCTGAAATGTTCTATACATTTCCTTTGGAGTTATAAGTAAGCATTTGCTTGGAATAAACCCGAGATTTTCGTGCATTGTAGCTTTGCCTCCATTCCTAAGATTTGATAATGAAAAAAGCATAAAAGGAAGAAATTGTAACAGTCTGACTAGTAATTTTCCTCCACTATATCTAGTGCAAAAATAAACACAATGAGGCATCACAAATTTCAAATATTAATCAATAACCAAAGAATAATCCTATATAGAAAATAAACAAAAAGTAATCCTCATCATATCTCAAACATAATTGTAGGTTCTTTTCAAAGGAACGAATTGTGCTTTTGATTGAACAATTCCTTATAGTTATATTTTTCAACTTTCATACGTTATAAAAAAAATTGAAATAAATACGTGAATTTCTCCTCAATTTTCATATTTCATATTGTCGAAAATATAAAAAAGCAGAAATTATTTTTATGTTTTAGAATACAACCAATTTTCTATTTTTCATATGATAAAAAAAGTTTTATAATATTCTATAATGAACATTTCTATGATCAGTTCAAATAAATATTGATATTTGTTGCAATTTACCAACATTTTCAACATGTTATGTTGTTTCATTTCGTTTAGAGAATTAGAATATCGAATAAGTGAACTACTTAATTATCTTTCATCGATATTTTTACTCCAAATAATCGAAGAACGTTCAATTTTCCTTTTTATTTATTTATTTCCTTTTATTTACTGCTGGGTGTTTGAGGTCACATCACCCTTATTTTTAGGAATGATAGCCATGCAAAAATATTTTTCGTATTTCATTCTTCGAGAGCTAGTACTCGCTCACTCATTTTGCCTGATTGTTTTTCTGTCGAGTTTCTGAAATATCGTTAAAATTGTTTTCCTGAACTTTCATAAAACGCATAATTATAAAGAGAAAGGTAAACTTTGAACTTGAATTGAATGAAAAAAATCAGAAGCTAATGAGAATATTTTTTTGGCGAATTACCGAATTCAATAACTTAAGTTTTCAGAATAAAACCAGCATTCAATATTTAAGACAGTATTTAAAATAAAAGGGTTATAAATTCAAAATAACTGAACAATTAATATATAACAGTTCATTATTTTGAAACTTGCTCAATATTCATATTATTTCCACAAGATCAAGTTAATAATTAATTTCCATTAACACAATAAATAGCCTTCTTGTTTCTACATCGATTATGTAAATTGGTTTATCATTAGTGCGGTTTCCAAAGTTGAAATCAATGAGGAAATAATCGAAAGACCTTGATAAAGAAAACCAGAACACTAATAGAATATAACAATAGAAATTTTTTGTTCTTTTATTCTAATATTCTTTAATGACTCAATATTTTAGACACTCAAAAACGTAATAATCTGTCAGTTTTTCAATTCTAAAACAACGAGTAAGATATGTACGAAAAAACTAATTAAATTGTTCTTAACTAATTAAATTGCTAGAAAGACAGTCCTGATTTTGATTAAATGAAATGTATTTACAGAAAGTTCACTGGAAGCAATATTGAGAAAAATTCATCAGATTTCAACAACTTATTTTCATAATTCTCAGAATGCTTGCAGATTTCACAATTACTTGAATAAATGGCACATTTGAATTGAAATAAAACCAGGTTATGTTTTTCAAACAATATATTGAATTAGTAGAATTGGAAGTAATAGTAAACGAACATTTCTTCACGAGGATCTCAAAGTGAAACAAATTGATGAGGCTGTTGAAATGAACTTTGGTCTGATGATGAATACGAATTCCAATAGTTATTAATAAGTGAAACTTTCCAAAAGTTTAATTATATGCTTCATTTTTTGCATCTTGAATTACTGAATATTTAAATGAAGCTTAGGTATATTTATTCTGATATTCGGGGTCAGTATATATTAAGATTGATTATTTAATTGATGTATTAGAAACGTTTGCAAGTTCTCGAAATATTTTAACTTCAGACAGTATTCCTGTCTGTATAAATATCACCTCGGTATAATATTTGATCAGAAATTCCCTTTTGTGCCTAATATAAATAAAACAATTTCAAAAGCAGTCAAATCTTTAGATTTATTGTGCGTAATGCTGGACACTTTTCGAATAAAAAAACACTTATACAATTATTTAATGCGCTTGTAAAGAGCGAATTATATTTCGGATGTATGATTTGGCGTCTCATTTACAAGTCTCATAACAATCATTTACAGTCGATACAACGAAAATTTCTCAAACATCTAATTTGGAGGGAAGATCACGTTTATCCGGCCAGAGGATATAGCCAAACTAATCTGTTAAAAGGTTTGGAGCTAAATCACTTGAAGTTGCCAAGGACTTTTTGTCTCTGAAATTTCTGTATAAGCTCTTAAATGGTTATATAGACATGTTCAAGTCAATTTTTTTCAGTGGGCACTCTGAAAACTAATTCCTTCGTACAATCACCCATTAGATATATGTGTTCGCTCGCTATTCCAGGATGTGTTTGACAAATGCGATATAAACAGTGACTCATTTGTTTTCATTAATGGGGTTTACTTGGACTCTTTTCTTGTATAGTAAACTTTGAATTATAGCGCTATATTCTGGTTGTCTTTTATTCGTTAAAATTACTTCTTTTATTAATAATCGTTTTTTACACGTTTGCATTTTATCTTCAGGTGTTGATACTATAATATTTCCTGTAACTGTTTGTTTTTACCAATAGGATAAAAAAGATTTATCATTATTATGACAGATGGCCGGTTTCAAATTAGGATTTTTGCATATTTCACTCGAGTGATTTCACTTCTATTCAAAAGTGAAGCTGTGCATGTACTTTTCCCTAGTAATAATTTTCAAACTTGTGAATTTTTTTATCGATTTTTCGAATATTTCGAAGTAGACCAAACTTTCAACTATCTTGTGTATGCAGTGAAAAGTGCACTCGTTTCATCTACAATTTAATACCCTAAAGTTGGAGTATGGCAGCATGATCTGGCATCCTATTTACCCTTGCCATTAACGCCATCTTGAGTCCACCCAGTGAAGGTTCTTGAAATTTTTAGCTTGGAGGGAGAATGAAGTTTATCCACAGATAGAAGTCAATCACAAATAATTATTGAGTCGATTTAGTTTAATCTCATTGCAGAGCAGGAGGGAAACTTTATCACTCAAATTTTTGCACAAATTACTGTACAACAGTATTGATTGTCCACCTTTGTTGAGTCAGCTTTGAAACTCCAATAACCAACTCGCTAATACAATCCCCAATTTGGTTTATGAAGTCTACATTCAATAGAGTTGACAATAATTAAATAATGGACGCGCGTTTTTTAAAACTCCAGAACGTTGGCCGAAGTTTTATCACTAACGAAAAGAGAATGAACTTATTCAGTTTACTTGGATTCGATTTTTTTGGTAAATCAGAATATGATTCATTATCAGAAAAACCAATCAGATTTTTATATATGTAGCTTAGATTATCTGTGTCAGATGTTTCATTGATATAGTTTTCTGTATTTATGATATGAATCATTTCTAGGAAAAGGCTTTTTCTTGTAATTGTTTACGTATTCTGAAATTTTTCGACATTGTAATTCATATATTAAACGATTCGGCCGATAGGTACTTCATAAAAATCTAAATACATAATTTAAATAAAACTAAGTAGTTTTTCGATTTTACTATAATCAATTCAAAACATGACAATATCGTTTCGCCAACACATTGGCTTCATCAGATGTTGATGATAAACAGTTCAGTTCAGTTCAGTTTATCATCAACATCTGATGAAGCCACTGTGTTGGCGAAACGATATTGTGATGTTTTGAATTAATTATAGTGAAAATCGAAAAACTACTGAGTTTTATTTAAATTTTGTAATTCATGTTGTGATCGGTGGCTTGTACGTGTTGAGGTAATGCAGAAGAATTCGTCTTGGTTATACAACGGCAATCACTCTTATGAGAAATGATCTTTGAACGAAGGTTTTGTATTGTTTGACCTATATATACAGAATCGAAACATTGACAATGAATTTAATAAACGACATTTGATTCGAATTTCAATTCTAGCGTATAGTTTGTGTGAATAAATAATGATTGTACAGTTAATGTACTTTTTTGAGCTATTTTTACCTTATTATGGCATAATTTTATATCTAGGTATATATAGATTCGAAGATGGCTTCCCTGGAGGATGCGAGATTCCAACGAAGCAATTTGTCCCAAGAAAACACGACTGTATATAGGATCACAAGCGAAAGACATGTCAATAATTCCAACTGTTTGGCACTCTCAGGAATCCTTTTAATGCTGCTGTCTTTACGTGTTCCTTGAAAAGACGTCCTCTTAATTACTCATTTGTTAGTGACATTGATATAAGTGATAAGGTGTACAGAAAAAAAGTAGGAATTCCGAAGAGGTAAAGTTAATTATGTTCTTTAATTATTTCTGTAGTCCATTCGATAAAGAATCCGTTACGTCGACTAATTACGGTAACGATATGATGTTTTAAAAATGTAACGTTACTCCGGAATAAATTGCGCTCTGCCATGCTGCAGGATGTCGATGGCTTCATTGTTATTACGCTGCATTTTGAGTTTAAGATGACAAACTGAAAAATAACGAAAGTACGAAGACTACGCATTTTTTGACATCCGCATTAACACTCCTGCTTGGAAAATACAATAATTGCTCTGTCATTTGTCTTCTTCCATCCCCTTTTGAATCTCGACCAAGAATTCGAATTGAGAGGTGGAAAGCTATTTTTTCAATATGAAAAGGTTGTTCTGAAGATAGCTAAAAATCTCGAAACACCTAACAATGTCTGCTCTCAAGTGTGTGCGTTCTTACGTAAGTTCTTACGGGAAAATACAGTCAATTCTACATACCATTTTTTTTTACTTTTTCATTCACAACATTGTCTCGTAAATATGAATATTACTACGTGTACCTATGAGCTATTTGTTAATAAATTGTTTCGAACTATTCAAAGAAGCCTTAGAAAGGGCTAAAACGTCCCAATTGTTGATAAAATCCTATGTCTTCCAATTTGACATTGTTAGGTCAATGTTTGACTGAAGTCAGTTCAGTGAATGATTTGGGTTTTTACTAGGAAACTAACCTTTAAATTGCATATTGAAGGAATCGTCCAACAGACTGGCAGAAATCTGGGTTTCATATTTCAAATGACTAGGCATTTTGGTCGACCTGAATCTGTTATAGCTTTGTATAATTCTATTGTGAGATCCAAGTTAGAGTACGCGTCGGTCGTCTGGAATCCAAATTATGATAAATACAGGTAAAGATTATAACATGTTCAACGGAAGTTTATTAATGCTCTTAATTTCCGTTTTAACAGGTACCGTCATGGATTCTCATATGGGAGTAACGTCAAATTTTATAGGTTGGAATGTTTGAGTTTGAGACGTGAGTATTCCTACTTTTATATATTTGAATATAAACCTAAATTCAAACTCTTGAACTTATGATTTACACTTTATTGACAACATAGCATGATTCGTTTCGTCGTTACAAACGACGTCGTTACACACGAAGTGGTTTGTAACGACGAAACGCGTCATGCTATGTATTCAATAAAGTGTAAATCATAAATTCAAGTGTTTGAATTTAGATTGATATTCAATTATAATAGATTTAAATCAAGTAGAACCCAACACTATAAAAAAAATTTATATATGTTTCTCCTACATATTACTTAATAGCTTAATAGATTTTGCTGCATGTACAAGCCTCATAAACTTTAATTGTTCTCCACATATAGTAAGAAATCGCACAATACAGGTTGTTGGGCAGAGCAAAACAAATTATATGTTGAGTTCACCGATCCATAGATTTTTCAATAGGCTAAACTTGATGAGTATAGAGACCAACTTGGATATTTTCTCTCCGAATTCATGACTTTTGAGAGACATTTGAAAAAGAGATTAATTGAAGGTCGATAATTGAATAATTATCAGATAGAGCTATCCTTTCATGATGTATTTATCTAATCTATTTTAGTAGAATTAAGTATTTTGTTTGTAGATGAGAATATTCAACTCAATGCATCGAAAACTTTATTTCGATGAAGATATGGAAAATTTCAGTTATAAGATATACATATTAGCTATAACTCAGTTTATAGGTGATTAATATTTGTAATATGTGCGTCTCTATTATAGGACAGTTTTAAACTGTTTGTTGAGTGAGCTCTTGTATGTAAAATTAAAAAAATAATAGAAAAAAAGGGGTTATATCTAGAAAATAGTATTTTTGGTTGTCATTTAAATTTTGAAATAGATTTATATCAAGTAATGACAGAAAACGTTCAACTTTTGTTGATGGTCGAAACGCTAAATATTCTATGGCTGCGGTTGGTCACACTGCAAAAGTCTAATTTCCTGATGTTGATCGATCTTGTAGATCAAAACAGGGGTATTCTTAATGTAGAACTCCTCACTAATTAAACCAAATAACGAGTTCGATTATTCGAATTGCTCAAAGCTCAGTTAATCTTAAGTGAAAAAATTATAAATTCAATGGACGATGGAATCAACTCTGTGATAGTTGAGAATATCTTATTACCTCTCATATTTAAATGAGAGGTGATAAGATATATTTGTCTAAACATCATTGTGAACAATTCCTTATTCGACTAGTTTCGCCTTTTACGGCATTATCAAGAATGAATACTCATTACACAGACATTCTTTGAATATTTGTAGATCACTTCGGTCCACAGAAGATACCAAACACATTAATTGAAGTGAAGATACCACAGAACATACCAAATTTAGGGTATCTTCTGTGAACCAAACTGATCTGCAAATATTTAAAGGATGCCTGTAATATGTATTCATTCTTGATAATGCCTAAAAAGGCGAAACTAGTCGAATAAAGAATTGTTCAGTTAGTGATTTTCAGACAAGTATATCTTATTACCTCTCATGAAAAAATATTATGTGCTTTTGTTTTGTGTTTGATATCCGGTTTGACTTTCATTCAGTTTATGTCACTTCTGTTTTTTTCAATTCAAGTTCTATATCAGAAATAAAAATAACGGTAAAGAAACATGTTTTTTATTACTCTGCTCTATAGGTAACAGACATTATATGAAATGCCTGCAGAATTTAATTATTTTAGAAGTTATGTATTGATAAATTTATCACTTGGACCATAACATAAATATATATTGCAGTTTTTTTCAAAATTATCGACGAATTTATGCTTTCATTTATGATAATTCATATCAATAGTGACTTATTGTGTCTAGCATATATAATTCCATTAGTGGGTTTGTTTCTGTTGGTATAACCCTGAAGGAAATCAGTTGAAATTTCCAAGAGTCATGATATTCCCCTGGTTTGTTTTTCCATTATGGGACAAATTGCGGTTTAGTCATGTTTTGTGGGAAACTGGCGCCAAAAATAAAGAGATCGGATCAAAATCAATTTGCATATTTATGCTAATTAAGAGGAAACGATGAAAAATTACTTGGTCGCACTATATAACCATCGAAGACCTAGACCTTCGAGTCATTACGAATGAATCAGTGGTATTTTGGGTTATTGCCAACCAGATTAGGTTAGTTCACTCGAAATTCAAGGTGATTAATTCTAACTGAGAATCAGTTATATTATTATTTTTATAGATAGTTCTATCTTGATGATCGTATTTTTGAACTTTTGATGCATTATTTTCGAACATTTTGCAATTTGTTTTAACGTAAATTACAGAAAAATTAAAGTGAGGATGATTTGTGCAATGAATTACATGAATATAGTAGAGATCGAAGATAACGAGATTCAGCTGAAGCCAAAAGTTTTTAGAGTACCTGCTTTCGATGATAAGATAAAATAATATTCGTCGAATTATTTAACTTGATTCATAGCAAAAATTGGAAATTCTAAATGACTTTGAGTAATGATATTTGAAGAATAACAAATCAATTCATCAGTATCTGTTAGAAAGAGCTTTTGAAACTGCTAATAGGTCATTATCATTGAAATACCAAAACCTGGTCGTTTGCCAGGTTTGGTTTTCCTGCAACAGTGTTGCAATGGTTTAATTCATATTTACATAATAGAGCACAACATAATAAATGCGGAAATTATGTGTCGAAACCAATAATTTGTGATTATGGAGTTCCACAAGGAACAGTTTTGGGGGTGTGAAACAAAGCAAAATTATCTAGATTAGAGTGTATATACAAATCAAAGTTTATAATATACCATTGGAAGAAGTTAATGAGATTAAGGACTAAGGTGTTATTATCGAGGAATTGAGTTTTAAAAATCATTTTAGGTATGTTATGAGTAAAATTTGAAATGTGAATTTTTCAGCTAGAATAAGTAATGATGATAATGTATTCACAAAGTATTACTGTATAAGTCGATAATATTACCACATATAAACTTTTGTTCAACTGTACAATACACCTTGCCTCAAAATCATATTCAAAAGTTGCAAAAGGTACAAAATAGAGTATTTAAAATGATATAGAAATGCAATATATTTTCGAATTCCAGGAAAATATATTCAAGAAAGGAATGTCTTCGAATTGAAATCTGAAAATCGAATATTCTGATGAGCATATTCCACTAAACATTTATTGGATCAAAATGCTTGGTTTTCCTGCAAAACTTACCTAATATTTATTGAAATATAGAGGTCATTAGCCCATCTGAAACAAGAAAAAAACTTTTGTCAGTCTATCTACAGCAAGAAATGAAATTTTATCGAAATATCTCCGAAGTAAATAATTAATGAATAACATAGATGGTCTTGAATTAAAAAATTGAAGGACATCTGTGGAAAACTGAAGGTAGGTTGATCATTTAATATTGGTTATAAATGCATTCATAGTAACCATTTCATAGATTTAAACTAATTGAAATTGTTGCACACACAGATAAAAGGTAAAACTCTGGATTTTCTAGAATGAGTGGAAATTTCTGATTCGCACCGAAGGAATAAACCAATATTAAATGATCAACTTACCTTCAGTTCATCATCATTTTTACTTTCTTCAGTTTCTCAATTTAAGACCTTTGTTGTTATCCGATAATTCTTAGATTTTATTCAATACTTCTATCTGTATAACGACCTGTGCCTCTACTTCGGAGACATCGATATCAGCCAAAGTCTATTGCAGGTAACGATGCATAGGTATATGAGAATATTGTTCGAAAAATTTTGTTCAGTTTAAGGCCAGCTTTCTCCGAACAATTTTGAAAAAATCAGATATTTTTTCCATAAATTGCTACTATATACTCGTAGAAATAGTGTAGAATTAGTCCCGAAGGTCAGCAAAACCGAGAAGAATGTATAAGAGATTAGGGAGCGCTGCAGTAAATCCGGCCGCTCGAACCCTTCGGTTGCGGCAGCTGCTGCATGCCTTCGGTCGGCTTATTGTTTTGTTTTTTGTTTTATTGTTATTGTCTTGTTATTTTGTTGAACTGCTTTGAGAAATGCTTGAATTCTTCAGAATGATGCGTAAGAAGACCAGGAAAGAGTTGTGTATGAAGCTGGAATGCATATGTGAGTAAAATTCACTTTTTTTACGATTCTTCACGAATAAGAACTTTGAACTGATTTTTCTCCAAACCATGTTTTTTCGCATGAATTACACTCTCATTTAGAAACTATTGCACTTATCGATATGAACCAAACGACATTTTACTCTTCAGATGTCTGGCTATGGCCTCAAGCAGAACCAGAAATATTCATTATTATTTGAAAAAGTTATGAACAATTAAAAGTGAAAAAAAAGGTGAAAAAAATTCAAAAGTCCGCCATTTTGTTTTTTTTCGTTGAAAATGTTTCATTCTGCTTGAGGTCATAGTCAATTCAATACAGAACATGAAACCGTTTTGTTTTTTGCATTCAGATAAATCTTTTTCAAGAAATGATGATATTTCATCTACGATTCAAATGGGTTTTGGCAGCCATTTTTAGGACCGCCATTTTGAAAAAAAAATAAATTTTTTTCAAGTAATATTATATATGTGCTATCATATGTAAATAAATTGATTACTCAACATGTTTTGTACTATAAATATAATATATTGAAAAAAATTACTTTTTTGGAGTAAGCCTCCTTAACTTTTGAAAATGGCGAAACACCCCGAAAGAATTGTCGAGTAATCATTATAAATTTTGTGACACCAAGCAAAGTGTTTTCATTTAACATATTAAACAGTGTTTCACCAAGAGATGAGCGGACATTTAATCAGCTTTATAATGAATAATATGTTATAATTCTTCAATTCATTTAGGTTGATTAAAAATATTAGTACCATCAGCCTATCTGATACAAAATATGAATATTTCGGAAATTTAGGAACATTCAGGATCCTTTCAATTACAATAAACAGCCTCAAATGAATTTTTCATAAAAATATTTGTAAGTATTTTTCTACGGTTGAAAAAGTGGAGGTTGGCGATCTATATACTTCCAATGTTTGGACCTATAGTTCTGAACGGCCAAAGAATACAGTCAAAATCGAACCCACCAGCACTAGTAGGCCGAAAGCGTTAAAGGGCTAAAGGTGTAGTGGACACCTCTGGGCACTCAGTCTCAAATTCAGTCGTTTATTACAGAAAAAAAATAAATGTCTACTGGAAATCACTTTCTGATTTCTCCACATCCAAAACCAGATCTGAATATCATCCACCTACGAAAATTCATATATCTACAATTAGATTGACTTTGACAGATGTTCTTTACGCCAACGTACTTTCATTTTTCACGCCATTTGATGCTTTTAAGAGGCGAGTCGAAGTTAGTCTCCACTCCAACGCATATAGAATATTTTCCATCTCTTTTGAAGTTAGTAACGGATATGAACAGACGAATCTGATTGGGAAAGCCCGATAAACTAGGTTTTGATTAATTCTCGAGCTGAAACTTGGACTATCAGATATGCATGGATCACTGTCCATTTTTTTCGGAATGAGATGACAGGTACGCTGGAAATTTCACATAGAACTCATCTCCCTAGTAGTACCGGAAGTTACCTGACGCCAAAGTAGTATACGCAATTTATAATCGAAAAACTTCTTTCTTCAGTTTTACACATGTTGAATCGATATTTGAATACATTCATCATCAAGTTTCGTGATTTTTTCTAGATGAAATTTAATGATACTTGAGCTTTTTTGAGAGATGAAAATTACTTACTGGAAGACCTACTCATTAAATTTAACACTGGGATTTTCATTTATAATAATTCAATATTTAGTAGTGTTGGCGTTTACTTTATTAAGTTTTTATATTCTATTTATAGTTTATATTAAAATGTAATAGATATACACCTGTCAAATCCATGCTTAATGTGTTAAATTTGTTATCTGTCAGCAAAAGAGTTGTGTTTAATGAACTAGTGTTTTGAACTGAAAAGAAATATTTTACTAACCTAAATTAGTGATAGAGTTCGATTATTTGAAGATGTACATACTTATAATACGAGATTCAAAACAGACTTTATCCTTGGAAAATGTAACACTACACAAAAACTCAAATCTATTTTGTATAAAGGTTTAATTGAATTTAATGGACTTCCTGCAGATATAAAAACTGTGAAAGTTCAAAAGTATTTGAAAGACTTTTGAGAACGTTCATCTCAACGAAATGCAATACAGTTTAAAGTCACTTTAATTCAATTGGGCCTTGTTTCTGCTAGTACTCTAATTGATGTTTATCATGTAATATTAGTTAGGTGCTAAGTATAACGTTTTTGTTTTTCTACTATATTATGTTATTTACATATATTGGTACTTAATCTAATTCACAGTATTCTACTTTTCATTATTTCAATTTTAATTAACTTGTCATTAATATATTTTTCAATATGATGTAGCAATTCTGCTAAATAAATACATTATTATTATTATTATTATTTACTTGATGTAAATCTATTATAATTGAATATAAACTTAAATTCAAACATTAAATTAAATTAAACTCTTGGCTTAATATTTCACGATTTATTTAACAATATGAAATAGTCAACATGTTTCGAGCGTTAGCTCATTTTCATGACTAAACTACTATAAGGAACGTACAACATATTTATATCTATACAATGGATGTGAGTAGGGAGGATAATTGAAAATCTACTTGTTCATTTACGATTTCTTCTTTTTTCTTTCAAGAACTGCTTATTTCAATTGCTTCTAAAAGGTCTAAACGTTTTCCTTTATTATCTGCATGTAGGCATTAGGTTTTCTCAAAGTCTATGAAGTGGTTAGAGTTAATGCAATGTTCTGAAAATCGAGTTTTATTAACATTATACAAAATCGACCTTTTATGCTCGTCAACCCGAGTTAAAAATTTTTAAAACCTACAAAAAATTTTATGAATCCCGCTTTTGTCTTCAACATTTATCTTTTCTTTGTTATTCGCTAAAAGTGACTTAATATTTCTTTGGTTAATACAAATGGTTTTTATCACTTTCTTCTTCAATCTTTCGCAAAGTTTTTCGCTGATATGGGGTATGAAATTAATAAAATTATATTTTTGTTTGCTTTTTATAATTTGAGATAGATAAATTGAATTTAAAAGAATTTTCCGTTGCTTTTTCTTATAAGATTATCTATTATGTTTTCATCATATTGTTAAATAAATCGTGAAACATTAAGCCAAGAGTTCAATTTCATTTAATATTCAATTATGTTTCACCAAGAGTTAAGCGAGAATTCAATCTCAGTCATTAAATTCAAACACTTGAACTTATGATTTACACTCAATTTACTACATAGCATGACGCGTTTAGTCGTTACAAACGATTTTTTCAATGTCTGTTATTGATGAATATTATTCTGTAAGCAGATGTACTTATTCTGTAGTATAAGTATTATTATTCAGTCAATATTCGAGAATATACGAATTGTTTGTGGAATTTTAGATAATTTCATCATTTTTATATAAAAGTTTCATAAAACCAGCGACGACATTTTGAAATAGATTCCAACAATGTAAAAAAATCAATAGAATTCACAGATGACTAAGTTTGTCCTCAATAGTTCAGCTTTAACTTTCACGGATAATTTAATATGTCTACAAGGAATTACCTCAGCCAAATCTCAGTCGAAAACAAAGTCTTTGTTCAACCAATATCCGTCAATTATCAGCACAAAGTTAAACGACGTAGAACGGATATTTGCCAAACCAGAAACGAATATCTTCTTGGCATTGAAGTTATTCTGAAACTCAAATTCAATGTTATAAAATTAGATGAGGCTATTCACAATAATTCATCTCTCTACAGGATAAGTACAGATTTTGATTATCATTTACAAGTCTGTGATCCATCTATGACTCCCCACGGTATAAATTTAATATCTAATCTGACCTTCGGCGATTTTGTGATCTAATAAACAACTATACAGATAAATACGTAGCTAAAGAATAGCTCGGTAATGGCCTGGACAGATAAAATCTAAAAATATCGGTCAAGGCGTTATTGAATTCGATGATACTGTGAACTAATTATTTTAATTCCGTTACTCCATGTCAATTTTGTCGAAATTTACCACCTACTGATAATGCATGTTAATTTTCGTTCGAGATCAATTTGGTGATATTGACACAGCACGTAGAGTGGTTAAAGGCTTTTAGTTAATGCACAAAGAAGTTGGAGATCATAACTCGCAAATTAAACTTGGAAGAACATTATTAAGCAAGTATGAAATAATTTTAATACATGTAATTTGAATATACAGGATATTTATATACGGAATACGTATTTACTCGTTCAAAAATCATTCTTACATATTTCTATTCACGTTTTCGGAGTATTCTGAGAGAATTATCACTGTTACTTTTCATAAAAATACATGAAACCTTCAAAGATCTAGCGTTAGAATGAGTTTATGCCAAAAAACGTGGGTTATTTAGCAGCTACAGCGTTTCAATACAGTTAGTATCTATGAATTATTATTAATCCTAATGATTTATGATTATATTTTTGATTTCAATAAATTGGTCAAACGTGACGATGAAAAAAATCGAATAGCAAGTGAATTAATCCAACTGTTTTGACCTCCGAAAAAATTCAAGAATTTAGTGAACTTATAAGAACGAAGTTGACAATATGCAAATATATGAATGAAATTGGAAATCCCAACTACAAGATTTCCAAAATTTGGTTTATCAAAAATAACGATCCAAAACTTAGGAATTGAAATATATTGTTTTCTCAAATGAAGAAATGAACTAGGTGAAATTGAAATTTTCCATTCACTGGAATAGCAAATAATAATTTCGTAATAAGGAGCATGTTTTTCAAAACGTTGAAATTCAAATTTGCTGGTTATGAATTGAAATGGTCTAGTTGTGAATAAAAGCAACTGTAATATAAGGTATGTAATTGACTATAATAGATGAAGAAGCTATCTCTTTCTAGCTTTCTATTTTGTATTTGAAATATCAATTCAAATTTAAAAATTTGAATAGAACATCAAGTTCGATAGGTTTCATACAAATTTGTATACAAAGATTCGTACAAAGTTTCATACAAAATTCTATGAAAACTTTCATAAAATATTCCATACAAAAATTCATACAAAGTTTCATACGAGGTTTCTTTCTAGTTTCATTCAGGATTCATAAAAATTAATATCTAAATGTTATAGAATGTTTTTAAATGTCGGTTTGTTGCCAGTACTCTACATCCAGTGGATCAAAAATTATTGAAGAATTTGGTCAATTCTTTTCAGTTACATTCGTTATATTACATGTGTCTTAGTGTAATGTTGTCTCTTTCACAATGAAAAGAGATCGAATGAAGTGTGATTACAGCGCCGTTGGTCAGGTTCTTTCTCGTTCTGATTGGGTAAGAGATCTTGGTTAGTCTTTGATCAGAAACTTTCTTTAATTCCACACATCCCCCAACTTATTTCATCTGCCTCAAAAATATACGGATTCGTTTCACACAATAGCAAATATTTCAATAATTCCTCAACATTTATAAAACTATTTAACGCCCTAATGCGTAGCAAGTTGGAGTATGGCAGCATGATTTGGCATTCTATTTATACTTATTTATTTATTTAACATACACAGTTTTACAGGTCAGGTCCTAATAACAAAACAGGAAACACAACATATACAAAAGACAAAATTGGTAGTACAAAAGTTTCAATTTTGTACTTTCATTTGAAATGAAAGTGTTTGTGATATGAATCACATCTGATGAAATGAAATATAACAATAAAGGAATAAAAAACATAAATGCTGACCAAACTTATACATAGATATAAATTCAAACACACAAATACAAATACATTCACATATTAACACTTATACACACATAATTATATGAGTGAATATGAATTCTCTTCGTGAATACATATAAATAATTGTTTTATCAGAGATTATGTATATCAAGGAAACTTGCCTTAATATCAGTAACAGAACAGTTGAAAATATCCACCTTAGTTCCTAAAATATTACATTGTTCACACATCGTGTACAATGGCGAAAATTCTAGAACATTCGTTCGCTGGAAGGTAGAACGTGAATGCGCTTCTGGAAGAAACTCTTGGAACAATAAAGTTAAGCTTTTGCAATAATTCCTGACATTTCACTTTATTGTTAATTATTTTATGCAAAAAGATTATTGCATGGCATTTCCTTCGCGTACTGTCTCCTTATATGTCGACTTGTAAGCGTTGTATAGGTGGATATATTCCATCAATTCTGAAGCTCAAAAGTTTCAGGAACTTTCGTTGCATAGACTCCAGATGACCAACGTGTATCTGATAACCAGGATTCCAGACTGTTGATCCGTATACGAGTTTAGATCCAACGAAAGCACAATACAATGTTTTCAGAGTTGATATATTGCTTAATCCCTTTCCAACGCAAATATTGAAACCATATACTCTACAGGCAGCGGTTATTGTAGCATCGATATGTGGCACGAACGTTAGTTGACAACCAAAGGTCACGCCAAGGTCAATAAATGTATTAGGTCTTACCAAAATATTATCACCAACTTCATAGTTGAAGTTTATCATATTATATTTTGTGGAACGACATAACATGACATTCGGAGATTTTGAGGTTCAATTTGTTGAAATCACACCAATTGACAATATTACGCTAGTTTCTTGAGTATCACTCAAATTTTTCTACAAATTACTGCATAGCAGTATTGATTGTCCTCCTCTCTTGTCCGCTTTGAGGTTTCGTGTTCCTAGACAAATGAATACCTAGAATTATGTCACCTAGGGACTTCAAGGGCCAACTTGATACAATACCCCATTTGGTTTATGGAGTCTACATTCAATACAGTTGTTAATAAATTAACATTTAGTTTGACTTCATAGCACTTATTATCACGAGGTTGTGAATGAAAGAAATTGACTAAAATGAATTTAATTCGGTTGGGTTATTTGTAATATTTCCTTAAATTCTATTATTTAGTAGTGAGTTCTTTTTTTTCAATATTAGATTGAATACTTTGTTTTATTTTATTTCATTCAATAAGGTATTTAGTTATATTCGTATTAAAAGTATTAGTAATTGGGTATTATACCTTTTGAGGAAAAAAAATTTATTATTATTTGAAAATTCAAGTACTCAACATAAAAGGATATTGAATGTTCTCAAAAAAGTTTAGAAATTGTTATTAAATTAGAAATTCATTTCGACAACAACTTTCTTCAAAAATAAATTCTGCTTATACAATTCCAATCCGCTGAGTTTCTTCGCGAAATACTAAAATATATAATGTGAATTCAGTACTCCAATAACCCTAAATTTGGGATTATTGTGAATTATCTGCAACCAAACCGTCCTTATATTTTATTGAAATCAATTAAGCCAACATGTACTGTAAATAAACTGCCTTAAATTTCGTTTTAACGTGTTCGTGAAAACGATTGACCGCATTTTTATTTTCAGATATGAGAACGTTTATTAATCCGACATTCAAACATTCAGGGCCAGAACTGCTGTTTAAATTTAGTGTGAGTGTATTTGGAGAAAGAATGATGAGTACACAAGCAAGATGGAGAAATTAAAGTACTCCAAATGTGTGGGTTCTCGATAAAACGACGAGGTCAGAATTGAAAATGGACCAATTTCTTAAAAGCTTATACCAAAAATGGTTTCTTATATTGCGACCCTCCGTTTTTATATTTTTCTGAATTGCTAATGGATACACTGAATATACTCTTCGATATAATAACCTATTTATTGTATTTTTTATGATTATGGAGAGGATTTTGAGTACGATGGTCTTTCTGATACTGGTTATGATGTCTTTTCTGCTTTTTTTTTTGATATTTATGTCTATTTATCTGTGGTTCAGTCCAATCTATTCCTTAGCATAGTATCCTTTTCATCCCCCTTTTGATGAAAGTTTTAATTATTATTTCATGTGTGATTAACTATATTGAAAATTATAAAATTAAAAATTAACACACTTGACTATGACGTTTCACTGAATATATTAAAAACTCTACATATGTTTCGGGTGGTTAACCCATTATCAAGAGTATACGATATTACTGAATTACAAAATGTACAACGTTCACTTATATATCCTAAACCACAGAATTTAAATCTCATGTCACGGAAAAATCTACATGGTCATTACAAATAAGTAAATTCTTCTTTTTGGCTATCGAAATTTCCAAGACTTCAAGGGTATCTAACCTTTTGCCCTTACTACCTGAGTGTACTATTTCGGTCTTCCTGAGAGCCAAGAAATGATTTTATTTTATGCAGTGTTCAGAAAAACACGTATTAGGTTTATTCAGCAGTAATGATCTTTTATGTTCATCGATTCTTTTTTGTATAGAACGTCCAGTTTGACCTATGTAAAAGCTATCACATTCACTTTAAAATATTTTATAAACGCCACTTCTCGAAAGTAAGTCAAGTTTGTCCTTGTCATTTAACAACAATGAATCCAAATTGTTTTTGTTGGTGCATATTGTATTCACATTATTTTCATGTAATTTTCTACAAATTTTATTGCTTAAGTTAGGTATATATAATTAATTGAATCAAATATTTTTTGTTGTTTTTCTAAGTGAATAGGAAAAATTCTTTGTAATAGTATCTTTCTCTGTTTATTTTTGATTAGTTGATAATAGTTAATAGCAACTGTTTTTATTATACAAATTTCTTTTCTAAAATTATCATAATTTTCGGATTGGTTTATATGTAAAATGTAAAATTTTCCGGTTTTCACGAGTTTTCTCCGCCCCTATTTTTTGGAATAAGTCGCTTGCTGCTCATTTTTGTTGTAATTCAAGTGTTTACAACTTTTATTTTGATACTACCCAGACTGTTTAAGTATTTACAAAATTACAAATGAAAATATGAGAAAATCGCGATTTTTCGGTCTATGTTGTTAATAATAAATTAATAAATGAGAGTTCGTAGTCGAAAACATGGTACAATTAATCTATGGGGTACCTTTAACATGATGGCACATTCGGTTTGCTGGTTGTATTAATGTCACAACAAATTACCTATTGCTTGGCTTAAGAGAAACAAATTGACAGTCAGACTTTGGTATATTTAACTAGATTCCAATCAGTTTTGTAATATAATCAAATAGTGAAAGAGATTGAATTTTGGCTTGAGAGAAAAATTACGTACAACTCGATTTTTTCATCAGTTAGAAAAATGCTAAAATTCCCTATCCAATGTGAATAAGACACAGAAATTCCAAAGCACAATTCCTCATGAATAAAGACTATAAAATCAAGATCATCAAAATGATAAAACCGGATATGGCGGCCCCGCTACAACCGAACGTTTTCTCGCCACTTCCCATAACAAGATAAACACAATTTTGGTAACTTGTAGGACACCATAATAGATGAAACGGAGAACATAGTCGAAACCAAAACAATAGCACTTCTCGTTATTGCCCTGGTGTCGGGAGATTATGCTCTAATTGAGGAAAACAATGCGTAACTGATCCCTCTGCGCTTGACTGAGTTCACACATCTCATATATTCTCAGTTGGCTATTATTTATAGCCATTGGTACGAACATCTGGTGGTGTCAGTGGCGTGACTTGGGTTCCTGTCTCGTAAAAGTGCCTCCTGCCGGGAGATAATGACGGTTTAAAGTGATGTGGGAATGATTTTTGACTACATGAAGATATCTTCACTTACGAATCTGTTCGGCATAGTTGAGTATGCAGCATTCAGAAGACAAAGATCTGGAAAAATGGCTTGTTCGTGACAATGAGTAGGTAGCTTAGGTAGCTGATGTCACCTAGACTTTGATAAACAGGAAGATGTATGCTAGATACGTAATGGCCATTCTTACAATAGTTTTTGTTTGATCAAAGGAAATGATCTTAAAGCTACATAAATAGTTATGATGGAAACGCCATAATTTCAATTGTAATTTTGATCGAAACTTTTCACAATTCTCCGCTCTTGAATATTTGTTATTATATTGTCAGTTTCTATCTGTGATAATTGCCTAATGTTCTAAAAAAGTAGGAACTGAAAGTTTGTGAACCAGTTGAGAAAAAAATATATATTTACTATTTTAATAATTTTATTTGCTTTGATTTTTTGAAGGTTCAATTTCGACAAAGCTATAAAATTACCAAAATACATTGAAAAATTATAATGAAAATGAAACCATACTTGGAATAGAAGAAAATATAGACAGATATGATATGCATACAAAACTGGAATATTTTGAATGATTTCCATGCTTTTTCTTAGAAAATTGCGAGTTATTTATATTATTTCTCAGTTAACTGAAACAAAAGTCGTCCCTTTCATTGATTTATTATAATTTCTGCCTGAATTACAACAAGAATCTTTCAAAAGTACGATAATTCATTCAGAATTGAAATTTTTGAATTTTTTTTGCAAATATAAACATGCACACGTTGGAAACCTTTATCGAGAGAAAATATATTAAGTTACGCTTTTTCTTCAAGTTTGGATGCAATTTGAATTTTCAATTCTTCTATATTTTTCATCACCTTTTCTGTACAAATATTATGAGTTAAATAATCTATTCAGTTAACTTCACCATCAATCATCAATTTACCAGTTATCTTTATTAGGACATACGAAACCGTTTCCAAATTTTTCAATTAACTGTAACCAGAACGTTTCTATTACACTAGCGTCGAGCCTTGTCAGTGATTTTTTTCAACAGAGATAGAAGGTTCTCTGAAGAGGCTCGCCACTGGCACCTACTATCAAAATAATATTAAACAATTCCAACTGACCACCAAGACTACTTCTATAAACAATACCTCAGGGTGAGATCTCGAAATGTTGAAGAATTGAAGGAAATTGTTTCAGAGAAGTATATATTACACTGGGGAACAATTTGTAACACAATTTCTGTTGACTTCGATTTTTAGGCTGTTTTAGAGGTAAATTGGCATGCTGATTCCTAAACTTTGATCAGTTTTTTCTAACGTCAAGTTTTTCTTCTACAGTTGTTGACGATATTATTACGCATGAAAAATACGAAAACACAAAGAAGGTCATGGACTTGTTGCAATATAGTTTACACCAATGGATCATCAGTGTTGACCATAAAATGGTTAGTATCCATCTTGGCCAGCAACGCGGCTATACCAAGTATCCCTGTTTTTTATGTATGGGGGACAGCAAAGTTGGTAAGAAGCATTGGGTGCACTCAAAGTGACCGCCGAGATCTGACCTGAAACCTGGTGATCAAAACATTCTCAATCAGCCACTTGTCGACAGAAAAAACATTATATTTCCGCCATTGCATATAAAACTAGGTCTCATGCAGCCATTTTTTGAAGCTTTGTCAACTGAAGGGGATTGTTTTAAGTATATCATTTTGATTTCCTAGCTTGTTATATGTGAAGATAACGGCTGGTTGGTCTTTGATGGGCCAAAGATTCGGCAGATTATGGAAGGTGAACTATTCATTGAAACAATGACCGAACTTGAAAATAATGCTTGGTTTGCATTCAAAAGTATTGTCAAGGATTTTCTTGGAAAAACAAGAGCCCAGAACTACGTCGAAATTGTTCAACAACTCTTAGAAAGCTCTGAAAAGCTTGGCTGTAGCATGAGTATCAAACTGCATTTCTTACATAGCCATCTTAATAACTTTCCATCCAGAAAATCTTGGCCCTGTTAGTGATGAACAGGGTGAGCGATTCAACCAAGATTTGAAGCTCATGGAGGCAAGGTAACATGAAAGATGTTATGTCAGAATGATGGCTGACAATTGTTTTAGCATCAAGCGAGTATGTCCCCAGATTGAACATTTTACGCAAAGCTATAAGCGAGAATTTGTACCCTAATTTCTTTTTTTTTTCGTATATACGCAATTTAACTTTCAACATTATAATTACCTTCGAATGAATAAAATATTCTGATATGTCTGGTTAGTACTCACTTTATTTTCCTCTGTATGCATATTTTGTTTGACTTTTAGGGTAAAGAGAGGGTATCCTGTAGTTTGAAAACTGGACGTAATAAAAAAAATGATAATATTTTTTAATTCAGAAACCAAAATTTCAATGGAAAACAAGTCACAGATAATATGAGACAACAAAATTGCTGTTCCCTAGTGCTATTCCTAAAATTTATTCCATTATAAATTTTAAAAATCAATGAGTTTTTTCATTCTATAATTTACGTTTTTCTTATGTATTATTTTTGTATTTCAATGAAAAAGTCCATTTCAAAATGATTCATGAAAGAATAATATCAAGATTAATGAATCTTTATGTATATATCAAAATAAGTGCTGAATAAATCGTATCAATTTTACATATTCAAAATTTAGCAGTATAATTTTTTTGCCAATGTGAGAAATATTGAAATACCGTTTTCACACATTGTTTTTTTAGTTTCAACTATATAATGAAAATATCGATTAACATATTGAATACTCATATAGAAAGCGACTTTATTTATGACTATGCGAAAAGAATGCAATAAAAACCACATTCCAATATGCACCAAATGAAATTCAGTCAAAAATCAACATGAAAAAAATAATGGGAGATAACCATTTTGCGTGTTCCTTACTGTTCTGTCTACATCTAGAAACGTGAAATTTCACGATTAACATAGTTGTCCTGTTCAATCGGCGCCAAGTTTTTTCTGCTGATTTATTGCATTACTAGGATATAAACTGTTGAGTATGATAATTTAGCAAATTTTAAATAGTCTTACAGCGACTTCATTTCCTTATTCGTTATCTGTTCGACTATTGTACAAAATATTTATTGTTTCTAAAATTGAATTTGCCAATTCGAATTACCTACGCAAATCTGTGATTGAATAAAATACACGTTATTTTCAAGTTTGATCTGAGCAAGGAAAACGATGTTTTAAAATTGTTTTTTTGCTTTATTTTTCAACATAATCTCCATCAACCCTGATAAATTTCTCATAACGTTGTTCTCATTTACTTATACCAGTTTTAAACGTTAATTCGTCAAGCGCCTCGCAATACTGATTTATAGTTTCAGAACTTCTTCGTTGTTTTCAAATCTTTTATCGCCAAGCCATTGTTTGAGGTTAGGAAACAGCTAATAGTCGCTGGGGGCTAAGTCTGGAGAGTAGGGGAAAATACGGCATCAATTCAAACTTCAATTCGTTGATTTTGGATATGTCAACAATCCACAAATGCAATTAAAATTGTTTTCAACATAATTTAAGTAATGTTTCATAATGTTTCAGCAAGAGATAAGCGAAACCTCCGTGTGATTTATTAGAAAATATGAGAAGAATATTTTTATGAATTTTGACTATTCAGGGACAAAATCATTCATGGATGATATCAAATTAAATTAAACTCTTGGCTTTTAACAATATGAATTAGTCATTAGACTAATTAATGGACTAATTAGTCATTAGACTTATTAGTCAATAGACTATTCAGACATTAGACTAATTCATGTTGTAAAAATATGAGATGAATATTTTTATGAATTTTGACTCTTCAGGGACAAAATCATTCATGGATGATATTAAATTAAATTAAACTCTTGGCTTAATATTTCACGATTATATTTAACAACATGAATTAGTCATTAGACTAATTAACAGACTAATTAGTCATCAGACTTATTAGTCAATAGATTAATTAGACTAATTATTCATTAGACTAATTCATGTTGTTGAATATAATCGTGAAACATCAAGCCAAGAGTTCAATTTGATTCAATATTCAATTATGTTTCACCAAGAGTTAAGCGAGAATTCAATCTCAATCATTCATGGATGAGTTATGGTCCTCGTAATACCAAAAAAGATTGAATTTTTTTAGGAATAATCAGTCATAGTTCTTCCAGTTTATCTCTCATAATATTTGATAGTCGAACTACATACCATTGTATGACTAAAAAATCTTTTCGTATCGACTATTATGTCAATTCGCAATGCTAAACTTATGATAAAGTAATAATGGCCCTCTTTCATTAAAATACGTAGCTAGAAAACATATAATTTACTATTATTTCCTCCGATACCCAAAAAGATCAAAATCTACGATCACTTAATTCTCTCTATAAACCAGAATAATAACACATTGAAGACAATGGGTTAGCAAAATGCTTTGTGTTGGGAATCATCGTGTCGCTAACATACTTATTCTGAGACGAAGCGAATTGGTATTCCACAAAATCAACTTTGGACCATTCACTTCAATAAACATAGATATTGAAGCATCATGCTGAAATATATTGAATGAAATTGATTTCACAGAGGTTAAAATATCTGCGAATGTTTTTGACAATTAGATTCCCATGAAACATAAAATCAATATTAGTTCCAGGTAGCTGTAATTTTAAAGGTTTTTGTGCAGAGAAATGACTTCTGGTTCTCACCCTATTTTCAGCTGAAGTGATGTATAATTTGAGTTTTGCATTTAATTATATTCTATTGAACTCAGAATGAAAATATCATTCCAATCAGACTAGTCTCTCAGTAATCACATGGTGATACATCAATAATATTGATAACTTGTGAAAATGTTTCAATGTATAGGTAAAATACGTAATTAATATAAGCTTATAAGTATTTTATACAAATAATTATAGTTTGACAACATAATGAAACAAAACAAAATGGAAAGAATAATTTGAGTTATAAACCCTTTTTCGAAGAATTGTTCGATTTTATAATTGTATAATAACAATTTACAATATGTACTTGAAAGAGATGGTCAATAACTTGAAAATTAAGAAAGTCTGAGGGTCTACTGTAATACTTTGATAAATGGAAGATTAGGTATATAGTTGAATGTATCAGATGATTAAGATTGAAATAATATTTACTGAATAAATAATAATATACAAAACAATTTTTACTGTATTAAAAAAAAAATCTTTGACCATAGGTATTATACCTTTGTGAGGGTTAACAAAAATTTTTCTTGTCTTCGTTCATATCTAGTTTATACAACTAGGAGAAGCATGTTAACTTATTTTTTTAATTATATGCAAATTTCTGTTGAAATTTAGAATTTGTACTAAAAAGTGTATATTCATATGAATAAAGATTATTATTATTATTATTACAAGCTAGCTCTGAGATTGAATTCTAGCTTAACTCTTGGTGAAACATAATTGAATATCAAAATAAATTGAACTCTTTGGCTTAATGTTTCACGATTTATTTAACAATATGAATAGTCAACATGTTTCGAGCGTTAGCTCTTTTTCAAGACTGAAAAAGTCTTGAAAATGAGCTAGCGCTCGAAACATGTTGACTTTTCATATTGTTAAATAAATCGTGAAACATTAAGCCAAGAGTTTAATTTATTTTGATATACGAGCTAGCTCTCATGATATTACCATCCACTGCACCCTTTTAAATGTGGTTCCTTCTAAATTCATATCTCAAACATCGTTATACACATTCAAAAGCTTATGAATTTTGTTAACGTGAAATTCGCTGAATTTGTTCGGCGGAAAACTTCAAAGCACGCAATAAATTGCAGTATAGTCACGTGCAATTAGGTACTGAGCGTGATTTTCAGACAGTTTATTACCATTAATAATAGATTGTTCTTACAAATATAAGCACTGGTCGCGCTTCCATAGAAAATAATGAAATGCCCTAATAGCTAATACTCACGAGTATGATAAATCAGATAATGGCCATGTACTTAAAGGCGATAATATTTGATTATTTGAGTTCTGCAAATTATATGCTGAAATTATGATAACATTGAAGACTGGCCTATTTATTTATTTATTCATTCATTTAAACCTGTGCATTCTGGCAAATTAAAGTGAGAATTTGAAGACGATGGAAGATGTGGTCAAAAGATACACGACCTGTTAGAAAAGTTAGACACTATGATTATAAACTAACAAACACTAGAAATTGAGAACATTTGATACTTTTCAATGTCTGAAATAATTAAATTGGGGTATCCTGATATTATCAGAAAATTATCTCGGAAAATTTCAATGAGAAGAATTTTGGTCCATTTGTGAATGTAATGTTGTAACTTTCACAGGAAAAATATATAATTAAGTGTGATTATAGCGTCGGTGGTCAGGTTTTTTTGCCGTTCTTATAGGGCGAAAGATTTTGATATAGACTTCATAGAGATTTTGGTCGATCAGAAACTTTGCTTCTTTTCACACATTACCCTACTTATTTCATCTGTCTAGGGAATATATGGATTCTTTATACGCAATGGGAAATATTTCTATAGTTCTTCACATTTATAAGATTATTTAATGCCCTAATCCGTAGCAAGTTGGAGTATGGCAGCACGATTTGCCATTCTATTCGATCTTGCAATTGATACCATCTTGGGGCCATTCGGAGAAGGTTCTTGAAATTCTTAGTTTGCAGGGAGGATAACGTTTATCCACACAGAGGGGCCAATCATGACAAATTATTGGGTCGATTTGGTTTAATCTCATTGAAAGGTAGGAGAGAAACTTCATCGCTCAAATTCTTGAACAAATTACTGCACAACTGTATTAATTGTCCTCCACACTTTTCCGCTTTGAGATTTTGTGTTTCAAGATAGAATTCTTGTACCACAGAATAATTCCACCTGGAGACTCCAATGACCAATTCGTTATTACAATCCCCCATTCGGTTTATGGAGGGTATGTTTAATGCAGTTGCTAATGAATGTAACATTAACTTTGATTCTATTGCACCTATTATTAGGAATTATGTGAAAAAGTAAATTTGAATGAAATTACTTGAATAAGTAAATCATGAAGTTGCAGAGCACATACCCCTCCTCAGTGAAAATAAAAACCTGGGTACAGATAAATATATCGTTTCTTCTGAAAAGATTTTGGCAGCTAGGACCTTATAGGCCCTTTCTGTTTCAGTTTCACCTTCTTTGCAACGCTGTCATCTCCATATGCTATAATGACATATGATGCCGTATGTCATTTTTGCGTATAGACAATATGATATGATTTCAAGTTCTTGAAATGGCTCTCATTTCGAGAGGGTGGTGTATATCTACCTAGGGGTTGTGATCACGCTCGTTTGCTGTCGAGGTTCGACACTAGGTGCCTCCACACCAGGAGAAGTTTGAATGCATTGAAATTTTCATTCAATTTGCTCAATGATAATCTCGACTGCTCTGAGCTTCTGGGTAAGCTCAATTTCTACCTTCGTCAGTGGTGTACTAGAATAAGCAAGACATTTCACTCAAAAACCCACAGAACCAATTTTCTCTCGCAATCACCGCTAAGCTTTGCATGTTCTATTGCAAACCAGGTATCAAGCTGCTGTGATTTGCACTGGGATATTATTTGCACTCACTTATTTCTAGCATTAATGAGTAATTAAATATAAACCAGTGAGGTAACTTCATTTCTTCCGGATTGAATTCTGATTTTTTTCCATGATTATTATATTTGAATATTTAGATTAATATATTTGATAATGTTTCTTATTATTATAATTATTTTTCAACATTTTATATCTTTGTTGTTATTGATATTTTCAGTAAACATATTTATTCATGCACATGCTCACATATTTCTAATAGTCAAATATTTGGTTCAATTATATCCTGATCTGAAGTATAATATGAGAAAAAAAATGTTGACACGTCTTTTGACAAAAAAACCATATATTCGACAACAAATTCAAAATGTCGTATACAGGACAGAAAGGGTAAAAACTTAGTTTATATTGGTAGAACGTTTAGAAATTTTCAAATAAGATTTTCTGAGCATAAACGTAGCTTTGATAATCAGAAGACAGATTCACATTATGCAAATCATTTGAATAATGAAAGTCACATATTCAATTCCGATTTTGAAATTTTGAATACCGCAAACAAGGGAATGAAGCTTAATTTGTTAGAATCACTTCAAATTGATTAATACAAATATTCTGGCAACCTTTTGAACTGCCAAATCGATTATACTTCAAGCCCTCTTCTCAATCTTTTCAAAATTACTTAGTTTACTATAAAGTAGTTCAGTATGAATTGATTCCTTCTACCTGTTATCTACCTGTTTCATCTGTATTCATAATTTAAGTTTATATATTGTATGTATTCGAGAAATGTCATTAGTGTGCACGTATCATTTGAAAAAGGTGAATCTCATCGAAACGTACGTCTTGCAGTATTCTTGTTAATATATGTGTAAACCAGTTCAACAATTGTTTTATTATGTTTATCGATTTACATCAAGTATCGGCCTCATCAATTATCAAAAACTTAGTTTGTTGAAAGCCATGAAGATCGATAACAAAGGCAATCCAATAACTTATTAGTGCCCAAATTTCAATAAACAATTCTCCATCATTGATTTTATATTAACAGTGTTATCACTGTAATTTGTATGTGTTCAAGTGCCATCACAAATTATCCACCTGCAGAATGGAACGGCCATATTTCGAAGTGAAGTTATTTTGAGGGCATATAATGTTATTATTTATTTGTCTTCCAGCGATCTTCATATTGGAACTGAAGTTGTCTGTTTAAAGAGCACAAATATATTACTCAAGAAATCTTTCCTTAGTTGCTTAACCGATAATTTGTAACTGTTTGTAATTAGTTACAATTTTGTAGATTCAAACTCAGTATGATTTACATTTTTCTGATACCAAACGAAAAAAACATTTCGGCTATATCATAGACCTCATAATTATCTTCAGATGAATATTTTCCTTATTAGAATTCAATATAATGCTTGAAATTCAAGAATCTCAATTATATTTTCAATGTCAATCGTAATGTTGATGAAGAAGAACACTCCCAAAACCGTTAAGCCTCTAAAATAACCGAGCCTTACATTTTCAATATAATTTAGGCAACAATAAAATACCATGGAGCGAAATTCTGTTCGGCATAGTAAAGTGCATATAATTGAAAATTGCGAGCAAGATTTCATGACCCTATCATTCATTCGATTCATGGTAATATTCACTCCTTCCTGATCTCTTGGAAATCTCTCGAAATTATCTTAAATGTGGGAAAACAATCTTCTACTTTGTAATTTGAAACCATTGAATTATTCCACTCCGACCTCACTTATAAATATTGAAATATTCGACTTCGTGCGATGGGGAAATATGAGAGTAAGGTTCAGGTACGAGCCAATTTCAATTTGCTAGTTTTCAGCACTGAAATGCAGATTAAAACATCAGAAAATTTCAAAATTGAAGGCGCGTTGGAATGGCTTTCATTCTATTGTTTACATTATTACATTTTTGCGAGTTGTCTGGAACAGTGTTGCAATGGTTCAATTCATATTCACTTAACAAAGTAGGTACTATGCTGTTCGAATAAATTGGAAAAAACATTTTTTTTTCTTCGTTCGAGTTACTGTAGTAATTATGTGAGTACCAGGATGGTCCGAACACCCTCACAACTGCTTGTTTACTACCTGAAGTGACGTGAGGGTTCAACCTTGACCATCATTTACATTCTGACCGATTTTACCTCGTCAGCAATTCAGTTGTGAGCATACCAATGCGACAGTTCGTGTTTTCAACTTTGACACGTGCTGTATTGTCTTGTCCAAAGATGGATATCACTCCGAGGAAGCGTTCCAAAATTATCGCGCTTAATGAACACACATCAATGACTGTAAGAGATACAGCTGAGGGTGTTGGTGTGGGAAAGTCCAGCGTTTCGAGATTTTTAAAAACATTTGAAGAAATTGACGCATCCTCTCCGAAAAGAACAGGAAACTGTGGCCGCAAACCAAAACTTCTCCAAGAACAGAGAAATTGTTGATAAGAAATAGCAAAATTAATCCGAGAAAGACAAGCACTGATCTTTCATCCAAGGGATTCAATCGCTTCTGGTATGTAGGTGAGCACCTCAACTGTGCAAAAACGACTGCTGGAGGTTGGCCGTAAGGCAAGAAGACCAAGAAGAAAGCAACTGCTTACCCAGAAAATGATGGAGAAACGTTTGGCATGGGCCAAAAAGTACCTCGCGTTTACTGTGGACGACTGGAAGAAAGTGGTTTTTAGTGATGAGACACATTTGTTTGTTCAAGGTTACGAATCGAGTATTGTTAGACGAAGTAATGGGGAAACTTTGCCGCCTGATCACATCCAACAAACATTAAAACATCCTTCGAAACAAATGTTTTGGGGTTTTTTCACAATCAATGGCACTAGACGATTAGCTCCTATAACAGGGAAATGAATTCAGTGAAATATATGGAAATATTACGCACCAGTATTGTTCCATTCATGGAAACATTTGATGGAACATGTCAGTACGACCTGGCTCCCTGTCAAAATTCCAAACAAGTGCAGGACTTTATGCGTGTGAATGAAATAAATGTACCTACTCGATTGTCCAGGGAATTCACCTGATCTCAATCCCATTGAGAATTCATGGAACCCTTTAAAGAAACGACTGGCAGAAATGGATTGCACTACAAAAAAAATGATTGTAAGTGCAATTCAGGTGTGGTTTCATAATGACGAATTGAAGAAAATCTGCGCTACGCTAGTGGAATCGAAGCCTAGACGAGTTCGAGAAGTTTTTTCTGCGAAAGGAGGACATACTTCATATTAATATGAAGCATTTACGCTATTTTGAATATTTACTTCATTAAAGGTAGTATTTTACGGAAACATTGTTTCTTATCCTTTTTCCCAATTAATTCGAACAGCATAGTACCTACATGTTAAATACGGAAATTGACTTTAGTTGTATTTACGGAGTTGGATTTACAGAAGGAACAGTTTTGGAATATTCATGTTGAATTTATATAAACGATATAATTGAGTATGTGACGGACTGTAAAATTTCCATATTTGCTGAAAACATGCTGTTGTATATCGCTGTTGTACGTGCTGTTGTAAAATACGTGTATTTCCACAAGAATTGGCTGACAAAATTAATAGAGACCTTGATATTTCGAACACATACTAGGGTGGCTGATAAGTTCGCAACGAAAAAGCATCATCTCGTTACTGATAGCACAACTTGCGGTACTAATTGGTTGTATAAATAACACCCATTTGGTTCATTAACACTTCAAATCTGAAACAAGGGACAATACCATATCGACCGAAACTGAAATTTCTCGCAATTTTGAGCACCGCGCAGTGATTAAATTCCTTGTACAAAAGGAAACTCGCCGAAAGACATTTTTGCAGAAATGTCGTCGGTTCTTCAGGATTCCGGGTCACCATATATAATGGTAAAAAAACGGAGTCGACTTTTTAAACAAGGAAGAGAGAGCTGTCAAGACGGCACTCGCCCGGGCGGCCCTGTGACAGTAGTGACCAAAGAAAATGTTCAAAAAGTTTGAAAATTAGTATTGGCCGATCGAAGAATAAAATTCTGACAGATAGTTGAAGAGTTACAGATTAGTAAAGAGCCACTTGGAGCAATTTTACACCAACATTTACACATGAAATGCTCACACCACTCGGCAAACAACGACGACTGGAGAGTTGTAAGGATTTTTTGGAAGTGTGTAAGAACTGTTTGGACAAAATTTTTAACCGCATTGTCACAGTAGACGAAACCTGGATTCGTCAGTATGATTCGGGGTCCAAACAAGAGTCTATGCAGTGGATCGAAAAAGGAGAAATACCACCAAAGATGTTGGTGGTACACAAGTGGAAAATTGTCGGCCTCTAAGATTATGGCGACAGAACTACTATCAATGGTCAATGGCCAACGAATAAGTCGGTGCGCAGTGTTTTGTTTCTGCTAGTCAACGCGCCCGTTCACACCCCTAGCTTTTCGAAGGATGCTTTAAAACCACTGGGTTCACAGTAATTGACCATTCCCCCTATAGTCCGGACATGGCTTCCAGTGTCTTGAAACTGAAAAAGAAGTTAAGGATGCGAAGAAATTCGAATGACAATGAGATGAAGTCATTGAGCCATTTTCAAGAGAAATCCTCAGAATATTATTTCAACGATTTGACTTGAGGGTGATTATATTGAAAAATAAAAATAAAAAAACTTAACTTTTCTTTCATTAAGTACCCCAGGCCTCAAACTTATCAGCCGCCCCTCGTAGTTCTGTGATAACAATCTTTCATTGAATATCAATTAATCCAAATGTATTTTTGACGAAAACGATGAGAAATTTTCTGGATTACAGTGTGATATACAAATCAAAGTTAATAATGTTACATTAGATCAAGATAGTGACATAAGTATCACATTAATTATGTGTTATTATTGATGAAAATTTAAGTTTCTAGAATCATTGGACCTACGTTATGACTAAAATTTCGAGAAAAGTTACTTTTCTAGATAGAATAAGGATTTATATTATATGTGTATTTACAGAGTCTTTATCGTATAAGTCGATAATATCACCACATATAAACTTTTATTCAACTGTATCATACACCTTTCCTCAAAATGACATTCAAAGTTGCAAAATCTGCAAAATAGAACATATATTTTATCTTTCGAACTGAGGTGAAGGAAATTTCGACCATTTTGCTACAACTTCGACAAAAAAAGAAACCATTTTAACTCATAAACGATTACTTCCTTCTTTGTCTTTCAGAGAAACTTCCACCATAGTAAACCACCGATAGCGACCTAAAGAACTAATTTCTCAAGAATCGATTAATTTTGGATCCATTTTTTTCCCAAATTAGCGATTCAGATGATTAAGTTCGATGAATTTGCCAACTCATTCAACTGGTTTAACACCACAAACTGATGGCAAATTGAGAGAGCCAATCAGCGCTTTTTTCTACCTTTGGCCCGCTTGTCCTTATTGAGTACGATGATCTTATCTTCACTCGAGTTGTCGTCACGGATGTTGATTGAGTATTTTCGAAGGATACAGCTTGTGACAAAAGTATAACTCGTTACGCATGTAAGAAGCACAATAAGACGAATATTTGTATTATAAATCAACTGGGAATTCTGAAAGAAACATTCCATCATTATTTTTTCTAGAAGTGAATAACTTCAAGGCGATTAGGAAAAAATTCATGCAGAAATTTGGTTACAGTTGTTTTCATATGCATGAATTTCAATGTTTCGCATAGCAGATGTCATGACAACTCAGCATTCATCAATTCCTTTAAAATTTCCAGTGTGAACTTGGGAAAATCGAAATATCATCGATGTTTTAATTTCTTATGAGAATATCCTGATAAGAATATAAACTTATAGCTTTTTATAACATATTTTCTTGTGATTTCATCAAAAATAATCCTCCTTTTCTCTCAATAACAGATTTTTCAACAAATACTGTCAAAAAATGTACCTCATAAATTCCAATATCAACCAACAAATTCAACCAACTTCTTCATTCTGAATAACGGAAGAATTGCAATATGAGGAACACTTCTGGTGTGGCTTCTGCATTAGTTTTGAAGATATTTTTGCCAAGTTTTTTTTTTTAAAAAAATTATTAACTCAAGACCACTCCCAATCAAATCCTTTCTCATAGTAAATAATTGAAATGCTTCATTAAACAACTTAGGCATATCGGATCGCTTCATGCCTTCTAGATTGGTTTAACATGCTGCATGTCACATGGTCATGCAATCTTCATTTTTTCTCAATTAATCTTGACAGGCTAACATGATATGGAGCAAGTTTCATATCATGTATTCATTAAATTCGGATGGACTTTCTTTGACATTTTAATGGTAGTTTACTGTACCCACAGTGATCTTTAATTGCAAAATTAATTGAAAACACCACTCTCATTTTTCATGCGATAAATATTCGTTTAAAAGAGTATAGCTTGGATATGATGATGTTGGGTTTTCGCCAGAGGTTCCCAAGCTTCTTTCTCGTAGACTACTTCTTACCGATTAAGGTGGACCCTCTGCTCTAACATTTTTATAACCCCAAAACTGTTCAAACAATGCGAGGGAGGACTGTATCAATTGAAGGTTCCACCATTAGATTTGATGAAGGGTTAGTTTACATTGAAGATACTTGGATGCATATAAAGATGCCTTTAGCGTGGAAAGTGCCCACTAATTTAAATTTTATTGCTAAATGTATATTCTGTAAGAAGAAACTTCTACAAAAACAATATGTATTAGCGAATTTATAATGGTAAAGTCAAAATTGGTTTCTCAATGGACAAAAGCAACATTTGTTTCTACTGTCGAAAGAAGTTTAATCTTTTTTGTTCTTGTTGTCTTTGCTATTTTCAAGAACTGATTACCGTTACTAAAATCTAAGCCCCTCTTTTATTCAGAAACTAGGTGACCTGGCGAAGTTTGTTCGCCCATTTATTTTTCTCTCAATACTTTTCTGAAAACCGAAAAAACATGTTCTACTATTTGTGCTGCAGTATCTTGTTTTTAATATCTATTCCATGTGGAGCCAAGGACTTACTCACTCACAAATGGACTGCAATACTTCCTGCTATTTCAAATCAGACGAATTATCTAAAAATTCTTACATTAACACGTTTAATGTATTGAAAGTTATTAACCTGCCTGTTCTATATTTGAACGGCATGTTTCTATTTCCGTAGCAAGTACTTGACTCATATATCTCATCATTAATTACATGAGATATTTGCTGGTCTAAAAGTCTCAAAAACGTCAAAAAATGTTCAGAATTTAGTTCATTTCAAGAAACCAATGAATATAGTGGCTCTGGTAGCTGTACCAACAGCGTCCATTTGAATTTACTCTATCATCTATTTTTACAGAATAACATCACTGAAACTGTTGCTAGAAGTTGAAGATACCACTTCCTTGGAAAGTCGAGTGTTTTGTTGTTTCTATACTTACATTTCCTTCAATAGCTCATTACGCATCAAAAAACTCCGTTGTATATGATTTAGTACCTATAATTATCGATTAAATGCTCTAATAACCTAAATCAAACCAGATAGATGCTAATAAGCGTATAGAATAAGATAAACTTAATTCAAAGTACATGTAGCGGTTTTAACTGCCATAAAGCACCGTGACAATATTAATAAATAAACCATCCGGCCAATCAGTTTGTTTGGACTCACGCTACTAAGTGCATAACCAGGTCTGCCATAAATCACAATGGCGACCTTGACTGTACCGCGTTAGTCATCTGTTTCTCACGAGCGACATATAAAGTGGTGACAGTTTGTCCGGAAGTTAAAAGCGTAAGTGAGGCGGAACTGCCTGTTCAGCTGTCAACTGTCTTATTGTTACCAAGGTCACGATTTTAGTTCAGTTATTATTCTTGAATTTATCAAGTCGAATGAGTATAATATCCCGGTTGAAACGCTTCAGTACTTATTTGTTGAGCTCCCAATGAGATTTTCACACTATGGTATTCAACTTAGTTTTATTTTTGTCCCAGAAAAGATGTCGCAGGACGATAACATCAGATAATTCTATGAATAATTCATTTCCAGTTTAATTTGGAACTGAAATAAACAACACTGGGTTAAAAGCTTGGAACGTAAGATTCGAGAAGTAAAAAACATGTTTTGGAGGTTATGTCACTGACATCGTGATGTAGGCGATCTCAACTTCAAAACTATGTGTATTGCTGCTTTTCTGGAAAGAAGAATATCTAAAAGATGCGCGATTCAGTTAGATAAGATTTCGAGAATGAGTAGGTTCAAAAATAACCAAGAGTCACGACTAGAAGAGATGAGATTTATAATGATAATAATATTTATTAATCCATTATGACAATATACAATCGTGTTCAACAGGTCTTATTAACTAACTGAAATCAAAGGTATATTATTCTGACAAGAAAGAAGAAAAGGAATGATATAAAGATGGAATAAAACAAATAATTATATGGGACAAATCGTACCACAAAAATGATATCGAAAAGTTAGAGGGTTGCTATAATCAGTGTATCACCCTTGAAGGGAATTATGTTGAATAAAAAAAATAATTTTGCCAAAAAAAATGTGTTTTACTATGGTAGGTCGGGGACTTTTCAATTGACTATAAAAGAATATAAACTTGAATATAAACTTAAATTCAATCACTTGAACTTATGATTTACACTTTATTGACTACATAGCATGACGCGTTTCGTCGTTACAAACGACTTCTTCAGATCTTTACAGAATAATTATCTCTGTAATTGTACTGGATTTTGCAGTCTTCTTTGATCCACGCTTTCATTCCTTGTATGGCCCCTCTACTTGCAGAACTGCTGGTGTTATCTGTCCTTAATTTGATGTATTTGAGAAACACTTCTTTCTTCAGACATGTTGTTGAAAACCAAAAAACCAAAGAAAGCTGATATCAGCTTCTTTAAAAGAAGTTGATAACAGCTTTTTGGTACGATGGTACTTTCAGCTGTTACTTGAAAGTGCTATCAACACGCAGAATATATGGTTTTCAACAACATGTCTGAAGAAAGAAGTGTTCCCCAAATACATCAAATAGAGGAAAGATAACACCAGCAGTTCTGCAAGTAGAGGGGTCATACAAGGAATGAAAGCGTGGATCAAGGAAGACTGCAAAATCCAGTACAATCAGAGAGATATAGTTTGTAACGACGAAACGCGTCATGCTATGTAGTGAATAAAGTGTGAATCATAGGTTCAAGTGTTTGAATTTAAGTTCATATTCAATTAAAATGGATATACATTAAGTAAACACTATTAAAAAAATTATTATTATTTTTATTATCAACCCAGGTTATCGAATTATTCGATTTCAAACCTGTTGCTTATCACAGACACAACTTTTTCCATATTCGATATTTGTAAATCAAATCAAAAACGTTTATTGAGATAAAGTAATATTACATTTCATGAAATTTATAAACAATTACAAATGGAAAGTTAAAAGGTCTCACGACCTTCTTCAACCCTGTATTTTTTAATATAATGTGATAAAAAAAACAGAATTTATTTCACATTAACAAGTATTAAAAAAAACAAAAAAAAATATGTTTTCAACATATACTCATTTTGAGTTTACATGAAATTTTGCGAAATATTTTGCGTCTGTGGCCGGCTTATTCATATATATTTTCATTCCAATAATATCATAGTCAACTTTCGATCCTATAGAAAAATTTGAGTTGGCATTAATTAATTATTTAGCATTGCTTGTCCCAAAATACATTCTGACCCAAAACCAAATTTATTGGATCCAAATAAAATGAGTGTGAGAATATATATGCAAAACTGACCAAGTAAAAAGGTTATCTTGATATATCTGCAAAATATGGCTATTAGATTAAAAGGATATAAAGAATTGTTTGTGATATATTGGACAAGAATACGTTTTATGACTTTCTGCACAAAATGAAGCATTGATTTTTATGCTACAAGTAAAAAAAAAATTAATTTATACTATCGACCTTTCTATATATAATTTTACGTCATATCAGCATTTTCAGCATTGTTTTTTTGTCTCCATGGCATTTGAAATATCAAATTTTATGATGTGGTCGAACATAACTTTCAGTATCTTGAAATACATTTATAACATATTTTATCTCGAGTTGTCTCTTCGAGAATTTGATTTAACATCGACGTCTGGAGCTATTTTTCGATACCTAACTCAGGTATCTCGAATAACTACATACAAATATACTCTTTATATATTCCACTGAATGATTTTGTTGCGGAAATTTTGTTACGTTCAGCAGGAATTTGAAGCCTAAATTACAAATGGAGTTAAAATTTTGCTGAGGATTTCGTCCATTTGTTTGTTCAATTCTCAAGTCTGTACAACTATGTTACAAGGGTGGGGTGAAACGTTTTCAGCCTGACCAAGAAAAACGATGTGTTGAAATATTTTTTTGCTTCATATTTAAATATAATCTCCATCAACACTGATACATTTCTCATAACGGTGTTCTAATTTAATTATACCAGTTTCAAACGTAGATTCGTCAAGCTCCTCAAAATACTGATTTATAGTTTCGATTACTTCTTCGATGTTCTCAAATCTTTTACCGCTAAGCTATTGTTTGAGGTTAGGAAACAGGTAATAGTCTCATACCGCTAAGTCTGGAGAGTAGGAGGATGCGGTAACAATTCAAACTTCAATTCGTGGATTTTGGACATGGCAACAATCGACGAATGTGCTGGTGCGTTATCGTGATGCAAACAAATTTTTTTCTTCGCCAAATGAGGTCGTTTAATTTGCACCACGCCCTTCAAACGTTGCAATACGTCAGCGTAGTACTGACCAGTGATAGTATTATCCTTTTCGCAAGTGGCGCTATCTCTTGGCCAGGACGGAAACTTTTCACCCCACCCTCGTATTTATAGCGTTCTGATTAGAGCTAGCCATCTCGAAACCTTTGTGAGGTATATGCATCTACTAAGAATATTTTGTTGAATATATTCGATAACCAAATTCAATGTTTTTTAAGTTATCATCAGAAGTCTCTCATTTTGAATGCGAAATATGAAACAAATTATGGCCATCTGGTTGAAGTTACTTATAAGTGGTAACAGAAATTCACCAAAGTCACTATGAACTACATCCTTCTGTCATACAAACCGCCTATCGTAATATCATCTCTAATGAACGAAAAAATCTGGAAGAACATTATATAATTTCTTTCGCCCAGGTTTTCATTCGAAATTCCCGTTTCACCTAATTGAAAAGGCTAAGTAAAAGCCAATAACTGTTGGCAACCAGTTATCCATTAATTTGATTTGTGACAAGTTGAAATAATCGATCAGTGTAGCCATATTAGCACTGTGAAATCGGCCTGGTCACAATAATTATATCAATGTTGTGTTGTTTAATTGAAATTTTTTGTTGCTATAGTGAAAGAACGTTGTCCGGTGTGTCTCTAAAGACGTGAATATTTGAACTGTATAGCACTCCTTAATTGAAAGTAGTGTAATTTCAATTAACAATTTGATTTATTTTTTTCGCTTACATGAATTCATAAAGTGGATCCAGACAATTTGAAAGGCAACGGGAACATTTTGAAAGAGGCATGAATCTGGTTGCGATTAGTCCACTTATCATACCAGTATGATAAAAAAGATTGTGGAAATGACAGTTCATCAGTGATATACATTATCAAACAGACAAAAACAGTTTGTTCAATAACTACTCTATAATAATAGTAATAATAATAATAAGTCTTTATTTTCCTACAGGTAAAAACATCCAGTTACAGAAAATATTCAAAAATATATATGTAAAATGCTAAGATACTCTTCATATCATTTGTATATAGTTATATTATAGTTGTATATAGTTACTGTAAAGAAGAATAAGAATTATATCTGTGAATCGGTATCTTTCAAGAGGAAGGGAGAAACTTCATTTCAACAGACAGAATTGAATAGATCCCTTTTCAAACTAAGAGAGATATAGATAAGATGTAGATGTAAAATAATTGAAATAGATAGTGTTAAGATTGTATAGGATATAAGGACATTAAATTGATTTTTCTTTTAGGTAAGTTAAAATTTATAATGTTAATGAATATTGTGAATAAAAGTTATATTTCTTTTAGAATAAATCAATTTAATGTCCTTATATCCTATACAATCTTAACACTATCTATTTCAATTATTTTACATCTACATCTTATCTATATCTCTCTTAGTTTGAAAAGGGATCTATTCAATTCTGTCTGTTGAAATGAAGTTTCTTCCTTCCTCTTGAAAGATATCGATTCTTTACAGTAACTATATACAACTATATTTAACTTTGTATATGTCAAATCACGTTTTGAAAAGCCCCTAATCTCGAAGAGAAACGTCAAAAAATTTTCAATGAAATATAATAAATCAGCCTATTAAACTATGAAAATTTCGTTCGATTATAATATTTATATATCATTACGATTATATTATTTTTCGTGAAACATTAGCACAAAACTGGAAACTAAAAATTGCAAATCATGTTAAATTAATGAAATTCTATAGACTATAGATAATAAACACAATTATTCAAACCGCTTATTCAGTAATTTTCGGAAAATTATGTACGTAACTCCACTTGATAATTATATACAAGTGGTTGAACTTGTTTATTTTCTCAATTAACCGAAAATAACTCAATATTTATAGCTACTTGCCTCATTATGCAGATTCACATCAATTTGTATTATTTAAAACACGATTTTCTGTATTGGTAATTTCCGTCGCAAATTGATGGGGAAATAATTGCTTGGGTATGGTTTTATTTAACGAATTTTCAGGTTTGCCTCTTTTCCAAGATATAAGTGACAACTTTGATTTGTTCCAGCGACATAAGTGTTAATTGATATGTCCAATTGGAAGAGATGTAAGTATGTATGAGTAATTGGAATATTGAATTTCACAGTCATCACGTTTACTATAAAACCGTTAATTTTTGACAGTTTGTATGACAGAATGCAAATGTCGCTTTGAATACATGTACGTGAAACGAATTGTCATTATCGTCATATTTTCCAAAGATCGATTTGACCTGACTTTAATACAATAATAATAATATTCATTATGAAACATTCTTCAAATGGTACTATTAGATTCATTATATTAATATGGTAATTACAACTAGGAAGACTGCTCAAATTGCAATTAATTTAGTTTTGACGATGATCTTAAATAAAGTCCTCGAACAAAAACATTGGTTAAATTTTACGTGGAATTAACAGTGTTTATCAACAATATTTGAGAAAAAATGACCTTAAAACATTGATATATTTTTTTATATAATAAGGCGATTGGTTTGGTTTATCCCCTAGTCAAAAATAACAATACAATACCAACTATAACAGTCTTACATACATCGGTAAGTCCAGTGAAAAACTCAAATCTCTTCTTTTTAAGTATAACATCAACATTGCTTACCGTACTGGAAATAACTTAGGAAAACATATCAAAAATAACAAATCTAAGGTCAACAAAAATAAAAAATCAGGAGTCTGTAAAATTAACTGTGGTAGTTGTGATAAGTTTTATATTGGTAGAACGTTTAGAAATTTTCAAATAAAAATTTATGAACATAAACGTAGCTTTGATAATCAGAAGGCAGATTCACATTATGCAAATCATTTGATTAATGAAAATCATATATTCAATTCCGAAATTTTGAATACCGCAAACAAGGGAATGAAGCTTAATTTGGATTCAATAACAATATTGGGGAGAAGCGGATATCAATATTATAAAAATGTGTAACACTATCATATATTGTTTTTCAACCATTTTAGCTTTTAAGTGTTCACCAGTCGATGAATCATACATCTGTCCTTTGTTTTCATCCAGTTCTTTATTACAGACTAGAACTTTTTAATGTTAATCATATTTTTAAATTCAAATGGCAATTCATTATAGATTCTTGGTGCCAAATAGGAATAGCTACGGAGACATATAGATTTTCTGTATTGCGAAATTGATAAAGAGTTCCTGTAGTATTCACTCTATGTTCTGAAAAGTAACTATTGTCTATTTTCTTTTTCGTGAAGATAAGCAGCGATGGAACAAACAGCTGTCGTATATCCAGCCTCTTTATACAGAAAGTCAGTAGGATATCTGATATCTTTTTTATGAAGGATTTTCAGCAACCATTTTTGTTGAATTTCGAGCTCTTTTATTACTGTATATTCGGCACCACCCCACGCAACAATACCATATCTTATCAGAGACTCCGCCAGTGCTTTGTAAATTATCGTTAGATGTTTTTTGTCTAGGATAATTGACAGTTCTTCAAATTTGGATATTAATCCTCTAAGCTTACCAATTAATCTTCTGACGTGAGAATACCATTTAAGGTGCGAATCTAGTATAATTCCTAAGTATTTGCATTCGTATGTGCAAGGAATGTTAAATGACTTTTCTCTTCTTATTGTAATTCTCAGTGGTTCGCTTGGTGGAAGTAAGTGCTTATCTACAGCAAAAGGAATGTATTTCGTTTCATCTTTATTAATGGTTAAGAGGTGATGCCTTAACCAATTATAGATATTCACAAAATCAGATTCAGCTTTGGTTTTGATATCGCTCCAGTTTGCTCCTGAGTAAACTATAGCAGTATCGTCGGCAAAACTGATTATCTTACCTTCACTTTCCGACAACAAAAGTTTATTCATATAGATCGTAAATGGTATTGGCCCTAATATTGTTCCCTGAGGTACCCCATATTCTATTATCCTTGTATTACTGAATGTATTGTTCACCTTCACTGTTTGGTTTCTATTTGATAAGTAGCTTTTAAATAATCTCAGATGGACACCATTAATTCCAATCTCTTCTAGAAGTCTCAAAAGTGTTGTATGATCAACAGTGTCAAACGCTTTTGCTAAGTCTATTAATATACACAAGGCAACGTCGCTATTGTTGAAGATTTATAAATATGCGTCGTTAATTCAATGACAGCGTCTACAGTGGATTTATTTTCTTGAAATCCAAACACGGTTGATTTTTTTTCCAGATATAGTTGAATACTATTGTTAATTCCATGTGGAATTGAACCAATAATTTTGTTCGAAGCCTGAATGGAAGATCAGATTCAACAGTGTATTCAGTTCTTCTGTGAGCATTCTCCTTATTTATAATTACAACATTAATTGAAAGAATGTAATATGGTTACTGTGGAGAATGTATCAGAGTCAATATTATTATAATTTTCGTTATATTTTTCTAACGCTTTCCCACTTGTTTCAGAAACAGGTCAAAGCTGCAGTGTTAAAAAATCACATGTCGATAGAAAATTCGAATCATATATCTTTAATTTAAGCTCCTGGGTTACGTATATTCCCCGAGGCCAAAAAATGTCAACAGGTTTTGTGATAATATAGAAATTTTAGTGAACCAAAATGGATTTCTTGGGTGGGAAGTGTACCGACTATAATCTCATTAAATACATCTACACGCAACTAATTACTGAATGCTTTAGTCGCCTTAATAACCAGTACAAGACAGGCATCATTAGCTAAAAAGCTGATTGGTTGGAACTCGGACCAGATAAATGACCCAATTGTTCGTGGAAATTAATAGCAGTAGACAGGACAACTTCTTGATGAATTTTTTTCGCGATATCTTGCTTGTCCTTCATTCCATTATATTTTAAATGACACAATTAGTCTGTAATTGGATGTCATTATTTTTGCCGATCATCAACTTGGGGACATCTTCAGATTGTTGATGACAAATGGTATAAAATTAGCTGCGAAAATTTTATTTAGAGAATGTTTGTGTCATTTTTATGGTAGGGAATGTAGTGGTAATCGTTTTTTTGGATGTTATGGGAAAAATATGAGACAGGATAATTCACCACATCTATATTCATTCGAACATAAATGTCTTTTCTGAAATAACACTGAAAATTTTCACATTTCACTCATATTAAATTGCACCCAATACATTATGGTACAAAATATCAAAGAACAAATTACAACAAGTAGAATGTGTTGTTTTATTATATTTCAAAATAGGTATATATTCTGAAGACGTGTGAAAGAGTATATCGATAAGGATGTGTTGTAGGTCACTCAATATCTTAATTTTCAATCAGTAGCTTCACATCTTGGGGTAGTCTATCTTATGGAGAAATATTATTCGTCCTCAAAAATAAAAAACACACAATTTTAGGAATTGTTTGAAAGGGCCCATGTAGATCCTTTATTATAGAAAATAAAACCCTCATGTCGGCTTATATAGCCCATATAATTATAGACGCTTCTTTTTTTCAAATTTCCAAAACTAACCCAGCCTAACCTAACCTATACTGGAAAAAAAAACGTGTCGTCCCCAAATGTCTCTTATGTCAACAGACTGTTCCTATTTCTCCACTCCTAACATAAACTAACTCAACCTAACTCAACAAAAAATGTATTAGGAAAAATAACATCCTAACCTCATATGGCCCTTATAGCTACAAAGTGCTACTATTTTTCCACTACATAGGAGTCTGTAAGAACAGAAATTACTTCATACAGAACTAGATTGCACATCAGCAGAAGTAACATATTATAGCTCAACCATATTGTGGTAAATACTACTCCAAATGGAGAACTCGTATGGAATGAAGACCAATCGATCAAAAACAAATTCCTCGTGTAATATATACACAGAAAATGTTGGAAATGACGACATTGAAGAAGTCCAGACGTACAGAAGTTGAGTATGCGTTGATTGTTGGTGATATTTCAATTTTGATTTTCTTTTGGCTGTGAAGGAAGATTCAAGGCTGTGTATGATTTCTATTACTTTTTTCTTCAATTTATATCTTTGAATATCTCATGTGAAAAACTTAATTCATTTCAGCAAAAATACTTTATTATTATTTATATCGATTATATATCGAATAATTTGAGAATCAAGCTTATTCATTCAATATTACGAATTTGTTTGTTTCAATAGCACATTTGATGGAGTTAATGTAATTGCTTTCACATCAAAAATCGTGACTTATTCTTTTATAAATAAAACTAACTGTATTCATCAACAACATTCCAAGTGAATATTTAAGAGCCACTTCATCGATAAATTGATCTAAAATGATTTTTAGGAAATCATCAATCATTTCTTTTGATAACTATCAGATAATACAATTATTTTCAGATGTTTTGTTCCAAACAAGTGATGTTTGATTTTGTATATCAATCACTGAAACATTAATGACGTCTTGAACGTTTTTGTATGAATTATTGTTAAGTCCTGGTTTTTTTAGATATCGATTTCACTATTTTGAATAGGTATCAAATGACGAATAGTTAGAATGATAATGGTTATTATTAACTATTGAATAGGAAACTTTTACTCTTTCTACATTGGACACTGATTAACTGAATATTGACCAGAGTTTGGTATTTGTTCGACCCAAAACTATTGAAATTTCATAACACACAACAAAGTCAGAACTGACCTATACTACAACGAAAAATTTTAACGTGGGAACTTATTTGATGCTACAAATTGAAATATATTCTAAGTTCGCATTCCACTTCCAAGGTAGCCACTTGTGGTGTACCAAATTTCTGCCGAATTATGCCATTTTTTGATCAAATACTCAGAATAGTTCAATAGATTATTTGAGCCGATAAGATGGCCGTTGAGGCTTCTAAAGTTGGAAGAACTAGAGTCAGAAAATCACATAGAACTTCTCGAAGTAGTCTCAATGTGGATTGCATGTAGACTCAATCTTCATTGTGCGATTGTAATTCGAACAATGAAGTCCAAAAGGGAACTTTTCATCCTATGTAGAGGATGAGCTGTTCAAAAATAAATCTCGTAAACTAGAATAGTCACTGCAGAAAGACAAGAAACTAGATAAAATGAGGTAAGTGAGGTCTTTTGTGAATGATCTAGGAGGGTTAATGAAAGTTAGGTGCTTTTGTTCTGCCCTCAATCCTTGGGAGAGCTAGCTGGCTCCCTACGAATCCCCTGAGGCATACCATCGTCCAAGAACAACATAAAGGTGTAAACTTCTCTGTACATCGTCTTCCAGAGCTTAACTTCACACTGCTCCCCATATAATCCCTGTAGTTCGTTAGGATTATACAGCAAATAACTTTCTACTGCACAGATAGACATCACCAATACGCCCATTAAGCCACAGACTGATGTACGAACTACATCAAAAGAACATCAGTAAAGTCTACATAATAATGGAGAATCACATAGAAACCAGCACAATCTACTCATATAATTTTCACTGAGACGTGAAAAGATAAAGATAAAATCATAGTCGACCATCCCAGACATTCATTAGTGGTAGAGAAATGAGATGTGTTTTGTGGGCGTTAAGTAGGAGGACCCACGTCGCGTGTCTTTGAGGCATAATCGATTTAATTAACAATTCCTTGGCCAGAATGAACTGTAATGCTAGTTACTGAAAAACGATACACGGAAATAACAACAAGCTCTTGAGATTGTTGTTAGTAGATTGTTTGATAAAGACCACAAAGTTTATATACTATTGTCTAAGCTTTGTAAATCTTGTTTATCGATGGACAGTATTCGTCCAGTATATATGTGGGGAAATACATGTGACCTGTTTGCACTTAATTTAATAATTTTTGATACTATGAGTTCGGTACACTAGAAGACAATGTATTTACCAGTTCTTGAATCAATAATTTAAATAAAACTAAGTAGTTTTTCGATTTTCACTATAATTAAATCAAAACGTGACAATATCGTTTCGCCAACACAGTGGCTTCATCAGATGTTGATGATAAACTGAGCTATTACATTGTGGACTGCGTATATTTATCCTGAAGTGCGTGGGGTGGGAATGACTATAGAATACTATTCTTTTTTACAGGGGAATGACTATAGAACATATTTCTTCTGAATTGTGGGGGATGGCCATAGATTAGTTTTCTTCGATTGCATTTTTACTGGAATAAATTTAAGAACGGAGAATTATTGATTAAAACTTGATGACTTGATGAACTGTTCGATTTCTTCCTCTTATTGATTTCCATGGCCTCTAACAGGGTTAGTTTATAACCTTTTCGCTCTGTATGCAATATTTTAAAGTTGTTGTCGAAGACATGGTTCTCTTCTAAAAGAAGTGTTGCATACGTAGAATCGGTTTTATTTTTTGCAAAGCATCTTTGGTGTTCAGATATTCTAAGGTTAAAATTCCTGCCAGTTTGGACAACTGGGACTTATACTCATATACTTTGGGACAAGTACCGCAACTCAACTCATAAATACCCGATTTATCATCAGGCGAAATTTTATCTTTCGCATTTCTAATGTGTCTACCCACGGTATTCTGGGTTTTGAAAGCTATCGTTGAATTTCTATCAGATTAGAACTTCGAGATTTTGGATACAGGGTTGCCTAAATACGTAAATGTTCTGAACTTTATTTGGCTATCTGAAACTTTAGGATATACTTGGGAAATGGCCTTATTATATAACTTTTTTCATAAAATGTTCAACGAAACAATGATGATATTCATTATTTTGTGCAATCTGCTTAATGATGTTCAATTCATGAGTATAATTATCTGCTGATAAAAGCATATGTATCAGTCTATGAATCATACTGTTGTACGCCACTGATTTGTGATGGAACGGATGTGAGAACGAGAATTGTATTGTTTGTTGAGGGTTTCCGGAAAATTGAGAACTCATGTTTAATTATTATTTATTTTTATTGTAAGGTCCAAGAAGTTTATTGAGCCTTCCGATTCTATTTCTTTTGTGAATTCTATATTTGGGTGAAGTGAATTAATGAATTTTAGAAAAGAATTAACCTGTCGATGGGTACCTGTGAAGCAGGTAATAATATCGTCGAAATATCTATACCAATAGATACATTTCCCAGAAAATTGGCTACTATTAATAGAATTCTCTATATTATCCATGAATATTTCCGCTGAGAGAAGGCTTAGAGGGTTTTCCATTAATTATAGTGAAAATCGAAAAACTACATGGTTTTATTTAAATTATGTATTTAGATTTTCATCAAGTATCGGCCCAATCGATTGATGTCTTGAATCAATATTTGAATGAGACCTTTTGGTTGAAACATTTGTGATAACATTCTTTTCCTGAGCAATTATATACTTTTTGTCAAAGCCGCAGTGTCATTAATTTACGAATCAATTCGTCAAAATTCTTTGTTTAATACACTTGAATAGGTTTCGATTTTAAACTTGTACAACTTGAAGGTTTTAGTCATGGTATTTCTGAAAACCTCATTTTCATTTACTGCATTGTCGTTCTTCATGTTCCGGAATGTAATTTTTCAGATAACCGCTTCATTTGATTAAAAAACGTTACTTCAGAGTGATATTTTAAAGGATATAAACCAATTAGAAGACCGCGAAATTTTTTGTGGTGACAGTTTTCCACAAGAATCAATTTTGGGACCGTTAATGTTTAATTTATATATAAACGATGCAGTTAAGTATGTAAAGAATTTTCTAGAAGAATTAGCTGATAAAATTATTGGTGATCTTTTTTGTTTGCATACATAAAATTTGTGTGATAACAGTCTTCACTCAAATACTGATAAATTCAAGTGTATTATTGTGGAAAACAATGCAAAATTATATAAATTAGAGTGTGATGTACAAATCAAAGTTAATAATGTACCATTGCAAAAATTCAGTGAGATTGTTATTTAGGTGTTATTATGGATGAAAATTTGAGTTTTAAAAATCATTTTAGGTAGGTACGTTATGAGTAAAATTTCGAGAAAAAAATTTTTAGCTAGAATAAGTAATAATGTTAGTGTCTTTACAAAGTCTTCATTGTATAACTTGATAATATTACCACATATAAACTTTTGTTCAACTGTATTATACACCTTTTGTTTGTCTTAACTAAATTGTTATGAATGATAGTTGATGATGGACGGAATATAATATCTTCAGTTTACTTAATTTTCTTCATTACTTTAAACCATGCATACGCATTATACGTAAACCGTTCCATTGTATAGTAAGAGAGACATTCTGGTACAAGACGTCGTGAGTGACGGAGAATTGATATTGAATACTATTAATACTAAAACGTACATCCTTTACTACAAAATATATAGTGCCTTACAGACTTATTACGGCGAGTGATTCCGAAGGACAATTCCACATCGTCCTAGTTGCCTTGCAAGTCTCTATCCCTTTCCTGGACTACCTCGGGATAACTGGAGTGTCGTATGTATATGAATAATATTGATTAATTACTTTACTTTGTTTTATTCATTATATTACTTTGCATTTAAACTAAGAATTTCAAGAACCTTCTCTGAATAGCCTCAAGATGGCGTTGATGGCAAGTGTAAATGGGATGCCAGATCGTGCTGTTCTACTGCAACTTGCTACGGATTAGGGTATTAAATAGTCCTATGAATGTTGAGGAATTATTAAAATATTTTCCATTACCTATAACGAATCCATATATTTTCGCAGCATATGAAATAAGTTGGGTGATGTGTGGGACAAGGGAAAGCTTCTGGTCGAATACTACACCAAGATCCCTCGCCTTATCAGAACGAGAGAGAACGTGACCACCGAAGATATAATCACAGTCAATTCTTCAAGACGATATCTTGAATTTGAATCGGTGGTGTGAAAGAAATGTACAGACAGTGAATATTTCTAAGTGCATTATAATGTCTTTTTCTCGTAAAAAAAATATAGTTCATTTCGATTACAATGTGAATAGTAATAAAATCAATAGATGTACCAAATTCAAATATTTAGGAGTAACATTAGACACAGTTGTTACAGAACATTAGGTTTTGTAATAAGAAATTTAAATGGCTCTCTTAATCTAAATCAACTATGCTCTTATACAATACCTTAATACGTTCACAACTAGAATATGCTAGTGTCGTTTGGAATCCTGGATACGTGTGTTATATTAGGAATCTTGAATCCGCACAAAGACGATTTTTGAAATATTTATGGTTTTGCTCCGACGCTGTGTATCCAGAACGAGGTAGAAATCATGAGTTACTTACTACAAGATTTAATGTTGTTTAATCACTTGAAACACGTAGGAAATATTTGGGAATAATATTCCTGTACTAGTTGATAAGCTTTTCTGTTGATTGTTTTTTTTTCTTTCCCTCATACAATTCCTTGTTCCAAGATTAACTTATAGAAATATGAAAATTTGTATCCACCTCTGGCTCGTACTAATGTTCTGGCTTTTTCACCACTTCATAAAATTTGTGGCGACTTCGAGCTTTTTCATCTCGTCATCGACATATTTGCATGCATGCCTGGTGATTTCAGACGATCTCCCGCCTGGCTGTTTTTAAGTTATAAGTTTTTTAGATATCAATTTTTTCTATAGCTTCTGGGTGAGCTTTAATGTCAACTTGCCCACAGAGTTATCGCTTATATGTATTGTGTGTACAATATTGGTATTGTTCCTTGTTTCATTCTTTATATGTTTTAAACTATATTGTATCTTTCCCCACTAAGTAATTGGCTCACGCTGTTGAGTAGTGTGTTTGTAAATAAATAAATAAAGAATTAAATGTTTGTTTATCATCAATCTTAGGTTATTTATGCATCTGGTGTAAAACCATTCTAATTAATGAGATTAGCACATTATTCCTCATTTTATAATCGCAATACAAATGATAAATAACAATTACATCTAATGATGTCGGTTATTTTTTTCTTTGTAATTAGTTTAATACAGAGCAATTTTTTTTCAGAGATTCCTTGTTGTCTGGATCTAATCAGCAAAATAATCCTTAAAATTATTTACGGAAAAATTCTTATGTTAATTTCATATTATCCTCATTAACTATATGTTTATCATTTCAAGTATTAGCTGCATTTAGTTTATATAAAAAAGAAATTCCTCAACGCCCTTATTATGCACATTTCCATTAGTTTAATAAGCATCAAAGATTTGCATATAGAAGCGTTAGTTTAATTATCAGCTGTATAATTTTGAGGTGTGTTCTAATAACTTCAATAGACGATGAAAGTTTGCCAAGATATAGTCTTGAATTGGTCACACTATATTTTATTGACAATATATCAAATTTTATTTTATAGATTTCTCTGTTATGTAAGTACATATTATTAGTGGGCATGTAGACGTCATTTGACTTTAATAATCAACAACTACATTGGTATCTTGACGTTAAATACTTTATGTAGGTGTAAAGGAAGTTAAACTTACAGAAAGATGTTTTTGTAAGTTTAACTTTTGAAGTCCCACATAGAAAATAATTAATGTCATCACTCATTTAACTGCAGTTTCATGAATTTGTTCATTGGCACTTCCTTCATCCAAAATCAACATTTTCTATGTAATTATGTCGAATCATCTATGAACATTTGTCATTTCTATGAACAGTCGTACAAAATGGACTTTCAAGCCAAGAGTATTTTATTAATGAACATATATATTACTCTTTATGTTCCACCGAAAATTGAGAATTTTCTTGAGATTTTTCTGGTCTGTCAATTATTTCAACAAAAAATCGTTATTTTCGAGAGTAGAAGACATGGAAAATGGAAAAATTATTTCCCTTGTGGTTAAGGTTCCATTACAAATTGTAGCATGACAAAACTTGGAGTGAAATGATTTCCACTGATAGATACGACTAGCATTGAATTTGCAGGAACAAGATATTATTTAAAGATTTGGCACTTCAAATTAGTATATATCAGAGTGAACTACTTGCTTAGCATTCGCTTGGAAAGTATATTTATGTTCTCAACAATAAAAAAACGTTATACAAATCATAGATAACTATATGATAAGAGTTTCTATACATTATATTTGATTTTGTCTCACTATACTTATCTGGGAAATTTTCATGATACGCTCTTAATTTTTTGATTGTTTGTTGGTAAATAAGGAGTATTATTGTTCCTTAACTGTAAATAATGTTTGTATAAATTCACTCAAATGTGGTGTGAAATTGTTTGTATTAGTCCTATTCGATAAATTCGGCAAATCTTTATGACATGAAATTCGATGTTCAGCATTTATCAGTTTTATATATTGCTGCTCAAATTTTTACTTGTAAAAATAACGCTTTTTCCAAATTTTCTCATATTTTCTGTATTTTTAAAATATAGAAATTTTGTGTTGCTATTATTGACTTCATGTTCATGTCAAAGAGATTAAGATACATCAATTCACGTCTTTTATTTTACTTATGTTTCAAGTTATTGAGAATGGAATACAATCAATTCATTTCAATGTGTCTTATTTATTACAATTATTATATAAACAAAAGAATATCCTCTGTTCATTCAATCAAATAATGAATCTAACAATGTATGCATTTTCTCCCAATAAATAACCAATCCTAACAAGATATCTGATATCATAGTTTTTCAACTTCAGACAAACAAATTTGTCTATAGAAAATATTGCATACCTATACTGAAAACTTCCTCGAAGTGCAATCATAAATTCTTCTTTTGTTGCATAGAACTGACCACGATAGCCGAATGAATTGAGGTATTCTCACTGAAAAACACTGAATACTATCTTTATAACTCTATCTATGAATTTCCTTTCTGAGCACGGTAGAAATCGGGTTAAATTATTACCAACTTCAGGCATCTTTCGTAGACTTCAATAAAAACCAAGAAATGAATAGCCCCAACAAATATCAGCTATATGTAAGCTGCCTTTTGTACACAATAAATATCACTTTGGTATGTCTGTATTTATCGACGAGAATAGAAGAATCAGTAGCTTAAGGGTGTTGAAATATAGGATGCTATAAATAATTGGTGGAAGATCAAGACCCGTATATTCGCGGATTTATAGCAACCGATCTCAATAGAGATTAAATCTGGGCACAAATAGACATATTCCAATAATTTCAAATGACCCCAAAACGCTTCTATAATATTGACTGTATTTGGCATTCATTAAAATTGCACCCAGAATACTAGAATGGTTTGATTTATCATTCTTATCCGCATCGCTACCATTGTTCGAAGCAGTTTGCGTTCTTCCAGCTATGTCAGACAGGATGGAGCTTTATATATTTTCTGCACCTGGTCTGTTCGAGAGGTATGAGCTTGAGAAATGCTAATGCTTCGGCTTCTTTTGCAAGATATTACTAATGTATCTGGACGACTTGAATTTATTACTCTATAGTAGCTCGTGTTGTCTGAAATATTCTCTTACAGTATTGATAATTATGTACTTAAAGCAATCAGGTAACATATCATATATAGAATAGGAAATTCTATGGATAATACGACCTAAATTGGCTCTATTACCGATTAAGCGTGTATTAGGTTCAACACGGCAGGAATAAAAACGGAAATAGTAGATAACGAAGTAGTCCGCATTTGGCAGTACCCGTTGATAGGTGTTTCGATCTTGTTGGCTCCCATCAGAACGGCGCTGTCTAATTTCAGATCTACGAACTAAGAAAACGAGAAAAAACTTGGTTAAAGAAAGAAACCATTTCTGGCTTCATTGTTTTTATAATTTCCACCTCGTTAAATATTAGTATTTCGAATTATCGGTTAGAAATCTCCCAATCAGGAGATATTCGTTCTGAACCCACAAATGGCGATTCTTTTCAGTGAACTGAAATTCCAGTTGTTTCATGTCTTGATATCAAGAAGAATAACACACATCAATTAAAATTCACGGATTAGTTGTCGGTGAAACGTCGTGAAAACTCACATTCTGTTTAAAAAAATAAACAGATTAACATCCGGAATTACTTTCACCCATTTTTCCTGGATTCACGAAACCTTCACAGTTAATACAAACAATTTCAATCGGATTACTTCAAATAAATCTCACAAGGAACTGTCTTCAAATAAGTAGTCAACGAAAACACAACCTATCTCTTTCGAAAGTGAATTTTAAATGAGTTTCGAAAAATATCGAATTTGTTGAATGGAAGTATCATACAATTGTGTCATATTTTTAAAGGATTCTTCAGTGGCATGCATCCAAACAAGCAAGTTTCAATGGTTGTCCAAACACACTTAAACCCTATCTTCAAAATGAGGCGAATATTCATCCGTGAACTGAACACGTCAACTCCCTCTATCGATAAATTCTCTCCAGCATTGCAGATTCCTTTTTCGTGACAAGATCAAAGGGAACTCAGAGGCTTCGTAGACGTTGAAGTGAAACACTTCAGAACTTTATCTGTAAATGTGTAAGAATGGTACCACGGATTTATTTATATAATCGAAGCTGTTGAAGTTGTTACAATGAAACCAAAGTTCACATAAGCACCTTAGATTTCATTTGAAAGTTTTTGTTAAACATGTTAACATTTACTTGATAGATCTGATCAATAAGAACGACTATAGTAAGTAATTGCGAGTGTACTTTATTACTCATACACCTAGTTAGTTATCACACCTTCTGAAAGAGCTTTCAACCATAGATGGAATTATATTTCGGAATCCTCGAATTAAACAAAGTATAGATAATTGGACATAAAATTGAGTTTTAATATTCATAGTTTCACAGCCATATTTTCCACATAAATTCAAATGTACCTTATCAATATCAGATCGTTAATTCTTGGCCTTTTTAATCGATAAATTTTCCAATATGAATATAGATTGGATGACAGTTATTGGACTGTTTACCGTTTTATATTTCCTCATTGCGTGCTTCTTAGCTTTTAATGGAGAAAATATGATTTCCTTTTTATTAATACCTATATATGCTATAAAATATATTCAACCTGTTGTGAAAACAAGAAATTTCTGCATAAAATGAATTGAATCTCTATATATGGATATGATCTAAATAATATAGAAAAACACTGAGTTTAAGATAAACTAATAATGTTTCAAAACACGTTCCCTAACATAACAAATGTTACTTCAGTACATTGACATCAAATATTTATAACCCAATGGAGGCAGGTATTATATGCTCTCATTCTTAATTGTTTGTTTTCTGTTTGAGTTTCATCGAATTAATTTCAGTTAGTTCCATTTAACACATGATATCATACTTTCATCTAGAAAAATATAAACACCTCATGAAAAGTGAAACATGACTACCTCTAATAACCCCTGTCACTTTGAAGTTGCCTATACTTCTAATTAAATAAATCACATTGAATTTACACTATAATCATTCCCGAATTAATTAAGATAAACTCATATTCATTATGAAAAACAAGTTCTTATCTTTTTTGATATATTATGTAACCCTATCTAAACATACAACACATCTTTAATCAGATTCTAAGTATCACGAAACAAATTGAAATGTCAGCCTAATGAAACAAATGTTATTCAGTCTATAATTTGACTATAATTAAGTCATTGTTCATTTGTTATATTCGTTGACTTTCAGTTCGATTGAATGAGGATATAAAGTATCATATTTCAAAAGTTGCTTTCGATGTTCGTTTCAGTAGAGTTATTAATCATTGGTCAAACAGCTAGGAAGCATCCCAGTTTTAAAAGGTATGAGGTTTTATTATGGTAGTTCTCAAGAATTTATTTAGGTGATATGTTGCTTGGTTATGGTCTATCGACTACTTATTTACTGATAAAATACGAATTCAGACAAACTGAGAAAAGCATCGACACAAGAATAGAAGAAAAATTACCCTTTCAAGATTTCATGAAATTGAATTAAACAGATCTGTATTCAAGATAGGTCTTGAGATATTCAAAAAAACTCACTTTTTGGCTACATCCCTTATAATGAACGCCGTGATATGATGAAGCAAAATTTACCTAACTCACATTGAGAAGAAGAAGAAGTTACAGGTTTGAATGCCGCATTCAGCCATAGAGTTTTTGTATTCGATAATGTAAATAGTAAGTTTTTGAATCTATTGTATCGAACACCTTGTAATAGGCACTAACCCGAAACATGTCAAGTGAATTTAAAAATTTTAGAGAATTTACCTGGGGGTAAATTATACGATCTTAGATTTATCTTAGAGTCGAGATTTTGTCTCCAATCAACTGAAGAAAGTAAATTGGCTTCATATGAGACAGACGAAAATTGCATTTGACTTGTATGGTGCAACTGGTTCAAACTGCAAGAGTCTTGATTCAAAAGACTCATATATCTAGAATTTGACCTTCCCATGTATAACTATGATGAATTGCGAACAATTTTCGAGAAAATGATGAAATTTTTCATTTAATGATATTCAGTTTCAGCCCATTGCTGTTACACCACAAATTAACAGCGTCAAGGGAAGACTGTAATCTGACACAATCATGACGATCGTTAATAGCAGCAAATATTTTTAAATCATCTGCAAAAAGCAGATGCATGCAGTTAAGGTGTGAAGTAAGATCATTTATATATATAATAAACAACAATGGACCCAAGTTGGACCCCTGTGGCACACCAGACGAGGAAGAATAAAGTGCAGACTCATTACAACCATGTTCAACATATCGAAAACTATCCGAAAAAGATGACTGCATGAAATTTAACAACTGTGATGAAAAACCTATAGCCTTCAATTTTGACAACAGTATTCTATGATAGATCTGGTCGAAGGCTTCCTGGATATCTGGATAAATAACATCCATCTGGCCACGGTAATTTAATGTTTCTGACAAGGAATGAGTAATGCATGCCAAATTAGTAACAGTTGATCGATTCTTCATAAAACCATGCTGGTGTGGTGAGACAAGTGTGCGAACTGAACGGTATATAGAGTCATATAGAATAATTTCAAATATTTTAGCAAAATTGCACGAAATTGCTATGGATCTATAGTTAGTTATGAGAGCAGCATCACCGGATTTCAAAACTGGACAAATTTTTGTAAGTAACTAAAAGATTCTCTTCCTAGAGAATCGGTAATGAATGTTTCCTATGCCTTATACTATGCCTTATATATATATCACTTATCGTAAAAAATATTGCTGTGGGGCCTCTATAATATAAATAGAGTATTCGTAAATAGTGAATCCGGTATTCATGGCATATGGGATACTGACGGTTTCCTATATGATATTCAAGAGTTTATTGTATGTGAAGGCAAAACATGGTAATTTGGTGAAAATGTCTAGTTCTCACGAATACAACACCAGGAATCCTCAAGTGTTGCTACTTCCTCATCACAGAACTTGAATCTTCAACAATGTATAAAGGAGTTAAGCTCTTTAATCATCTGCCTGATTCTATGAAATATTTACCCAAAACTAAATGTGGTCAAGTTGAAGTCCATCAAGAAATGTTACATTATCTGTAGAAGAATATTTCAATGATTGTGATTTCTGATTATTTTGTGATCTGATGTGTCCTATATATTAGTTTATATATGTCTAAGAGGATGAATAAAGATAATTATTATTATTGTTATTATATCTTGTAAATCAGAGAGATTCAGTGAATTTCAGTTCAATCTTCTAGTGAAACATTGTTATTCGCAGTATTTTCGCATTTCCATCAAAAAGAGTACCGACTTATTGAAACGCTCTGGTCGTTTTTCTCAGGGCGCATCAAACTATACCACAATTAACTGATTTTATGGTTTATTCGCGTGAATTCCCATACCGCTCCATCACGAGTTACTGGCACTGATCCACGATCAAATTATGTAATATATATTGTTATCGACATATTCGTGTTAACTCTTTTCAATCTATTCCATTAATATTGTTTCGTGATGCTTCCGCAGGGACAGGGTGAGTATGAAAGCTATTTGGATGGTCAAAAAAAGCATCAGCTGAGTATACATTCCTCAGAAAGTGATATTTGTGAAATAAATACTGGTTGATCTACAGCCTAACTCTATTAGAAGCCATGAACTAGAAAATCTGGCAACATCGAAGCAAAACCAATAAATAGAGATGCTGTAATGGCGTTGTAATGGTTTCTGGTCATTGCTGCTGAATGAATCGCTATATAAAGCTATATAACAAGAGTAATAACATTAAACTCTAACGATACATTAAAACAAAAAAATACACGAAAAAAAAAAAGCGATACATACATACAAAAAAAAAAAAAAAATTTCCGAAAATTTCGTATATAAAAAGGAATATCTGTTGAGTTTTAAGTTGTGCCTTTTTTGGTTATCCAAAAAAAAAATTTTGGTTATCCATTTCTACCAAGAGAGGTAGAAATAATACCTAAGACTCACATCTCATAATTTTGTAGAAACAGAAATCCGTGTTTTCGTTGCTGTGCTATTATGTGATGTATAGTGTGTAGAAAGTAATACTGTGTTTTTTGCAGCAACAGACTAAAGAATATCTTTGAAAATTGTATTATAACTAAAAATTGAAAGAATGAAATAGTTATCAAACTTTTTCACAAGTACACAGAAATATTAATATTTTTCTCTAAAGATCCACACATGACAATGGGAAAAATAACGAAGTGTAATACGATTGTTCAAATGTTTGCCTGGAATTTCATTCAGTTTATTTGTCAGAATTTGTTTGTTTCATTGAAATGAAACTCCAAGTATATAAATGATCTAGTTCGAAATATTTCTGAATTAAAATACATCGTCATGCAGAACAGAAACAATGTTTAAATTTGATAGGTATGCCATATTAATTAATAATGTATTTATTTAGCAGAATTGCTACATCATATTACAAAATATAGTAATAACAAGTTAATTCAAAAATAAAATAATGAAAAGTAAAATACTGTGAATTAAGTAAAGCACCAATATGTGTAAATAACATAATATAGTAGAAAAACAAAAACGTTATACATGTACTTAGCACCTAACTAATATTACATGATAAACATCAATTAGAGTACTAGCAGAAACAAAGTACAATTGAATTAGAGTGACTTTAAACTGTATTGCATTTGGTTGAGATGAACGTTCTCAAAAGTCTTTTAAATACTTTTAAACTTTCACAGTTTTTTATATATGCAGGAAGTCCATAAAATTCAATTAACCTTTGTACAAAATAGATTTTAGCTTTTGTGTAGTGTTACATTTTCCAAGGATAAAGTCTGTTTTGAATCTTGTATTATAATTATGTACATCTGTGAATAATCGAACTCTATCACTAATTTAGGTTGGTAACATATTTCTTTCAGTTTAAAAATGAACACTTGTACATTAAACACAACTCTTTGACTAGCAGATAACATATTTAACACATTAAGCATGAATTTGACAGGTCTACATCTATTACATTTTAATATAGATCTCATAGCCCTATTTTGTATTTTTTCTAATCGACTTATTTGATATTGAGGACAATTAAACAATAAGGTACAACAGAATTGTAAATGAGGAAGTGCAATGGCTTTAAAGAGTGACAACTTTTACGGCAACGATTTGCCGATTCGTGATAAGAATCCTACTTTTTTCGAATATTTTCTCGTTATATAATCTTCGTGTGCGTGAAAGTTTAAATTGGAATCCAAAATTGTACCCAAGTATTTGATATGTTCATCGTGAGCAATTGCTTCTCCGTTCACAGAAATATATATATTATCAACCTGCACATTTATCATTCGTGATTTCTTGGCGACTATACTAAATTTTGATTTTCCTGCATTCAAACTTAATCTTATAACACAGCCACGCGAATAACTTGTTCAGTTCAATGTTCATATCCCATACTGAATATTGATACGATATTGAAGTGAATACGATACGACTGTCAAGCTTAAACTGGCTTCCATGAAAGTGGATAGACCCAAGAGAAATATTAAACTATCTGTGTTTCATTTTATGACACAGAACATTCAACTTTACATTGGAAATCGTGGAAACTAAACTATCTAGAATTCTGATGTAGACTTGACAATTTTTTAAATTAGCCAGGAATATCATAGAGAACACGACTTCAACCGAACTACCATCCATAACAGTTAAATGTTAATTGAAGATGAACCCAACACGCATCGAAACTAATCAAATAATTCGCTAAAACTCATTTAAGTAGCTGAATGCAATCAAGTTGGAATATTTTTAAATGGGGAACATCATCTAACGGAGATTTCAAGGCAAAAAGTCCACGGAAGTGCTTGGAGAAATCAAATCAAATGATCATTCTATAATCCATATTTTTCTAGGTCATAATTAATCTCTAGGAATCTACGAGATAATGGACATGTGTACATCATTGACATGATGTGGTCTTAGAGGAATTTCTAACACGTATAAGTAATTATGGTTTTACTATTAGGAAGAAGTCCAAATCGACAACGTGTGTGTTCAAAAACTCGGTGTTTGCATTAAAGCCATGAGCATCACTTAAGAAAGCATAGAATATAATTGCAAATTGGTTGGTAATTTTTCAATTTCTTTCGTGAGTTTTGAATTTGAATTGGGAAAAAGTGTTCGTGAATTGAACAAATATCAAAGATCTGAACAACATCATGTTTGACTGCGAAAAATTCGGCAGAAGAAACCCAATCAAACTTTCTGTGTTCCTCTCAAAATACATCTTTCATTTAAATGAATCATGGCTTACATACATGCTAGTTTTATCAAAAACCAATAATATTGAATCCAATTGAACACTTGGGTAATGTTAAACAATTATAGTTAACAATAAAATTAAATAGTCAACATATTTCATGCATGAGCTCATTTTCAAGACTGAGATTTAAGTGTTTAATTAAATTCAATATTTAATTATGTTTCACCAAGAGTTAAGTGAAACTCAAGCGAGAATTCATTAGTTATTGAAAACCAATAATATAATTTATTGGTTTTTTTACTTTTTTATTGAAGTGAAAACTTCTTTAGCGGCGCTGTGTATTTTTTTTGGGATGTGTAAAAATTTCTAAACTCGCCTCAGGACACGCGATCTGATCGAAATTCGTAAGACGGATAGAGAGAGAGCAGGCGGCGCAAGGCGCTTGCGCGAATGTTCGTGTGTAATTTTCATTCAATTGTCAAAGTTTACGTGCGCATGTGAATGATCTAGCAATTGACGCTCTTGTTAAAAAGATGAATGTGTTAATTTTATCAGAAACTCATATGCGTAACGATGAAATAATTGACAGTCCGAATTTCAACTCTGTTGCGAGTTTCAGAAGAAATAATCGTCCAGCGGAAGGAGTAGCTATTTATCAAAATATGAACACAGTTCATTATTGTACAAATTATATGGATGTGCATGTGAAATACAACAGCATGTTTAATGCTACTGTTTCTGATATCAGTGATATTTGTATAAGTCGTTGCCACTCTGGTGATTATCAGTTTATTATTATGGTTGCCGTTTACATCTCTCCAGATAAGTCATTGCGTGCTATACGAGACTTCTTGTACGAGAATTTATTCATTTATTCTCATGACGCATCTGCATTGCTTCAAAAAAAAATTGGAAAAAGCTTTGATGAATTGCCAATGATTTTGAGTGGAGATTTCAACATAAACTTTGCACACGATAAAAATCCACTATTGATTGAATTTTTAAATAATGAATTTGGTTTAACTTTGTCAAATGATCGCAATCTTAGCACAACGAAATACAAAACTACTATTGATGCGGTCTTTATTAAACACTTAAATATGTTCGAATCAAAACTGTTCGTTTCTTACTTCAGCTATCATAAACCTATCGTATCAGTTTTAGAGATTAGCGATGATGGTTCTGGTAAAGATGATGATGAAAATGTCGTTGAAATTATGGATGGAAGTTGATTTTCCTAAGAGATAAACTTTTTAATGTAAAATAATTGTAATAGTTCTGAAGTGTTGAATTTTTAATGTAATATAAATTGACATGTTTGTGTACGATAGCGCAATAAATGAATATTGTATTCCACCACATAAATAATAATACTTTTATACTGATAATGAAAGCAATTCGTACAAAATTATTCTCTTACCATTCCAAAATATAAAAAATGCACAACATTAATATTCAAGTTTTCACTTCTGCCGGCACTCCCGGAGTGCAACCCGTGGATTTTTTTTCACCACGAATGTCCCCCACCATGTAAAATTGTCTCAAATGTTCAATATTTCTAAGGAATTTTTCTTCCAAAAATAGTGATATATTATTGTGAATTAAACGTCAACTTGAACTAATATATTTGTTCGAGGGCTGGTTGAGGTTTGATTTCAGTCCTTTTGTGAGCATTCTTCTTAGTATAATTATTGTATCAATTGAATGAATGTAATTTTACAATGAAATGAATGTTTCTCAATGAATGTTATTATCATTTAAAAAATACCAATGAAATTATGTTGTTAAATTCTCATCAAGTATACGACTAATTGATTTGTGAGATCCTTATTTGAGATCTTATTTTCCACAGATATTGTGTTATATAAAACATTTTTCGAACTAAGAAATTAACTAGTACTTTACGTATGTTTCAGACTGGTTATCTATTTTTAAGGGATGATTTACCCATCGCATCTAAAATGATACCGTGTGTTCTTTTCATCTACAAACAGCATATATTTCAGTAGAACTTATGGAGAGACCAATGTTACTATGAAAAACAAAAGAAATAGTCGATGAAATCTCACTGGAACCGATACCTCATTCGAAGAGGTTTGGAGGCATATCAACGACTATTTTTACGGTAAAATCCTCTAAATTTTCAACCTTGTCAACACCTGCAGTGACTGAAACTCGCAATCATCAGAACATCCAGACCCATCTAGCCAAAATTAACCAAAAGACTAAGAGAAACTCTCTAGGAATTATGTAGTATTCATTAGCATTGACACAGTAAATAAAAGCTTTCTTCGAATTCCATTCAAGAACGGTGGTGAGAGAATTCCCACGGAGTTCTTAAATGAAGATGCATTGATCATCATTGGATTAGTAAGCAGTTTCGAAGTTGTTGGTAAAAGAAAGATCGACTGTCAAAATTCGAGCGTGAGTTGAAATGTTGTCGATATCTTCGATGTTGAAAAATTGATCAGGATATATCACCGACATACACCAGGCTTGATTGACGTTTGAAAGAGATGGCAGTTAGAGAGTGTTGTTAATATAGCGACATGATAACAATGAGATACGATGTTAAGTTGTATATTTCGCGTTATCAATTACACACTTTCAGATTTCGTGATAAATTATGATTCTTGATAAAAAAAAAGACTCAGCGAAATTTAGAATATTTTCTTGATCTTCCACTCTGGTACTGACAATCAATGTAAATTGGATATTTATTTCGAAGTTTAGAGTGAGCTATAATAACGTATAATAACAATGTGACCAGACGTTCCGTTTTGAACGGGACTGTCTCTTTTTACAATCACCCGTTGCCCCCGAAATAAACTGTGGTACGCAAAATTGTCTCGTTTTCAGAAACCGTGCGAAAATTTGAGTAGCAGACGGCCGGTCACCATCGTGCCGCCACCGTGATGTGACACCCGTACCAACCAGACGCGACCTAGCGGTTGAAGCTGCAAAAGAAATCAATCAATTAAGATACAATTCAACTCAGAAACGAACCAATCAGTTTTTCTATTTATGGCCCTTCAATTCATTTTAAAATTAAAAGATAGTGGTACTGATATCCATGAAGAATTTGTCAAAAGAACGTCTACAGAATTTTATAAAACAAACCGTGAATATCTAGAGCAATGGACTTGCTGTCTTACCGAATAGATTTGGCAGATTCGAAAAAGGTCCCCATATGGAAAGACATTAAAAATCTCTGGATGTATAAATTGAAAACCAATAAACCTATTGACTGTAATAAAGATACTGAAGTTTTTGACGAGATTTCACAATTTCTAATTACATCGCAAAAAGTAACGAAATGGAACAAATGTTTCCAAGAAAACAAAATTCAGCATGAAAATTTTTCCTTTGTAATTGAATATATTTTATGATTGCCTGTTACAAATGCTCCAGTAGAAAGAGTATTTTCCATTATGAACAAATTGTGGACATCTGAGGAAACCAACCAAGTTGCAATTTTCAGGCGATGTTGATAATTATGTTGAATATAACAAAAACGTGCCAAGAGTGTCATTCCGCCACTCCATCGAAGTTAGACAACAATTTCAACTCTCAAGCATCCTCTTGTGACTCCAAGTGGAAGATCGTGGAGTAATGAATACTCAATAATTCCATCTATAGAAATGAGTAGAAAACACATTTCAGATTAAAGACACACCAAGCATCGAAATTTCACATATCTTCTTCACCAGTAGGTATCTACTAAATTGCAATGTCTATTTGACAAATGAATAATACTAACGCAACCTATTGGCATTTGAAAACACCGTATGATGATATTTGTCAAACAGACATTGCAATTTAGTAGATACCTACGGATATAGAAGATATGTGAAATTTCGATGCTTGTTGTGTCTGTAATCTGAACAATGTTTTCTACTGCTTCCTATAGATGGAATTGTGGAGTAGTCATTACTCTACGATCTTCCACTTGGAGTCACAAGAAGATGCTTGGGGGTTGAAATTTTTGCCTCGCTTCGATGGACGTGGTGCGACTGACGAGTTCCTTGCAGAACGAAACATATATGTCTCTCACTTCCATTAGGTGTGGCATCGATTTCAATATTTCTCTAACATTTGTCCCTTGAAGGAAACTGGAGACATCACATCGTACACGTTCACATATCTAGCTCTACTATAATATTCTCTTGAATAATTTAAATTTTTCAAATGAATGTTCTAGTGTTCATTTTTTTATATTTATATATAACTAAGCATTTTGGGTACCTATATGTTGTGATTAGTAACTTTCAAGCCAACTGAATTTTTCTGATTAAAAAACTTCAAAAAATTGTTTTTTTTCATTGACAACCTACTATTTTCCTCAATAAACGAATGTCCCGTTTTGAGTCAAAGAAAAAATTGTCACATTCCGTGTAACGTATGATATTCATTGTGAGAAAATCTATCCGATGTTTTGATGCTTTCACCTCAATTGATTTAAACGTGAGTATCAAGACGTATAGAATGAAAATAAGAATATAATCTTCTTATAGAATATATAAATGTTAGATTCTCGAAAAAGATCATAGAAAGAGTAATAGCAATAATAATAATATTTATTTAGCTAAAGCTATACAAAAAAATCTATATATTTTGAACTTTCAATTTTCAATTACATACCTATCTCATTATCCAAAATATACTTCCTCAGATCACGCTTAAATACCTTAATACTAGTACTAGTTTTCAATATACTTGGTATATTATTGAAAGCCTCAAATCCGTCATAGTATATGATATTTTCAAATAATTCAAATGAAACTAAGTAGTTAATTCAAAAACATGACAATATCGTTTCGCCAACACAGTGGTTTCATCAGACCTTGATGATAAACTGAGCTATTGCGTTGTGGACTGCGTATATTCATCCTGAAGTGCGTAGGGTGGGAATGACAATAGAACACCGTTCTCCTTTTACAGGGGGATGACTATAAAACATATTTCTTCTGAATTGTGGGGGATGACCATAGAATAGGTACTTTAGTTCGATTGCATTTTTACTGGAATAAATTTAAGAACGGAGATTTATTGATTAAAACTTGATCATTGAATAAACTGTTCGATTTTTTCCTCTTATTGATTTCCATGACTTCTAACACGGTAAGTTTATAACCTTTTCGCTCTCTATGCAATATTTTAAAGTTGTTGTCGAATACATAGTTCACTTCTAAAAGATGTGTTGCAGACGTAGAATCGGTTTCATTTTTTGCAAAGCATCTTTGGTGTTCAGATATTCTAAGGTTGAAATTCCTGCCAGTTTGCCCAACATATACTTTGGGATAAGTACCGCAAATCAACTCATAAATACCCGATTTATCATCAGGCGAAATTTTATCTTTCGCATTTCTGATGTGTCTACCCACGGTATTCTGGGTTTTGAAAGCTATCGTGAAATTTCTATCAGATAAAAACTTCGAGATTTTTGATACAGGGTTGCCTAAATACGTTAATGTTCTGAACTTTTTTTTGACTATCTGTTACTTTAGGATATACCTGGGAAATGACCTTATTATATAACTTTTTTCGTAAAATGTTATCGACGAAACAATGATGATATCCATTATTTTGTGCGATCTGCCGATTGTGCTGATAAAGACATATTTATCAGTCTATGAATCATACTGTTGTAGGCCGCTGATATGTGATGAAACGGATGTGAGGACGAGCGAAGTATTGTTTGATCAGGTTTTCGGAAAATTGAGAACTCATGTTTCTTATTATTTCATTTTATTATAAGGTTCAAGAAGTTTATAGAGCCTTCCAATTCTATTTCTTTGTGAATTCTATATTTGGGTGAAGTGAATTAATGAATTTTAAAAAATAATTAACCTGTGGGTACCTACCTGTGAAGGAAGTAATAATGTCGTTTACATATCGATACCAATAGATACATTTCCCAGAAAGTTAGCTACTATGAATAGAATTCTCTATATTATCCATGAATAGTGAAAATGATAGTGAAAATCGAAAAACTACTTAGTTTTATTTAAATTATGTATTTAGATTTTCATCAAGTATCGGCCCAATCGATGAATGCTATTTTTAGATTTAGAAAGCTCACAACTTTGGATACAAAAACTGTCAGTATTTCTAGTATTATACGCATGCACATCACTGACATATGTTACTTTTTTATTACATTACATGGAAGCAACTGATTTTTCATTTCAAATATGAATATATATGAAGCAAAGAATATTAAAATAAATTAAACTCTTGACTTAATGTTTCACGATTTATTTAACAATATGTATAATCAACATGTTTCGAGCGTTAGCTCATTTTCAAGACTAAACTACAATAAGAAACGTACAACAAATTTATATCTACAAAATGGATGTGAGTAGGGAGGATAGTTTAAAATCTACTTGTTCATTTACAATTTCTTCTTTTCTCTTCCAAGAACTGCTAATTTCAATTGCCTCCAAAAGGTCTAAACGTTTACCTTTATTACCTGAGTGTAGGCATTCAGTTTTATCAAAGTCTATGAAGTGATTAGAGGTAATACAATGTTCTGAGAATCCAGTTTTATTAACATTATACAAAATCGACCTTTTATGTTCGTCAACCCGAGTTTTTATTTTTCTTCCTGTTTGGCCGATATAAAATGCTGGACATTCATTACAAAAATCTTATAAATACCGCTTTTGTCTTCAACATTGAAGCAAAGAATATTCTTTGTTTAACAGACTTCAGTTCCAAAAAGCTCAGCATAATTTTAACAGGAATATACCTATTACACTTTAAAATTGTTAAAATAGTTATATATGAAACACATATCACAGTGTCACCTAAATATTCCATCAATGAGGTTATAGGAGTCATCATGCTTCACACCGGCAAGGATCATAGAACTGGGTCGTTTTCCCATCGCATTCCTTTACTACGTGTCGGGCTGTGCGCCAGTGTTGCCTCATAGGTCAAACTGGCTTACTTGTGGATGTTCGCTCCGCACCACATAATGTCGCACACACCCATCACTAGAGGTCGCTCTGCGCAACAGGCGAAATGAAGGTTACCCACGCGGGGAAATGTCACGGGAGGTATTCTTCTTCTACCTCGAGTTGTGGCAATCCCGACGAAATGTCCAACCTACCGGGCTTAAGCTCTGAGCCCGTTTGGCGCTGTTAGTGGGTGCAAGTCAAATGTCAACGAGTACACGCGGTTGAATAATTTAGTAATGAGTTACGAATTGTTTCAGGTTTTTGCTGAATCATTTTGATGGAACCTTTGCGTTTATGTAAGAAACAAAGAAGGAATTCGTCTTATGTTTTATGTTTATCAACATGAATAAATTAAAATCAGGCATGTATTATGACAAAGCAATTTTGTTCATTCAGTTGAACGTTTTTTTTTCGTTTCTTATTTTCATTTTGGTACTATGATCAACAATCATATGCCTTGGGAAGTACAACAATTAATGACAAGTGTTTAAAATCATTCAATTTGTGGTTTAGGTCAAGAAATTATCGTTATTCTCTGCTTCGTGAAATTTTAACCATCATACAATAAATCACTTCATTTCGCGGCGAAAAACCGCAAAATACAACTGACCAGTGTTGCATTTTCAACGCAATCTCATAATCTAACAAATTGAAAATAGTTTGTTAATAAATTTATATGTTTGATTCCAATTTTGCACATCAGCATCTTGTAGAAAACATTTTGATACGTTGAACAATTCAATGAATTCAAATATATCACTATCTTTCATTATAGAAATATAAGTAATCAAAATTTTCTTGTGAAAGTATTGGCCTTAAGTACTCTTATCTTGTAGCCTGTCATCTTTGTATGGAAGCTTCTATAAATTTTGTACCGAATGCATTTTACTATGCAACACTATAGAGAGCTTATCTTATTATTCCGGTAGATGGAAATCACGTGAGTACTTCACTCGCCTTCTTCCGCCCTTTGAAAACATATGGCATCGGTGCATTTAGAAATTACATCAGAACTCGATTGCTTGGATACATGGCACTGATAGTTTCCAAAATTGAATGAATCAGCTCTGTAGGAAATTTCCAACGCGTTTGCTCTCCTTTGGGATGAACTAGATATTCTTTCACGAAAGTTTAAAATATGTATTTTCGTTGGCAATAGAGATGAGCGATCCAGTGATTTTCAAGTATCGGTGATCACAGTGACTGTGATTTGTAAATCACAGTGATTTTTAGTAGTGACTGCGATCACAGTTTAGATTTCCATTGAAATAAACTAACCGTGTTTGAAGTCTTGAACTTTTTTTTTATTTTCAAGAATTCCAATATACTAAACGTTCATCAGACAATATCAAATATACTGAAGGAATATTTGACCTAAAATATATATTTATCTCAAAATGAAAAGGTACAATTTATTCAAAAGTTCATTCAATAAATAATATAATTCTAATTTGAAATATTGAAATATTTTTTAATGATTTTTTTTCTCAATTTAATAAAATATAATCGTAGTATAATATAGCATGCTTCTTCTCTGAAAATATCATATTCAACATAGAAATGTTATTTTTACCTGCAATGTGTTTTTAGGAGTAATATAAGTATTACAAAATTATGATTTCACAAAAAAATAAAACAAAATACTATGGATAACGCCTATTAAAATTTTTAAATCATTCATATTTCATATACTTGAAAATTGTTGAATTATTGATTAAGTTAAGTGATTGAATGATAAGTAATGTACAAAGATAGTAACCCCCTTCGTGTTCAAATCCATCGATAAAAAGTAGACCATTGAGCTAAACAAACAGTATAACTAATCAGCTTTTGTCAAAGGTATAATATATAAATGTATAAAGTAAATATATCATATCAGAAATAATTTTTGTGGAAGAATGAAAAAGTTAGAAAATCATTTAATATAGCATGCTTCTTTTAACACACTTGAAATAAATATTTTTCGCCTGCAAATGACTAAAATTTTGCTTTTCACATAAAATCAATAATTACCACCAATATTACCAGAAAACCAATATTAGCGAATAATACTCACAAATATAATTTTCCTAAATAATAATCTAATAAAGTAATAAATCCTAATACATTAATAAACTGTTTTCAGGAAAAAAATTTCTATAAAAAAATTATGATTTCACAAAGAATCGAAAATTAAAAGAAATTACTGGGTGTAACATCTAAAGTTTCTTCGGTTTATTCATATTCCCAAAAATTATTTTATAATAGCAAATTGCGTGATCGCGACCTAAACTCAGATTGCTCATTCACGGCGATTGTAAATCACTGCGATTATATTTCACGGCGATTCTGAATCGCCGCGATTTTCAATCACGGCGATTTTGAATCACAGCGATTCTAAATCACCGCGATTTTCAATCACGGCGATTGTGATTCACGGTGATTTAAAATCACAGCGATTTAGAATCACAGCGATTTTCAATCGCCGCGATTTTAAATCACCGCGATTTTAAATCACCGCGATTTTGAATCACGGCGATTTGACCCACGGCGATTCTGAATCAGTGTGATCTAAACTGTGAGTGAGTTTAAACTGCGATTGCGATCGGTGATCGAGGTTATATATTATACACAATTTATTCATTGAATCTCATATGCTAACTATAGCACTATTTTAATTTTTATCCTTCCAAAGCAAATATTTTATTTTCGAAATGTTGAATATTTGAGTGGAGCTTATGAAATAGAATTTATTCGAAAAAAAAATTCAGAACAGGAAAATATACATATTTAAAAATATTATTTCTGAGAGTGCAATAAATTAACACAATGAATGAGATTGAATTCTCGCTTAACTCTTGGTGAAACATAATTGAATATTAAAATAAATTAAACTCTTGGCTTAATGTTTCACAAACAAAAAAACTGAAAAAAACAATAAGACATTCGTGAAGAGGGAAAAATAGAAATGTATTGTGAAGAAGAAAATATATAATTGTCTTTTACGATTAACTACAAAATAATCACTCTTTATAATTTCTTTCAATTAACTAAATTTATTACTAGAATTCATGAACCAATGAAAAATCGGAAGTTAATGAAAGGAAAATTATTATGAAGCTAATTTATCATAATTAAAAACGAAGACATTATAAATATCTCATCATATAGTCATAATATTTCAATTTGAATAGTTGTAACAATTGAATTATTGTAAACATTATTCGTAAGTTCCAAATATTAAATTTATAAGAGTCAAAAATTCATTTATCTCTTCTTTTGGGTGATGTTTGATATTTATTCAAAATATTATTGCTACTTATACGAATGACCAAGATCAAAATTATCATATATCATCTCATACACCGTACTCATTGAGGGATTTTCAAATATCTATTACAATTTTTCGAAAACTTTTGGCAAATCTGAACAACCAGTAATCGCAAATTCATCTTAAAATCTTCTAGAAGAGAAACAGTCTGCACTTGCCTTAAAACGATCGCATGAAAACGTCCAGTCGAACAATGTTGCCGGCGATAAAAAAATTCTACTGAAAAGTCATTAAAAATGGTTATACAACCTTCAAATGTTCATATACATTTTCTCACAATCAAGGTTTTAACGTGGAAATCTGTCAACATCGCAAAAATATCACATGCGAGTGGCAACGAAGGTTTTACAATTTGATGTTTGAAATGAACGAAAGATTTTCTGATAGAAATGAAATGTTTTGACTGTGCAGATTGAATCGGGCGGTCAGAAAGCGTTCGGCTCTGCTCGGGAGTGTTCGTGTCAGGTTAGAATTGTTTAAATTCTTGGATCAACTCAACAGAAATTTCTAGTATTTTAAATTTTTCACAAATATTTTGACTATTTAAAATGATTTCACTGAAATATTCCAACGGGTATAAAGGATTTACAGTTAATTTACCAACCGGATAACTTTTATGTTAAAATGATTTCATTATTTCTTATGTTCCATTTTGATCTGATAACAATTATTATGAAGCTAATTTATCATAATTAAAAACGAAGATATTATAAATATTTCATCATATAGTCATAATATTTCAATTTGAATAGTTTTAACATTAAATAATTGTAAATATTATTCATAAGTTACAAAAATTGAATTTATAAGAATTAAAAAATTCATTTATCACTTTTTTGGGAATAGAATGTTTAATATTCATTTAAAATATTATTGCTACTCATACCTACTAATAACCAATATCAAAATTATCATATATCATCGCATACACCGTACACATTGAGGAATTTTCAAATATCTTTTACAATTTTTCGAAAACTTTTGACAAATCTGAACAACCAGTAATCGCAAATTCATCTTAAAATCTTCTAGAAGATAAACAGTCTGCAGTTTTCTTCCAACGATCGCATGCAAACGTCCAGTCGTACAATGTTGCCGGCGATAAAAATTTTTTACTGAAAAGTCATTAAAAATGGTTATTCAACCTTCAAATGTACTCATACATTTTCTCACATTTAAGGTTTTAAAGTGGAGATCTGTCAACGTCACAAAACAATCACATGCAAGTGGCAACGATGGTTTTACAATTTGATGTTTGAAATGAACGAAAGATTTTCTGATAGAACTGAAATGATTTGAATGTGCAGATTGAATCGGGCAGCAGGAAGCGTTCGGCTTTGCTCGGGAGTGTTCGTGTTAGGTTAGAATTATTTGAATTCTTCGATCAACTCAACAGAAATGGGGAAACCTACATTTCTTAAAGGGCTTTCTGGTATTTTTAGTTTTTCACAAATATTTTGACTATCTAAAACGATTTTAATAAAATATTCCAACGGAAATAAAGGATTCACAGTTAATTTACCAACCGATTTTAATGTTTTCATTATTTCTTATGTAGCATTTTGGAATAATCATTTTGATCTGATAACGCAATATTTTGTTGAAAATTGATATTTTGAGTGAAGAAACTAACAAAATATTTCATCAGGAGGAATAATACAAAGTAGAAGATTAGAAAATAAAAAAACGGCAAAATAAACACTAACAACAGTAACTGAAATTTCACTGAACTTACTACTGAAATTAATAAATGAAAAACCTGCAAGTAATGAACCAAATTCAGATTCATCAATTTCAAATTTCATTCAATGTCTCATTAATACTTTACGAATATATATATTTTCACAGTATATCTAGAAAAGATCATTTGGATCTAAAGTAGGACATTATTATACTAGGTGTCGTTTAGATTTCAATTTAATATTTGAATAATAAGTCAGGACTCTATTCACATTTTGTTTGAACAATACATCACAATTATATATTTTGAATTAGTAAGGTTCTCTGAATATTCAAGAATATTTGATATTTATTCAAAATATTGTTGCTACTCGTACTAATAAACAAGATCAATATTATCATATACTTATCGCTTTATACACCGTACTCATTGATGAATTTTCAAATATCTCCTACAATTTTTCGAAAACTTTTGACAAATCTGAACAACCAGCAATCGTAAATTCATCTCAAAATCCTCCACAAGAGAAAACGCAGACTGCAGTGTCATTCGAACGATCGCTGTTATGTCCAGTCAAACAATGTTGCCGGCTATGAAAAAATTCTACTGAAAAGTCATTAAAAATGGATATTTAACCTTCAAATGTTCATATACATTTTCTCACAATCAAGGTTTCAACGTGGAAATCTGTCAACGTCACAAAACAATGACGTGCGAGTGACAACGAAGGTTTTACAATTTGATGTTCGAAAGAAGCGAAAGTTTTTCTGATCAAACTGAAATGTTTTGAACGTGAAGATTGAATCGGGCGGGCTGGAAGAGATCGGCTCTGCTCGGGATCATTCGTGTTAGGTTAGGTCTGAATTCTTGAATAAACTCAACACGACATGGAAACTTGCAGATCTTATAAAGATTTATCCTATTTATCAATTTTGATTATTTTGAGTGATTAGAAAGAAATTTTCTGAAGGGAATAAAAATATTGACAGCTTATTCAGCGACCGTAAAGCTTTTATATAAATCATATTATTTTATTTGACAATTATATTATTTGGAATGCAGTATTTTCGAATGATTATTTCAATATGATTATGCAAGATTTTGTTGAGAATTAATATTTTGGCTGAAGAACAATACAAAATAGTTCAGTAGAAGGAAAAATACAAACTTGGAGATTAGAAAATATAAAAGCGACGAAATAAATACTAACAACGTATAATGAAAATTGAATGAACTTACTAATGAAATAAATAAATTTATGAAAATCGAAATTAATGAACCGAATTCATTGAAAAAATGAATCATCAATTATGAAAATTTTTCCAAACATTCCTTCATACTTTTATCAAAATATTTTGAATATTCTGGATTCGTCAGTCAGTTTGTAATAATGTAAAGTATTATAGAAAAAAATACATTTTTTTTCTCATACATATTAAGTCCGTTTATTCAAACAATTTGAATTTTTTTATCAATATGCTTGAAAATGTAGTAATACTACGAAACGGCAGTCACAAAATAATAAATGATAGAAAACCAACTGTATTTTCTCTATAACCAAATATTTCAATTTGACTAATCTCAACACAAAATTATTGTAAGCATTCAAAAATCAAATTGATCAATTGAAATTAATTCATTCTATTTTCTGAGAAAAGAATATTTGATATTTGTAATAATATTGCTAATACAATTGATTATTATTGATAATACAGTATCAAAATTATCAGATACCATTTCAAACATCTTAGCTTAGTCATTAACGATTTTTCGGAACAACCAGCAATCTTAAATTCATCTTCAAATCGCCAAGAAGAGAAAATGCAGTCTGCAGTTTCATACAAGCCATCGCTATAAACGTCCAGTCCAACAATGTTGCCGGCTATAAAAAAATTCTACTGAAATGTCATTAAAAATGGATATTCAACCTTCAAATGTTCATATACATTTTCTCACAATCAAGGTTTTAACGTGAAAATCTGTCAACGTCACAAAACAATCACATGCGAGTGGCAAGGAAGGTTTTAGAATTTGATGTTTGAAAGAAACGAAAGCTTTTCTCATAGAACTGAAATGAAATGAATGTGAAGATTGAATCGGACGGCAAAGACGCGATCGGCTATGCTCGGGAACATTCGTTTTAGGTTGGAATTGTTTGAATTACATATTGGATAAGTTCACAACTCGTATCGAAACCTAGACTAATTATATGAATTTTCATATTCTTCATTTTTCACATAGATTTTGGTTAACAAAAGTGATTCGAAATGAATATTCCGACGAGAAAAAAAAAGATTCAAAGTTCAATGAGCAAACTGAAAGCTTTATGTTAAAACAATTTAATTTCTTCATTTTCTTCGTATGTAATGTTTTCGAACGATCATTTTGAACTGATTCGGTTAGATTTTGTTAGAAATTGAGATTTTGTCTGAAGAAAACGAAACGAAATGTAGAAAAAAAATAAAAAAGTATTGGAAAGTATGAAATATAAAATAGTCTCTTACGATTAACGATAAAATATCATATATTTTAATTTTTCCAATTAACCAAATTTTATGAAAAAAATTCATAAACAATGAAATCTCGAAAACTAATGAAACGAAATTCATTAGAAAGTTTATCAAAAGATTGTTCAAAAAATCATTTATTTCATTTTTTGGGAATAGAATGTTTGATATTCATTTAAAATATTATTGATACTCGTACTCATAAACAAAATCAAAATTATCATGTATTATCTCATATATTGGACTCTTTGAGGAATTTTCTAATATCATTTACAATTTTTAGAAAAAATTGACAAATATAAACAACCAGCAATCGTAAATTCATCTCATAATTCTCCAGAAGACAAAACGCAGTATGCAGTTTCCTTCCAACGATCGCATGTAAACATACAGCCGAACAATGTTGCCGACGATAAGAAATTTTTAGTAAAAAGTCATTAAAAATAGATATTCAACCTTCAAATTTATACATTTTCTGACATTCCAGGTTTTTAAGTGGAAATCTGTCAACTTCATAAAACAATTTCATGCGAGTGGCAACGAAAGTTTTAGAATTTGATGTTTGAAAGAAACGAAAGCACTGAAATGATTTGAATGTGGAGATTGAATCGGGCGGCAAGAACGCGATCGGCTATGCTCGGGAACATTCGTTTTGGGTTTGAATTATATATTGAATAAGTTCAACACATATCGAAACCTACATTAATTATAGAAATTATCATATTCTTTATTTTTCACATTGATTTCAAATAACAAAAGTGATTAGTAATAAATATTTCGAAGGAATGAAAAGATTTACAGTCGATTCAGCTAACGCTAAGCTTTTATGTTGAAACAATTTCAATTTTCGAATGTAATATTTTAGAATGATAATTTTTATTAATTTAGGTTTCGTTGAAAATTAACACTTCGTCTGAAAAAAACAATAAGACATTCGTGAAGAGGGAAAAATAGAAATGTATTGTGAAGAAGAAATTATATAATTGTCTTTTACGATTAACTACAAAATAATCACTCTTTATAATTTCTTTCAATTAACTAAATTTATTACTAGAATTCATGAACCAATGAAAAATCGGAAGTTAATGAAAGGAAAATTATTATGAAGCTAATTTATCATAATTAAAAACGAAGACATTATAAATATCTCATCATATAGTCATAATATTTCAATTTGAATAGAATATAATTGAATATAACTTAAATTCAAACACTTGAACTTATGATTTACACTTTATTGACTACATTGCATGACGCGTTTCGTCGTTACAAACGACTTCTTCAGATGCTTACAGAATCAATTCATCAATCATTCTGTAAGCATCTGAAGAAGTCGTTTGTAACGACGAAACGCGTCATGCAATGTAGTCAATAAAGTGTAAATCATAAGTTCAAGTGTTTGAATTTAAGTTATATTCAATTATAATGGATTTACATCAAGTAAACGCCAACACTATTAAATATTCAATTTGAATAGTTGTAACAATTGAATTATTGTAAACATTATTCGTAAGTTCCAAATATTAAATTTATAAGAGTCAAAAATTCATTTATCTCTTCTTTTGGGTGATGTTTGATATTTATTCAAAATATTATTGCTACTTATACTAATGACCAAGATCAAAATTATCATATATCATCTCATACACCGTACTCATTGAGGGATTTTCAAATATCTATTACAATTTTTCGAAAACTTTTGGCAAATCTGAACAACCAGTAATCGCAAATTCATCTTAAAATCTTCTAGAAGAGAAACAGTCTGCAGTTTCCTTCCAACGATCGCATGCAAACGTCCAGTCGTACAATGTTGCCGGCGATAAAAATTTTTTACTGAAAAGTCATTAAAAATGGTTATTCAACCTTCAAATGTACTCATACATTTTCTCACATTTAAGGTTTTAAAGTGGAGATCTGTCAACGTCACAAAACAATCACATGCAAGTGGCAACGAAGGTTTTACAATTTGATGTTTGAAATGAACGAAAGATTTTCTGATAGAACTGAAATGATTTGAATGTGCAGATTGAATCGGGCAGCAGGAAGCGTTCGGCTTTGCTCGGGAGTGTTCGTGTTAGGTTAGAATTATTTGAATTCTTCGATCAACTCAACAGAAATGGGGAAACCTACATTTCTTAAAGGGCTTTCTGGTATTTTTAGTTTTTCACAAATATTTTGACTATCTAAAACGATTTTAATAAAATATTCCAACGGAAATAAAGGATTCACAGTTAATTTACCAACCGATTTTAATGTTTTCATTATTTCTTATGTAGCATTTTGGAATAATCATTTTGATCTGATAACGCAATATTTTGTTGAAAATTGATATTTTGAGTGAAGAAACTAACAAAATATTTCATCAGGAGGAATAATACAAAGTAGAAGATTAGAAAATAAAAAAACGGCAAAATAAACACTAACAACAGTAACTGAAATTTCACTGAACTTACTACTGAAATTAATAAATGAAAAACCTGCAAGTAATGAACCAAATTCAGATTCATCAATTTCAAATTTCATTCAATGTCTCATTAATACTTTACGAATATATATATTTTCACAGTATATCTAGAAAAGATCATTTGGATCTAAAGTAGGACATTATTATACTAGGTGTCGTTTAGATTTCAATTTAATATTTGAATAATAAGTCAGGACTCTATTCACATTTTGTTTGAACAATACATCACAATTATATATTTTGAATTAGTAAGGTTCTCTGAATATTCAAGAATATTTGATATTTATTCAAAATATTGTTGCTACTCGTACTAATAAACAAGATCAATATTATCATATACTTATCGCTTTATACACCGTACTCATTGATGAATTTTCAAATATCTCCTACAATTTTTCGAAAACTTTTGACAAATCTGAACAACCAGCAATCGTAAATTCATCTCAAAATCCTCCAGAAGAGAAAACGCAGACTGCAGTTTCATTCGAACGATCGCTGTTATGTCCAGTCAAACAATGTTGCCGGCTATGAAAAAATTCTACTGAAAAGTCATTAAAAATGGATATTTAACCTTCAAATGTTCATATACATTTTCTCACAATCAAGGTTTCAACGTGGAAATCTGTCAACGTCACAAAACAATGACGTGCGAGTGACAACGAAGGTTTTACAATTTGATGTTCGAAAGAAGCGAAAGTTTTTCTGATCAAACTGAAATGTTTTGAACGTGAAGATTGAATCGGGCGGGCTAGAAGAGATCGGCTCTGCTCGGGATCATTCGTGTTAGGTTAGTTCTGAATTCTTGAATAAACTCAACACGACATGGAAACTTGCAGATCTTATAAAGATTTATCCTATTTATCAATTTTTATTATTTTGAGTGATTAGAAAGAAATTTTCTGAAGGGAATAATAATATTGACAGCTTATTCAGCGACCGTAAAGCTTCTATATAAATTATATTACATATTTTATTTGACAACTATATTATTTGGAATGCAGTATTTTCGAATGATTATTTCAATATGATTATGCAAGATTTTGTTGAGAGTTAATATTTTGGCAGAAGAACAATACAAAATAGTTCAGTAGAAGGAAAAATACAAACTTGGAGATTAGAAAATATAAAAGCGACGAAATAAATACTAACAACGTATAATGAAAATTGAATGAACTTACTAATGAAATAAATAAATTTATGAAAATCGAAATTAATGAACCGAATTCATTGAAAAAATGAATCATCAATTATGAAAATTTTTCCAAACATTCCTTCATACTTTTATCAAAATATTTTGAATATTGTGGATTCGTCAGTCAGTTTGTAATGATGTAAAGTATTATAGAAAAAAATACATTTTTTTCTTATACATATTAAGTCCGTTTATTCAAACAATTTGAATTTTTTTATCAATATGCTTGAAAATGTAGTAATACTACGAAACGGCAGTCACAAAATAATAAATGATAGAAAACAAACTGTATTTTCTCTATAACCAAATATTTCAATTTGACTAATCTCAACACAAAATTATTGTAAGCATTCAAAAATCAAATTGATTAATTGAAATTAATTCATTCTATTTTCTGAGAAAAGAATATTTGATATTTGTAATAATATTGCTAATACAATTGATTATTATTGATAATACAGTATCAAAATTATCAGATACCATTTCAAACATCTTAGCTTAGTCATTAACGATTTTTCGGAACAACCAGCAATCTTAAATTCATCTTCAAATCGCCAAGAAGAGAAAATGCAGTCTGCAGTTTCATTCAAGCCATCGCTATAAACGTCCAGTCCAACAATGTTGCCGGCTATAAAAAAATTCTACTGAAATGTCATTAAAAATGGATATTCAACCTTCAAATGTTCATATACATTTTCTCACAATCAAGGTTTTAACGTGAAAATCTGTCAACGTCACAAAACAATCACATGCGAGTGGCAAGGAAGGTTTTAGAATTTGATGTTTGAAAGAAACGAAAGCTTTTCTCATAGAACTGAAATGATTCGAGTTTGAAGATTGAATCGGGCAGGCTGGGAGCGTTCGGCTATGCTCGGGAACATTCGTTTTAGGTTGAAATTGTTTGAATTACATATTGGATAAGTTCAACTCGTATAGAAACCTAGACTAATTATATGAATTCTGATATTCTTTATTTTTCACATAGATTTTGATTAACAAAAGTGATTCGAAATGAATATTCCGACGAGAAAAAAAAAGATTCAACGTTCAATGAGCAAACTGAAAGCTTAATGTTAAAACAATTTTATTTTTTCGTATGTGATGTTTTCGAACGATCATTTTGAACTGATTTGGTAAGATTTCGTAAGAAATTAAGATTTCGTCTGAAGAAAACAAAAAGAAATGTAGAAAAAAAGTGTTGGAAAGTATGAAATATAAAATTGTCTCTTACGATTAACGATAAAATATCACATATTCTAATTTTTTCAATTAACCAAATTTCATGAAAAATTTCATAAACAGTGAAATCCCGAAAGCTTATGAAACGAAATTCATTAGAAAGTTTATCAAAAGATTGTTCAAAAATTCAATTATTTCATTTTTTGGTAATAGAATGTTTGATATTCATTTAAAATGTTATTGCTACTCGTACTCATAAACAAAATCAAAATTATCATGTATTATCTCATATATTGGACTCTTGAGGAATTCTCAAATATCATTCACAATTTTTCGAAAAAATTGACAAATATGAACAACCAGCAATCGTAAATTCATCTCATAATCCTCCAGAAGACAAAACGCAGTATGCAGTTTCCTTCCAACGATCGCATGTAAACGTACAGCCGAACAATGTTGCCGACGATAAGAAATTTTTAGCAAAAAGTCATTCAAAATAGATATTTAACCTTCAAATGTATAAATTTTCTGACATTCTAGGTTTTTATGTGGAAATCTGTCAACATCATAAAACAATCACATGCGAGTGGCAACGAAGGTTTTAGAATTTGATGTTTGAAAGAAACTAAAGCTTTTCTCATAGAACTGAAATGATTTGAGTTTGAAGATTGAATCGGGCGGGCTGGGAGCGTTCGGCTATGCTCGGGAACATTCGTTTTGGGTTTGAATTACATATTGAATAAGTTCAACACATATCGAAACATACATTAATAATAGAAGTTATCATATTCTTTATTTTTCACATAGATTTTCATTAACAAAAGTGATTCGTAATGAATATTTCGAAGGAATGAAAAGATTTACAGTAGACTCAGTTAACGCTAAGCTTTTATGTTGAAACAATTTCATTTTTCGAATGTAATATTTTGGAATGATCATTTTGATTAGTTTAGGTTTCGATGAAAATTAACACTTCGCCTGAAGAAAACAATAAGACATTCGTGTAGAAGGAAAAACAGGAAAGTATTGTAAAGAAGAAAATATATAGTTGTATTTTACGATTAACTACAAATTAATCAGTTATTATAATTTCTTTCAATTAACTAAATTTATAACTAGAATTCATGAACCAATGAAATATCGGTAATTAATGAAGGAAAAATTATTATGAAGCTAATGTATCATAATTAAAAACGAAGATATTATAAATATCTCATCATATAGTCATAATATTTCAATTTGAATAGTTGAAACAATTAAATTATTGTAAACATTATTCATAAATTCCAAAAATTGAATTTATAAGAGTTAAAAATTCATTTATCTCTTTTTTTGGGTGATGTTTGATATTTATTCAAAATATTATTGCTACTTATACTAATGACCAAGATCAAAATTATCATATATCATCTCATACACCGTACTCATTGAGGAATTTTCAAATATCTATTACAATTTTTCGAAAACTTTTGACAAATCTGAACAACCAGTAATCGCATATTCATCTTAAAATCTTCTAAAAGAGCAAACACAGTCTGCACTTCTATTGCCTTAAGGCCGCCTTACACGGTCAATATTACTGAAGCAATATATAGTAAAAAAACGGTAGCCCTCACACGACTCAATAATATTTCAATTTTACAAGACAAGACAAGATTTCAATAAAAATCAAACGGATTCTATTTCTTTCAATATTATTTCCATCAATATTATTGTATCAATGTACTCCTTACACGATCAATATATTGACCAATATCGATATTGCTTCAATAATATTGACCGTGTAAGGCGGCCTTTAAAACGATCGCATGAAAACGTCCAGTCCAACAATGTTGCCGGCGATAAAAAAATTCTACTAAAAAGTCATTAAAAATGGTTATACAACCTTCAAATGTTTATATACATCTTCTCACATTCAAGGTTTTAACGTGAAAACCTGTCAACGTCGCAAAACAATCACATGCGCGTGGTAACGAAGGTTTTAGAATTTGATGTTTGAAACGAACGAAAGATTTTCTGATAGAAATGAAATGTTTTTAATGTGCAGATTGAATCGGGCCGTCAGAAAGCGTTCGGCTCTGCTCGGGAGTGTTCGTGTCAGGTTAGAATTGTTTAAATTCTTGGATCAACTCAACAGAAATTTCTAGTATTTTAAATTTTTCACAAATATTTTGACTATTTAAAATGATTTCACTGAAATATTCCAACGGGTATAAAGGATTTACAGTTAATTTACCAACCGGATAACTTTTATGTTAAAATGATTTCATTATTTCTTATGTTCCATTTTGATCTGATAACAATTATTATGAAGCTAATTTATCATAATTAAAAACGAAGATATTATAAATATTTCATCATATAGTCATAATATTTCAATTTGAATAGTTTTAACATTAAATAATTGTAAATATTATTCATAAGTTACAAAAATTGAATTTATAAGAATTGAAAAATTCATTTATCACTTTTTTTGGGAATGGAATGTTTAATATTCATTTAAAATATTATTGCTACTCATACCTACTAATAACCAATATCAAAATTATCATATATCATCGCATACACCGTACACATTGAGGAATTTTCAAATATCTTTTACAATTTTTCGAAAACCTTTGACAAATCTGAACAACCAGTAATCGCAAATTCATCTTAAAATCTTCTAGAAGATAAACAGTCTGCAGTTTCCTTCCAACGATCGCATGAAAACGTCCAGTCGTACAATGTTGCCGGCGATAAAAATATTTTACTGAAAAGTCATTAAAATTGGATATTTAACCTTCAAATGTTCATATACATTTTCTCACAATCAAGTTTTTAACGTAAAAATCTGTCAACGTCACAAAACAATCACATGCAAGTGGCAACGAAGGTTTTACAATTTGATGTTTGAAATGAACGAAAGATTTTCTGATAGAACTGAAATGATTTGAATGTGAAGATTGGATCGGGTGGAGAGAAAACGTTCGGCTTTGCTCGAGAGTGTTCGTGTTAGGTTAGAATTATTTGAATTCTTCGATCAACTCAACAGAAATGGGGAAACCTACATTTCTTAAAGGGCTTTCTGGTATTTTTAGTTTTTCACAAATATTTTGACCATCTAAAACGATTTTAATAAAATATTCCAACGGAAATAAAGGATTCACAGTTAATTTACCAACCGATTTTAATGTTTTCATTATTTCTTATGTAGCATTTTGGAATAATCATTTTGATCTGATAACGCAATATTTTGTTGAAAATTGATATTTTGAGTGAAGAAACTAACAAAATATTTCATCAGGAGGAATAATACAAAGTAGAAGATTAGAAAATAAAAAAACGGCAAAATAAACACTAACAACAGTAACTGAAATTTCACTGAACTTACTACTGAAATTAATAAATGAAAAACCTGCAAGTAATGAACCAAATTCAGTCTCATTAATTTCAAATTTCATTCAATGTCTCATTAATACTTCACGAATATATATATATTTTCACAGTATATCTAGAAAAGATCATTTGGATCTAAAGTAGGACATTCTTCTACTAGGTGTCGTTTATAATTCAATTGAATATTTGAATAATAAGTCAGGACTCTATTCATATTTTGTTTGAACAATACATCACAATTACATATTTTGAATTAGTAAGTTTCTCTGAATATTCAAGAATATTTGATATTTATTCAAAATATTGTTGCTACTCGTACTAATAAACAAGATCAATATTATCATATACTTATCGGTTTATACACCGTACTCATTGATGAATTTTCAAATATCTCCTACAATTTTTCGAAAACTTTTGACAAATCTGAACAACCAGCAATCGTAAATTCATCTCAAAATCCTCCACAAGAGAAAACGCAGACGCAGTTTCATTCGAACGATCGCTGTTATGTCCAGTCAAACAATGTTGCCGGCTATGAAAAAATTCTACTGAAAAGTCATTAAAAATGGATATTTAACCTTCAAATGTTCATATACATTTTCTCACAATCAAGGTTTCAACGTGGAAATCTGTCAACGTCACAAAACAATGACGTGCGAGTGACAACGTAGGTTTTACAATTTGATGTTCGAAAGAAGCGAAAGTTTTTCTGATCAAAGTAGCTTTCGATTCACCTCTGAAATGAACTGACGTATCACTTCACTTCATTTTAGCCAGTTCGTTTGTCAATTGAACTGAAGCGCTTCAGTTTAACTGATCAAGCTCTCTGGCCGCTTCAGTTCAACTTACTGCTTCACTTCAGTTAATTCAAATTTCTAACCCCTAAGTTTTATATGTATTTCACTTTTGTATTATTCTCCACTACTCTTGGTTTGTTTATGTTTTTTGGAAAACGTTGGGATTTTTTGATTACTGAATTATAAGATGTCAGATACAGAAGACGCATTTGTGGCAACTATACTAGGAAACTTCTAATTTCAGTCTTATAAAATTAAATATTTTTCAGGAAGCATTAGTTAACGATGTCTTTGATGAGGACGATGACGAAGAATCATCAAGTAGTTCTTCCTCATAATTGATTCGCAATGGAACAATAAACTCTCTGAAGTGTGCAGTCATTTTTTATAAAATAATATATTCATTTAATTTTGTCGAATTCTATTCAACTAGATTCCCGCTAACCCAAAAAAAATAACCGAAAACAATAACAAAAACATACACATAACCTTATTTCATGTGTCAGTTCAAAATACCCCGTTCTATTCATATGCAGTGTATCACTTCTGAACTGAAGTGATATGGAAATTAACGAGGTGAATCGAAAGCTACACAAACTGAAATGTTTTGAACGTGAAGATTGAATCGGGCGGGCTGGAAGAGATCGGCTCTGCTCGGGATCATTCGTGTTAGGTTAGGTCTGAATTAGAGATGAGCGATCCAGTGATTTTTAAGTATCGGTGAACACAGTGACTGTGTTTTGTAAATCACAGTGATTTTTAGTAGTGACTGCGATCACATTTTAGATTTCCATTGAAATAAACTAACCGTGTTTGAAGTCTTGAACTTTTTTTTATCTTCAAGACTTCCAATATACTAAATGTTCAGACAATATCAAATATACTGAAGGTATATTGACCTAAAATATATATTTATCTCAAAATGAAATGGTACAATTTATTCAAAAGTTCATTCTATAAATAATATAATGCTAATTTGAAATATTGAAATATTTTTTAATAATTTTTTTCTCAATTTAATAAAATATAATCGTAGTATAATATAGCATGCTTCTTCTCTGAAAATATCATATTCAACATAGAAATGCTATTTTTACCTGCAATGTGTTTTTAGTAGTAATATAAGTATTAAAAAATTATGATTTCACAAAAAAATATAACAAAATACTATGGATAACGCCTATTAAAATTTTTAAATCATTCATATTTCATATACTTGAAAATTGTTAAATTATTGATTAAGTTAAGTGATTGAATGATAAGTAATGTACAAAGATAGTAACCCCATTCGTGTTCAAATCTATCGATAAAAAGTAGACCATTGAGCTAAACAAACAATATAACTAATCAGCTTTTGTCAAAGGTATAATATATAAATGTATAAAGTAAATATATCATATCAGAAATAATTTTTGTGGAAGAATGAAAAAGTTTGAAAATCATTTAATATAGCATGCTTCTTTTAACACACTTGAAATAAATATTTTTCGCCTGCAAATGACTAAAATTTTGCTTTTCACATAAAATCAATAATTACCACCAATATTACCAGAAAACCAATATTAGCGAATAATACTCACAAATATAATGTTCCTAAATAATAATCTAATAATGTAATAAATCCTAATAACATTAATAAAATGTTTTCAGGAAAAAAATTTCTATAAAAAAATTATGATTTCACAAAGAATCGAAAATTAAAAGAAATTACTGGGTGTAACATCTAAAGTTTCTTCTGTTTATTCATATTCCCAAAAATTATTTTATAATAGCAACTTGCGCGATCGCGACCTAAACTCAGATTGCCAGTCTCATTCACGGCGATTGTAAATCACTGCGAAAATATTTCACGGCGATTCTGAATCGCCGCGATTTTCAATCACGGCGATTTTGAATCACAGCGATTTTCAATCACGGCGATTTTGAATCACGGCGATTTTGAATCACCGCGATTTTAAATCACCGCGATTTTAAATCACCGCGATTTTCAATCACAGCGATTGTGATTCACGGTGATTTAGAATCACAGCGATTTTCAATCGCCGCGATTTTAAATCACGGCGATTCTGAATCAGTGTGATCTAAACTGTGAGTGAATTTAACCTGCGATTGCGATCGGTGATCGAGGTTATATATTATACACAATTTATTCATTGAATCTTATATGCTAACTATAGCACTATTTTAGTTTTTATCCTTCGAAAGCAAATATTTTATTTTCGAAATGTTGAATATTTGAGTGGAGCTTATGAAATAGAATTTATGCGAAAAAAAAAATCAGAACAGGAAAATATACATACATATTTTTTTAGCATTATTTTTATCTGTCTCATAACATGAATGAAATCGTTTTTGTTTTTTTTTAATATGATGTTAATTAAATAATTCAATCATTTCCTAATTCAATTTTTGCATTATATACTCAGATATTAAGAATAAAAATTTTTTCATTGAAATAAAATTTCTCAAGTAATCCTCATCTAAATATATAATAAAAGAGAAAGATTATTCTGAAATTGTATTTCCAATCTTAGTTAGCATAATTAATCAAAATTTTTTATAACTGTTGAAATCAAATTTTAAAAGAGACAAAACTAGAATCATTATTTTTGACGTAGAGATTAACGCCCTTTCCGAATATTGTATACCCAAAGAAGCTTTCTGTATGTAAATATTCCTATAGTTCTAACTAGATAATGTAGATGGCGGTAGCGATAAACCTCACGAACGTCCACGAAGCTACCTACCGCTTCATTTTTCACCCATATATTTACAACATGGTCGAAAATCACAGTCACAGTGATTTCAAATATGTAGTCACAGGTGTGATTCGTGATTTCCAAATCACAGTCATTAAATCACTGTGAAGTGAAATATCGCTCATCTCTAGTTGGCAACGTTTGAGTAGACAGCTCACCAAGAGTTTTATTCGAATTTTTCTGGTCTTTTTTTCAAACTTTCAAAAGAGTATTCTCATATTTACACTTTTTCCATATTTCAAGGGAATTTATGTCATTAGGATACGATGATTTCATTTTTTTTTGGTCTCACAGAATGTCAATAAAAAAACCATGAAATTGTTATTATTTGTGTAGTTATTCATAACTTGTGAAATAAAACATGCTCGAATGCATAAAGAAAATATGGAGGCAAAATAATTTAGAGATACAGTGTTTTAAGTGAACAATTAGAAGAATTATGGTCGAATTTTGACTCCTCTTGTGGTATAAAGTTTGGAACAGAGATGGCGTCAAAAAAAAGTCCAAAGAAGCCTTCGTAGTATTGAAACATACATCACAATCGTTTAATTTATACGAGTTTATCTTGAAACAGTGTTTTTCGTTATAATTTCTGTTTCAATACTTTGATGTGAACGTTTCTGTATAAATGTGAGTTGTCATGGAAAGAAGAAGAATGTTGTTCCGCATAGAAGTGACATCTGGAATCGATTGGACCAAAACGGCAGCTTAAAAACAGAACCAAATCCGAAGAATTTTATCAGCATCCTTAAGAGTCATCCGACAAATACTTTCCGAAACTCCCAACGCTCTATAGACATTTGTAATTTAGATATCTGTTAATGTCTGGCATTTCAATGGACAGGTGTATAATTCTAGGAATTTCTCATGTACTTGCCAATGCTTTCCTCTATAATTGTGCCGGTATTAGACGGATAAGAGAACCAAAGTCACATTGAAAGACTCGCTTGAATAATTTATGGTTTCTACTGAATGAAATTCGAATTCCAATTTGTCGAGTATCTAAGTACAAACGACAAGCGAAAATGTCTTGCGGGAAAGGTAGGAACTATGTGGTTTACTGTTCTTCAACTTCAGAATTTTTAATCCCAAATGAGTACTCGGTGTGAGCTAATTCAATGCATTTAAAATAATTTTAAAACCAAGTATCATACTTAGTTTAAAGATATAACAAACAAATGTACCTTCGGACTAACTTCACAGTAATTTTACGAATAATATTCAATAGTGCCTTGTTACAGCTGTCAATATTGTGCAATTTTCGCCCTGAAAAAAAAGACGGGTTGCACTCCAGGAGTGCCGGCAGAAGTGAAAACTTGAATATTAATGTTGTGCATTTTTGATATTTTGGAATGGTAAGAGAATAATTTTGTACGAATTGCTTTCATTATCAGTATAAAAGTATTATTATTTATGTGATGGAATACAATATTCATTTATTGCGCTATCGTACACAAACATGACAATTTATATTACATTAAAAATTTAACACTTCAGAACTATTACAATTATTTTGCATCAAAAAGTTTATCTCTTAGGAAAATCAACTTCCATCCATAATTTCAACGACTTTTTCATCATCTTCACCAAAACCATCATCGCTTATCTCTAAAACTGATACGATAGGTTTATGATAGCTGAAGTAAGAAAAGAACAGTTTTGATTCGAACCTATTTAAGTGTCTAATAAAGACCGCATCAATAATTTTGTATTTCGTTGTGCTAAGATTGCGATCATTTGATATAGTTAAACCAAATTCATTCTTTAAAAATTCAATTAATAGTTGATTTTTATAGTCTGAAGGGATGAATTCATACCTTCCACCTGTTATCTACCTGTTTTCTCTGTATTTAAGTTTATATATTGTATGTATTCGAGAAATTGTCATTAGTCTACACGTAGCATTTGAAAAAGATGAATCTCATCGAAACGTACGTCATGCAGTATTATTTTTAATATATGCGTAAATCAGTTTAACAATTGTTTTATTATGTTTATCGATTTACATCAAGTATCAGTCTCATCAATTATTAAAAGTCAAATCGTCTACCTGGAGTAAAATGAACAGATGAACGAAAGAAAGAGCATTCAGAGAGGATGAAGCGTTTTTGGGGGGCAAAAAAGATGAAACAAAGTCCTAATAATTGCGAATTCAACTTCAGTCGCTCTCCTCATGGGAAACAATCGTAATTATATATAAATATATATATATATATATATATATATATATATATATATATATATATAAGATATTTCTCTCCCAAGGTGGAATAAAACTGATTGGTTTCTCTGTAAACAAAGAAACTACAATAAATGTTTCTTCTTCCCCTCTTAATGTACGGAACTTATAAATTATAAATTTTATTTAGTTTGAACAATAAAATATCAGTCAATCTATCTCAACAGCTCATTTCGTGTTTTGACAGTGACAGACCACTGACAATTTAGTAAACGCGGCACAATTAGGCGCGTTCAGAAATTAAAGAAATATTTTTCTTTACATCTCCCCCTTCATGGTGAGAATTATACAAGTAATTCTCAAAATGTTTAGGATAAACTATTCATAATACTCTTCACCCAAGCTTTCACTATTTATTCCTTCTTCCATTCGTATAAGTTTTGTTATATGGTATATTCCTGTTTCCTTTCTTGTTCTTCCTGTATTTATTTTGTATATTGTATTGGATATTTTTCCTGTTATTTCAAACGGGCCGATTCTTAAGTTGTCCATCTTGTTTCTATTCATTTTGTTTCCGTTTTCAATATAAACCAGTTCTCCTATATTAAATTCTATGTGTTTTCTTCCTTTATCAAATATTTTTTTATTATAAGTATGGGATCTTATTGTTCTCTCCAGTGCTTCTTCTCTATCTTTAATCCATCTATCTATATTTGTTGGTTGTTGTAGTTCTTGTGGTAAGATACTGGTGTCTTTTCCTTCTAATAAATATTCTGGTGCAAAGCCTGTCACCGAGTGTTCGGTTTCATTATATTTATCTATACATTCTCTTGCAACTGATGTCCAGGATTTCTTCTCCTTCTTTTCATTGATTTTGCATCTCATTTTATTTACTAGTGTCTGGTTCAATCGTTCATTAAGTCCATTTGAAAATGGAGTATCTACTGCAGTAAAAATTAGTTGTACATCATTATCTGTCAGAAATTCTTTAAATTCTTTCGAATTTAATCCTGAATATTGGTCTGCTAGTAAAATATCAATTTTTTCTGTCTCTAGAACCTTATTCACTAACTTAATGAAATCCGCAGCACTCTGTGTTTTAGATGTTAGAATGAACGCAAATCTTGTGAAATGATCAACCAACAAATGTAGGTATTTCTTTGTAGATCGTTGTCCTCCAAAGCCACCAATAGTATCTATCGACATTATTTGAAATGGTTTTGTCGCTGGTCCCAGATGCGACATCAATCCGTATTTATTTTGGCCTCTAGACTTATTCTTGATACAGGTGTCACAAGTCTTACATATATTTTTTATATTTTTTGTTAGACTCTTGGCTGTATAATATGGGCTTATCTTATTTATCATTTGCTGGATTCCTAAATGGCACCATTTGGTATGTACTTCTTTTATTAGTGTTATACTTGATTCTTCAGTTAATATAATTTTCTCCCTATTTCTTATTTTTTTGTAGAGTATTCCATTTCTTTCAATCAATTTGTGTTTTTCTTTTTCTATTTTCTGTTGATCTGCCTTAATATCTTCTAATTTTATATGATTTACCATCTTTAATACTTCTTCTTCATTATCATTCTCTTCCAATACTGGATTTCTGCTGAGACTATCTGCTTCTGTGTTATTTTTTCCAGGTATATATTTAACATTAAAGTCGTATTGAGACAAATAAAATGTCAATTCACCGAGTTCTTCATCTGTTCTTGCTTTTATGTTGAGATTTTCTAGTGGTTTGTGATCCGAGAAAACTGTGAATTTTCTTCCAATTAGCCAGTATTGCCAGTATTTAATTGCTTCTTTGATTGCTAAACATTCAAGGTATATTGCCTTCTTCCTTTTTTGTGTGTCATTAAGTTTCTTTGAGAAATATCCAACTGGTTTTTTCTTTTCCATCTTTTTGTATCTGTTTCAATATTGCACCTATACCATTCAGTGAAGCATCTGTGTAAATTCTTATAGGTAAATCTTTATCGAATATTTCCAGTACTGGTTGTGAGCATAATATCTTTTTTATATCTGAGAATGATTTCTCACATTCTTCTGACCATGTAAATTGTATATTTTTCTTCAGTAATCTATGCAGTGGATCTAGTATTATTGAATTGTTAGGTATGTATTCACGGTAGAAGTTGATCTTGCCTAAAAATTGTCTAACGTTCTTTTGAGTCTTCGGTGTTGGAAAATTTCTTATTGAAATAATGTTATCTTTGATAGGCTGCATTGTGTTGTTTCCTATTATATGTCCTAAGTATTTTACGGATGTTGCTGCAAATGTGCATTTTTTAAATTTTAGTCTGAATCCTTCATTTATTATTGCTTGTAGTACTTGTTCTATGTGTTCTATATGTTTTTCAAATGATTGTGAAAATATTAAGATGTCATCAATGTAATTTTCTGTAAATTCTTTTAAGTTATACTTTCTCAATATATTCGATAAGATTCTCTGGAAAATTGCAGGTGATGTTTTCAATCCAAATGGCAGGCATGTCCATTGGTAGTGTCCTTCTTGTGTAACAAATCCTGTTTTCTGTCTGTCTTCAATGCGTAGTGGTATAGACCAGAACGCGGAATTTATGTCCAGTGTGGTAAAATATTTACAATTTCTTGCTTTTATTATCAAGTCACTTATCAATGGAAATGGTTGTGCTTGTGGTACGATTATCTTATTTAATTCTCGGAAATCAATGCAGAGTCTTGATTTGGTGTTTTCATCTCTCTTAAAGGCCAATGTAACTGGTGCTGAAAATGGACTATATGATTCTTCGATTAAGTTGTTTTTTAGTAAATTTGCTATCTGATTTTCTATTTCTATTTTGTCCTCTATTGTACAACGGTATGGCCTTTTGCTGCAGTATCTATCTACGAGTAAGTCTATCCGGGCTTCATATTCTTTTACTGTCCCTACATCATATTTATCTTTGGCGAATACATTATCATATTTATCTATTAATCTTTGTATTTGTGTCTTCTTGTTATAGTCTAAATGATGTAAGTTTGTAATAAATTCATTTTTATTCACATGCTCATTAAAATTTATTCGAATTTCTTCTTCTGCTTTTTCTTCTAATCTATTCATAGTTTCTGTCTCTATTCTCTCTTTCTTTTGTATTATTCTTAAATCTTCATCTTGGGTTAGGTTAAATTTTTTTATCATGTCCAGTCCTATAATGAAATCTTCAAAATCAACATTGTCTACAATAAACACATCAACATTTTCTTCTACATCAAAAATCTTTACTTTTATGTTTATTAAACCTTTCGTGTATGTCACACCATTGACAGTTTTTAATTTTATTCTATTTGCATCTTCTGAAACACTCTGTATTTTTACTAATCTTTTGTTGATTAGAGAGACCTGGGAACCTGAATCATATGTTCCATTTACTAGTATTTTGTCTTCTAATAACATTTTTATTTTTATCAATGGTGTGATTACTCGTTTTTTGTTTCTTCGTTTAGATTAACTTCTAATACCGAATTACTTCCAATGATTTTACTTTCCTTTCCTTCTTTTTTAAACCAACATGACTGTTCTGGGTGATATCGGGTACCTTTATTCAAATTTTCGCAGATTTTACATGGCTTCTTATTTATAATGTGTTTCTTGTTATCTTGTTTATCTTCTCTCTTTTCAATAAAGTTACTGTTGACCAATCCTTCGCACTTCTTTATTTCATGAAGCAATCCTGTTGAATTTTCGCACTTTTCTGGATCAATTCTGTTTCTTATATATTCAGGTAAGCCAGCTGCTATCAGCATCACTAGAGTTTTCCCCCAATATCTTCATCCATTTCTAATAACAGTTTTTCTTTTCTTATTGCATATTCCATCAGAGATCCTTCTTTATGTCTGTAATATATAGCATACATTCCTGTACTCCATCCTTTATCAGCAAATGTTTCCAAAATTTTTCTTTCCATTCCGACCATTCTGCTTCTATTTTCAGGGTTTTCAGTGTAGCCGAGTGCCAGTCTGCACATGATTTGTCCAGAAATAATCTTAATATTTCTATCTTTGTTATATCTTCATTAATTTCATGTCGTTTGCATTCTTTTTCAAATGTATCCATCCATTGTTTTGCATTTGTGAATTTACAAACAAATTTTTCAATCATAAATCTTTCTGATATATTTTTTAAATTCAATTTGTTTTCTTTTTTTGGAGTAGTATCTTCTGATTTTGTTTGTTTTATTTCGTTGAGGTACATATCGTTGAACATTAGGTTTTCATCTTCGTCAAAATAGGTATTTATCATTTCTTTTTCACTACAAGTTATCCATATTGTTCTCACTGCACCTCTTTGATTCAAGCTCCTTTTTAATCGTTTAAAGCTGTCCGTTTTGCTGAGAGCGACATGTTTACTTGCAATTTTATCATCTTCTTCCAAGGTATACTTCTTGTTATCTTCTGTTGATATTGAGGTTATAATGATAACATTTGACTTTTTGTCTGTTTTTGATGCTACGTATGTGAAGGTAAATTGTAGTTTTGGTGCCATCATGAACAAGTATTGTAGTTTTATAAGATATTTCTCTCCCAAGGTGGAATAAAACTGATTGGTTTCTCTGTAAACAAAGAAACTACAATAAATGTTTCTTCTTCCCCTCTTAATGTACGGAACTTATAAATTATAAATTTTATTTAGTTTGAACAATAAAATATCAGTCAATCTATCTCAACAGCTCATTTCGTGTTTTGACAGTGACAGACCACTGACAATTTAGTAAACGCGGCACAATTAGGCGCGTTCAGTAAAGAAATATTTTCTTTATATATATATATATATATATATATATATATATATATATATATATATATGCTAGATAGACAATGTCCAATTATAGCGAAAATAACAGTAAATATCATCATCAAATATTAATTCCATCGTCATCATTAAATCACTGTACAGTCTGTCAAATACCAGGTAAGCATTGTGTGAATTTTTCAAATGTTTACATCGAAATCTTGATTGATAACACCCACATAGATTGACACACAACGACCGCAGACGTAACTGTACAACATCGTCCATTGATTCGATCCCAACGTTCCACTCTATTCACGGTTCAACATACTACTAGACACTCGGATTGATTGATGAAGTTCAAAATGTCAAATCGATGAACGTTTTCACTGTCGTCATGTCGGATTCGGGAAGATGGCATAATGAGTGTCACGAGTCTGGAAAAATCGGGGGAAAACGACGAATATGTAGAACCTAATGGATATTTAATGATAGTTTCTTCCTTACTTTAATTGATATTTGATTGAGGATCCAAAACACCTGTTAGCTCGACCATATCCATCAAACATACACTCGTCTATGACTTTTTTCGGTGTGGAAAAAAGAAAGCGTAGGGGAATGAGCTTTCTTTTCACTGTAACATAAATAACCCGAGGTGATTCGATGTGTGCCTTGTTCCATTATAATAATTTATTATGTTAAAGCTATGATTAAATCATATTTTGCTTAAGGATGCTATACCATTCAGTTTTGACGAGATTTATTCGAATATTTAATGAACGAATTATTATCATGGCTTGTAGCAACTAATTGAACATTATAGTATATTTCGTTTCGTGACATTTCACTGAAAATTCTTCTGAATAGAACAAAAATTTATATAAACAGTCGACTACCAATAATTTAAAACTACACCATGAAAAAAGTTTCAGAATTGGAAAAAGGTGATGTCATCAAATATTTCTAGTTGAAAGGTTTCACACAAAATTGAATGAAAGAAGAGATTGATTCAACATTACGAGTCTCTTTCCGATCATATTCAACTATTAAGCACTGAGTTTCTGAATTCAAAATGGGTCTCTTCCGATCACCTCTGACGAGCCTCGCTCAGAAGGGCCCGTTGAGGTCACAACTTCAGAAATTATTAAGAAAATCCATCAAATAGTAATGGAAGAACGCAGATTGAAAGTGCAGGAGATATGTGAGACCTGTAGGATGTCAGCTAAACATGTGCGAAATATTTTGCACAACCATTTGAGCATGGAAAAGCTATGCGCAATATGGGTGACGCGTTTGCTAACGCTCGACCAAAGACTGATTCGAAGAAACATTTCTACCAAAACTTTGGCGCTGTAAATGCGTAATCCGAACGAATTTTTGCGTCCATTAATAATCTGAAAATAATGAACAGTTAAAACTGTGTGTTGGAAAGGATGAACCAATTCCAAAGAAGGCAAAAACAATTTTATTGACAAACAAGATTGTGAATACTATTTTTTGGGATGCGTCATCGATTTCTGTCATGTCAAAAATCCACGCGTTGAAGTTTAAATTGATGTCGCATCCTCCCTACCCTCCAGACTCAGGTCCCTTCGACTATCACCTGTTTCCTTGCCTCAAAAATGGCTTGGCGGTAAAAGATTTGAGAGCAATGAAGAAGGTATCGAAACTATGAATCAGTATTTTGAGAAACTTGACGAATCTACGTTTAAAACTGGTAAAACTAAATTAGAACACTGTTATGAGAAATGTATCAGTGTTGATGTAGATTATGTTGAAGAAAAAGCAAAAAAAACGTTTTTCTTGGTCTTTCCATCGCACCCTCGTATACTTGATGTGTTACACAAATAAAATTAGTTCCTTACATGTACCTGATATAAATTCAGTTTTTTATCTCATAAAGGTTTGATAATCTTCCAGAAAACACAGGGTTCAAGTCTCCTGATTACATAACACACATCCCTAAACTTGCAACAAAGTTGAACAAAAAAAGCAACACAATCACGCAATATATACTGCAGGATTACCGGTACGGAATACCGGTACCTCTTAATTTTATTATTACTTGAAAATAACGAATTATTCTAATAACGTTGCGGATGCATCCCATACATAACTTATTTAAAATATAAATTATATAGCTGGCGAAATTCGAATCTCAGGTAACTACCTGCTATTACAGAAATTGTTGACTGGTACGTACAACATATGGAAAATGATATAATATTAACTTTCAGGTGCCTTACTCGTGTCAATTTGAATTCTGAAGGTGTATGGAGGCAACCTTTTTTCAATTGTTTTCTGTTTAGGGTTATTTAACACTCTCTTCCTCGAACAGTTAGGTTAATGTTGGCAGCAGGGATTGTGGAACATAGAATGGCGTTTATAATTCGCTTTAAGGACAATTCAATGCCTATAGGTAAATAATCAGCTGAAATATTACAACATGAATAGCTAAAACACGCTCCAATGTGCCCTTTCGCAAAAATTCAAAATTCATCTTTCCTTTCGAACGAACCTCGTATGTGATATGGTTGAATTATTTGTTCTTCGAAACCACAAAATGCATTGATTTCACTACAAGAAATGCTCAGTTCACAGCTTCAACGAATTTATTTGTAATTAAAAATGATATACGACTTGTCTTAATACATCTTTCATAACAGCAAATTCTTCTAAACACCAATCCAAATTGAAGCTACACATGAACGCATGAAATGAAATTACGAGAAGCATAGAAAAAACTCATCCTGTCAGAAACATAGAAAATTATGACAAATGGCTTGATACAAACATTCGTCTACTTCATTTTTCTATGAAGAACCGTTATTATTTATTAAAGCGTATAATTTTTGCGGTATCATTCAGTGTTCTCTATTCCGCAAAAAATTGATAAAAAATTAATTTTTTTATTCGTTAAATATTTCGTTGAAAATTACATGAATTCCTCATTGTTTCGACTCAAACTGTTTCAATTTATGTCACTGATTCGAAATAAACTCACATATCATATAAAACTGGAGCGAGTGAGCGGTTTCGATACTGTGGCAGAAAATTCCCGTGAATTTGGCTGTTATTTCCTGCAATCAACATACAATGCAGCACAGTTTTAATGAATATTTATGGCTTCAATTAAAAAGTCTTACTTCAAGAATTGGACTTCGTCGTAAATATGTCGAAATTTCCTTTCGGTAATAAAAATAAGTGCAGATTTTTTAATATTTAATTGTGAAATTTCATCCATACATTTAGAACTTGAGCTAATTGAACTCTGAAATTACTGTTCTAATTAAAATACCGTGTTATTTTTCAGGATTATTGTATTAACAAATAAATTTAGTCAATGTCTCAAAATTCAATTATATAACTGTTAAAAACAATAAGAAGCTTTCTCGTTTTTATTCATACAGGTAGTTGCGAAGATGAAAGTCAAGATACTGAGGCATGATTTTGACATTTCTGGAAATAGATTTTCAGATTTAGTTAACACATCATTATTATTTTACTTCAATTTTTATTCTTTCAATTTATTTTTATTTGTGTGAGATTTGTAATTGAAAGTATTTCTGTTGGGTATGAATGTATAGTAATAATTATTATTATCATTATAGTTATTATTATTATTATTATAATAATTATTATTATCATTATTATTATTATTATTATTATTATTATTATTATTATTATTATTATTATTATTATTATTATTATTATTATTATTATTATTATTATTATTATTATTACTGTCATTATTATTATTAGTATCATTATTGTTATCATTTTTATTATTATTATTATTATTGAAATATAATATAATAAACTGAAAAAAATAACAGTGTTAGGTCACATGCAGATTTTCACATACATGGCACAAAAAATTAACCAGATCTTTATGCAGACTGGCAAATAAACAGATACAAGAGACTTATCAAAGGATCTTTATTGCGAAAAAACTACATACTAATGTGATGAATTTTTAACCTATTTCATTCCGACTTTTTTCATCTTTTCGTTTTTCTAATTCTAACTTCTTTCGTTCGAAAATAATAAATTAAAATAAACACAATTGGCTTAAGTTTCACTGAGTATATTAAAATATCTACACACTTTTAAAAACTATATAAAGCAATAAATAGTTAAGCTTAAATAGTTTTAAACTATTAACAAACTTGACTTAAGTTTCTACAAATATGTTTTTGGGTGGTTAACCCATTATCAAAAATATACAATGGTACTGAAAGTAACATTGTAATCATGCCCAAAATTTAACAATTCGTATTATGTATTCGTATTCTATCGATTTGCCTATCTTAAGAGAAAAAGCAGAAGAAATAATGGATATTATCTATAATCACGTGCACGAAGTGGAATATTCTCATATAAAACTAATAAATTACAATAAAAGAAAGCTCAAGTAATTAAGACAACACAAATTGAGCTATCCTATAATAAATACAAAATGTTGCATGTTTGGAGAATAGATATGCAAATTAAATAATGATATTTCTACTAGGTATGCATCAGCAGTAAACTCGGACGATACCGTGTTTTAAACACAAACAAAACAAGTCCCCTAAAAATAGCGCTAACTTATTCACCGAGAAGATACGAATCATTTACAAGTCTATTAATTACAGGCAATAAATTATCTTTCTCCATACATTATCGATGGAATAGAAGCGTATTCATGTCAGTAATAATTTTCGATATTTTTTCAGAAAATTTTACGCCATTATTTTTATGGGAGATACCATTTAATGGCTTATTATGATATGATAAATGACTGGTTGGTTAAATATTCAAGTTGTAAGACGGAGACGTCTATTGAATAAATATCGACAATTGAACGTCGAATGATGTGAGAATTACTTCTTCGTTTGGACACGAAGATTTTCCATTTACAAATGAGGAGAATTTAAGAACGTGTACTGATTTTTATCATTAAATTATTCGAAATACCAAGAAATTTAACTATAGATTATGTTACCTTATGAGTATTTCTTAAACTTGTTGTTCGAGGTTGAGGAAACGTATTGAAATTTTAAGCTGCACGATTACTTCATTGAAAACACATCGTTTCGGTCTACAACACCTCCATCAGATGACAAAAAACTGTGTGTTATTGAATAAGAAACATTTACCTCTGTTTCACAGAATCATTGTGTCGTTAGACTATTGTTTTGGAATGTTTTCACCCAATTTTCAAGAGCTTAATTGTTCCAGTCTTTTCAGAACTCAATTCAACTCAAGAAAATGAGGTAACACCCCGAATTAATTGTCCAGCAACAGTATAATTCTGTGAACCTAAGCCGAGTGTTTCTTATTGAATTCAACGAACCATTTTTCCATCAAAAGATCAGCTCATATTCAATCAACTTCGAATCAAACAAAATTTGAAATATAACTTCATGGACCATCGTAGTTTTAGGTCTAATACTTGGACGTTATTCAGTAGAGCTATAGAAATAAGTATAATGGACACCATATCTGATGAAAAGAGTACACAGGACCTGTTTTGCCTTTTTGGGGACTCTTCAGTGGTATCAGTTCTTCAACCAAGCATGGTGATCACCAAGATTGTTTTCAACTAATCTTATTGTCACCGGAAACACCCAAAAATTGTAGAGAATATCATAAACAATTTCTTAACATCCAGTAGGTGGCGTTCATGATCTTCTTCATCAGTCTAATAATAAGCATATATGCATATATTTCCAACAGGTACCTACCCAATTACAGGACAATACATAATGAATGAATATGATTACCGATAATATCAATAACAACATAGATATACAATATTGAAAAATAATTTTAATAATGAAAAACTTCATCAAATATAATAATTAAATTTACAATGTCAATATCTAAATATTCAATCATAATAATATGGTGGTTTGCAGTAGAACATGCAAAGCTGAGCGGCGATTGCTAGGGAAGATTGGTTCTGTGGGTTTTTGAGTAAAATGTCTGGATTATTCTGGTACACCTCTGAGGAACGAAGAAATTAAGTTTACCCAGAAGCTCAGGACAGTCGAGATTATCATTGAGCAAATCGAAGAGAAATTGCGATGCATTCAAACTTCTCCTGGTGTGGAGGCTCCTAGTGTCAAACCTCGATAGCAAACAAGCGTGATGACAACCACTAGGTGGGTATACTCCATCCTCTAGAAATGAGATCCATTTCAAGAACTTCGTCTGCAGTGCCTCCAGGCCTTTTATGTGACAATTATATATTGGTCGCCAAACAAGACAGCCATACTCAAGTTTGCTTCTCACTAGGGCATTAAATGAATGGACAAGTGTTGAGAAACTCGAAAACAATCTAGCATTGCGGAGGATGAATCCATAAACTTTGCTATATGATTAAATTAATTATGATATGAGGTATCAATGAGAATTTTTGATCAAATACTAGGCCAAGATCCTTAACCTCCTGAAGTCGAGTCAGATTAACACCTTCAATGTTGTAATCAAAAGATATCACATTTCCCCTTCTATTAAAAATCAGCATATTATATTTCATGACATTCAAGTGTAAACAATTTTTAATACACCACCGGCTGATATCATTCAGGTCACTTTGTAGCCTCAAACAATCATGCATAGATGACACGCTGTTATAAATTAAAACTTATAAATATCGTCCGCATAAGCCACCCTCATGCAATCCACCATCTCTAAGAGATCGTTGATAAACAGGAAAAATAGAAGAGGTTCAAGATTGGATCCCTGTGGCACTCCCGAAGTTACTAGAAATTCTCTACGTTTGCCATTCTCTATCTTTGTAGGAATTGACTGCGATTACTAAGTAGGACTCCAGGAAAAGTGTCTTGGCAGAAGCATGCTTTATAAATCTGAACAAAATTCTTGTTCGATGATGTTTTTGCAAAAATGAGTTCAATAAAACTACGTCAACTCTATTTCAAAATTCTCAAAATTTCGAAAAAATATCATTTTATTGTGTATTATTCGAACAAATATTCTAAAAACAGTGCTGAAATATTGTTTTGTTAACAGAAGAACAACTTATTGAATTACTATACCTACTTTTTATAGTTTTATTTGAAGTTAATGAACATCTTTGTTAATATTGATCAAATTGTTATTACTCAATTCGTTTTGAGTTCTCAATTTTCATATCTTACAGAAACAAATATTTCTGGTTTCCTGATGAATTTTTTGCTTTCTTTTGATTCTTACCACGCTCAGAACAAAAGTTATCTTCAGATCCTACGAAAATTTCAGTTAGAGTAAATAAACGAAACCTTGAGATAAAGATTCGAAATATCGTTCATATTTTTCTCATGTCTTCGATAAAAATCAATGCTATGATACAAAGCAACTTCAATTATAACCAATTTTATAGATTTTCTCATATTACTCGAGTTGTTAATCATAAGTTCTCCGTTATTTCCCTTTTTTAATGCTCATTTCAACAAATGAGATCCATTCAAAGTGAACCCCAGGATTATATTACCACGCTCTCTGCAAATATATAATCTCTGCTGGATATCACTCTAACTTGTTGTATAGAACTTGTAAACCTCAATTATCGTTCTCTTTGCTTTTACAGTATGTTGTTTACTGAGAACTACGTGTTTTTAATACCTCTATGGTTCATCATTTGATATTTCTCATATGCTTGAAAACTACATTTTATCAAACGAAAATCTTTGAACTGATTGTATGAATCTATGCAATCAAATGTTTAACGATTAAATAGCACCGAAACAGTGTTTTTTATATTTAAACATTGTCATTTCACAACATTCACGTACTTTTCACATTTCGATGGGTTCTTTGGACAGTCAAGTTCGGACGTAAGTCACAATTGTCAAATAGGGACGACGTACGTCGAAACTTATATGTATCAATCTAAGATATCAACAGTGATTTCGTTGACAATTTACTTTTGAATTAGACTTTCATCAAGTGACAGTCTTTGAAGAGGGAAGTTTTTTGAAATCGCGTAATCGGGTGAATATAAAATTGAACATAGGTATTTGAATTGGTGAAAATAAGCATGAATATATATAAAGATTCCTTCATATAGGAATGTGAAAGAATATAAATCACTGAATATAAATACAATTTTTGGAGGCGTCACAGTGGCAGTTTCTATGATGGATTCATCGAAATATGGATATCGAAAACTTCAATTTTACTAACAGTAAGTACGTATTATCAAATCTTCTTATTTTTCAAAAGATCTGTATAACTCTTTTCTGGATCTTTCGTACTATTTCTCAGTTGCTTCAGTAATTATAAAATCGATTGGTTATTTCAATTTAGTGTCCTGTTACTTCTTAAAATTAAGTTTGACCTTATTGCGTCAACTGAAACATCAAACGCAAAATTATAACTGAAATGAATGAACAGTGAGTAATGCAACAATCATCGGTCTTTCTGGCCGCTGAGTTTAATAACAGGATACCCTCTTTCGATATCTACACTTCTGCAGAGATAATTTTATTAACGTGAATTATGATAATGTCCACAGTAATTTCCTTTGCCGCAATGAAACACTCAACGAAAGTAGAAAAATACGAAAAGAGAAATTTGCATGCTATGAGTATCTGAATGAGATAAAACCTCATAAGTGTAACATTAGCCTCCCGGCTGAATGTAATGAACTCAAGCTACTGTATAAACTTGATAATTAATGATGAAAATATAGCCAGAACCACAGAATTTTGTTGATTTCTCTTCAGCCACACACGCATTATTATTAAGCAACTTGGTGGTTTTATAGCGAACGAAAACAATCCCTTATATTATAGTTATTATCGCAAGAGAATATCATATCTGTTATCTCGCTTTCTGTTTATGCAGCACAAGCTGAAATCATAAATATTCTATTAGTTTAATACTGCGAGTTATGAAATTTCCGGTGGAATATATAGAGCAAGACTTCGAGGTATAATTTGAAATATTTTAATTACAATAGACGTTGGATCGATATTAGTTACAAATAACAGTCAATTAAGCTGTAATTAAATACTAGGAATCTTGATAAAAACAAAGTTATTCATCTTTTTCAACAGATTTTGCATTTTGTTACTCTATGGTGTAACTATTTCCGTGAATTTGCAGGTTAGAATTCAGTTCAATGCACTAGATGGTCTGCAAAGACTGTCCTTGTAGAAATTGTCTTAAGTTTTTGTCTACTCAAGTTCTAAATACAACCAACAAGAAAACCATTATACCATTTTTAAACTGATCTGCCTCAATGAATCTCTGAGTTGGATAGATTCGAGAATCATTGGATAGACACTCTTTTGGAATCTTGAACAAATTTTGCAAAAAAGTTTTCTACAAAAGCACAAACTATCCACTTTCATAGTGAATCTTCAGTGGATTCGAAAGAACTCTTCAAACGCTTTTTATTTTCCTTACACCACTGTCACATTCTATTTTAGGAATCATCAGTGCCATATATCAAAAAACTCTGGCCCGTATTCTTCCCAAACGCACGAGAGCCCTATCTTTTCAAAAGCTTATTAAATTAGTATTAATACTGGAGTGATTTTCCTCTCTAGAAGAAACAAGATCAACTCCCTCTCTCGAGTATGAAATAATACTTTCATTGAAACAAAATTTAGTTCGCACCTCTATACATAGATGGCACGCTTTTGTAGACATTTTATACATACATATCAAAAATTTATGTAGTATGTCAGAATGGTTTCTGTGTAGTATCGCTACGTTTAGCATCCTAGACTGGACAAAATGGCCAGTTTCAAAACTAATGTATAAAAAGCGTAATTCATAGTTATTTTATTCTGAAGTTTTCATTTGGAATATCCAAATAATTGGAATAAAACTGTCATGGAGTTTTGTTATCGAAAACACAAACAATCGACTTTCTTGGCCAAATATTTAGTGCATTCCGAAGAATATCGAACCGGTTGGAAATATAACAGGAATTCAAAAGTAATTGATGAAAACTCTCAAAGATTTATTTTTTTATGAACAAATTTACAATATTATTCATAATAAGAAAAAGTGTAGGAGAACATAAAAGCGTATATTCATTAATTCATAAATTTGTGCGAACAATACCGCACGCCCAATGGCGGTATACTACCCATTCATCAAAGAAACATTAGGTGAAGAAGAACGCAATTAGTTTCACAAATTCTTGTTGATTTATGAGTATGCTATAGGACACCTCCAAATCGCATCATTTCATTTGATTGGAAATAACTGTAAAGCGCCCATTTGAACTCGATAGTAATTTTCTTCAAGTAATTGTACATCATCTTTTGTTTGGAATCAGGAAAGAGGTCCATTGAATCGACAAGAAAAAAATTATTAGAGAAGTTATTCGATTTAATCATATAAGACAATTTTATTTAATTGTTTATAACAGCTGTAATGTAAAAAATGATGCCTGACACTGCGAATTTCACATCAATTTCGTTATCGTTTCGCTCTTTTTGCCTTCTATGTTTCGAAAGCTTTTTCTGTTACTACTTTAATGTATTTTGTATCAGTTTAGAAGGGAATTTAACCATAAAGTACAAACGACACAATATTATTCTCTGAAAACTTACAATGAAGTATTCGAGACCTTTATCTCCTTCAGAGCAAGGGTCAAGCTTTATGTAACTACACTTCGATCCATTGTCCTGCCAGTGGTTCAATTCGCAATAGTTGTAACATTAAAAATTGAATTTTTCTATAAATCTGTCGATTCATAAGTTGCTTGAAAATGCCGAGTCCGATGGCAATGTGACTTTTTCTCCAAACAACACAGTTGAATTATGAAGAAAAATACAGAACTTCAAAGGTCCAATAACACCTTCAGAGGGAGTATCGTCAGTTTCAGCAAAATACAAAAAATACTTCGTGGAGTCTGTTCAGTACAACTGATCATGCTTAAACAAACATTTGGCCTCAATTTAAAATGTTCACTATTTCATACTTTGATTTTTCAATTCTTCAAATATTAGAATGATGACATCCAAAAAAATTCGACAGAAGTCTGCAATACAATGAGCACGGTATAAAAACTGTTCTGACGCAATATATGCAATTACGGTATGAGTCACGGCAGTGAGTGCTACTAAGTGTATAAAACACATTCCATTTTTATTCATCGATGGACACTCAACTGTTTCCTTGCACGGCTAACTAAGATCTAAAGAAAAAAGGTACACAATGATCGTACCGCAGATACAAAGTAGAAAACATTAATTAATGAGGTAAGTGCCACACACGGTGCTTTTTTCCTTCTCGAGGACCAGATTGGCTTGTTGTACGTCTGTTAGATTATTATTTTAATAATCTTGATTCGACGGGTTGCATAGTCGAAACGTTAGCTGATTATCTAAGTATCTTTGTCTCTTTGGTTCAATGGCTTGCTTAATCACTTATATCTAATTTCATTCGTTTTCTTCTATTGCGATCATTATCTTAGATGACAGAGATATTGTTAATTACTTACTTGTTGAAGCGAGATGAAGATTATCCATTAAGTACACTGTGTTTAGCATCCAGATTTCAAAGCTAGATAGCGAGTTGCAAAAATTTAAATTAAACCGAGGTAATTGTAGCGATGTAGTCTCATAAATCGAATCGTGTTCGATATTTCGTAATTTATAGTAACTAGCCGATCGTTTTGTTAATAAGCCCTATTATAATAGTTCTGGTATTATTCTTAATCTATAATATGAGAATAAATCACTGGAATTTAAGTACTTACAGAACTTCAGAACAACGGCACAAAACTGGATAATCTTGTTTTTCAGTATGTTCTTCCTTATCGGTATAGAGGGAATCCTTGAAAATTGAGCAGAAAATATTTGGAAATATCTAAGTTTGTAAATTGAGTGAGTGGAATGTTAATATATTGAAGAAACATTCAGAGGTTAACGTCAGTTTTTCAGAAAACAGTTGATTACTTCAAGAATATTGACACTATGGATACATTGACATCATTTCACATTCAATTGCCTTTTTTAACAACAGCAAAACTGTGTTTCATGGATGTTGATGTGCATTTAAAGGTTTATTGTCGTTTGATTCATTGTTATTGATTATACTATGCCAGCAATGATGTGTCAGAATATTGTTAAGTGTCACGTATAATGTGAAAACGAAAAATCTATTCAAATGAGGTTTTCACTAAAGAAAGATATTCAGATTTTTAAGAAAATTGCAGACTCTCAAGGATTTATCATATCATAAAACGAGATATAAGGAAAAAGACCATGCTACGAAGTTACAAAGCCCCAGTGCAACTATAGAATTGACATCAATCACTTTCGATATATCAAACGTGCTAAAATATGAGATTATCAATGAATCGACTCATTTGAAATTACTTAAAGTGTGTCCTATGGTTGTTTCGCTTGGCCCCACAGGAAAAAATAAGTGAAAACATAAATAATTAAGCATATGTTGTGAAACACGTCTGTCAGGGGTTTCGACTATAGTTAAGAAGAAAATATCTGGACGTACAAAGTTCATCAGGTCAGCTATGTCGTGATATAATGTCAAATAGACGTCACTTAATAATTTCAATATGACAGATTATTTAACGTTGTTCTTTTTCTAATTACTTTTCACTCTTTCGTCAGGAAGCTTTCAACAACCAAATTTTTTCATTCTTACTCCTCAAACAATTTATTAAACACCACTTTCAGCGTTACAATTCCAAAAATTCTTCAATTCAATATTATGAAATTTGAGATTTTTTTTACGTCGCGCAGATTTTTCACAGCTTTCTACAATTTCCAGAGACTCCCTCTGAGTAAATCTGGTTACATTTTGAAGACATTGCTCTGCTTCAAAACAAACACACATTAAGTTTCACAGCGAAAAAAGTTGAAGAAGCAGATGACCAGGTTTCAACTCACTCGATAACTCCATAATATTCTTCATTATTTCAATGAAAAAACAAACAACAGCAGGTGACAGGCTGGCAAAAAACAGATTTCCTGCTTTCAACCTCTCCAAAATGAGATCGAATACCATATTTTATATGCCGTTTCTCTTTAGTGAATGTGACAATTTTACATTTAGTTGAAGATAGTTCAAAAATAAACAATAGATTTTATAGTTAGGAGTCAAACTTATTCTCTATTTTTCGTGTTCATTTTCTCTTGCTCTTAATGATTTTTAAGCAGTGTTTTCGACTCAGTTTTGAGTCGAATTGGTACTTTGTAATGGTACTTTATGCCTCAAAAGCAACCATTCTTTTATTTCACAGAAAACCCACGAAAATGGTGAGATCTGCTTGTTCCTTTTGAACGATCTGGCATCTCATTTAGACTTGCCATCAACGCCAAGTTGAGGCTATTCAGAGAAGGTTCTTGAAATTCTTAGTTTGGAGGGAGGATGAAGTTTATCCACAGAGAGGAGTCAATCATTACGAATTATTGAGTCGATTTAGTTTTATCTCATTGCAGAGCAGGAGAGAAACTTTATCACTCAAATTTTTTTACAAATTACTGCACAATAGTATTGATTGTCCTCCTCTCTTGTCCGCTCTAAAATTTCGTGTTCCTAGGCAAAATTCTCGTAATACAGAATTATTCCACCTAGAGATTCCGAGGACCAACTTCCTAAGACAATCCCCAATTTGGTTTATGGAGTCTACATTCAATAAAGTTGCCAATAATTGTGACATTCACTTATAAAATGTGTTGATTTAGATTGAGTTCTTCGTAATATTTCATTGAATGCTATAATGTAGTTATAAGTTACTATTTTTTTAGATTAGATTGAGCTCTTTGTTAAATCTTTTTTTAAAAATTCAGTTGAATCTTTTTCTAATTATTCAGATATGTATTCAACATTGTTATTATTTTCTGTAATTGGGTGTTATACCTGATGAGAATAAAGAACTTATTATTATTATTATCATAACTCTTTCGACTTCATCACATACTACCATTACTTGAGTTTCAAAGATCCTAAAGTATAATAGAAACATTGACATAAAGAACAAGGAAATCATTATTACGTATTCCTTCCAGTATAAGAACAACATTCCACATTTCCATTGATATATTGATCAATGGAAAGCATCCTATTCTATGCAATCCACAAAAACAATTAGAACAAGCAGATCACTTCGAGTTGTTGTTACACGCGTAGTCTCATTCGGGCAGATGGCAGAGATTAATGCTCAGCGATTGCATCTTCTGACGTCTCACTCTAAAAATGCATACTAGCGATGTGGGTGCAGCGACCTAACTATTCCGACAAGGCAATTCGCATACTACAATAATGTTAGAATGACTGTCGTGCACTAGTTTCCATTTCGAAATGGAAAACTCGACCGCATCACGTTTGCTTGTCAGATTACCGGCGCACATCGACTCAGGGGTGTCAATTTCCGATAGTATCGACCTCTAATAATGCGTGTCTTGATAAAGTAAATAGAGATAAATCGTGATGAAGTTCATCAATATCTGCGAAGTGATCTGAAAAACGTGAGTTTGGAACTATTTGAAGGTATAGGAAGAATGTTGCTATCAGATTAAGGCCAGCTTACTCCAAACAATTTTGAAAAAATTCGAAATTTTTTTCCATAAATTGCTACTATATACTCGTAGAAATAGTATAGAATAGTCTCGAAGTTCAGCAAGACTGAGAAGAATGTATAAGAGATTAGGAAGCGCTTCAGTAAATCCGGCCGCTCGAACGCCTTCGGTTGCGGCAGCTGCTGCATGCCTTCGGGTCGTCTTATTGTTTTGTTCTTTGTTTTATTGTTATTGTCTTGTTATTTTGTTGAACTGCTTTGAGAAATGCAGGAATTCTTCTGAATGCTTACGAAGACCTGGAAGGAGTTGTGTATGAAGCTGGAATGGATATGTTAATAAAATTAACTTTTTATTTTTTTTTACGAATTTTTCACGAATAAAAACTTCGAACTGATTTTTCTCCGAACCACTTTTCCGCATGAATTACACTCTCAGTTCAAAACTATTGTATTTATCGATATGAACCAAACGGCATTTTACTCTTTATATGTCTGGCTATGGCCTCAAGAAGAACCAGAAATATTCATTATTATTTTGAAAAGTTATGAACAATTAAAAGTGGAAAGAAGGGTAAAAAAATTCAAAAGTCCGCCATTTTGTTTCTTTTTTCATTGAAAATGTTTCAGTTTGCTTGAGGTCATAGCCAATTCGATATAGAACATGAAACCGTTTTGTTTTTCGCTTTCAGATAATTCTTTTCCAAGAAATGATGTCATTCATCTCCGATTCAGATGAGTTTCGTCAGCCATTTTCAGGACCGCCATTTTGAAAAAAAAAATTTTTTTCGAGTAATTTCATATATGTGCTTTCATACGTAAATAAATTGATTACTCAACATGTTTTGTACTATAAATAGAATATATTGAAAAAAATTACGGTTCTCAGAGTAAGTTGGCCTCAAAATTCTAATCACAGAAGAGAGTAATAGAAATGATACAGTTCCATAATTGAAGTTGTTTTAGGGTCAACCTAGCGTGTAACAATTTGAGAACACTTGAAGCTTAATGAATCTAATACTGAAACTAATAAGTAAGTGCTTGAAAATATAGTGCATTAACACAAAACGCAACATTACCGATGCCTATAACATTTAAATACCCAGTTATATTATGTTTATGACACATCATATTCACTGTAATTTTGAGTTTGATACAGACTAACAAAGCATTGAACATTATACATTAATTAATATATTGTTGCAAATTGCATTAACTCTTATTTTATCACCAAAAATCCTTACCTGTATAAGGATCATTGCTAATAAAATTAGTATTCAATGTTTTGAAACTTTTATTCATGAAGTTTGTTGATATTTTTCCATAATTTTATGATGCAGAATACATTTCAAGAGTACTAAAATTCTTTCGTTCTCTGTTTCTACGCAGTTGATTATTTGCGTCAACATTTGGTTTCGAATTAAAATATTTCGAAAGAAAACTATGATTATGAAGAATTGGGAATTTGAAGTTTATATTCAGTGAAAATATATATGGACCTGTGTGAATATATTGTGTGAATCTAACTAGAATACAACCCCTTCTGGTTGTCACTTTCTTTCTTCTATATATAGTTGAAAAACAACATCATCAACAAATATACACGATGACAATCGTGACAAAAGTAACTCACTGCCTCTTACATTTTGGTCTGAATACCATGAATAAATATAAAAAGAGAAACCTGTTAAACTGGTTGACGTACGATTTTAGTCTTATCAAACTCTAAATGGTAAATTTTTTACTCCGTGTTTTATTGGTTAGATTGAGAGGGCTGTAAAAATAATGGAGGAGTAATTTCAGTAGTTTCATCGTTATGGTTTTGGGTTTTCTTGAATCATATACTATTGATTAACTGACAATGAAAAACTATTAACCGAAAAAACAATCGTAAGGAGGTAGATAGCAGGCTTCAACCAGATAATCACCAAAATAGGATGAAATAGTCCTCAAAAATCATATTTTAGTGACATTTTTGTAAACCAATATTTTTTTCTCTTCTGAATGATCCAGGATTCACTTTTCCTCCATGGAAGTAAATAGTTCAAGAAGTTTTCGATAATATATTAACGATAAAGGCATAATGTCTCTCTTTTCCTAACAACCATTCGTCATGATAATTAATTATGCCCAAATATTAGACATTAAGAGGACCCACAGGCAGATTATTCTTCCAAGGATTCATTCAATTTGTGGAAGATGTATACATTTTTCGTTTTTATGTGTTTCAGGGCGATTTCTGATGGAAGTAACGGATTGAAGAATTCCAAAGAGAACTCAACTTCATTTCTTGAAGCTCAACTGAATGTAAAGTAAATTTTGGGTTATATATATCGAATAACTTGAATCATTGAGCTCTCACATCTTTTTTCAATTATTTTCATTTAGTTACTATCGTTAGAGAGGCTCTGAGGGACCAGAAGATGTCCTAAATTTTGATAATCAATCAATATATTTCCTTGTGGAATAAATCGATAAAATTCATCATATGTTATGAAATTGACACCCCTAATATCGTTGAACGTCAACTGCAAATGTCGAAGAAAGTTCACGCATGTAGTACCTACTTTATGTTTGTTTTGTAGGATGCCGGTGCTCCTGCTAACATTCTCGCTTTCTTTAGATAGATAACTGTCGAACTGCGAGAACGTGAGTCCAGTTCTAAAATGCAGCCTCAAATTCTGAACACGTGCAATGTTCTTAACAATTATACCATCGCAAGTTTTTATAACACGAGTTTTTTGAGTTATTAAATTGAATAATATCGATATGAGTTAGAGCTTCACCACACTATCAATATAGGGTTCAAAATCAAATGCGAAAACTTTTGGGAAGGTTTTCTTGGACAAAATAAAGGGTGGTTTGTTTTATAAACGTTAGGTCGAAAGCCAATCATTAGATCGATGAAACGCTACAAAAATGGCTGAATAAAAATGTTTTTATTCGTATTATGAAAACGAAAAAGAAAGAACAATGAAATATTACTGAAGTTATTTGTTTTCATGAAAAAAGTGTAGGTGACGAAAAATATTACAGATAAGAGAAAATGACAAATAAGAGAATTTCCGAAAAAAAAAACAGGGTTTTTAGGGTGAGTTTGAAATTCATTGAACATGCAGTTAGAACTGTTGACAGTTAAGACTCGAATTTTGAATTCTGTTAAAACATTTTGTTCAATTTCGATTAAAGTATTACAGGTGTTACACAGGGTTCAAAATACGGTTATGCGATATATTTTAAGTTGCAATGGGTACATATCCATTATAAAAATCATCGATCGATTAGGCCGATACTTGATGAAAATCTTAATATATTATTTAAATAAAATCAAGTAATTTCTTGATATCTACGATAATTTCGCCAACACAGTCATATACAGTTCTATCATCTACATCTGATGAAGCCACTCTGTTGGCGAAACAATATTGATATGTTTAACTGAATTGTAGTGAAAATAAAAATCTACTTAGTTTTATTTAAAAGACATTGTAAAAATGTTGAATGTTTCAACCTTCCACCAGTAGAACAAAGAATTGTACAAAACACTAGAATTCATATTTAAATTCGAATTGAAGCTTGTTTCGTCATAATTGCATGAAAACATTAAATATATAAAAGCAGCGCATAATCATAATACAAGAAATCTGAATAATTTGTACGTAGATTCATACAACAGAGCCGAAAATATGTGAACTTCATTTTATAGAGGTTTAATAATGTAAAACGCAGCAGCAAACCGAATAAAAAATTGTGAGAAATTTAAATTATTCAGAAGAATGTGTTATGTTTGTGGAAAATATAAGTTTTGATATTTTCAATGAAAAAATATAAATAATTCAGTATCAAAATTAATTATCATAATATTTATGAAGAAGAAAATAGTAATTGATGAATAAAATATTATTAACAATAATAATTCTGTTGAGACAAATAAAATGAATAGAGTAGAACGATAAAAATAATAGAATAATAAATTATGGAAAAACGGAAAATCAACAAAAATATATACGGGTTAACCAATAGAAACGACATTTGGATGAAAAGATCTCAGAAATAACTCAATCAAAGACAAATACAATAACGGAAGAAATCAGAAAACGACCAACAAAGTTTTATGCACATGTCTACAGAATGACAGTTCAGAATAGCGAAGAAACTACTCGATATAACAACAATGAGTGAACACAACAGGGTGGCTGAAAGAGATCAAAATTTTGAGCAAAAATCATCCAGCCAATCTCTAAAACGATCTTGGAGGATGAAACGTTCTTGGAAAGCAAAAAAGCTGAATCAGAAGCTCCGAAAATTGAATATAAAATTAAATTCAAACACTTGAACTTATGGTTTACGCGTTTAATCATTACAAACGACTTCTTCAGATGCTTACAGAATAATGAAAATTGCCAATTTTCTGAAAATTGCCAATTCAAGATCAATGGTCCTTCTAAAGGGAAATATGATATGGATAGTAGGTGTTTTTAAATTTCCTCCTTTCATTCTAGAAAATCCGAGAACTATTGTAAGAGTATCTAACACATAGCTTTGATATACTTTCAAAATATGGGAGTTCTAATATTGCCTTCTTGTCTTTTCATTTCATTAGTGTTCGCTATATATAAAAAAGATTTATAAGTTCATTCATAAACGTCTTTTCAAGCGACATTTGTTAAGGATGTTTCATAATATCTTCTCATTCACTCAATACGCCCTCTAGTTGCATCATTTCGAAATATTACCGGATGCATAAACTCTTTAGGGTATGCTAATTTCGATAAGCTTATATTTTGATCTCGATTCTTATATCACACGAATCAAACTGGTTACCAACATTGTCGGTATTAACTCAATTTATCCTTAGCCAATATCCTGTACTGCGCCGAATTCAACCTTAAGATCAAGTGGTCTGAAATGGGATGTCATTTGTTTCAAAGCGGTCTAGATCGCTCTGAGTGCAGTAATACCGCTCGAGAGTGTTTCAGCATAATTACTAACATCTAAATATAGCCATTTTTAATAGTGGTACATGCCTTTTTCACATTCCACATTTCAAAACGTGCAATTTCTCCCAAATGGAGAAATAATTATACATGGTTGGCACTTTGTTGTCAGTTGATTCCTAAAACGGATTCTTTTGATCTAGCCAGTTAATTGCTTATTTTCTAATTAATAAGCTCTTAACAAATTCGACGTCCATATATGCGATTCGATTACACTGGCAAATAATCTTCTAATTGGTTTTTAATCATATATCCGAGATCGAGGCAACTAATCATTTAAATTTGGAACGATGTCTCATACCATTTGTGGTGTTTGTTTGCAGTAGCTTGAGGGTGTGTCTGTAGAGGTTTTATGAAGATCTTGACATAATGAATTCTCTCTTAGGATATAGGTTAGTATATAACGCTTTGAATAATTCAAGGACTTGTTGGTACTTTATCGATTTTTTATGAATATATTAGTATAATTCATAAACATTGGCTGGATTCTAATGTTTCCTTATGATTCTAATGAAAAAGTTTTATTTTTTGAAATTTGTTTCGATGTTTTGAAATATTGGAAGTAAATTTAGTTACTGATCATAACAATGTGAAGATGTTGTCATTGGTTCAAAGACCTGTAGGTACTTTATCAATTTTCTTTGAATATATTGGTATAATTTAGAAACGGTGCCTAGATTCTGATGAAAAAAATTTTATTGGTTGCAATTCGGTTCGATGTTTTGATACATAAGGAGTAGATTTAATTTCTGATGATAAAAATATGAAGATGTTAGTTGTCATTGGTTCAAAGATTTGTAGGTACTTCATCAATTTTCTTTGAGTATATTGATATAATTCAGAAACTTCGACCACATTCGGATGAAAAAATTTTTATTGAAAGGTTTCACAAAAAAGATCATAACTTTCTGTTCATTGAAAGCAAATAACCTTATAAAAATATCTATCTCTTTGTGCCCAATGAATGATAACAAATGCCAATTGAAGGAAAATATTCTTGTTGGATTTTTGCCTCAAATGCTTCTGGCCTCAATTAAAATTGTATAAAAAACATTTGTTAATTGCTTTGCGTGATCAAAATGAATGAAAATTTAACATCCGTTTAAAAATCTTTCGTAAAAGTTTCAACCTTGTGCATATCTGTTCAAGAACCAGGAACAGATATAGTTAAAATAACTTCCTCCCTTTTAACTTGACACTCATTTAATTACGTATAAAAATCGTGAATTTTCCCATGAACCATCAAACGAACAATGAACTAATGAACCTCGATTCAAAAAGTTGTCTTTTGTTAGTATCACGCACGACTTATTGAATTATCATTATTAATTTGTTAACCTTTCGAAGGAATATTTTAATTATCACTAACTTACGTAGCGTGACCGCAGTACCATTGCTTAATTTCAAAATAAAATATAGAGCAATTCAAGTACCACACCTCGTAGTGGGAGTTCCTCTGCTAACTATGAATCAAACGCCTACGTCATCCTCATACTATGATTAGAATATAAACACTTGTCAGGAACGTAGTGTGAAGCCAACACCCTAAGAATAGAATTCAATAATTTCGACATTTGATCGGTATTGTGTGCTTGATGGTGAGTACAGAGAGATTTAACGAAGGATGCTGTCAATGTAACTGTCAAAACACTTGAGATGTGCATCATAATCGTTCATAGAGAATGTGTAAACGTAGAAAACAGTATTTTCTTTGGCATTTCAATTTCGAAATGGATTTAACGAACATTAAAACATAGGCTACAAAAATGAGGAAGGCTGCGATAATATTTGTGTTTGTTTCTCTAGACTCTTACTTGTGAAATCATATATCGACTGTGGCGTTTGAGGTGACAAACACTTCTTTACTTGATTATGTCCTTCTATTCATACCATATATTTATACGAGGGTGGGGTGACAAGTTTTCGGCCTGACCAAGAGATGACCACTAAGCCTACTTTCTAGCGGTACTGTTGTCCTACAGTGCTATTCTTACTGAGCTTTTATTTAAAGTTTCAGCCCAATCTCTACGTTAATTTGCGTTTGAGAGAAAATGGAGAAATTGGAGAAACGTGCTGTCATCAAATACTTCTATTCGAAAGGTTTTACACCAAAACAAATAAAACGAGAGATGGACTCAACACTAGGGGACTCCTCCCCTTTATATTCAACTACTAAGCAGTTGGTTGTTGGATTCAAAATGGGTCGTGTGAGCATCTTTGACGACCCTCGCCTAAGAGCCTCGCTAAGTTGAAGTAACAACTTCAGAAATGATTGAGAAAATCCATCAAATAGTATCGGAAGACCGCAGATTGAAAGTCCATAAAATAGCGGAGACCTGTAGGATGGCAACTGAAGGTGTATGTAATATTTTGCACAACCATTTGAGCATGGAAAAGCCCGACCAAAAACTAATACGCAAAATATATTTCTACCGAAAATTTGGCGCTGTATAGGAGTAATCCAAAGAAATCTTTGCGTTGATTCATAAATGTTGATGAGACTTGCGTTCACCACCACACTCCTGAAAATAAAGCCAGTTGAAACAGTGGATTGGAAAGGGGAACTAACTCCAAAGAAAACAAAAATAATTTTATTGACAAACAAGGTTATCACTATCGTTTTTTAGGGTGCGAGAGGAATTATATAAGAAAAGGGTAAGACTATTGCTGATCTATACTACGGAGACTTATTGCAACGTTTGAACAACGAGGTGCAAATTTAACGACCTCATTTGGCGAAGAAAACATTTTGTTTCACGATAACGCTCTAGCGCATTCGTCGATTGTTCACATGTCCAGAATCCACGAATTGAAGTTTGAATTGATGCCGCATCCTCCCTAATGTCCAGACATAGCCCCAGCGACTAATACCTGTTTCCTAACCTCAAAAAAAGCCTTGGCGGTAAAAAGTTTGCAATGAAGAAGTTATCGAAACTTTAAATCAGTATTTTTAGGAGCTTGACGAATCTATGTTTTAAACTAATATAACTAAATTAGAACATTGTTATGAGAAATGTATCAATGTTTTTGATCAGGGCGAAAACTTTTCACCTCACCCTCGTAAAAGCTTCTTAAACGTTTCTAACACTAATTATTATTTGTATTGGAAGATTGTCACTGTTATCTTTAGAGTTACTGTTCGTCCAAATATAAAAGTAGTTCTTTTATCGTGCGGCCTCTCTGTTGGCTCCATTTCCGGCTTAACGAATTCCTCTTCAAGAAGAATGATCTGAAGGTTAAGCAGGAATTACTCAGTTTTTGCCCTCAGATTTTCCCCTTTTTCATTTGGATTTTATTTCATGTACCCTTATTCATCGATGGGTGGAAGAAAGCTGCAAAGTACTCTTATCCATTATTTGTAATTGAGTCTTTAAATATAAACATTACATTCAGTATTCATTCTCAGTCACCGTAATGTACTGAAAGCATATTCATACTTTTCAAACTTTTTCAAAATATACAACAAGTACAAGGGGGTGTAAAACTTTGACGAGTTAGTTCTAGAACTAATAATATATATGAGTGGAACAGAACTGATGCTGGCAACCTGCAGCGAAAAATCAGCTGCTGTCGAAGTTTAATAACCACCTTCCAAGAAGCGCAGTTGAAAGTACTACTTTACCAAGTGGTAGAGGATTGGCAGACATCGGTTACTTCTTGAACCAGCGAATAGGGAATCTTCGTGACTATTTCCACAAGAAGTCTGTTGACTCACATCTCCACAGAGTGGAGTTATCAATTCGCCAAATTGATAACTCACTCCTCTGAAACTGAGTGAATGCCGGATTGCAAGTTATCATCAATCTGACTAGGAGACGCTACAGAGTTGTAGTGAAAAACCGCTGAACGGGTGGTATTAATGAGAACACGAAGGAAAATATTGACAAGAAAGCTTCGAAATACTGGTTGGTCTAAGGCAGAATGTTTCCCGAAACTGAGTCCACACTCCTGGCACTTCAATACCAGATTTTTCCTACTCGTATTCACCTCAAATTCAAGGTTGAAGACGCGACGGTGAGGGACGACGGGTGGCGATACAGATGCAAACATCAGAGACAGTCTAACATATAACAGGGAGATGTCAAATATTTGCATCAATGGAGTACAAAGAGAGACATGGCGTCGTAGCAAAGATTTTCCATCAAGAACCGGCATTTAAATTACATCTTCTACAGAACGAAAAGGCACCCTACTACAAATACATGTCGTAGCCAATTTTGCAGAACGATCTGTTTAGACTCTACTAGGACCTCACTGTCTTAACTGATCAGAGAGTTCCCACAATTTGGAATAAATGACACGAAGGTTTCGCTTATGTCTTTGAAACATTATGTTGAAAACAGTAAATTAAATGAACACAATTGCTTGAGTTGAGCTAAAACCTAAGCCAAGTGTGTTAATTTTAATTTATTGTTTCTAACATTTGGACTTCTCATTTAATCGAAAAATTTCCTCCATTCAGCTAATCAAGCACAAAACAAAATCACAGGAATTAAATTGATTGAATGAATAAAAATGCATGTTTTCATTTACGAAAAGCTTCGATACTGGATTTATTCGTCGATATATTGAGTCCCCCCCTGACTTCATTAGAATATAATCACTTGTAATACACATTGTTGCACAAAGAATTCAAGTCCCACTTCCTTAGCAGATATATCGGCAGTTTATTGTATTTAATATTTTTAATGCTTATTTAATTAGTAATAAAAGAACCTTGACTTGAATTTACAGCATATGTTCAATACAGGAACCTTTACCATATCAATATATGGAATGTTTTATTAGTAATCCAGAATACTTACTTTAACCATAAAGTCTTAGCAAAAAGATAAACTTTAGCATTAATACAAGTATAGATCATAATGTTCAAAATTTGTAACACAATATATCATATTTTCCAGCCTACCTAGAGGTGTTGACCCTGTATGATTATTATAGGTACACATTTTTCATTATAAATTTGCAAAAATCCCTCCTTCAATCAGTAATGTTCATTGTTACGTTGAACTTCTTGACATATTCTTTGGAATGGTTTTGAAAGCCTATTCTATGTTTCGAGTGCAGGCAATAATGTAGGAATGAATTTTTGGTATCATATGTTTAAGTTTTTACCACGAATGTCCTCACCATGTGAAATTGCCTCAAATGTTTAATATTTCTAAAGTTATTTTTTTTCCAAATAAAGTTGTATATTATTGTAATATAAACGTAAACTTGAACCAATATTTTTGTTCGACGGTTGAATGGGACGGTAAGCATTCTTGTTACTTGTAATTATTGTATCAATTGAATTAATTTAATTTTACAATGTAATGTATGTTTCTCAATGAATGTTTTCATTATTATACCATGAAATACAGATGATACTTATTAGAAAGTTTCCAATCCAATAAATTTATCAAAACAAAGTCCACATACCCAAAAATTGAATGTTTGTGTGATTCAATATAAATAGTTCAGATATAGAATGAGCAACTGAATGAAACAACCAATAACCAAATAACAAATTGTGGTAAAAAGTTTCATAATTTTCGTCGGAAAAAAGTTGAGAATGAAATTTTTTCCAATTTCGGAGGAAGTGCAGTTTCTGACTGAGTTGAAGTCAGAAAACACATATTTTCAATCAGATTCCCAATAACACATCTAATTTGGAGATAGCTTGCATTTTTGTAAATAGCTCAAATTTTTGTGCAATTTCCCATCGATTTTTTGAGGCAACTATAGAGTTAATGAGAAAAGTGATGATATATTCATGATTTGTGCCGCTAGCTCAATTGGAAATGTCATTTTTCGAGATAAAGAATTTTCGGAAAATCATTTTCGTCGAAAAAAAAAGTTGAAAGCTTTTGATAGCTTTCATTTCGCATGATTCTGAAATTTTAGTTCAATTTCCTATCGAGTTTTTGGGAAAACTATTACGTTTATGGGTAAACTGATTATGAATTCGTGATTTGCGCCCCTCACTCAATGAGAAAGGGTTTCAAAATGGAAAATTTTCGAGAGTTCCTCGAAAAATTCCATAATTTTCACCGGAAAAAAAATTGAAAACAAATTTTTTCCAATTTTTTTTCGATTTCGATGAAAATATAATTTCTGACTAATTTTAGGTCAAAGAACACAATTCTAATTAGATTAGTTTTCATTTCACGTGATTCTGATTATCTACTGTTACGTACTTACTGTTATATACTGCTTGAACTGGATCTGAAAATTCTAATGTTTATTAGAGATTAAATGCAAATATCCAATCAACAATATGTATGGAACCATATACAAACATTCATATTCAAAATGGCGAATTGGTGATACTTCTAAACACGCCTAATCAAAGAATTCATAAATTGTCGAATCAAATAATTATACTCACGAGAAACGACAGAAACGTGTCAAAGGCTATACTTAATATTTTGTCCTATATTAATTTTGATATCTTATTTAAAACAGCATGTTTAGATTTATTGGACTAGAACAAGTATTTTGAAATTCTAACAACGTTTAATCATACGATGTAAGCTTGTTCTCAAATCTATAAGACACCATTAATCAATTTTTATTGATCGATTGATAGCTGTGGAAGTTTTTGAATAATCTGTAATTAATCACGAATTACAACTAAAATTTTACAATTAAATTATGCGTGTTATCTGAATCTGATAACAACGGTATTGAAAATGTATATTAATATTTTTGTATCTCAAATATAAGTGGAGTGTCAGATCTAACTTTGAAAGGGTTGATGCATATTGAAACCACCTTTTGCGGAATACAGATCTACCTATAAGTGGCTGATAACACCTCATATCGATGTAAAAGTTAGAAGAAATGCTCAGTAATTCCCGATTGACATTCTTGTTGAAGAAGCTCCCACCCATTATAAAATGGATTCTAACATCTTGTTCCATTTAGGTTTTTTTCAACATAATTAGGTTCAGATGCCGGATCATTTAGAAGTATATGCCATCATGATGATGGCATTTACTATGACTCATATGATTTTATTTTCTGAAGTTCGAAATACATCTACAGATGTCAACAATATCTGGTTAGCCATAAATACCTCAAGTTAACAAAAAACTACCCTTATTAGTCAATGTAGGACGAATTTACATCAAGAAACCACAGCTTTAAATTGGAAAGTCAAATTCTATATGGATGTGTTGAATTTGAGGATGTGCACGTTGTTTTCGACTATAAGTTGCGTCCTCAGAAAACGTAACTGTATCACGGGTTCTGCTTCTAGAATACAGGGTTATTTGCTCAGAAATTGAAGCAGCTGGGTTATTCTTTGCGCGATGAAAACGATGTACTATTCATCTATTCGAAGAAAATTGTAATATGCTTCTATCACTTGTTCTCTCTGTACAATAGTTCTATTTGTCGACTTGGAGGGAATTTGGAGGAAGAAGAAGAAGATTCAGAGAAGTAGTGTTGTCCTGGTTCGGGTCTAAGGGCCGTCGTCGGTTGGAATTTCTTCCTAACGTTTCGCTAGCACGAGTGGCGAGCTTCTTCAGAGGTCGTTCCATTTCTGATTCTGGAAGTAGACTGAGTAGTAGTTTCCAGAATCAGAAATGCAACGACCTCTGAAGAAGCTCACCACTCGTTCAAGCGAAACGTTAGGAAGAAATTCCAACCGACATCGGCCCTTAGACCCGAACCAGGGCATCACTAGTTCAACGACTGGCCGCGAAAGCCTCAACTAATCGGTCATTCAGAGAAGTGTTTGAAGTGTAAGTGCTTCAGATGTTATGGACAATATCCATCGAGATCCTCCGACCATTCCATCCTAACCAATAGTCTAGGAGTTGAATTATCGAATTGATTATCGGTTCGGTCTAACGTTTCTCTCCAAAATTTTGCACAATGCGATTGACTCGCCATTTCAGCTCAGCAAAATAAAGACTCGCATACCAAGGCCAGGCATGATATGTATAATACAATTTATGTCAATCACAGCAGGTCAAATGATATGTCAAGTTCTGCTATCAACTTTAAGTGTAATCTTTATACTGGGAGTTGTGATCGACGTGACGTCTATTTTGTTCAGTGATTTTGACAGGCAACTCAGAATTTTGCAAAGAGGTGTTATGATATTTTTATTAACGTTTTTTGACTTCTTTGACCGAATAATAGATGATATTTCATTTTCGGTTTGTTTCATTTGGCTTTCATATATTCCTATTACATTTGATATCAGTTTCATTCTCATCTTATATTTTCAATCATATAGTTTCTTCTCTTTTCAATTTTTTCTTATTCATTATTATCTATATTATATTTGGTTAGTTATATCAATGATTTAATGATAATAAATTATTTATTCTCAACAGGTATAATTACAGATCTCAATCGCAATTACAGAAAATAATAACATAAAGAATAATAACTGACTAGGTAAATAAATAAAATGAAATGAGATATAACAAAGTACTCAATCTAATATTCAAAACTAAAAAAGTAACTGATTACTAAATAATGAAATGAAATGGAATATCAAAATGAACTCAATCTAGTTCAATTCATTTCAGTCAATTTCCCTTGTGCAGATAACTTCTGGTAATAATTGCAATGGAGTCAAGTGGATGTCACATTTATTAGCAACTGTATTGAATGTAGACTTCCTACATTCCTGAAGAACCTACAAGCAGAGGACCTGAGAATGTAGGTCCTTGGAGTCTCTCGGAGTGGTACGAAAATTTGGCCTAGGAACACGACAATCAATACTGTTGTGCAGTATTATATAGAAGAATTTGGGTGATAAAGTTTTCTCTCCTACCCTGTAAAGAAATTGAAATAAATCGACTCAATAATTCGTCATAATTGACTCCTCTCTGTGGATAAACTTCATCCTTCCTCCACACTAAGAATTTAATGAACCTTCTCTTAATGTCTTCAGGATGTTATTAATGACAAGTAGAGAGAGGATGCCAGATCGTACTGCAATACTCCAACTTGCTACGGATTTGTACGTCTTATTACGAAGTTATTGGAATATTTGCCAGTGCGTATAACGAATCCTTATATTTTCGAAGCAAATGAAATAAGTTGGGTGATGCGCGGAAGGAAGGTTATTCTTTCCTCTAATTGGATGTATATCAGTTGGGAATAAATATATTATTATTCAGAATTAACGAAGTTATAGTATAAGTCATTCGAGCACAGAGATTGATGACTTTGTCCCATGCCGCAACCCGTAAGTCATAAATAATCGAGTTACCCGCCACTCCAACCTAATCGAACTTATCTGTGATCGTTCCGTTCTCTATGTCCGACGGATCCAACTTTGATCTGTGGCTACGATGACCGCGCCAGCATCGGCTGCCAGTCCGTTCTATATACATAACTAACCGTATCCGTCCAAGCGTTCGATATCTCATTGTTAGGGCGACCTTCGACCCCCAGATAAACACGGAACTCGGACCGACCTACCAGAGATAACGCAGCTGTGGGTAATAATGAAGAATAGCAGTGGCCGCAACGGAGCGGCTACGATTGTAGTGTTAAGGGCGACTGGCCTTAATTATGGCTTTCGGCGATATTCATTGCCAAGGTGCTCATTGGCGGCACCGGTAAATCTCGATGACTTTGGTTGTGCTCGAAATTATGTAACGAGTGATTTTTCTCCTGGAAATCACCGCTACTACGTTGAATCATCCGTGTTTTGAGTCAGCTAGGCAACTGATAACACCACAGCAAGAGTTCAAGGCATTCAATACTTCAGTATAAGATCTGTAGAGATATTGTGATTGTCATTCGATGGAAGAAAACATATCACAAAATAGTATTACTATTCTGTGATCTCATTGGGACGCCCCAACATCAACTGTCAACATATAAATGGGCTACCAACACACAATTTCTCTCTTCTCTTAGAGCTCTTCTCTGGCAGTCATTTCTATGCACAGCAATTTACCCATCTCGCTTCCATCGAGTAACAACAACAACAACTAAGGTTAACACTAACGGTCTAAGGGCCGTCGTCGGTTGGAATTTCTTCCTAACGTTTCGCTAGCATGAGTAGCAAGCTTCTACAGAGGTCCTTCCATTTCTGATTCTGCAAGTGGACTGGCGAATTCTCGTACGCAGAATCAAAAACTAAATCTATGAAGAGGTTTGAAAGATTTTTTGGAAAATGCTTGCTCCTTTAGCAACTGTTTTTTTGTCATTCAAACCATCGTTATTTTTATCATCGAAAGTGAAGCATCAGAATCCCTTTTTTTCAATTCTGATTCATTTTTTATTTCACATTACTTCACATAGGAAAAATTTTCTTTATTTTGAAACACATGAAGGTGTAAAATGAAGTATTTTTTTTTCAGCCGACATAAACTCTAAGCAATATATATATATATATATATATATATATATATATATATATATATATATATATATATATATATATATATATATATATATATAGTAAATACTGAGACTCTTAATCGAAATAGGAAATATTTCAAATAAAACTTTCAGGGAGCTGTCTACACAAATATCGTCAACGAGAACGAATCCATCACTTTCGAGAGTGAATATTAAGAGCGTTTCGAAAAATTCATCGATCTTGTTGAATGATAATAGGATACAATTGTTTCATCATTATTATGAATCATCAGTCAATATTTAATCTATCAATCAAGAATCGATGACTTTCAATGTTGATACATTAAATGATTGATAGATTAAAAAAATATAGATTATAGTTATGATAGATTAAATATGGACTGATGATTCATAATAATGATGAAATAATTGTATCCTATTATCATTCAACAAGATCGATGAATTTTTCGAAACGCTCTTAATATTCACTCTCGAAAGTGATGGGTTCGTTCTCGTTGACAACATTTGTGTAGACAGCTCCCTGAGAGTTTTATTTGAAATTTTTCGATTGAGAGTCGCAGTATTTACTAGTATTGAATGACCTGTGAATCTTTGAACTATATATATATATATATATATATATATATATATATATATATATATATATATATATATATATATATATATATATATATATATATATATATATATATTACAAAATTGTCCGCATAACCCTATTCTGCAATTTTTAAAGTTGTTTTGCATTTCTCTATTCAAACCGAACAACAGAAGGAAAAAATATTAAAATTGCGGCATTATCATTGACTACAGCAATTACTTCATATATATATATATATTGAAATTTCTCCCAATTCGTTTCAGAAAGTTCATTTTTCAATTATTTTAGGTGACATTGAGTCAATGTGATCATTCAAACTCAATATCTTATTGTTTTCAACACTATTCAAAAACATTCTAAAAAAATGTTAACGTGCAAAGCCAAAAAGTCTGAAGTCCCAAAAAGCAAAATGCTGGACACTTTTCTAATACAAAAACACTTACTCAATTATTCAATACACTTATAAAGAGCAAATAAGATTTCGCATGTATTCTTATAAAAATTAGTTTGAGTCGCTACAACGAAAATTTCTCAAATATCTAATTTGAAGATGACATCAAGTTTATAACAAAATCACTCGAAGTTGGCAGGTACTTGTCTTCGAAGTTTCTGTATAAAATCTTACATGGTTATATAGACTGTCCTACCCTTATTGGCTCTATTAATTTTCATGTTCCTATACAATGTTCAGGTTCAAGTCAATTTTTTTCATTTTGTACTCAGAAAACCAATCCACTCGTACAATCACACATTAGATATATGTGTTCGCTATTCGTGGATGTGTCTGATAAATGCGATATCAACAGTGACTCACTTGCTTTCCTTAGTCGGGTTTACTTGGAATCTTTTCATGTGTATTGAATTTAGATTTATAGTTATATTAATTATTATTTCTTTTTCTTTTCGATTATTTCTTTCAAACATTTGTATTAGATCACTAGGTGTCAATACAATATGTATATTTGGAAATATTCAATGTAACTGGGTGTTTTCACCTGTAGGAAAATAAAGACATTATCATTATTATTATTATGAAATCTAGAGAAAGTTCTTCATTACTCATGACTTGTTCCAAAATCTACTCTAATTGCACGAACTCATTTAATTACATAATTAATTTTTTTCGGGCCTAAATCGGCAATGGTTGTATACGAACGCAGGAGAAGTATATGATCAGTACAAATAACCATTTACCTAATTGTACCGTATTGTTTAAGCTCACAGCGCCAGTATTATAGCCCCCTCCAAATTGTGTTCGACTAATTATACAGTACTTCTGAATTTATTACCTCTGAAACAGAAACCTGGGTATAAGATCGAACTACCGTTATTTTCCTTTAATGGACATAAAAACATATCATTTGCGAAGGTCTATATCGGAATTGGCTTATTTTGTACGATTGTAGATCATCTGTAATAACCAGAGAACCACCGCGAAATATCAATAAGCCGACTTCAATTTTGAGTAATTTTGATGCATGAAAAAACTGAAATTGAATTGCATATAATTTCACCACAATTTTTTTCGAAGTAGCTTTCAGTTTTCGTGTTTTCTATAGCATCATATGCCTGCCATCGTTGCGATTATTTAGTATACATCCAATATGAAGCGATAAAATATGATAATATCGTGTTGATGGAGCAAATCTCTATTTATTATATACAGGGTGGTTCTTGACAATATTGTGATGTTTTAGCATGTTGTTCTCGAACTGATTTAGACCAAAAACTCCATATGAATGATGTTCTCAACGTCTTAACTTTCGAGATACAGGGTAATGAAATTTTTAGAAAAATATTCAATTTGCATTGTCATTTTGATACCAGTTAGAAAATTTCTGTGGAACTCGATGTGGTGCCTTTCTGAATGTGAGAGCATTGTTTCTTCCGGATAGCATTCTTACATTCTCAACAGTAACGTCCATGAACTGAGGTTAAATATTTTGAAAGAAAAGAGGTACGCTTTTGGTTTCTGTTGAAATAAAAGTTATTTTCGGGGTCCAAGTTCATTGAGAGGAACATTGATTCAGTTTTTTTTCCTGCGACTCTATCTTCGCATTAAAAAAAATTAATTATTTCAGTTGTATCTTATTAGACGAATAATGATTCAAACCTGAAAATTAAAGATTGATAACTCCACAACATTGTGAAAATAAAGAATTTTTTGTCAAAATTTCAACACCTTTAACATCTTAAAACTTGAGACTTTTGAGAAAGAGTGAACACATGAATTATTTTTCCTAAATAGGTTGAAAAATCTCTTCCTTTAATATTATCATGTTAGGCATTTCAAAAAACACTCTGTATGTGGAATAAAATCTAATACTCGATGATTTTCTTATAGTTCACCCTAATTTTACCACTGCTGCCTTACGGTGAGATATATCTCAGTACTGAACGAAGAATGTTCATTTTGTAACAAGTTGTTACCTATATTAAACAGATAACTATAGATAAAATTTAATTTCACTCAATACCTGTTGAAGTATGATTTTTGAAAACTCAAAAATGTCCCTATGTTCTTCTTCATTCTGGTAATATTTTGTGTAACTCAACTCAATAATAACATATAATAATTAAACTCTTGGCTTAATATATTTCAATATGAAATGCCGTTACTCATTTTTGACTTGATATCTCCATGGTCGATAAATCGTTGAAGAATTTAATAAAACTGATTGATTTCACGTTTTTTTCTTACACCTGACTAATCATTTCACTCTTCAGTAATAATCTTTTTCAATGACTAGAAGAGTCAGAAGTTACAATTCATCATTTCATTTCCACAGTACTTTGTCATTCGAAAAAACCTGAGTGGAATAAGATTGTCATTCGAACATTTAAAGATATACCGTTGTATATTCTCAATTATTGAATTTTAGTTATGTCATCTAGGAAATAATACCTAGTTTATCTTTTAGTTTCTTCTACAAAAATTACTTCTACTTGCAAGCTCTTATGGATGAGGTGGATGATAAGAAATTCAACGATTTGTGAATTTAACTTTTTTTTTCTTCGGAGTCAACTAAAGAGTAGGCAGGTTGAGACTTTGGAGTTAACTATTAGAAACGATTTGGCTCGTGGAGTAGGCAGATTGAGGCCACGGAATTATTTCTTATCGTTCCTAGTTTCATCCCTCATTTGGTTCGTGGAGTAGGCAGATTGATTACATACCCAGGCGAACCTTTCCTCATTTTTCAATTCAGTTCGTGGAGTAGGCAGATTGAGGCCACGTAACCGATTTATTACCTTTACTAATTTATTCCAACTCCTGAAGATGGCTTACAACATAAGCCGAAAATGTCGAGATTATATAAATCTAGAACGCGGCTCATTCCGAGAACAAGTTTTATACATATTATTTGACTTCGAAATATTTCTGAATATATATATATATATATATATATATATATATATATATTTATATATATATTATTATTATAACGATTTTTTCCGATGAAAAACAGAATGATTTACAGAATATTATTCTGTAAGCATCTGAAGAAGTCGAACGACGAAACGCGTCATGCTTTGTAGTGAACGAACTGTATTATAAGTTTATGTGTTTGAATTTATGTTTATATTCTATTTCATTGCATTTACATCAAGTAAACGCCAAGACTATTAAATATAAAAAAAAATTCTTTGAAAGGTGTTTCTCATCAGTTACCAATCAGAACCCAAATAATTCACAATCATCACCAATATTTGCATTTATTTCCGAAATAAATCAACGTAATTGCCAAGTATAAAATATCAGGTGGATTTATTAAGAATCAATTTTGTACGTTGTTGATTGGTGAAAACAATTTTCTTCTGCTCCACTTTGAATGTCACGTTACGCTTTTTGAATATATTTCAATATTGAATGTCTCACCGAATTTGTGGAGATGCATTCAGGACCAGAACTGGCTCGATAAGAACTGGAGCAGATAATTACATATGCTGGCAACCTTGTCACGCACGTTTAAGTCAAGTCACATACCAACGAACTTGCCGGATTATAAATTTGATCAACGCTGGCTTGGAATACATCCTCGTTGCTCAGGTGTCAGGTGTAACTCGATATTTTGAGGTTTAGGGCATCAGAAAATGATTTTTGCTAATAATTATTGATAACTGGCATGAATATATATGAAATTTTCACCTACAAGACATATAATTCACGTAATAACCGATTTTTTTTTAGGTATAGAACTTTAAATTGCAATAAAACAACGATGAATCATTCGATTGACGAGAATTTTTTCTTTCTGAAGATAATCTTGTGACATTACATTTTGAATATGATTTCTGGCATATGATCGCCACGGCTGGCTCGGATGTAGTCCAATCTGGACGTCCAATTTTCGATGACTTTTTCCAACATTTGTGGCCGTTTATCGGCAATAACACGGCGAATATTGTCTTCCAAATGGTCAAGCGTTTGTGGCTTATCCGCATAGACCAATGACTTTACATAGCTCCACAGAAAGTAGTCTAGCGGTGTTAAATCTTAAGATCTTGGTGGCCAATTCACAGATCCAAAACGTGAAATTAGGCGGACACCAAACGTGTTTTTTAATAAATCTATTGTGGCACGAGCTGTGTGACATGTTGCGCCGTCTTGTTGAAACCACAGCTCCTGGACATCATGGTTGTTCAATTCACAAATGGAAAAGTTAGTAATCATGGTTCTCTACCGATCACCATTAACTGTTACGTTCTGGCCATCATCGTTTTTGAAGAAGTACGGACCAATGATTCCACCAGCCCATAAAGCGCACCAAACAGTTAGTTTTTCTGGATGTAAGAGTGTTTTGACATACACTTGAGGATTATCTTCACTCCAAATGCGGCAGTTTTGTTTGTTGACGTAGCCATTCAACCAGAAGTGCGCTTCATCGCTAAACAAAATTCGCTTATGAAAATCGGCAATCTCGTTTTGGGCCCATTCGACAAATCTACGCCTTGCTGATCTTGAGTCTATTCATGATGAATTGCCAAACCAAACTGAGAATAAATCACTTCTCAGTTGTTGAATCGGTCGCCATCTTCAAAGGTAATGCCAACTTAAAGTTCTATAACTCTAAAAAAACACCCTTTAGTGTAGACATTATTCATGAAGCATTAAAGTCTGACATATTGAATTTGAATTTCACATATGGAATATGCCAATTAAATCTAATTAATGAGAATTTTTCATAATATGAATAGAGTATTAGATAAACATTCAAAAATGACCATAGTTAATTTATTTTTATAATAGTGAAAGTATAAATTATATATGAACGAATGTGTGTAAATAAAATTGAAATCAAATATAATCTAGAATTAACAAATCTACATTTTGATGTGATCAACGAAAACACAATTTGCCACTTTTGGAGAGTGAATATTTAGTGGGTTTCGAAAAACAACGAACTTTTCGGAAATCCAAACATCGGTGTTTCATCCTGAGAATCGTCAGTGATATGCATTCAAACAATCAAGTATCAATCTTATTCAATTGATTCAGTCAATTTCACTTATTCATATAACTCCTAATAATAACTGCGATGGAGTGCAAGTAAATGTCACATTTATTAGCAACTGTGCTGAATATAGACTCCAAAACCAAATATAGGATTGTATTGACGGTTTGGTCCTAGGAATCCCTAGGTGGAATAATTCTGTGACACCAGAATTTTGCCTTGGAACACAAAATCTCACAGCGGGCCACAGAGAAGGAGTTTCTGTCCTACTCGCGATGAGATTAAACTAAATCGACTCAATAATTTGTCATGATTAACTCTTCCTCACTCTTGATAAACTTTATTCCTTCTCCAAACTAAGTAAGAATTTCAAGATCCTTTCCTGAATGTCCTCAAAATGTTATGGATGGCCTGTATAAAAAGGATGCCAGATCATGCTGCCATACTCCAACTTGCTACGTATTAGGAAATTAAATAGTGTAATAAATGTTGAAGAATTATTGACATGCTTTCAATTGCGTATAAGTTTCGATATTCATCCTGAACGCACTGAAGCTTCATCTCCCCACGATAGGAAAACGTACAGTAAACAACTAACGTGAGCTCCCTCTATCGAATAAACAATAAAACGCTCTGGAATGTGGTGGGAATGAGTTGGATATATTCCACTGATGATTCTCACAAAATAGGAGCAAACAGCCGTGTATGATATTTTCATCGAAGTCCACGTTCTTCTAAATGCACTTCACACTTAATATAATGAATATAAACTCTCAAAAGTTGATAGTTCTTGTTATAGTTGGCAGCATTTGTTCAGACATCAGTTACCTGATGAAGTTTCATTTAAAATATTTCTATTGAAATTTTATTTTGGAAAGAAACCAGTAATCTTGCTCATATTTTCTTTTTTCCAATATTTTGGCTGATGATATAAGACACCTTTTTGAATTTGAAACTATAATCATTTATATGCGATTTTTCGAATAATCCATTCAATATTATTTTCTTTAAATTCCGAACATTTCTATGAATTATTCAGATTCTAATCCAAATTCCTCATAAATTTCTAATGGTTTGTCATCATTATATCTCGAATATTTTACTCAACATATTTAAATTCCAAATTGCTTATGATCATTATAAAATATGTATTTTATTGAGATGGGTTTGGTACCAGATGTACCAAAATGTGAATAACCACTTCAAAAATACCACTTCCACAAAATTATCATATTTCTATAGCATATAAAGATAGCTTCCATAATATTCCTGAGTAATTTCATAAGGATTAAATACTACATTTTGTATAGATTCTTGGAATGAATGATTATTTTGCAACTTTGAATTGCAGTTGATCGATAATTCATATCATTATTGCAAACCTTACTATCATTCCCATAATAATCCCACAATTAATTTTGCTCTTGACATTCAGACCTGATCGGTTAAAAAAAAATTTATATTATGCAAACCGCTGAGATCTACATAATATAAAGCCTGGAGAGGAAAAACGCGTGTGTTATCTTATGCAAATAAATGTTAGAGTGACCTTCTAGTAATGATCAATTTGTATCATAATAATTATTGTGGGATAAATATCATAAATATTGAACAAATCGTTACAGATTCATAAAAATATCGAAAATAGGTTGATATCTGTTTGAAGCAATTGGAGTTACTGATTGACGTTATGGAAATGTATACATACCTATTAGAATATGTAATTTCATATATATTTTCATCTTGTGCCTACCTTTATGATGACCAAAAATTTCAATTTTAGATCAATTATCATCGCTACTTTCAAGGGAACCTTCAGGTGTACGGTTCTACAACGACATCTTCAAAGCTTCCGACCAAGTGCACCACAATATCTTGGACTTCTATATTGAATCGACAAGCTTTGAGGTACTTTTTGAGCTGGATAAATGATTATGACAGAAATAGAGCTGAAGTAGTGGAAGTTGAAAACATTAAATCCGAGACAATTATGTTTATGTTAGGTATTCCGCAGGGTGGTCACCTCGGTCCTTTTTCAAATATCTTGAATTATTCGAACTCAGTTGTTTAACGTTGTCAAACTCTGTTTCTGACAATATTTTTGATATTTCTTGTATTTTAACTTTAATATATATTGTCAATATACTTTATATGTTGAAGTTCAGGTTCAGGTTACCTGATTATATAAAATTTTATGGATATTATTCTACCCAACCTAAATGTTGATGAAAATTTTTACACAGATTCTTCCAATATCTTTTATTTGAAACGATGAGAATTTCGATAATTCTTCAGATGAATCCAAAAATTTTTCAATGAAAATTTGTAAAATAATCAAACATTACCCTTTATTTATGAATATAGATGAAATATTAATATAAATGTTTCTATAATGAAACAATATTCACGATTTTCTCATAAATTTAATACAAATACGCATGACGACGTTTCGAATTACTACTTCTTCATCAAAGGCTGGATTAATACTGATTCATTATAGATATTAATTTTGTCCAAGTATCGGCCTCAATCAATCATCAATGTTTCTAGTTTCGATATCATTATTCATTATGAATAAGTTCTTTTACGTAATGAAACAATATTCAGAATTTTCTCAAAATTTCAATACAAATACGCATGACGACGTTTCGAAGTACTATTTTTATACGAAATGCTGGATTAATAGTGATAGCATTCGAAAAAGAAGTAGTACTTATGAGGACTACTTCTGAGTTTAAATTATGAGAAAATTCTAAATATTGTTTCATTATGGATATCAATTTTCTCCAAGTATCGGCCTCATCAGTCATCAAGTTATATTACATTCGATTCATATGAAGAAAATTATATAACAATTGTGGAGAAGAATATTCATTTGTGTATTGATTTGCAAATATTTAATGAATGCTTTAATATAAATAAGCAAACATACCTTCAAGTCTTCGAAGAAACAAGAAGGTTCTCTTGAAAACTCCAACTAATTCGCCGATTGTGACAATTCGAACTTCAATTCATAACAGTCAGTTTTTAAATCAAAAATGTTCTATTCAGGTAACCGAAACCACAAAAAGTCTATCCGTGCAAAAGACTTCTTGAAAATAAGTTCAATGTACACTACACCTAACCACAATAGTTCATCTTAGCATCCCGTGTCTTCGGTTAAAAGTTAAAAAGCCGACGCTTATTCTTTAACGATTCCAGTGTTCGTAGCAGTTGACATTTGCATCTTTAAACCGGAATTAAACCGCCGAAGGTTGAACGTGATCCAACGTATACTTCTTCCTCATGTCAAAGAAACGTCGAGTAACCCGCAAAAAGTCTCTTATTTCTTCAATTATAAACAGTAAGTGGGCCAGAATCGTCCTAAATTGGACGGAATTATTCCATCGATCTCGGAATGATTTATTTCTTTGGACACCAATTTACTGATGATTATTTTAAACGACCAAACAATGATTGAATGGAAAGACTGGCCGAGTTGAGCCAATTGGAAACAGCTGAGTACTTCACGCGATTTCCGGTAGGGGTAAAAAGGAAGAGGTTAGTTCGATGGTCATAAATGTCTTTGGACGGAAGTCCCCAGCATCAGAGTCGCAGATGACACAAACAAGTGCACCGCACAAACGTACTAACGCCACCCACCATAGTTTAGGACCTAGAGACCTACATTCGCCCCCCTCTGAATCCCCACTAAGACATCTAGTGGGATCTCTTAAGACAGGTACCGGCTGAATACGGTTGAACGCCTGCATGCTGATAATCGATAAAATATTTATTGTAATTGCTTTTTGAAATGGTACTCTCGGATATTCAAAATTTTAATGGTACCTACGTGGATATAACGGAAGGCTCATCTGGCACTGAAAATGTTAATTCGAAATGGACATCACTTACTGAGAATTCTTTTGGAACGCCGACTGGTTCTTATTTGGAAAATGTCAAATTAAAAGTGCTTCAGTTAAGAGCACAATGATATATCAGTACTCTCAACGAAAGGTACTGCTACTCGCTTGTTCCACTGTTGGTATCTCCAAGCAAACGATTAATTTGCGGCTAAAAATTAACACTCTGTCATTTTGAATTGTTGGAAATGATTTTTCAACGTTTGTAAACGGATTTGATTGATTTATTGGTGTCCAATGTTTCTTAAATAAAAGTAATCAATACAATCAATAAATTCATGAAGAATATTCAAATAAATGAGTGATTTAAAATGAACACACTGTTCTTAAGTTTCACTAAATATCACATATATATTTAGTGAAACTTGGGCCAAGTATGTTCATTTTAATTCATTGTTTTCAACCTTATGTTTCACTAAGAATGTCCATTTCTTTTCATTCAAATGAATGAGTAATAATTTTAAAAAACTGAATACTTCTTAAAATACATCTGATGAATCCACTGTGTTGGCGAAACAATATTGTTATGTTTAACTGAATTATAGTGAAAATCAAAAAACTACTGAGTTTTATTCAAATTATGTATTCAGATTTTCATCAAATAAATAAATGATTATTGGAAAAAACCTTCATACATATTTTCGTCACTCTTCATGTTTATATATTTTGTTTCTCTTATTTTTTTGTTCTGAGTTAACGATTGATAAACTACATGCTTAGATGAAATTGATACCTACCCATTTCGAAATAATGTTGCATTTTTACTTATATATTGAAACGTTTAACACAGGGGTTCCACAGGGAAGTGTTTTGAGATATATTTTTTTGTCATTTATATTGCTGAATTGCCTAATGTCTCAAATTCACTTGGATCTTGTGTTTAATCTGAACAATCTACGCATCCGAATTTTCGGTGATTTTCAACCATTCAAAATGAAAGAAATATAAAAACAAAGCAAAATGCCCTGGAAGATCAACGGAGAAATCAATAGGAAAGGTATTTGGATCCAGATGACTTCCAATAGGAAGTCATCTGGAAACTTTTATACGACAAATAGCAAAACAAAGGAAATCAGAACATGACGAGCAAAGTTTTATGTACGTAACTACTGGATGAAACACATCAAAATAGGAAATATAGTACTCGATATAATAACGAAGATCCAAAAATCTCTCAACAGGTCAATATAAAAGAATCTTAAATATCGTGTTATCATAATAAAATCCTATACATGAAGTTTGATTGAAAAATATTGCGCCAACTTCGAATGATATACACAAATGAACAAGAAAAGAAGGATTCTGAGAAAATTAAGCGTTTTTGGGAGACAAAACGGCCTAAAAGTCATTATTCCGAGTTGTATGGCTCACCTACGAGAAAAAATTGCTGGAATGATAATGATTAATTTTGATATGTATAGATATTTTCTAACTTCTCTGTTTTATGAAAGCACTGATCAAGTATTCCAACTCGGAGTGTTCATGAACGAGCCCCAATTAATTATTCATCTCGCAGAAGTCTCCGTTCCTTCGATATTTTCAAATTCAAGATCATACACTTCACATCAAACCAGGTCAGTATTTCCAGACTTTTTTGGGTTGTACCTAGCCGCAGCCTAGGTTTTATATGTTCCCCCGAAAAGGGTGAGAAAGTTTGAACTGGGAAGTGCAAAAGGGTTAAATCGTATCAATATTAAATTAACTTAAACTCTTGGCTTAATGTTTTAGGATTATAGTCAACAATATGAATTTGTCAACATGTTTCGACCGTGAGCTGATTTTCAAGACTAAATACAGTAAGGAACGAACAACAAATTTATATATATACAATGAATGTAAGGAGGGAAGATAATTGAAAATTAAGTGTTCATTTACGATTGAAGTAATAAAATAATAAAGAATCTTTTAAACATAGACTATTTCAATAAAAATAAATAAAATTTTAACAAAGAGGTGAAAACTTTAAAACTTCTGGCAAATAATAACGGTTATAATGGAAACATAATAGTTAATCTTTTGAGAAAAGAGCAACGGAAAATTCTTTCAAATTCAATTTATCCATCTCAGATTATAAAAAGCAAACAAAAATATCATTTTATCAATTTCATACCTCAACTCAGCGAAAAAATTTGCGTAAGATTAAAGAAAAAAGAGATAAAAACAATTTGTACTAACAAAAGGAATATTGAGTCACTTTCAGAGTATAATAAAGAAAAGATAAATGTTGAAGACAAAAGCGGGATTTATGAATTTTTTTGTAATGAATGAACAGGTAAAAGAATAAAAAGGTCGATTGTGTACAATGTTAATAAAACCGGATTCGCAGAACATTGTATTAACTCTAACCACTTTTTAGACTTTGAGAAAACCAAGTGCTCACACGCAGGTGATAAAGGGAAACATTTAGACCTTTTAGAGGCAATTGAAATAAGCAGTTCTTGAAAGAAAAAAGAAGACATCGTAAATGAAGACTTGGATTTTCAATTATCCTTCCTCATTACATCCATTTTATAGATATATAGATAGATGTCAGATGTATAGACATACTGTAAATATAAATGTGTACAGTATAGATATAAATTTGTTGTTGTTTCCTTATTGTCTTGAAAATGAGCTCATGCTTAAAACATGTTGACAAATTGATATTGTTAAATATAATCGTGAAACATAAAGCCAAGAGTTTAATTTAATTTAATATTCAATTATGTTTCCTCAAGAGTTAAGCGGGAATTCAATCTCATTCAAACCCGTATCAAGTCAATTTTCGAATTGCCCCATTAACAATAAAATTTTTCTTGGCCCAACGTTGGGAAACACTAAAATAGGTCTTACTGATGACAACCAAAAAGTTTGCGATATGTATATAATAGTTTCGCCCCTTAGGTGATGTCATAATTGAAGTTTTCTTAAGAATTTAAAATTTGTTAAATACTTAGGCGTTATGTTAGAAGAGAAATTGAGTTTCAATGATCATGTCGACTTGATATCGTCTAAAATCTCCAAGAAAATCAATTTTCTCAAAATAATTGGTAAAAATCTGAGCACATATACGAAGTTATTGACCTTTAAGTCCATAATTATGCAACACTTTGAATATTGTTCCACTCTGTTATTGGGAGTGAGTAAAGAAAAAACTCAACAATTACAAAAGTTACAAAATAGAGCTATGCGAACAATTTTGAAATGTAATAGATAAACCCCAATCCAAAGCATGCTAAATTGTTTAGAATTGATGTCAGTCAAACAAAGAATAATTTTTGCTTCATATATATTTATATTTGAAGTTAAAAACAAATTGTTCCGATATAAAGTAATGAAAAATGTAACATGTGTCAGTGATGTGCACAGTCATAATACAAGAAATGCTGACAATTTCTACATGCAAGTTTCTAAGCATTCTAAACATAGGAGTAGTATATTTTATGAAGGATTTAACGCATTCAATAAATTGCCTAGCTCCATAAAAACAATTAGCGACCTTAAGGTATTCAAGCGTAAATTAGCTAAGTTCGTTTTAAATATAAAATTGTAAATAATATACTTGAACCTGAATGTATGTGTGATTTTGTAATAGCTAATGCTAAAATAAAAATATTATTATTATTATTATTATTTTTCAATTCGTCTATTCGTATTATTCAATATTATAAAATTCAATTCTCTACTTACTCACGAAAAATTGATGACGCGCGTTTGGACATTGAAGACATAACCAACAATTATTACGTCATAGACGAGTGTAGGTGAATCCAACACGTTGAGTTCATCGATTTCGTGTTTATTTGCCACCAGTAAATTCACACATTCAACTCAACGTGCAGTTCCAATCATACGATTTGACTCTAAAAACTTTTAATAATAAGAGTGCTATGTAATTATAGCGGTATTTCCTGGTAATTCAGGATTATCTCGAAGAGTGCAGAAGATCTGTGTCTAATTTTCTAGAGTTCATGTCGCCAGAGGCGTAGTCACATACTGATGATCTCTACAGAGATTCTATGATTAATAAAGCACGATATTTTTTGTGGTTGGGAAATCAGCTCGAGTTTGTCAAGACGTTCACATTATCGTAGCAGTGCAAAAGATAAGAAGATATTGATAGTAACTACATAATAATAATAATATCAAGTTTTTATTTTTCTACAGGTAAAAACACAACATTATAGGAAATATTGAAAAAATATTTATACAGTATTAACACCTAACGATATATTTGTTTCTGAAGTACCCAATGAAAAAAATTTATTTGAACGTGAACTTTGTCTATTGACATGAAAATCAATAGAGTTAATAAGGGTAGGACAGTCCATATTACCATGTAAGAGGTTATACAGAAACTTCAGAGACAACAAGTCTCTGCCAACTTCGAGTGATTTAGCTCCAAACCTGTTTAACAGATCAGTTTGGCTATATCCTCTGGCCGGATAAATGTGATCTTCCCTTCAAATTAGATATTTGAGAAATTTTCGTTGTATCTTAAATCTAAATGATTTTTATAAGAATTGTAAATGGGGCGCCAAATTATACATCTGAAATCTAATTTGTTCTTTACAAGCGCATTAAATAATTGTATTATTATTTTTGTATTCGAAATTTTTGTCCAGCATTACGCACAATAAACCCATTGAATACTGTTGAAATTTTTATTTATATGAGGTATAAAAGTGAATTTCTGATCAAATATTATAACGAGATCTCGAATTTCAGAAACTCTGGTCAGAAAGTACATAATCTATTAAGGTCAATTGGAGTCTCTCTCAGCACCTGGTGATGTTGAAAAGTATAGTACAATTGAAAAAGTTGATAAAAGTCCAAAAGCACGTTTATTCCACTCTTGGTATATTTCAGAATACAAGTGCTTCAATATGAGTTTTATTCCAATTTCAAGTATAACGGTTTTCACACATTTGTGTGACTTCGGTTATTTCCCAGAATTTTTCAAACAAGCCTTGCTGTGGCGGGAAGCACCCCCATAGGTCACACCTTGGGGGCTCTATTAGCGCACGGATAGTTACCTGTCAGCTATGAGCCTGTTTGAAACCTCCTTCCTGTTTTTTTCCTGCTTGGCACGGGAAAACAAGTTTCCTAATCAGGAAACTATCCCTTTCGTCGAAGCAAAAAAATGAATTCGGCGAAGCAAAAGGTATAGTTTCCTGTTTGATGTGCCAACTTGTCTATTGGCGGGCAGTCGGCGCCTGGGGTGTACCGGTCTCTGCGTGTAGTATCCGTCCCTAGAAGGTTCTTTGCCGGGTTTTCATGGGTCGGGAGTGTGTCTGGGGTGTACTCCTGTCCCATCTAATGCGTAATTTCTAAGTTCGTTCTTACTAATTAGGATTTATGCTACATGGACGCTTATGGAAGTGTCGTGTCATCTTCTGTGATCGGCCATGATGGCTATGATGATTCAAGTGCTTATAAATCATTAGCGAAGAGCTCAGCTTACGTACTAATGGGGCGTTTGCTAAGCTTGCAGCGGGTAGCACCTATTTTTGTGATTCCTCATTGACTTGCTCGCCAAGTCCTTGTTCTCTGATGCTTGACAGCAAATTTTTTGGGATATACCAGTAGAGCCTAAGATGATTGGTATAGTCTTGTGGACGTTCATGTTCCACTGCCTCTGCTCTAACACTTCCAATTCTCTATATTCAGATATTTTAATGGCATAAAGGTTATTGCTCTTTATGTCGATAACAATGCCACACTTTGAATACTGTTCCACTCTATTATTGAGATTGAGTACAGAAAAAACTCAACAGCTACATAAGTTACAGAATAGATTATGCGAAAAATTTTCAAATGTAATAGATATATTCCAATCCAAAGCATACTAAATTGTTTAGAACAGATGTCAGTTAAACAGAGAATACTTTTTGCTACATATATATTTATATTTAAAGTTTCAAACAAATTGTTCTCATATAGAGTAATGAAAAGTAACATGTGTAAGTGATGTGCACGGCTATAATACATGAAATGCTGACCATTTCTACACGCAATTTTTTAAGCTTTCTAAATCTAGATATAGTATATTTTATGAAGGATTCAACACATTTATTAAATTGTCTAGCTCAATAAAAACAGTTAGTGGACTTAAAGTAATCAAGCGAAAATTAGAAGAGTTCGTTTTAAATATATAATTGTAAATAATATATTTTGAACCTAAATGTATATATGATTCTGTAATAATAGCTATTGCTTAATAAATTCTACTATTATTATTATAATTGAAAAGTTAAGGTAGGTATAACCTTTCTGGAGTAGTATATTACAAATTAGCTATGTATTCTTCAATCTTTAGAATAATATCACACTCATTCGATTCACTTTGCTTACGAAATATTTTCTAGAGGTTTCCTTATGTGGAAGAAGACCAATGTACTTTGGAAGCGAATGCTGGTGCCAGAATCATCGAAGAGGTAGAAGCACCGTATCGATATCTGAAATATTTGATATATCTGAAACATTTTGTATATATAGCAATTTATGAAAATCAATTGGTCGATAATTCTTACAAAGTTGCAATTCGCAACGAAATGTCATCTAAAATAGACAATTCTTCAATCCTAAAATCCGGTATGCTGAATAGCATATAAAATATTGTTAGATAAATATACCTATTCGAAATAAAAAAGATACTCAAATGCGCAGTAATATATCAACAATTTCCGAATCTCGTTCATATTTTGTTACGCTTTCGATTTTATTAGTTGATTACCAATTATTTTAAATTACAATACATTATTCGTCACCTGAATTGAAGTAGTTACTAATATAATTATTTTTTATTATCTCTTGTTCAAGCAATAACTATTTACATAATTGCTGTAAGCATTTTTACCGACTGCGGTTGGCTATTAAAACCAGGTGTCTCTGCTCAGCAAGAGATAATTGGACTGATAGTTATTTTAACGCAATGATAACTAGCAATACACTTAATGTGCATTTATTTGTTTAATAACCCCGTAAGTTGAGACAAAACGAGTTGAAATGATTGGAAACTGCATGAAAATAACGAATATTTTGCTTCATAACTGAAGTGAGTAACTGAATTTTGTAAATATTAAAAATATTGAAAAACCCGCAACAAAGTGCAATGGTAAAAAAGCTTGTTATGCGTTGAGGAAATATTTTTTTAACATCTAACTACGCAATTAAATCACAAATTTGCAAGATACAAGCTGACTTTGGAACCAAATAAGTAAAAGTTTCTTTCTTTCCGAAGGTGCTTTCTTCGTCACTGAAGACGGGACGGGCGTCGTAGAATTTTAGATGAAACAAAAGTATACGATATTTAGCAACTATAAACGCTGGTATAATTATGTGGCAAATTTATTGATATCATCAGATCTATTTAAAATGATATACGATTATGAATGAAAACATTGAATTCGCAACAAATATTGACTTCGTCAAAACTAGTAAAAAACGTTGAATTAAACGGATTTTTTCATTTTTATATTTTACTAGCTGACGCGGCAAAGTTTGTACGCCCATTTATTTTTCTGAATATTTTTCAAAAAGTCGGAAACACATGTTCTACTATTTGTGCAACACTATCTTGTTTTCAATATTTATCCCGTGTGGAGCCAGGGACTTACTAACGAAGGGACTGCAATACTTCCTGTTGTTTCATATCAGTCAGATTATCAAAAAATTCCTATATTAATAGTATGAATTGAAAATGGTTAACCTGTCCGTTCTATAGTTGAACGGCATGTTCCTAATTTTGTCATTAGTCAAAAACTGTTCAGAATTTAGTCTATTCCTGGAAACCAATGAATATAGTGGCTCTGGCGGCTGTACCAATAGATAGCGTCTATTTCAATTGACTCTTCGCGCAATATTTCGTCGTATCATTGGTTGTTCTTCTTATCAATTACCTACAATCAAACTTTGCCTTACAATATTGACACACAACGTTCGTTGGTCCATAGCAACGATTTGCTCTGAACTGTAATCTATTTCGACGTTATAATTGAATGCAGGGCGATAGAAGTTAAACGCAACCTTTTTATGCTGTTAATTTCAATTCCATCGATACCCTTCAACTTCATTCCGAGCTTCGTGTTGCTCGTCAGTTTGACTTGCTGCATTTCGAGTTTTGCGACTTAAGTTTATACATCTAATAGCTAGCATTATTAAAAACGAAATTTCAACTGTAAATTGAAGAAAACTATGTATTCTACTTTATAATCAAATATACCACGTGCTATGTTAGCAACCGTGTATGTAAGTCTATTGAAACTTACCAAAATCTTATATTGAATTGATCTTCTAATATGAGTCGTGATAGCTCTGAACTAACCGTGATGTGTGATAAGATATCCAGTTTTTTTACATCCTCTTTTTTAGAATTAATAATTATTTCTTACTAATATTATTAATTGAGTATTCTTAAATTTTCTAATTTTACACGCAATTCTTTAAATTTTCTCCCTGAAAATAACAAGCACAACAAAAACAAACAGTGAAATCGGTCCAGCCGTTCACGCGTGATGGCGTCATCAAGGGAAATAGGGATTCATTTTTATATACATAAAAACTCGGTGTTCATCTCATTCACATAATATTAGTATGTATTTAAATAATTTTGCACAGATAGGGATATTAAATTAACAATTAAAAGTAATAAAAAAGTTTTAGCAACGCAGTTTGTGTTTGACTGAAGTAATGACGTGAAAACTGATGCATTTTTGTCTCGAGTCGAAACTAAAACAAAAGAAAAAATATCGCGAAGCCGACCGAATTGAAAATCAGTACCGTTGATCTATAGCTCTTACATTTTGTGACTATTCAATTTGGTCGGGTTCGCGATATTATCACTTTTGTTGAGTTTCGGAACGCGACATTAGATCCTGCAACGCGCACACGCACACTGTTTTGATAGATATGATTGAATTTGAACTTTGTGCAGCAGTAATAAAGTGTAGATTGACCATTGACGTAAGGAACACACGTACGTTGCTTAGACAACAGTGAGTGCTTGTAATTTAATATGAACTTTATTGAATTTGAATAAAATTTAGATTGACTCAACATTTTAGTTATAAAACGTTTATATTGGGAAAAAAGGGCCCTTATAGGGTTTCCCGGAATGAAAATTCGAATTTTTATTGACGTAAAAACCATCCTTGGACTTCAACGAACATTTTTAAAAAATTGGCAAAATTAGTCTAGGCGTTGTTGCGTTATGCGCTTACCAACACATTTTGCGATTCATTTTTATATTATAGATTATTTGCTGAGAATATCAATCTTAAGTAAAAATATTGACAAACAAAAGCACAAGTGTAAGTTATCATTATAACGCGCTATTGGAAGCAGAGGCTGAGATGTGTTGCGAGATTGTTGGGTCTGACATCGAAGCTGAAAAGTAAATAAGAACAGAAACAGAAAGAAAACTGTCGTAAATGAAGTCACCACATTTTGACCATCTTAATGAGAATTTTGAACTTGGCTACGCCGTTCTGATGAGAAACAAAAATAAACACGTGTCAACGGCTGCTTCTGGTTGATGGTTGAACCAATGACTTTCACCTTCAATACTTTGACCAAGGAATGTCTAAATTATAAATTCTCTAGATGAACATCGAGAAAGATCATGAAATATCGACGTTTCGGCTTCTGATTCGGATCCATCTTCTTAAGTGGAATATCTATAAAACACTCTTATATACCTATGTATGAATAAAGTCAATTAATCAATTAACTATATCTTGTCAATGATTTGAGGTTGAATATAGTTTTTGCTCGTTTGATAATGAATTCCTTAAAGCAATATTATATGAAAACGTCTAAGCTTATAATAATTTTAAAATGATTTATGGGGTCTGTATTCGTTTCTAACAGAAGTCTTATTAGTATCACACAGTTCAATATCGATCTTGTTCCTACTGTCACATTAATACAAAGTATCTACATAATTACTCGTTTGCAATTTCAAATGAGAAATTTGCAATTGAGGTATCAATGTCACTCGAGCAAAAATTGTTATTGGTCACTTAAACCTATCTTATCAAGTGACTTACAGGAATTACAAAACATTTAATTCAGTTTAATTGAAACTTATAATGATGTCCTTTTAAGTCAAATTATGTAGAAATATTTTCAAATTTCTTCAATGATATTCGATTTATTAATTTAATGTAATGGTTGATTCATTTATATTCACTGAATTTTGCGTTTCTTTTCAGTATTCAATATCAATGTATGTCCATGTCCTCATTCACAACGCACGTCAAGTATTTTAATATCAATTTTCAAGATAAGAATTTGATTGACTATGATACTTCCTTGATATACTTAGCGACAAATTTTCTCTTAAGATCCTCCCTTACTGAGTGACACACACTATTCATTCCAGATTTCAAATCGTCAACTAGAGTAGGGCAAACTAATGACTTCACTCATTTTCAAAAGAAATCTTCCGGAGGGTTCAAATCTGGAGATCGAGAAGGTGATAAGCCATTTATATATATAAGGGTGTTTTTTTTACAGGTATAGAATTTTAAGTTGGCATTACTGTTGAAGATGGCGACCGATTTAACAGCTGAGAAGTGATTTATTCTCAGTTTGGTTTGGCTATTTATCATGAATAGACTCACGCCTGAACAACGCTTGCAAATAGTGCAATTTTATTTCGAAAATAATGGTTCTGTGCGGAATACGTATCGCGCACTACGTCCATTTTATCGTCGACAAAATCGTCCATCAGAGTAGAAAATTCGATTAACCATGGAACGTTTTCGCACCACGTTTATTCTTATTGATAACTCGCATCCCCAGAGACGCCGTACCTTGCGTACAGCAGAAGCTATTACTACGTTAGAGCGTAGCATTGAGGAAGACCCGAATGAGTCCATCCGCCATCGAGCACAGGAATTGGATCTGAGTCCATCCACTTTATGGAAGATTTTGCGGAAGGATCTTGGTTTGCGTACTTACAAAATCCAACTCGTGCAAGAATTAAAGCCAAACGATCATCAAGCAAGGCGTAGATTCGTCGAATGGGCCCAAAACGAGATTGCCGTTGTTCCCGATTTTCATAAGCGAATTTCGTTCTGCGATGAAGCGCATTCTTCATAATCCACAAACGCTTGACCATTTGGAAGACAATATTCGCCGTGTTATTGTCGATATACGGGCACAAATGTTGGAAAAAGTCATCGAAAATTGGACGTCCAGATTGGACTATATCCGAGCCAGCCGTGGCGGTCATATGCCAGAAATTATATTTAAAATGTAATGCCACAAGATTGTCTTTCGAATTAAAAACAATTCTTGTCAATCGAATGATCCATCGTTGTTTTATTGCAATTTAAAGTTCTATACCTCTAAAAAAACACCCTTTACAACAATAGCAATTATCATTACAATTATTTCGCTTCAAAATAGTGTACTTTTACTCTTATAAATCACTCAAATCTATTGTTGCAATTTAAAGTAACCCATTCAAAGAATATAAATATAATAACATGAAAAAATATCACAAAAAAACCTATATCGCTTTGATGATGAACAGAAGAATCAAGAAGATCACGTTTTTTCACGGACTGACATTATTTGTAACACAAAATGTTTTATTCATAGACGAACAAACCGAACAAAAAGAAGAACAATGGATTGATAAATATATACTCATTCTAGCGGCTCGATAATGCGAGTCAGTATGCGTTTGTTGACATTTTAATCGTGCTGTATTCGATGGATTTATTGCTGTGTTTCTTACAACGAGATTTTTTCATAGAAGATTGATTTCTCATAGCGATAGGTGCACAGAACATGCACGGTTCTTCTGTGGCAGACCGGACACTAGCACTGGCAGTTCTATGGATTTGTGAAATATGTTTGCGCTTTAAATAGGCAAAAGCTATTCGATTTTTCTTGAAATTGGACATGACAAACGAGGCTTATTCAGATCTGAGAGCTGTGTAATTTGTAATGACTGTTGGACATTGACAATTAGTATAGCAAAACAAAATATTCAAATTCAGAACGCGTTTTGTTATTGAATAAGTTAATATATCAACACACCATCTGTTTGAAGAGATAGCATTTTATTGGAATGTAAACTAAGAAAATGAATCCCTCATGGCATATAGATTTACTGAGAACTTTTGAAAGTATTGATAGGACGTTATTGTTGAAAAAAATTGCCAAGTTATGTTTTCCGGGAGAAGTCTTGCAATGGTTAAATTCATATTTACTAAATTAAATACAACATGTTAAACACAGAAACTGTCAGTCCAAACCATCAAGTTGTTACTAAATTAAATTAAACTCTTGGCTTGATGTTTCACGATTATATTCAACAACATGAATTTGTCAACATGTTTCGAGCGTAAGCTTATTTTCAAGGCTAAAATACTGTAAGGAACGAACAACAAATTTATATCTATACAAGCATAGTTTTCTAAGTTCATTTTCTAAGTTTCAAGTTTCTTAGTTCAGCATAGTTTTAACAGGGGTACCTATTGCACTTTGAAATTTTTCGCATAGCTCTATTTCTGTAACTTCTGTATTTGTTGAATTTTTTCCTTAGTCAAACCAAATAACAAAGTGGAGCAATATTCAAAATGTGGCATTATTATTGATTTGAACGACAATAATTTCCCACATATCGACCGATTTTTTCCTATTCTTTTCAAAAAATTGATTTTTTTAGAGATTTTAAATGATATGAGATCAACATGATCATTGAAACTCAATTTTTCGTCTAACATTATGCCTAAATATTTTTCTGTTTCTTCTGTTCTCATTTTTTTTGAATTAATCTTTATAATTATATCCTTATTTTTATTGATCGTAAGGGGTTTACTTGCTCCAAAAACTATGAAGTTGAATTTTTGTCCATTCCGGGATAAGCTATTGTCACATAACCATCCATTAATTTCAGAAAGGTAAATACGTAAAAGATGTACATGGTTACTAAAGAATGTCTAGGAAAAGAAATAATTTCTTTATCGATACGTGGAGTATATTTAAATGCCCGAATAATTTATGTGCGAAAGGAATGATTTCATTTAATAGCCCAGATCCTCTACTAAAATTGTATGAGAATTATAATGATTTTGATTTTAAAAAGTTATTGTATCTTTCTGTGTAAAAATTATATTCAAGGCTGCAATATGTCTTTGCTGTTAGTATATTGCTAAGTATAATCTCAGTCTCGATGGACCAAGATGTTCGATATAAATAGTGGACTGTGTATTTATTTTTTGTATTCGTATATTGACTTTTCGTCGTATTAAAAACAACTGTGTGTTCCTTATAAATTTATTTTAATAACTGCTCTCTGACGAAGCTCTACAAATACATAAAATACTAATATCAAACTTCTTCTAAAATAGACAATTTTGCATTAATGTTTTTGCTTTATATAGGAATCACCCTGGTCATGTCATTGAGGGGATACTAACCCCACCCTGTACAGTAGAGCATGACCAGGCTAATTCTTCGTATCCTAACTATTATATATATATATATATATATATATATATATATATATATATATATATATATATATATATATATATATATATATATATATATATATATATATTCTGTAGTATCCTAACTATATAAAACCAAATCCGTATTTCACCAAAGTATCAGGTATCGGCTTTTACTGAAATAAGATTTAAATTTCAACGGAATTCGCCGTAACATATATATATATATATATATATATATAATGAAAACAATATTTAGAATTTTCTCATAATTTTAATAAATATGCATGACGACGTTTCGAAGTACTACTTCTTTATCAAATGCTGGATTGATACTGAGTGAGTATCAATCCAGCATTTGATAAAGAAGTAGTACTTCGAAACGTCGTCATGCATATTTATTAAAATTATGAGAAAATTCTAAATATTGTTTTCATTATGGATATTAATTTTCTCCAAGTATCGGCCTCATCAATCATTAATATATATATATAATTTTTTGTTTTGAAGTAATTAACTCTGCTACATAAAGTTACTTATTCATTTATTCAAGTTTATTGATCACGGTAAAAATTGATTTGTTTGATATAACTGATTATAAAAGAAAACATTAGGTCAAGTTCAAAGATACAAGTAGCAAATCCATAATACAAAGCTGCTAAAATAACAACAATGGCAAAATTAATGAATAGCATTTATAATCTGTGTAAAACGGGTTCTCCTAGTTTCCTGATAGATATAAGTTGATTCACGCCCTCTATTACTACAGCAAATTAGCAGTTCTAGAGTCCATTTAAATAACCATTTCCCACAGTTGGAGTTTGCATCTTATCTGATTCCACTTCGAATTCTGAACTGATTTGCTGGGATTAGTTTTGTAGTCTAAATTGCATCAATTAAACTTTTCTTGAACACTATGTTGTTTGCCTATTAAGTTAAGGTGTTGTTATTTCTGTGCTTAAAATATTTCGAATTAAGTAAAAGAATATATAAAAGAAATCTTTTCAATTCACAAAATTAGCATTGAAACTACGAGTATACAGTAAGTAATCACAATAGAAGAACCACTTTAGAGAATAGAATTATTCTTAGGAATTGAGCTACACAAATCCTGTCACAGATTTTGCTCTCAAAATTTGTTGTCAGGCTACATTCGATTGTATAATAAGCATCTCACAGGCGATTTTTTAAGAGTTATGTTTTCTAGGTTGGCGGCAGTGGTTGGTAATGGCATCCAAACGTCATCTGTCAAAATGAAGAGTTTTTCGTATACTCTGCCATTTCATCATGAAAAGACATACAAACGAGCAATAATTGCAACTTGTTGAAATTTACTATCAAAATCCGTACTCTGTGAAAAAAGTTTATCGTTTGTTACGACTAAATTCGACCTGGTGAATCAACAATTCGTGCTGTTATCACCAAATTCACTTTGTGAGACATTGAATCATTGTCTCACATGCGTACAGTGCTTACTGTAGAGAATATTGAAGCCGTAGCGTACAGTGTTATTGAGTGTAGCATCGATGTTATTGACGTGAAATGTCAGTTCGTCGCAGTTCTCAGCAATTGGGCATGTGTCAAATTGGACCTTCCGAATGAACCATTTGATACGGAGCCGCGGACAACATTTACATGAAGTTATCTTCAAAATGTAAATGGCAAAGGCCAAGTTATCAATTTCAATAAAAACTCTGAATATATGATTGAGTGTTTTATTTGTTCAAAAAAAAATCACCCTATATTTCCAACAGGTAACTACCAAATTACGGAAAAATACATAATGAATAAAGTACACAGTTTGGTGACTAAAAATATCAATAATATTATAGATATACAATGTTGAAAAATAATAATGAGAATAAAATGAAAAATTATCAAATAAAATGATCTAATTCTATTATATCAATATATAATTATAATATATAACTATTCAATTATTCAACTGAATCTCTAAATAAAGAATAATAACTGAACAAGAAAACAAATCTGTAAGAATTCAAACCGGAATGGAAGCAAGTGAGTCGCAGTGCAAATCACAGAATCTTGATACCTGGTTAGTAAAAGAACATGCAAAGCTAAGCGGCGATTGCGAGAGAAGATTGGTTCGGTGAGTTTTTGAATAAAGAGTCTGGCTTATTCTAGTAAAGTTCTGAGGAACAAAGAAACTAAGTTTACCCAGAAGCTCAGGACAGTCGAGATTATCATTGAGCAAATTGAATAACAATTTGAACGAATTCAAACTTCTCCTGGTATGGAGGCTTCTAGTGTCAAACCTCGACAGCAAACAAACCTGATCACAACCCCTTGGTGGATATAAACCATACCCTCGAAATGAGAACCACTTCAAGAACCTCCTCTGCAGTTCCTCCAGGCGGTTTCGTGACAATTGTATTGGACGCCAAACAAGACAGGTCTACTCAAGCTTGCTTCTCACAAGGGCATTGAATATATGGACCAGTGTTGAGGAATTTCAGAACACTCTTGCATTGCGGACGATGAAACCCTAAACTTTGCTACATGATAAAATTAATTGGGTATGAATGAGAATTTTTGATCAAATACTAGGCCCAGATCCTTAACCTCCAGAAGTCGAGTCAAATTGACACCTTCAATGTTGTAATCAAAAGTATTCACATTTATCTTTATAGTTAAACTCACCACACTACATTCTATGGTATTCAAGTGTAAACAATCATTATTACAATTATATCAATACAATTGTAGAAAATAGACTGATGGCAACACTTTTGACAGCCAAGTATTCTACGAAGGCTCCAGTTTCTGTCAGCGGAACACATAATAACTGAAAATACTTAAATAAATTAAATTTGCCTCATGGAGAGTTCTGCGACTTTATCTAATGCTAACATTTTAAAAAACGAAATTTCAACTAAAAATTAAAGACAACTATGTATTCTTCTTCATAATCAAATATGCCACGTGCTATACTAGTAACGTGTATACTAGTCTACTCAATCTCAACAAAAAAAATAGTGAAATCGGTCCAACTTTCGACTCTACATTTTAGTTGAAAAATGTTTGTACGAGTAAAAGAAATGGGCTGTCTTTATTGTTTTCCCGGCAATTATTCTAATTTTCTCGACGTAAAAACCATCTTTGGACGTCAATGAACATTTTAAAAAAAGAATTGGCTAAATTGGTCTAGGCGTTGTTGAGTTATGCGCTTACCAACACATTTTGTTATTCATTTTTTTATTATGGATATAAGGCTTAATCGGGGTGTTCTTTTTCAGTAGGTACCCCCCTACGCATTGGAGAAATCAGTAAGAGGATTTATATAGTACATTGAAGTAGAAGATTTAGGAGTGAATATGTTTTGAACGTTGTCGAATTTCCTAGGGTGGGCATTAACAGCCCTTACCCCAGTCGCCAGATACGCCTATGTTTATTCTAACGTTTCATTATTTGTATTTCTATTCCCACGTAATAACCGTTCACGCCCAATCAATACCACCAACTACGAAAACAAATAGTACTTATCAGTTCTCTGTTAAAGAAGATCAATTCTTAGCATCACTAGGTCATAAACGAATCAGGAAGTGATTATTTCGAACCTACGCAATCAAAAGCAAAAAGTGTAGGTTCGAATCTACTAACTCAAATGTGAATCACCGCAGTTACAAATCGAATATTAATAATTGCTGCAGAACTACGATATCGACCTTGACAAGGTCAACTGGTCTACTTTACGTATGTATATTCCGCAAAGTTATAATTATTTTCTCAGTTTTTTTCCTTTGGTTTACAAAGATTTTTTGTAATTAGATTATTATGTTTATTGGCGTATTTTCTGCGTTGAGAGAATGATTATGCAGATTATTTTTAAAACTTTGTTGACAACTTCTGAGAAACCTTTTGTCATGTTACTTTCATTAACTTTTATAGCTTTACCTTCGGAAATTTTCTCATATTTTTATGAATGGGTAATTCGAATGTTGGTTTAACCCTGCTATTTCTGCTTTGACTGTTGAGAAACCTCTGGACATATTCGATTTGAGAATGTTTGGAATCCCCATTTCCTCAATGATTCAATAACGTAGATTCAACAAACTTTGAAAAAAAAAGAAGAATTCCGAAAGTGCAAAAAAATACTACTCAATCTATACACTCATTGTTTGGGTATTATTTTCAAAATGTACGTCTTTATTGCCATTTTTTACTCATATTATCCATTATCTACACTTCAATGACCTATGTTGATAATCTCATACATTTTTCGTAAATGAAAGACAATATTTTTGATAGATTTTGTGACTTCATTGAAGAAAACAACTCGAGTTTCCAAATGTTCCAGTTTTAACCAGCATTACTACCATCACATTATCTCCATATGTTGACGTAAAATAAGATAAAAACATGAAAGAAAATAGGACATCAGAAGGAGTTGCCTGCGAAGTCGTCCCGATTTTTGGTGACACCATTTGCCAATGATCCATCACTGGTTGTTTCTGGCAGGACTCCTGAAACTCCTGTAATAAAAGAACATGTTGCACTTAATTTATTGTACCATGCCTCAATGACGTAGACATCGAAATGAATTAATTATAAACAAATAAATTGATGACATGGCTCTTGGTGTACTGCAAGGCTCTGTACTCGGACTTCTTTTATTCGTAATATTTATAAACAATCTGCCTGCGAAGTTGTTCCGATTTTCGGTGTATTTTCGATTTACACTGTTTGCCGATGATCCATCGGTGGTTGTCTCTGGCAGGAATCTGATGGTATGACAGTATTCTGTTAGCATCTGAAGAAGTCGTTTGTAACGACGAAACGCGTAATGCTTTGTTGTCAATAGAGTGTAAATCAAAATTCAAGTGTTTGAATTTCAGTTTATATTAAAGAAAAATAAACATGATAGGCTTTTCATATACAGTTTCATAAACAGGTACATTTTTCTCCATTAAGTCATTAGATCCTTCTTTGAAGAAATATTGTTAGTTAGTTGTAGGAGGTAAATATTCAAAAGAAGTTATCAGTAAGGCGAAAAAGAATGAACTCCTTTAAACTCTGGATTTTTCATTGTGTAACTTTGCATTTAACGTTCCAAGATAATCGATCGAAAGCCAGTAATCTGAAAAAGATACGAGTGGATAAGTAGTGATATCTTTTGATCATATCTGCCTTATTTCAAGACTTTAATAGGCAGGAAAACAATAACATGAATCAGCTTCGCAATCGTAAAAATTCAGGTGGAGAAAGTTCGATAGATATCCGTCTATTTCTGGAAAATGATCGTGACCAATTGTTAATGCAATGTCATTGGAATAATATATTTACTTCAATAACACTGTTTGATTTCACCGCACAGAAGAAGTTGATCGGATCTGATCCAATTTTGTTTATGTGTTTGAAAATGTACGGATCAATTGGATTTGAACAAATTGACGATAAAAACACAACACCGTACTTTACTTGTGGTATAATAGTAATACTGAATTTCCTGTATGATCATGATGTTGAATATCGTCTAACAATGGAAACAAGAACAATATTCACTAGAAATAACTATGAGTAATAATAAAATCGTAATTACATGCAATGCATTTTAAAATGGAAAAACAGATAAATGTCTCTCTGAAACAACGGTTCCAAATCTATTCTCTACGCCTCTTTCAAGTTAAAGCCCAATAAATGTATAAATACTAAGAATAAATCGTACCAAATCAACCTGAATCTGAGGAATTCAGAGGAATCTGAAGAACCACGTATTCTTGGACAATGCATGTTTAACATATCTTTCTGGATGTTTACAATATGATAATTCTCACCATAAATCAGGATTGAAAGAAGATATTGAGATATACTCCATTACACAGCATAAAGTGAAATGGGACTTATATTCCCAAAAGAATTTGGAATAGTTGATCTGATAAAAGAACATGTTGCACTTAAGTTCTTGTAAATAATTGTACCATGTCTCAATGACGTAGGTATTGAAATAGATTGATTATATAAACAAATAAATCGATGACATTGCTCTTGGCGTACTGCAAGGCTCTGTACTCGGACTTCTTTTATTCGTATTATTTATAAACGATCTGCCTGCGAAGTACTTTGTATGAATGTACAAATGTATGAATCTATAAATTTATACTTTTATAAATGTATGAATCAAATTATTGTATCATATGTTTGTTTATTTTTTTCCCACGAATATCCCTCACCATGTGCAATTGTCTCAAATGTCTAGTATATCTAAGGTAATTCTTTTTTTCACATATAGTTTTATAATTCAGTCCTTTTTTTAACATTATTGTTAGTTGTAATTATGTTATTAATTGAATGAATATAATTTTACAATGTAAGGAATGTTACTGAATAAATGTTTTTAGTTTAAAAAAAATTGAATTATATTATTATAACCAAAACAAATAAGCTTCATCTACTCAATTTTTTTAATTCCCGAAACGAACCAAAAAAGTCACTAAATTGACATAGAAAAATTTTCATTACCAAAAAGCTTAACTTTAAATTGAGATCTGTTTCGAATATAATTCTCACTTGCACAAAATGAACTTCGTACAAATTTAACAATAAATTCAAAAAAACTAAGCATAAAAATTCGAATTTGGAAATAAAATACAAAGAAGCTTTTTCTGTTACTAAATATAAGGTTACGAATGTAAAACTTCAAGTTGTATTCTTCATCTAAGTCTTCGGTATACAGTTTGAATAATTTCACACGAATTTGAATGATAAATTAAGAATAATGGTATCCATTAATTTCGAGAAGAAATACGTTAATGAATTTATGCGTTCCTTTGATAAATTGTTGTTCAACATATGGTGGAGCCCTATATCCGCTCAAGAAATCAGGTCCACCCACTATCGAATAATTTATTTAAATTTATGCAGGTAGCAGGTGCGAATGTGAATACTGGGTTCAATTAAATAATTCCTTAATGATGCTATAAAAATATTTGCAAGAAATGATGCGGACTGAATCAAAAACGAAGTTAACCTCATTTGAGTATGAAATTAAATTGAAAACCAATTGAGATTGTGCCATCTGATTCTTGAAACAGAATGTTAAGGAAATGACATTTGAAAAAAAATTTCGTAATGCATAAAAATTTATTGTTTTTACGTAAAGGGTGAGCGAAAATAAATAAATTTATTCCAGTATAAATGCAATCGAAGAAAAGTATTCTAAGGTCATACCCCACAATTCAGAAGAAAAAGGTTCTATAATCATCCCCCTGTAAAAGAAGGACAGTGTTCTATGGTCATTCCCACCCCACGCCACTTCAGGATAAATATACGCAGTCCACAATGTAATAGCTCAGTTTATCATCAACATCTGATGAACAACTGTGTTGGCGAAACGATATTGTCATGTTTTTGAATTAGTTATAGTGAAAATCGAAAAACTAATTAGTTTTATTTAAACTATAAATTTAGATTTTCATCAAGTATCGTCCCAATCGATTAATGATTTAAAATAGAAGATCATTCGAGAAGCTATTTTTAGATCAATATTTTCCATTGTCTAATTGAAATAGCTCCCCAGTAGTGAAAAATGTATTCATATTATAATTACTGAGATGTTATTAATAGAAATTTCAAACGATTTGCGAAGTTTTTATACATCTCCATCAGACTGTGAGACAAAGGAGTTTCCTGAAAACATAAAGCCTCGAATTAATTTTTTATGCAAAATCACTTATGCTCTAAAATGTTCCATTGTCTAAGCAATAATAATACTTTGGTTAGCATGCCGTCTAAACAACCATAAACTTAAATTATCATTAGGAAGTTTTTGTGTTAAAACAATGGTATATTCTTCATTCGCCATAGTCCCAATTTTAACACGTCCTATACCCACTCAAATCCATCATTATTGGAACATTGTACTGGGAAAATCTCTGTAAAACGTTTGAGGTACATGAATAAGTTAGATACGGTAATACGGCACTCAAATTTTTCCTGGTGTATGAAATATATAGTTCTTAGAGGTCAGTATTTATTCATAAGATGTTGAATATAATCATATTTTACATTCAGAGAAAGTCTCTGCTTCGATAGATTCAACAAAATGTATTAGAATTGAATTATTGCCTTTAAAAACTGACAATTCCACTCCACATACACGTTAACTCTTCTGTGGTCCCGCATAGAATAGAAGGGGCCATAGAACATCTGAGGATCTATGGAAACTACAGAATTTTCATTATGTTGAAGACATCGAGATATTACATCAAAAAACAAGAGTGAAATTCTTTATTTATCTATGTTAATACGTTATTTCATGATACTTCATAATAATTACTGTAAAAATTAAACGTTCATCTTGTTTACGTTCTTTTATTGATTGAAGAAAATATATTTACTTCGAAATTGAAATTCATAGCGAAACATAAAAAGAAAAGAACTCTTTACTAATATTATGAAAAGGTCTAAAGTTTGTGATGTTGTATGGGGTTCTCTGGATCTATTGAATCGATTTTGGAAATTCAATTACCATACAATTACCAAGGTATATTCTAATATACCAAGGTATATTAGAATATACCTTGTATACTGTTGACGAAACGTCAACGAGAATAAAGTTTTTCATATTGAAAGAAGCCTGTTATTGTTAAAAACAATAAATATATATATATATATATATATATATATATATATATATATATATATACCGGTACATGTGCCACAATTCAATTGGTAAACGCCAGATTCATACTTTTTATTTGATTTTGCTTTAATTGTTCTTGATATGTCTCGATAACTTATTGCTTGTTCTGAATGAAATATTAAAATTATGTTTCTGTGAAAAGGTTTGGACTTTTTGACTTGGTGTTCCAATGTGTTATAAACTATTATATTTCCGATTTCTATCTGACTGATAAGGAAATACTAATCGTATATCTTTCTGATAAAGTTTTTTGTGGAGAATTTTCGCTACTAGATCGCATTAATAATCATTATTAACGCAATTTGTTAAAAGATGTTTAATTCTAACTGATTCTTGATGATTTTTCTATTGCTTTATAACCAAGTACATTCAATCATAGGTGAAGATCATTAAACATCCCTTAATGCAAAATATGTAGGTAATAATTTATGTAGGTATCATCTCTTGCAGCAAAATTCCTGAAACTGATAAGAATATCATTTTCTAATAAAAATATGGAAGTACAAGAAAACTCTCATATTTATATGATAATAACACAAAAATGATAATGATTATTTTCAAGTTTTCGGCCGGTATTCTAATGAAAGGGTCGATCAAACTTTCTATTCAATGAAAATGTTGAATCATCATGGTAATATAATATTTCTATAGTACTTTAGTTTCAAAGCATCGATCTTCGATATTGAAATATCTAATTAAAAGATTATTCTTCAATGTATATATAAGAATTAGATACAGATTCTGATTACGAGTTTAACTAAATAAAGAATCATTTCCTCCTCATCATTTTTTGTATATCATTTTGACCCACAATTACCTCTATCAAAAATATCTGTAGTAATTATATTAACAATTTAGGGACCTGTAACAAAATAACGGTAGATTCTGATGTCCACACGTTACACTTTGGCGGTAAAAAGGTGACTCAATTGTTAACGGTGTGAGTGTAGTGTAACACGATCGGGCATCTTGGATTTCGAAGCAACAAAAATGCATTGTCATGAAAGAATCAGGGCAAAATAATGATTTTGAACAGGAAATTCAAACCAGTTATGTTTCCCCAGAGTTACATTTCACCTGCTTGACGAGATTGAGTTTAATCTGGCTGGACCAAATGAACCGACAGTAAACGAGTAAGCTACGTTCATCTTAGGATTTTTACAATTATAAGTATAAAAATCAATTTATGTTCGTTTGTTTCGCTAAAACTCTAAAATGGCAGGGCCGATTTTGCTGATTTTGGTTTCGAAATGTTTTAATTGGTCCAAGAAAGGTTCGAACGATGTAGAAATATAGAAAACTCTGTGAGAAAGATAGTAAAAACAACTATTCCGTTTTCCCATAAAACCTTTTCTTCCTACTTTTCTGTCGAACATTTGACTTCGTTATTTTGTTTCATTTCTTGGATTATCGCATTTAATTTCAATATTTCAGTCAATGTTTTCAATGCTGATAAAAATAATTCTAAATTGTGCTTTTCGTACAAACACATCTGTTCAGTTTGAATACGAATAAAATTAATATTTCTGATTTTCACTGGTGTGTATATATTTCTGTTGAACATCAGACGAAATTGAATTTTCAGTTTTGAAAATGCCAGCAATTCGACATGCAAATTCAAGTCGCAGAGTACGCAATGCTGCTAGTCAAAGATATAAAAATGCCACAGAATTAACGCAAGATTCGAATTTGCCGCCATTCATGCAGTGAAGTGTTGGCAACCCTAGAAAATTTAATTGACAGCTGACAGTTTGAGGTTAGTAAAAATGGAGCGTTACAGAATAGAAAGAAGTATATTCATAATTGCACATTTATTAAAATAAAGAAAGCATGTCGGCCGCAGTTCATCCAAAATCATCCTAAGCGACGAAACTCATTTTCACCTTGATGGGTTTGTCAATCGTCAAACTGCCGCTTTTGGGCTTCTGAGACCCACATGTTATTGTCGAAAAACAAATGCAATCACAACGTATCACTTTTTGGTGTGGATTTTCTGGCATAATTGGACCATACGTTTTGAAAATGAGGCTGGTCAAGCAATAACTGTTACTTGTGCTCGATATCGCCTCATGAAAGCACAGTTATCTTTGACGAAATTGGATGATATTGATGTGGCAATATGTGGTTTCACCTAGGCGGTGCCGAATGCCATACAGCGCGTGAAACACTTCAAATACTGTATAAGACATTTCCAGCTCGTGTACTGTCTCGTTTCAGTGATCAAAATTGGCCCCCTAGATCTTGTGATTTAACACCATTAGACTGCTTTTCATGGGATTATTTGGAATCACAGGTCTATGTCAACAAGTTCACGACCGCTGGTGTATAAAAGGAGTAGATTCACACTGGAGTCACGAAATTCAGTCACATTTATGCAGAATGGAATATTTCGACAAACGAGTACATATGTGTATACAAAGCCACCAGGTGAAGAGTGAGGTTGTTTCATAAATAGCCTTATAATGTATGCTCTATAATTCAATAAAAACATACAATCAAAAAACTAAAAGCTATATTGTCTATTTTACTCGAATGTCGCGTTAATTTCGGGACACCTCCATAACGGCAAGTCAAATTGAAGAGCAACGCAAAGCGCTTAATAAAGTTGAACGGAATCGATGGAAAAGAAATCAACAGCACAGAAAAGTTGCGTTCAACCCCTATCGAGCTGCTTTCAAATTATAACAGTTCAGACTAAATCGCTGCTATTTGAATAATGAACCGTCAATAGCATTTACAATTGTTTGCATCGTAGGAATTTCAGTTTAATTGTTATTGATAAGTAGATATCACCAATGATGGGTCAAATATTGTGAGCGTCAAGTAGTTTTCATCGTCATATTATGACGATGAAAACCGTATTGAAAAATTGAATTTTCAATGAAGCAAGATATTCACATATTCAAAGAAATTACAGACTTCTGGATTCATCATATAATTAACGAGGATATATAAGAAAGATGTACCTACTAGGAGATTAAAAACCTTACATTCTAATGCATCATTTTCGATACATTAAATCAATCATTCACCTCTCTGTCATACGTAGCTGATAATAAACAGAATCCTCAATTTGACATAATTCAGTTAGAGTTATAGAACCTTCACACTTCCTGTCAAATATGGCATTTATATGTCAAACAACCTTCAAGTACTTGGCACAATTGACTTGAATTGTTGAAACGCCCTGTAAATCACACAAAAAGAATATTCTATCTAGGTAGTTTGAACTGAATCTCCATATTTTGAGCTCTGGACAAAATAGATGAAATGTTTCGAAATATTTTTGAAACACCCTGCATATAATTCCATTTTTTCAAGTTGTATCAGGTACCTATATTCTTCCTAGAATAATTTTTTCAAAGATTTGCTTCGAAAGAAATTCTTTCGAAGTACAGTAGGCCAAACAACAGACTGTCTGGACGTCTCGGAAAGAGTTGGAACCATTACTGACTCTAATCAAAAAGTTTATAACGGTAAGGACACATAAAAAATTATTTAGTCAGTGTTCTCTCATTTTTTTGCGACACAATAAAACTTCCTCCTTTTATATTCTGTTTTGGAACCTCTGTTTTAGCGAAAAGTTTTTGAATGAAAATTTTAATCAAACTCTTACCTCAATGTGTCACAAATAGATGAAGTTTTGAAAAATATTTGTGAAACAATAAGCCAAGAAATTGATTTGATTTTTACTTCATCTTTACTCATCATTTTTCGTCAAGAGGTAGGTACGCCAGAATTCAATCTCAGTTATTAAGTGTTTTAATCGATTTATTTACACTATTAGACTCTTATTGGAGTCAAAATAAGCCCTTCGCTCATACCAGTGACCTCATAATTAGGCAGTCCATTATTATCTATCTGATCTAACTTCAGATTTAAATCTACGTCTACGAAATTAAAAGAAATTTCTCTAGTCTAATTCAACACTCATCAGTAGGCAGGATGTATCAGATGATTTCGATTATATGTGATGAGATTCGCGAAGTAAAAAGAGTGTGTGTGGTCGCTTGTTTTCAAGTGTCCCACGACAGAAACTCATAAATTTTGTAGCTTGTTCATGAAGCCAACTTACGCTTCAACTTAGCACATCGTTACTCATTTTTGAGGTTGGTCGCGAGTATAATAATAAGTTTAAATTGCCATCAGACATTTTCGGTAATTGAGCGACAGTACCTTTCAATCCCCATCGCAATTAAGCTATATTCATTCATAAATGAGATGATATTCAAACAATTGAGATGAGTTCTTACAAGATAGAATAATAATAGCTCTATATTGTTTTATTATGAATGAAAAGAGAATGAATTTATTTAGTGTACTGGGAGTGGGTTCTTTTGGTGAATTGGAACCCATCAAATTTATATATATGATGCTTAGATTGAACTGAGGAACAGCAATTTAGTTGTCTTAGAACTGTGACTAGTTTTTGACCAGATTTTGGTCTGTGAATTCAAAAATTTCATCAATTTTCCTCTATTGCTTCAAGTTTTTTAACTACAGGATACCCTTCTCTTTGCCCTAAATGTAATACAAAATAGGCACACATAGGAAAATAAAGTGGGTACTAACCAAACTTATTAGAATATTTTATTCATACAAATGTTATTATAATATTTAAAGTAAAGTTGTGTTTATACAAAAATAAAAAGAGATAGAATGTTCAATCTAGGGATATTCTCGTTTGATGCTCCAATAGTAGTCAGCCATTATACTGACATCCCATTTAGCTTGATACCTTGCCTCCATGACCTTCAAATCTTGGTGGAATCGCTCACCATGTTCATCACTAACAGGGCCAAGATTTTCTGGAAAGTTAGCAAGATATATATGTAAGAAATGCAGTTTGATACTCATGTTACAGCTGTTACTTGACCTCTGAAAGCTTTCTAAGTGTTGTTGAACAATTTCGACGTACTTCTGGGCTCGTGTGTTTCCAAGAAAGTCCTTGACAATACTTTTGAATACCAAACAAGCATTGTTTTCAAGTTCGGTCACTGTTTGAATGAAACGTTTTCATCTTTAGTTACTTGCCGAACTTGTGGCCTATTAAAGACACCAGCCTTTATCTTCTCATATGACAAGCTAGGAAATGCCTGAATAATATTAAGATAGTCCCTTTTAGTTGACAAAGCTATAACAAATTGCTTCATGTGACCTAGTTTTATATGCAAAGGCGGAAATATAATGTTTTTTCTGTCGACAAGTGGCTGATTCAGAATGTTTGAAGAAAAATTAATTTTCTCTCGATCCTAAGTAGGTGACTTTAGGTACTTGTTCTGACAAGTTTTTTTTGTGCAGTCTAGATGCTGAAAATTCTGAAGCTTTTTTGGATAGTCCCAAATCTCGTACCAAGTCATATAACTTTGCTGATTAAACCCTTTATGAACAGAATCATCGTCAACTTTAAAATATTTGTCGTTGGTGTTACTTCGATCGTCGCTCAGCCCATCTTCTTGTATTTCTAAAGAGGTTTTAAAGAGTTTAGTCTAAATTTTTGTATCATATGTTTGTTTTGTTTTTTACCACGAATGTCCCTCGTCGTTTAATATTGTCTCAAATGTTCAATATTTCTGAGGTATTTTTTGTTCAAATATAGTTGTATATTATTGTGAATATGACCGTAAACTTGAACCAATATTTTTGATCGAGGGCTGAATGGAAGATCAGACACGAAACTGAATTTAGTCCTTTTGTGAGTTTTCTTCTTAGTTTTAATTATTCTATCAATTGAAGGAATGTAATTTTACAAAGAAAGGAATGTTTCTCAATAAATGTTATTATTAATATTTCAAAAAATGCAACTATAAGTCAGTCTTTATCGGAAGTAGAAGACAACAATGTTTAGTAAGCGTTTGTATCTTCCAACCATTACGACTGGAAGCCATAACTACGAATTTAGAATGAAATATTTCTCTGATATCTCTGTCATGTTTGGGTACTTGCCTGAAGGAACAACACTGCCGGGTTTTTATGGTAATTCGTCTACAAAAACCAAATCGATCTATCTAGGTTCCTTATGAATAGAGCCGACTCTTCCGGGTATATCTTTCAATTCCCCAATCTGCCCATCTCTTATGAACTCTTTGACGCTGTAATAGCCCAATCAGATAATACGTCACGGCTCCAATAACTCTTCATGGTCCAGTTGAGGAAAGTCTGTCGATTCATTCTAATGGCTGCCGTATCGGCCTGCCATCTCATTCTACTATTGATTCTTACCCGTGGTAATAACCTTGATTTCAGATATTATAATTGGTATAATAAGGTCCGAGTGTGCGTGGTTTCGACGAAATTTTTTTTTGGATCTGATATTTGTCAGTGACATTGACGTTTTATCGAATTAGCACATCCGGTGTCACAATTCCTGCTGTGTCTAGGCACACAATTGGGTTCGGAATTATAAGAATTGATCTGGCGGTTGAGAAACATTTACTTTTCGGCATAGATCATAATATTTAGATAAAATGGAATATTTACTTGACTGTTTAAGGAGAAGCTTTGAAAAATGATGAGCAGATAGTAAATAAGATTGAAGAAACTCTATTTTCTTTCATTCGAAATTTGAAGCTATGCTGATGATATATGTCAAGTATACTTGCCTGTTTTAACGATAATACACTCTATTTGAGAGAAGTCATTGAAAATAAAAAAAAACAGTGTAAAAAAAGATCTTACACTGAAATATAAAAGTAAAAATTTGTGAAAATATAGATACTTTACACCAGATTAGTAGAATTGATTGTAAATAGTTTTAACTTCAATATCGTGTGAAATGTTACACAACATATAATAAAGTTCAATTTAAATGAAACTAAAAGTAACTGAAAAAACAACTCAAAGTAGTTTTTCGATTCTTACTATAATTAATTCGAAACATGACATATCGTTTCGCCAACACAGTGGCTTCATCAGATGTTGATAATAAACTGAGCTATCACATTGTGGACTGCTCGTATTTATCCTGAAGTGCATGGGAATGACCATAGAACACTGTTCTTCTTTGTAGGGGAATGACTATAGAACATATTTCTTCTGAATTTTGGGGGATGGTCATAGAATACTCTTCTTCGATTGGTCATTACAAATCCGATGAAGTTAATCAAATCCTAATAAAGAATTTTTCATTACATCATTTCAAAAATTTTTTCAAATCGAAATGAAAATTCTTCATTTGTGGTTTTCGAATTTCAATGGAATACTTTCGTCTTATTTTCAGTGAAATATTACGCAGCAGGTTTAATTATGATTGATGGAATTAGAAACTGCCATTCGTTCGACATAATTTGTCAAATTCCTATTTTGATTAAAGCAATTAGAAATCAATATCCAATTACCGAATTTTTAGATTATGATATCAATATGTCTAAATTGACAGGATATAAATAAAAATAATTCTATCGAATGTTTGAACTAATTGATAAATCCATATATAGCTTTCAATTCGATCAAACTAACCAGAAATGCCTTCATCGAACTATTTGACACAATATGATTAAAAATTGAATATTTAGTGTTAATAAAATATAGAACTTGTACCTACTTTCTCTGTTGAAAACCACTAGCCTACAACCAGAAAAAATACTGTTTAGAAAGTATAGATGCTGAAAAACTATCCAACAATTAAATTATTCATCTTTCATGATTTTTTATTAGTTTTTTCAAATTTAAATCAAGTATACAAGTATTGTACCAAAATTATCGATGTGAAGTTGTTTTATTCAGATAAAACATATATCTTATTAACGAAAGTTCAAATTTGCTTGACAATTTACGTCTCAGATTGAAAATGGATGATAATCACGGTTTTCGTATTTAATTTGAATAATTTTATCGCATTATTACAAGAAATGAAGACCACCAAGGTATATTTGAACATATAAGATTACTAGTTTCAATATAAAATTGACTTCTTTTGTGCTTATCGTAAAATATTCTATGCTGCCTTCTTACTACCCACGTTTATAAGATCGGTGTTCACGATACAAATGATTTACTTTATATCTATCCTAAACGATTTAATGAAGGTGAAATTCACAGATAATTCATTCGGAGTTATTATGATATTTTACGTTAAGTCATCTGTCAAAAATATGAAAATATTAGGAGGTTAAATGAAATGACATCTACCTGCTGAAATTACTGAAAAATTTTTGAGGTAATAAAGGAGAAATTCGCGCAAAACTGAATGATAAGACAGATCATTTCGGCATTTCAATGTCAGGAAGCAGAAGACTTAGAAATACTCCTCACAAAAACCTGATTTAAAAATTAATTTTTTCGAAATTTTATTCTTCAACTGAAATGATGAATAACCACTTTTCTATAGATTTTCACACTCTAATTGGACAAATGATAATTTCGCCATTACAATGGCTTCTTTGGACTATGCGAAGAAGCCACAATCACACAATTTAAATGGGAAATGTGAAACAGGCGTTTTCGTTGTCATTTTAAGCATTAAAATGAAAGGAGATACATATTTCTCTTGATTTATAAGCTTCTATTCACAATTGTGACATACATTTCACCTTTACGGTGGCTTATTCGAACTATCCGAAGGAGCCATTATCACAATTGTCAAATAAAATAGTGTTAATTTGAAAAAAATATTTTCGTTGACATTCCAGCTGTCACATATTTTTCTAGATTAATAAGTTTCTATTCATAATTGTGACATACATTTCACCTTTACGGTGGCTTATTCGAACCATCCGAAGAAGCCATTGTCACGATTGTCAAATGAAATAGTGTAAATTCTAAGCTTCTATTCACAGTTCTGTCATACGTTTCACATTTACGGTGGCTTCTTCGAACCATTCGAAGAAACCATTGTCAAAATTGTCAAATAAAATCGTGAATATCTGAAAAAAGTGTTCATGTTGACATTTCAAGAATTGAAATGAAAAGGCAGACACTTTTCTATATTTATAAGCGTCTTTTTACAAATGGGATATACATTTAACCTTTACAGAGGCTTCTTCGAACCGACCGAAGAAGCCATTGTCATAGTTACCGAATAAAAGTCTATGAAATATTTAATTTTGATCCATTACAATTTTTAAATTAATTGGGATACAATAGCGCTCTTAAACATTCAGACATTTCAATAATATAGCACATATTAGCTTAACTACAAATGTGAAAATGAAGACATCATTATTATTACTAATATTAATTGACTAATGATATTTCAATGAAATCTATACGTATCGTATGAGTTTTGATAAATATAAATGAATACGAAACTCATGAATCTAGTTTATAGCTTCGACGAAGGTTTAAGTAGATGCAATGCTAGCAGCAATTACAACGAAAGAAAATGAAAATTTCACCATACGTCTTCAATACGGTCTGTCCGCGTTCGTGGTATTCGCAATTTGCAATTGAAATAACCGCTCAGGTTAAATTGCTGTCTTACATAATTTTCGTACACGCGCTCTATACTTTTACAAAAACGATCTGTCAAATAAATATCTACCTGCTGATTATTGTAATCTACGACCAGGTGCTAGTTTATTGCATCCGTGTAAGTTTATTTAAATTCTGAAACAATTAAAATATCATTCCCTGATTCATTATGGAGATAAAGGTGATTTATATAAGATCCTTAGTTTAGATTTAAAAATAGTTCAATTCGTCAATAAATTCATGTTTGTCGTATACCTACGGACAAAGGATTGAACACTGAAGCTGTAAAAATCTCTTTAGTCCAGGATCGGATTTGAAATTTTCGAAAAACCTCCTGAAATGGAAGATCAATTAATTACCACTTATTTCTCTCCTTTTGAGTAGTTTGCATGGTTTGGATCATCGAAAATTCATGAATTTGTGATGGTTTCCTATTCTTGTCTAATTTTGGCAAACCCGATAATTGGGTAAGGTTTTGACCTGTGAGATTCTAAAAAAAAATTTGTTTTGTCGGTTTCTTCCCGATTTTTTGCCAGGTACTTTGACCAAAGATCGTGGCAATTTTTTCTGACACTAGGGAGCTTAATGACTTCCTAATTCCAAGTTGATCCAAAATGGATGGATATGTTCTTTTGTTGATGAATTGGCGGCAAGCTATGCGACTACTCTTGTAAATATATGAATAAAAAAAGAAGAATCTGCTATACTGTAACATTCTTTTCCATCACTCGAAATGCATCCATCTACAATGATAAAAAGCTCCACACTGTAAGGTTTTACTGCAATAGAGGCTCATTCAAGCCTTTATTAGAGCCGAGTGGTATAGTGAACCTGTAGGTACTATAATAATAAAAATAATAATGAAATTCATTGAGAAACATTCCTCAAATTGTAAAATCACATTCATTCAAATGATACAATAATTACAACTAAGAAGAAAACTCACAAAAAGACTGAATTCAGTTTTGTGTCTGATCTTCCATTCAGTCCTCAAACAAAAATATTGGTTCATGTTAACATTTATATTCACAATAATATACAACTATATTTGAACAAAAATACCGTAGAGATATCAAACATTTGAGACAATATCGAATGGAGAGGGATATTCGTGGTAAAAAACAAAACAAACATATGATACAAAAATTTAGACTCAACTCTCACTAAGTCTCACAAAATGACTGAACTCAATTTTGAGTCTGATCTTCTATTCAGAAAACGATGGTTAGAACAATGAGGCCGGAACAGGCGACTACGCCTATTCCTTGAAGTTGATGATGATCTTCTATTCAGCACTCGAACAAAAATGTTAACAAAAATATTCGTTGAATTTATATTTACAATAATATGAATTCCAAAAGGATATTTGGAAAGAAAAAAAATAACTCTCTCCTTAAAAAAATGAGTATTCAGTGATTTCAAATTCGGGTAGAAGAAAATTTGGTTAATCTGTGTCATGATACACAGATTAACCAATATACCTTTATCAGAGGAAAATTTCAATAAAGAACTGTATATCATTAAATATATTGCGGTTAATAATAATTATGAAAGCGAACTAGTGACAAAAATTCTTGACAAAAAACTCTATCAGAAAGCTCTTCGATTAGTATTTCCTTATCAGTCGGATAGAAATCGTAAATACAACAGTTTAACATACTTTGGAAACGTCAGTCAAAAAGTCAAAACCTTTTTAAGTAAACATAATTTAAATATTTCATTTAAAACGAACAATAATTTATCGAGACACATTAGGAACAATAAAAATAAAATTAAAAGAGAAGACAAATCAGGTGTTTACCAATTGAATTGTGGAACATGTCCCGGTATATATATAGGTAAAACTAGTAGAAATTTCGGTACTAGAATACAGAACCATAAATATAGCTTCGCCCATAATAAGAGGAATTCGAATTATGATAACCATTTATTAACAGAAAACCATACTTCTGATACGAATTTAAGAATTTCACACAATATAGAGGAAAAGTTGTCAATTAGATCATTGGGAAATAGGGGAAATAAATTGGCTTAAAAATTCTGGAAATTTGCTCAATGAACAGATAGAATTCACCCTTGTTAAACCTTTCCAGGTAATAGAAGTTATTTTTCGGAATGGAATATCTTAGTTAAAACCAAAACCATAGAATCCCAGAATTCCCTGATAGTTAATGGGTTTTTCAAAATGTTGTTATTATTCTGTGAGCATCTGAAGAAGTCGTTTGTAACGACGAAACGCATCATGCTATGTAGTCAATAAAGTGTAAATCATAAGTTCAAGTGTTTGAATTTAAGTTCATATTCAATTATAATGGATTCACATCAAGTAAACGCCAACACTATCGAATATCGAAAATGTTATCTATTGCTTCACCGAGTTCTTTCGTCTAGATTTCTCTTTATACATGACTTGATATCATTTTATTTGTGAATGTATGTATGCAGATATTTTAGATTGTTAATGTTTTTATTTATATTTTTGACTTGTGTGAAAACAACTGTATGATATTTTATTGCACCAATAAACTACTACTACTACTACTTATGTGTAACTCAAATTAAACTAATCAATTTAAAATCCATCTCTGCATTTGTGTATGTAGCTGCACAAGGTAAATGTCGATAAGTAAGTTATTCACACTTTTGCGGATCTAATCTAATCTGTGATTGACGCCGAGTTCAATCAATATATCTGTTTAACTTATTGGAATGAGGGAACCTTCTTTGTGTATCAACCTGTATGCAGTTATACATATATACGACGGTGTCGTAATGGACAGCTGACATTGAGTTGAATATATTCGAATTATTAGTCAATTTGAGCAGTTATCGGTTTCATCAGTCAGAAATATCTCTTCATAATAATAGAAGGCCAAAGTAACTTTCATACTGAATTAATTTTTTGTACAACAGTTAACTGCACGTTTGAGTGTCAATATTTGGAATTAGAGGAACTCAAAATACGATCCAAAGTATTCGAACTCATTGAAAATATACGAAAATATTTTCTTATTGGAAGATAGATGCTGAGAAAACTTCTTCAAGGTATTTCCTTGTAATCGTTGAGTGGCATTGGGATTCCAGAGAAAAATATATTTTGCTCAACAAAATTAGTGGACGAAGGTATTTTTGTTTTCATTTTGTGTATCACGCTCTACAAAGTAACGAGTTAATAATTGATGAGGCCGATACTTGATGTAAACGATAAACATAATAAAACAATTGGTAAACTGATTTACACATATATCAAAAGGAATACTGCATGACGTACGTTTCGATGAGATTAACCTTTTTCAAATGCTACGTGCAGACTAATTGTCTGCACGTAGCATTTGAAAAAAGTTAAATCTCATCGAAACGTACGTCATGCAGTTTTATTTTTGCAGTAATATATGTGTAAATCAGTTTAACAATTGTTTTATCAAGTTACGAGTTCATTAAAATTTCGATATTTCTTTCGAAATGAATTATTTTTTTGGCTTTTATAGACCTAACAAGATTTTTGAAAACTTAAGAAATTATAACTTTATAAGTAAGTTAAAATCGAAGCTACAAGTAGAAATTGAACTTTATAACTAGAAATTAAATATCAATATTACAAAAAAAACATTATAACAGAAAATTGAAATTGAGACACAAAATCAGTATAATTGAAGCATCACAATAACAAAAAGTAATTTCGATGTTTTATTATCAATTACCATAAACAATAATTTGAATGACAAAAAACACTCGCTGATGAGCAAGCATTCTTTCAAAAATCTTTTTAAGGTTTGCATATTTTTACTTATGATGTTAGAAAATTGTAATTTTCTGCTCTACTATGCTAGAATCATCTCTCAAATGATTTTCTACGTCTGTTGAGCATTCACAATCACAGAATATAACCTAATGGAAAGATATTTCTGAACTGTCAACATTCTTGACAAAGAAGGATTCAGAACAAATTATTTGTGAGTAGTCTTTACTACAATTTAATATCGTTATTGGTAATAAGCCTGATTATCAAATTATGACATTCCTCTTAAGTTTTATAGATTTGAGTAACTCAATATAACTAATTGGAAGCTTTATGTTCTGACTAATAACAGAGAGAAATGTTCAATTTGGTTGTTAAAATTAGCTTTCGATGTTGCAGGTACAAATTTATTACAATCAACAATATTGCTCAATTTTTTTAATGATGCTGATTAATGGATAAAATAAAAAAAATTTCACATTTTCTTATCAATAAGATGTGTTTAGTGAGCTATAAATTATCCATTTTAGTATCGTTTTTTACACAGCGAGCGAAGATGATGATCATTTGCAGCAATTATTCTCTGTTGAAATCAAATGAAACCGCTCATGATGTGGTTATATACTGGATGCTAATAAGAGGTTGAGTCAATTAGTTATTTCAATTTTGCTTGGTTTGAATGAATAATTAAATTTGACATATCGGCTCAGTTTCAGAATAAATATTATATTTTTTGGGTTTTAATAATGCCAAATTTTGATAGTTTAAACAACGATATTTGTATAATGAATAGTGTAAATTGTATTCATTGAATTGTAATAATTGAAATTGAATATTCACAATTAAGTTGCTGCAACCTAACAAAGAGAATAATTGTATACAATTTATTGTTCATAACAATTCATATCGTATATAAATAAATAATTATAGGGAATCTTCAAATTTTCGGATTCAACTTCTATACCGAATGAAAATCATTCATTTCAATTAAAATAACAAACTATTATTATTTATAATGGCATTATTGCCGCAATTGTATTTCGCTCAACTGAAATTATTCAATTACAGAATCTTCTAATCATCATTATTTAATTATTGATGATCAGTTAGTTGATTTTCTCAAGTAACTACGATTTGTGTCAAGCTTTTTTGTGTTTTTATATTTCACTTATGACAACCATCTGATTCAAGAAAACCAATATTCGAATGGCTAATTTCAAAATACTACTGAAAACAAAAAGTATGAAAACTTCAATTTAATGAAAAGCGTTAAAATAAATTGAGAAATAAATACAGGCAAACTTAAAAATGATCAAACTAAGTTACACAACTCACTATTAAATTTGTGTCATTAATTTGCGAATCCTCTCTTGTAAGTGGAGTATGACCTGTTGTTTAGAAGAAGAAGGAGAAGAAGATGAGTTACTTGTACCTGTTAAGCAAAAGAATGCTGTACTTTTTGTTTGAATATTATTGATTGCTCCAACCTGTTCTCTCTTTGACAAAGTTATAGGTAATGTTTTCGAATATCGTTAGAAATTTTTCACCATTTAAATAAAAGTGAATTTTATGATATATATCGTGTTGTGAAAATTATTTCTGCACAGTATGGAAAATGATCTGTTGAAGAATAAGAATGAGGAGTTGAAGGATAAGTAGAAAAGAAAAAGGATTAAATATCGTTTTTAGCAAAGCTGCAACGACACGTCTAGGACATATAAGAAGTGAATATAAGCCCAAATAAGCCGATTTTTTCAAAAATGTGAAAGTTATCTCACATATACGGAAAATTATCAAAAACCAAATAACTCACTCAATTATGTTGTGCCTTTGATATTTTGATAAAATATTTGTGCTGATTTCTACGGCCTCTAAAATGTCTGAAAGTTTCAAAAGGTATCGAAGGGAAACGTTTGGACCTTTTTGAGGCCATAGAAATAATCACATCCTAAAAATAACAAACGATCGTCAATGAATAAACAAAATTTCTACTATCACGCCTTCTCACCCCTGTCTTATAGATATTAATTTGCTATGTTCTGTTTTTGCAGTTAGTCTTTATAAGAGCTGACCGCTCAAAACATGTCCACTCAGACTGTAATAACTAAAATATATATACTATTCAATATATTTGCGAAACAGTGAGCCAAGAGTTTTCTTTGAATTTTATATTAATTATAACTAAAAAGAATTCTCAGGAAAGGACTGAATTCAGTTTTGAGACTGATCTTTCCTCGATCAAAAACTTTGGTCAAATTCAACATGGTATTCGATATAGTTGACAACGATATTTGAAAAAGAAAAATGATCTTGAAAATTTTAATAACTTAAGACAATGTCACATTGTTAAGGACATTCGTGGTAAAAAAGAAACAAACATATGATACAAAGAATTGATTCATACATTATTGCCTACATTCGAATCATCGAAGTACTCTGCCACACTATTGTATGCCTTTGTTAACATCAATGATTTATATCTCTTCTTGAAAAAATTAGCATTCAGTACTTTCAAATTCGATGGTAAATTGTTGAAGATTTCAATACTTTAATGATAGAATGAGTACTCTAATTTTGGTGTTTTTTGCTTGGAAATAAGTAGCACATAAAAACAAATTACAACTATATTAATAATCTGATCAAAATAAACACGATTTTTCGGTAAACAGAATCATTATTCCGACATGATAGAGAAAAAAAATATATTCATTCATTTTTCAGATTTACTTGAAATAAATCGGCATACAATTTCGATAAATTTTTGAATGATCAAACCTACATAGAATTTTCAAACTTTTTACCTCAATATGTCAGTTATTTTCTGTGTCGATTGCTCAATGTGAAGGAGATGAAGAAATTGATAGTTTTGTGTACGTATTGAAGTAAATAATCATGTACTTATGTTCATTCATGTACCAATAACTTTTGTTCAGTTAGTTTGGCAAATTAAAAAAGCCTAATCTTGTACAAAGCAACAACGTTAAGAAATTTTTAGAGTATAAAGAAATATGAAAGTTTGACAAGTTTTCGCTGTGCAGAAAAACGAATTTTTCGCAAAGAAAACAGTAAAACAACGATTTATTTGATGATAGTAAAAGAATAGGTATCTAAGAAATGAATAATGTGAAAAGCTGTTGAATATATTTTGCTCTACATATTGTTGGATATGTATTCCAATTACCCATCAAATTTCAGAAAATAACAGTGAACTCTCTTCTTGAAAAAATGAGCATTCAGTAATTTCAAATTGGACGGTAAATTGTTGGATACTTGAGTACTACTTTATAATTCAGTGAGTACTCAAATTTAGCTGTTGTATGCTTGGGAATAATGCGCACATTCCTGGTCCTTGCTGAACACTCGTGATTACTATTGAATTCAATAAAACTATCTTCATTTTCTTTGAGATATAATCCTCAATGAATGTTATTGTAGATTACCGTTAATTCAAACCATTTCGAAGTGTACTGAAGACACCGCATATTTCTTTGATCATAGAATATCCTGCTTTACATAGAATAATGGAATCAATAACTCTGTTTCGTCTTTAAATGTCTAGAATGGCCTTCTACCGTCAACAACTCTAACGAACTATAATCACCTCCTGGTGCCTCCAAGCGTGGAATTCACGCATACTCGTCAAACGGATAGGAGCGCTGAGATGTTATATATTCAAATTAATACGGAGGCTACTGTGCTTCGATATTGTTAATTCAAGCCGGTACTACCATAATTCGAGCATAGAGTGCCACAAATTGTTAGTATCTACAAGACAACATGCTATTGCACTACTTGTTACAGATACTTAAAGATTATTTAACTTACGTAAGCATAATTAGGTACTTAGTCAAGAGTGATGTAATACCAGGTAACGTTGGAAACTACGTTGTTGATTTATATCATTGGTTGAGGACTTTTTCGGAAAGTCTTAAATCCTTAATTGTTGACAGGCTATAATGAAACAATTTAATTAGGTACACGCTTTATTTAGTCATAATAAGTGAATAAATAATGACTAAAAGTTGTGGAACACCCTGAAATAGACGAAAGTACCTTCAGTACCACCAAGACGTGGGGTAGTTTCAAAAACTCTAACGAACTAACTAGTCAGAGAGAAAGTTTAACAAAAATAAATGACAATAAATTAAAATCAACACACTTGTCTCAAGTTTTACTAAATATATTGAAAACTTTACATATGTTTCTGCTGCTCAAGCCATTATCGAGGGTATACAATTTTACTGATTTTACTGATTCAGTAATATTGTAAACTTATATTTTGTATTGTATATTGATAATGGGTTAACCACCCGAAACATATGTAGAGTTTTCAATATATTTAGTGAAACTTGAGCCAAGTGTGTTAATTTTAATTTATTGTTTTCAACCAAATATTTCGCCAAGAGCTATGCGAAACCTCCGTGTCATTTATCAGAAATAAATGACGACCAACTAATTGTTTCAAGAGGTTATTAAATAATCATTTCGTTATTGTCTGTCATCTGAGTAATAATAAAAGTTATTCTATAGCTCAGTATTTCCTTTAAGGAATTTTTTTACTCATATTCAAAAGTATCGTATAATTAAACGTACTCAAAATTTCAGCAAACTTGTTCATAACAAAAATCTATTTGGGATAGATGAAAATCGCAGTAAAGTGAATCATTATTCGTATGGTCTGTTGATGATCCTCCAGTAAATAATCCACATTCAACTGAAATACGAAACATATCAATGAAAAAATATAAGTATCAATGAAAAAAATATCAATTTCATTTGTCAATGAAAACGCTCAAAAACTTACATTTTGCAGCTTTAGTTAAAGATAAACTATCTCCTTTCACCAAAAAGCTTTCACACAAACTATCTGGATGAAAATTATGAACATAATTTCCTTCCAGTTTTCTTCTTATAAGTCTCAATTCATTCCTTGAATGTGTCTAGTACAAGATGATATCGATACACGTAAAGAAAATCAGAAAACACAATCAACCTCTACAATAAAAGAGGACCCAAAATAGAGCCTTGCGGCAACCTATATTAACTATCGATTTTTCAGAATTTGAGCATTTTAGTTACAATGCTTGCTCTCTGGTACTCAAAAAGAATCTCACATAATTTTCAACATCATCTGTACAACCAAAACTATTCATATTGAAGAGCAACATCGAATTATTCAATAGATCAGGTGCCTTATTTGAATAATTAAGCATGCCTTTATGCTTCCTAACTTCATCAAGAGGACTGAACAGCTCATCAAAAATTGGATTAACTACTCAGTTTATAATTTTTTCTCTTCTAAAAACAAGCTGGAGATTCGTAAAACCATTCCGACCATCATAAACATACTTTCATCTGTATGAAAAATATGCTCTCAAGTATTTGAGAATGAGGGTGCAGTAGAGAATTTGCAATCACCCTTATATGTAGATAAATGCAAGAAAAGTGCAAAATTTCCTGAATAATATGATTCATAATCCGAAAAAACGATCAACGCCTGTAGTGAGCCTATTGAAAAACTTTTTTCATCACTGTATATGTTAATAATATAGTTGTAAATAAAAATAGAGCGCTTGTCAATAGCGATTGGTATAAATTCATTTTTCTGTATTTACCGTCAGAAGATATTGTTTCAACAAATTACAATTGTTCACAAAATCTGATTCGGCTTCGATGTTCGAATTTTTTTGAATATTTTCTGTATATATCTAATATAGCAGTATCGTCAGCCAAACTGATGCTTTTATCATCATTTTATTAAAATAATGGCTACTTTCTATATGATATAAATGAAAATTGTCCTCATATGTTCCCTTGGGGTACTCCTTACTGAATAATTCTAATGTAATTTAATTTCGTGTTAACTTTCACTACTTGTTATCTGTTAAAATACTACTAGAACCATATTTTATATTATTTTTACGAGAGATTAATACATATAATATTATTGATCCCCCATTGATGTAGTTATTAATTCGGCGAGATTTCAATATAAAGTAATTTACATACGCTTCCATTATGTCGTTGAGTTTTGGCTGTATAAACTTCGAATTAATCTCAACTCATACTTCGGAAATTTTATCAATATTTTTAATAATTGAAGTCCCAGTAAGGCATATACAACCGGATGTGCATTCAGTTGCTTAAGAGTGATTTTCTGGTACGAAATTTTCACATGCAAAAATTCTTTCAAGATTAACATTTCAATCTGTCAGAAATAGCGATGTCAGATGACAAGATAAATACAGTTCACGAAGCACAGCATTTATTTACCGCCTGGTACCGCTTTTTATATGAAACATCAATTAATAATGAGATTTTTCATATTCAAGAACACGCAAAGTTCATTATACGTGCAGGTTCACTTTTAGAGGTGACAATTTATTCATATATATATTTCTCAAATTGAAATTCAATGCTTAAAGTACTGCGAAAATCGTAAACTGAGTCTGCAATTAACACATTCCCAGAAAATGAGAGGTTATCCTGTTTTGGTAAATAACGAAGGTAATAAACAACTTCGCGAAGTTTTATTTCGGATATAAATCCTATAAGTTATAGTATAGTTAATGATATTCTTATGCCACAATTCCGAAAAATAGCAGTTGCAATACCAAGTAGATATTTCGTCAAGATATTCATTGCTCCAAAATAAGCTGTTACATCTTCAGCACAGATTATACATATGAAAAGTTTCGAACTACTGAATCTATGTCTTAGTTGAACTGTATTAACTCTTGATAATATGTTATCAACTCGAAATATAACCAACCCTAAGTGTTGAATAAAATTGTGCACTTTACTTTACTCTGTTCTACTTTTTTCAATAATTTCTCAATCTCTTAACGTGTGAACTGTTTGTTTCTAACAGCTTTTGTGAAATCAATTTTTGTTTGGTATCTCTCCGACGCATTCAGACATTAAATAAACGAAAATGCATGATTAAACAACGTCAAATTCAATTGCGTTATAATCTTTCACCAAAGAAAACGCCTAACACGTATTGATGTAGTTATTTCAGTGAAACACATCATAAGATTATCTCTATTCCAATATACTATGTACCCAGTATTTATCACCTATCTAGGATCAGTGAACTAGAACTGCAAACTATCACAACCTCTTTCATTTTATACAGTACCCGATAAGGCACCTACTATGGTTACTCATTAATTAGAACCTCTGTCCAACAGTCTATGATTTACAAGGTCTGTTAATTTCACATTGTTTACACACTGGTTATCTTGACAATGTATCAGATAAGTGTAGATGGTAATTACTTTTTCTATGGACTTTATAATAGTTACAACTTTTCTATTATGTTTCAGTTCTTTACAAAATTGTCCTGTCTTGTTCCAATCTCTTCTAGCCTTAGGAACTATGGATTCAATTTCAGATATTTGAGAGGATGTTTGAGATTACTCAATTCTTATAGTTTAGAGAACAGGTTCAATTAATTAATAGTACTCGAGATTGACCTATTGTCAAAATTAGACCAATACGCATTGAATTTTTGATTTTGAAGTCTATGAAGGTTCTTCTACCTTGTATTGTCCTTTGTTCGTGATTTTTTTATGCTAACTAGCAAGTTTGATTCCCAAAAAAGAACAATCTTCACATTTACTCTTATTACAACCAGTGTTCAAAAATTTAGAAAATTGAAGGATTTATTACAAGTTATGGTAACTATAAACATTTGAATTGATATTGAAACTATTTTTGAGGATTAATATTGATGATATGAAGCTTATTTGCTCGAAATGAGATCTACAGAAAGGTACACTTATCTCGTCGTTCTATTTTTCGATTTATATTGAAAAATTTTTTTCATTCGGAAAAAATTTTAAAAGGTTTAATGATTTTTTCTGATCAATGAATATTCTCATGAAAACAGATTCTTTTCCATCTTTCAAGTCACAATTTTCAATAATAACAAGTTCTCAACAGGTATAATACCTTATTCGAGAAAATGATATCATATTGTTGAATAATAACCAAATAAATAAAATAATATAAAGATAATTGAATATAAACCTAAATTCAAACACTTGAATTTATGATTTACACTTTATTGACTACATAGCATGACGCGTTTCGTCGTTACAAACGACTTCTTCAGATGCTTACAGAATAATGTATTCATATTATTCTGTAGCAAGGTAACAGATTATTCTGTAAGCATCTGAAGAAGTCGTTTGGAACGACGAAACGCGTCATGCTATGTAGTCAATAAAGTGTAAATCATAAATTCAAGTGTTTGAATTTAAGTTCATATTCAATTATAATGGATTTACATCAAGTAAACGCCAACACTATCGAATAATATAAAGATATATAACAGAGAGCTCAGTCTAATCTAAAAAAAACTAAAATAATACCTAATATCCTGATGATAGCATTTATTGAAATATTAGAAAGAACCAATTCCAAATCAATTTATTTTAGTCAATTTTATTGGTTCACTTAACTCCTAATAATAACTTTTATGGAGTCAAATTGAATAACACAATTATTGACAACTCTATTGAATGTAGACTCCATAAACCAAATGGAGTATTGTATTAGCGAGTTGGTTCTTGGAGTGTCTGGGTGAAATTATAAGTTTCTCTCCTGCTCTGCAATGAGATTAAACTAAATCGAATCAATGATTGACTCCTCTCTGTGAATAAACTTTATCCTCCCTCCAAAATAAGAATTTCAAGAACCTTCTATGAATAGCCTCAAGATGTCGTTGATGGCAAGTGTAAATGGGATGCCAGATCGTGCTGCCATACTCCAACTTGCTACGGATTAGGGTATTAAATAGTCCTATGAATGTTGAAGAATTATTGAAATATTAACCATTACGTATAACGAATCCATAAATTTTCGTAGCAAATGAAATAAGTTGGGTGATGTGTGGGACAAAGGAAAGCTTCTGGTCGAAGACTACACCAAGATCTCTCGCCTTATCTGAACGAGAGAGAACCTGACCACCGACGCTATAATCACAATCAATTCGGTCTCTTTTTCTTGTGAAAGGAACAACATTACACTTTGGCACATTCAAACTCAAATAATAGTCCTCACACTAACTAGCAACATGGTCCAGCTCGAGTTGAAGTTGAACACAGTTGTCCTGTGATCTAACTTCATGATATAATTTCGAATCGTCTGCGAACATCAAATGTGGAGAATGAATATTATCCATCAGATCATTTACTAATAGAATTAATAGCAGTGGATCCAGATTAAACCCTTGAGGTATTCCAGAGTTGGGTATGAAATCAGACAACTGTATACCATCCAGCTGTTAATTGACGTCGGTCAACCAGGTAAGAATGAAAAAGGTTGGTGAGGCTACCAGAGAATCCAAATTTGTTGCGTGATTTCTGTAAAAGTAGCGCTATTTAGTGTAGAAACAGCAAACTTTCTTGAAAATCCTCAAGAATTCATTAAAATAATCTGGAATTTGAATTCGAGTTGATTCGATGCTAAAGACCTCAATTTCTGTTAATAACACAGAAAATATTACAGAAAAACTGTTGCAACAAGTAGATCCGTATTTCTTTACTCCATACTTTTGAGTTCATAATTTATGTTCTTATACATTCTTCACAATTAACTCAATCCAGTGTTTTTTTGCAAGTCATCTCGATGATTCGTTAAAAACCAATGTAATATAAATCTAATTACCTTTATGTTAATTAGATGTTAATTGATGATCAAAACGCATTCATATAAGCTTTTCGTTCTTATTGGAACTATAATTTTCACGTTTTATTCAGGATTAAGAATTTTGCATTCAATTTTCCATGCAAATAGTAGTTTGAAAGTGTACCAGTTTCCTTAATGATGTATTTGGAATTTATGATTCAAGTATTATGATCATTTCACACGTTTTAGTGGTATTTCTCAGACTAAATTCTTCCAAACATAAATGAGGATGACATTGCGGAGTGATATTCAAATTCGAAATATTCATTATAAATGGTTTTCGGTGAGACGAGAATAATAAATAAAAAAAGACTGATGGCGAAAACTTACTCGAATGATGAAGGTTATAATATTCAAATGCTTTCTACATTGAAAAAAAACTGCAGTCAAAACTATCAATTGATGTTTCTTAAAATACTGAAGGAATCTTTGAGATACGAGGGTGGGGTGAAAAGTTTCTGTCCTGCTTAAGAGATGGCGTCACTGGGTATAATTTTGGAGCAGCGTCCTACATTATCATTTCTACTGAGCTTGTATGTAAAGAAGTTTCAGTCCAATCGCTGCGTGAGTTTGAGTTTGAGAGCACACTGTCATCAAATAATTCTATTTCAAAGGTTTTACACCAAAACAAATAAAAGAAGACGTGGATTCAACACGAGACTTCTCCCCATCATATTCAACTATTAAACAGTGGGTTTCTGAATTCAAAATTGGTCGTATGAGCTTTTCTGACAAGCCTTGCACAAGATGACTGTTGTTGGAGTCACAACTCCAGAAGTAATTGAGAAAATCCATTAAATAGTATTGGAAGGACGTAGATTGAAAGTGCATGAGATAGCTGATACCTGTAGGATGTCAGATGAAAAATTTTGAACAACTATTGGAGCAAGAAAAGGCTGTGTGCAAGATGGGTGCCGCGTTTGCTAGCATTCGACCAAAAGCTTCGAAAAAAGATTTCTACCGAAAATTTGGCGCTATATAGGCGTAATCCAAACGAATTTTTGCGTCGGTTCGTAACTGTTGTTGATACTTCGGTTCATCACTACACTCCTGAAAATAAACAACAGTCAAAACAGTGGGTCGGAATGGGGGAACCAACTCCAAAGAAGGAAAAAGCAATTTTTGCGGCAAACAAGTTTATGACCACTGATTTTTGTGATGCTAGAGAAATTATATATAGTGATTATCCTGAAAGGGTAAGACTATCACTGGTCAATACTACGCAGACTTATTGAAACGTTTGAAGGACGAGGTGCAACTTAAACCACATTTGGCGAAAAAAAATGTTTGTTTCATCACGATAACGCACCATCGCATTCTTCGATTGTTGCCATGTCCAAAATCCACGAATTGAAGTTTGAATTGGTGCTGCATCCTCCCTTCTCTCCAGACTTAGCCCCTAGCGACTATTACCTGTTTCCTAACCTCAAAAAATGGCTTGACAGTAAAAGATTTGAGAACAAAGAAAAAGTTATTGAAACTATAAATCAGTATTTCGAAGAGCTTGACGAATCTAAGTTTAAAACTGGTAAAACTAAATAAGAACACCGTTATGAGAAATGTATCAGTGTTGATGAAGATTATGTTAAAAATAAAGCAAAAAAATATTTCAAAACATCGTTTTTCTTGGTCATGCCGAAAAACTAATTTTTTTAATATTTCATGTTCAATACATAACGAGAATATTTTTCAAGACAACGAGAATATATGATTTTAATAAATGACAAGGCGGTTTCGCTTATTTCTTGGTGAAACATTATATTAAAAACGATACATAAATTAAAATTAACACACTTCGCTTAATTTCACTAAATATAATATTTAGATATTAAGTGAAACATAAACCAAGTGTGTTGATTTCAATTCATTGTTTTTGTATTATGTTAATTGGATTTTTGTATTGAGTCACACATAACTATTCCTCCTAGAGACTCCCAGGACCAACTCGTTAAAAAAATGCCCCCCATTTGGTTTATGGAGTCTACATTCAATGCAGTTCTGTAATGAATGTAACGTTAACATTGACTCTATTGCAGACTTATTAGGAGTTATGTGAACAAGAAATTGACTGAAATAAATTGAATTAGATCGAGCTCATTGTCGACAAAATTCCAAATATTGTTTCATTATAGATATTAATTTTCTTCAAGTATCGGCCCCATCAATCATCAATTAGTTATTATTCAGCTTCATGTTTTCCTCTTCTGTAATTGGGTCTTAACTGATGGAGAATGAAGAAATTAATATTATTAGTACAATTATTATTTTTTCCTTTTTAGTTAGATTAATATTTTGTATGATGATCTTAATGATGACTGCTTGGAAAGGGTGCATCAGATGAAGTACCTAGGTATCGTTTTGGATCAAAATTTGAAATTAAATAGTCATGCTGAGTACATAGCAAATAAGATGTCGACGAAAATTTATTATATTTACAGATTTAGGAATAAACTTGATTTTTGCACTACATTGTTGTTGCTCAGGGTCTTGGTGTTGCCGCATTTGGATTTCTGTGCGTCCCTGATTTTTTCTTTGGCTGAGGGTTCATTTGACCAGTTGAGTAAAATCTTTAATAGAGGAATGAGAACTGTGATTCAGTGTTCGAGGGAGACACCAATCCGAAGCATGCTTAAATTTTTGGGACTTATGGATGTCAGGCCGCGTGTTGCTTTCAATACTATTGATTTTATTTATAAGATTAAGCATCATTAAGGAGGGTGTCGCCGTACTTGAGTAAAAGTTTCAGGTATGTCTTTGATGTTCATGATTATGGGACTCGAGGTCGCCGTGATATATATATATATATATATATATATATATATATATATATATATATATATATATATATATATATATATATATATATATATATATATATATATGTTGATACGTTTAATACCTCGCAGATGAGTAAATCCACTCTGAGTAGGGGAATCAGGCTCTATAATGATCTGCCTGAGTCCGTTAAATATTGTAATAGTTATAAAATTTTCAGAAATAAATTGTATAAATATATTTCAGAATTATGAAAATGGATTTTTTTTGTAAGTTGTTGTAATAGCTTCAGCTAAATAAATATATATTATTATTATTATTTTGTTAACCTGCAGTGCCTACAGTTCTGAATGAATTTCCAAAAAATTTAAAATTTAATCGAGAGAAACTCCTCTTTTCGTATTTATCTGAACAGAAATAACTTTGAAATCGAATTGAAGTTGATCAGTAATATATCGTCGCCTCTTGAAGTACCATATGGGGCACTCGTTTCGTTACAGACCAATGAAAAAGGAACATTCCGCCTTTGAATGAAAAAACGGACATTTGATCATGTTGTAATTGATTTCATCAAGAATTTCATTAGAGCCGCTGTAAGTAATGTCACGTTTGGAATTGAAGGATTTAATTGAGTTCAGATCACGATCCTATTTTCCTATTTCGAATGATTGGTTGAATTAATCAGCGACCAGTCGCACTCCATATTAGTTAAAAGTCTTGATGAAGATAGAATTGAGGCAATATTGATTGCCACGAAGAAAATGAGTTATATAGATTCGACAATATTTTGCATTTGTAATTGTAGATTACTAATTTTGTATTCATATTATGTGTATCATATTGAATTAAATTAAACTATTGGCTTAATGTTTCACGATTATATTTAACAACATGAATTTGTCAACATGTTTCGAGCGTGAGCTCATTTTCAAGACTAAAATGTCTTGAAAAGTCTTGAAAATATTCTTGAAAATAGTCTTGAAAATGAGCTCACGCTCGAAACATGTTGACAAATTCATGTTGTTGAATATAATTGTGAAACATTATGGCATGAGTTTAATTTAATTCGATATTTAATTATGTTTCATCAACAGGTAAGCGAGAATTCAATCTCAGTCATTATGTGTATCATTTCTAACAAAAATTTTCTGAATATTTTCAGTTATATTCAGTGATATATATTCATTTTTCTCCGGAAGCTCCCCAGGTCAAAAAATCAACATATCTACGTCAAATTTTTTTTTCCCTGATTTTTCAATGAAATGACACATTATTTGAAGGAAATGGTTGATATATAGAAATTAAAATTTCAATTAAACTTTAATCATTTCAATTCTAGAGTTAAATTCGAATTATTGTCACATGTGTCACTAAATGGTTAATAAGAATTCAAACTCATTTAATATGACAATCTCTAGAATTCGGAATACTATACCTAGCAGCTGTTATGAATGTGTATACCAGTTTTGTATACGAGCAAAATTCGACCAAAAGCTGATTCGAAAAATTATTTCTACCGAAAATTTGGTGCTGTATAGGCGTAATCCAAACGAATTTTTGCGTCGATTCATAAGTATTGATGAGACTTGGATTCACAACTACACTCCTTAAAATAAAGAACAGTCGAAACAGTGGGTTGGAAAGAGGAATTTAACTCCAAAGAAGGCCAAAACAATTTTATCAGCAAACAAGCTTAAGGCTACTGTTTCTTGGGATGCGAAAGGAATTATATACATTGATTATCTCGAAAAGGGTAAGAATATCACTGGTCAATACTACGCAGACTTATTGTAACGTTTGAAGGGCGAGGTGTAAATTGAATGATCTCATTTGGCGAAGAAAGAGTTTTGTTTCATCACGATAACGCACCAGCGTATTCGTCGATTGTTGCCATGTCCAAACTCCACGAATATAATTTTGAATTGATGCCGCATCCTCCCTACTCTCCAGACTTAGCTCCCAGCGACTATGACCTACTTTCTAACCTCAAAAAATTACTTCACGGTAAAAGATTTGAGAACAACGAAGAAGTTATCGAAACTATCAAGCAGTATTTTGAGAAGCTTGACGAATCTTGGTTTAGACCTGGTGTAGCTAAATTAGAACACGTTATGAGAAATTTATGATTGGTGATAAGGATTATGTTGAAAAATCAAGCAAAAAACAAATTTTGAAGCATCGTTTTTCTTCGTCAGGCTGGAAACTTTTCACCCTACCCTCATATAGCTATTTGAACTATACAATATTCTGCTGTGGGGTAGCTTTACAGTAATAAATAGGTGTTCATTACACAAAAGCAAATAAATCCTTCAATTCATCGATCGACTGGGCCGATAATTGATGAAAATCTCAATACATATTTTAAATAAAACAAACAAATTTTTCGATTTTCACTATAATTCATTCAAAACATGACAATATCGTTTCGCCAACACAGTGGTGTATCATCAATATCTGATGAAGCCATATGTTGGCAAAACGATATTGTCATGTTTTGAATGAATTATAGTGAAAATCGAAAAACTACTTAGTTTTATTTAAATTAGTTCCTTTAATATTCCTGTAATTAAAATACAGGTCTCGGCCTCCTGTCCTCCCCTTATATACGCCCCTGCACCTCAAGTAATGTAGCTTCCAAGTTTAATCTAGATCCTAGAGATATTGTAATACGAGTATGTATATCTGAATTAATAATATTATTTCCTCAAAAAAGATACAATATATAAATGATTAAGAAAACTGAAAAAATCAGAATAATGTGGTCAGCTTCTCGCATTCGAAAATAAACCTAATTCCGAATAGGAAACGCAGGTCATCAAATACATGTACTACTGCCCATATGTAAATGAAACTGACGATAACCATCGCATCCATTCTCACACCATAGTAGAATTAAACGCAAATCAATCAGATAAACTAACATAAATATAATTACCAGCAATTTTTTTTCGGCCTGCTGTATTATTGTCTTTTGACACCCGTAACTAGCTGTTTAACTGTAACTCTTCCTTATCTTGAAATTGAATGAGTCATTGGAATAAATTATACCGACTTTTATAACACCCATCGGATTTGGTATACAGGTAATCATAACCGAGTTGTGCAACAAGAGGTAAAGCGTGAAGCCTAAAGGTATATAAAGACAGTTTAAAGAGCAGGTATTTGCTCATTCTTATGCATAATCGGTACTGTAGATGAAATTTATAGATACTTTTCAATAATTGATATATCTTTTCTTGAACAACTCTTTTTTACTACTCTGCCTGTTTCTTCCTAGAATCACAGATGTCTAATTATTGATTGATGGATAATATCGAATATATAGATCGATAATAATTCATTCGTTTTGGTTTTTTGTCGAAGCCAAGTAATTTTCTTGATACTAATCCATCTCAACACTAAAATGAAATAAAATCCACTGTTTTCCGTATTTACACCTTTACTTGACAGTTTATTTATTTATTTATTCATAAACATACACTGTTTTACAGTACAGGTCCTAATTACAGAACAAGAAACACAACAGATACTAAAAATAAAATTGGTAGTACCAAAGTTCAAAAGTTTCAATTTTGTACTAAATTTTAAAGTTCAATTTTGAAAGATAGATTTTGTGATATGAATCACAACTGATAATATGAAATATAATTATAGGAATAAAAAAACTTGAATGCTGGCCAAATTTATACATATAAATAAAGATAAACACACATATACATGTTCATTCGCATATTAACACTTAGACATATATACAAGTATTTGAGTGAATACAAATCTTCTACGTGAATGCACATAAATGATTTTTCTAGCGAAGGTTATGCATATCAACGAAACTTGCCTCAATATCAGGGAAGGCAGAACGTGAATTCGCTTCTGGAAGAAACTCTTGGAACAATAAAATTAAGCTTTTACAATAATTCCTTACACTTCACTTTATAGTTAAGTATTTTATGCAAGAAGATTATTGCATGGCATTTCCTTCGAGCACTGAGTGTGACCACATTATGTCGACTTGTAAGTTTTTCATTTTGTATGCCTATAGGTGGATATATTCCATAAATTCTGAAACTCAAAAGTTTCAAGAACTTTCGTTATATAGTCTCCAGTTGATCAATTTGTAACTGTTAACCAGGATTCCAGACTATTGATCCGTATTCAAGTTCTCTGGTTGCTGGTGGTTGCTAGTGGTTGCTGATGGTACCTTGCCAACAACTTTTCGAGAAAATAACTGTGTAGTGGATTTAATTTAACTCAGGTTGAAGACGAATTTGTGAGGCAAACTATAAGCACCAGTTACAACAAGTCCAATACTTCGAGGTAAAAAATTTTTCATAATTGCTGCTTACTGTTATCTCTTCTCCTCTAATAGCTTTCAAAGAAGGTGAAGTAGTGAAAATTTTCCGATAGGAGTAAAAAGAAAGCTTTAAGAGCACAGGGGCTGTTCTAAGACTTCGCACCTTCCTCAACTGATATAAAAAAAAAACATAATACAATGGTGGCGTGTGCATCCATATTGCAACTATATTTCATTCTTGTTTCGGTAAAGTGAGACAATGTGGCAATGTGAACTCAATATATCAGTTAGAGATTGTAATTATTTGCATTTGGACTAAGTCTTAGTTTATGATATTCAGATTATCTCAACCTCTTTACAATAAAGAGTAATTAGGTATGGTAAAATTTTACCACTATTCACAAGAACACAAAAAGCTCGACTATTGAATGTAGAAAATTTTGTCAAAAGTAGGTAGTTGTAATAAAGGCATAGTTCATTATATTGTACAATGTGTAAGTTGAAACAAATTGTCCTGCTTGGTAGTACATCGTTATCTTTCATTTTATGTTCGTACATTTTGAAGTCTTCTAAAAATGTTGAATTCAAAGGTCTGCAATAAAAATGCTGTCTGGATATTTCCAACTGATTTCTATGTATTAAGGTGTCCTGAAAACTAAGAAAATACTCAAAAAATTCCAGAACGTAAGGTTTTTTTACAAAACGCACAATTCTATTACAAAAAAGGGATTTTTTGGGCTAACTTGTAGTCATAAACTATGGGTATAATTTTATTTTGATTACTGTTCTTAAATGTGTACAGGACATAACTATCATTAATTTCTAAATAAGGAACACCTGTTCGAGCTACATTAACAAATATAAACATGTTGTAACCTGAACGTGCGCCCTCCGACAGTGTAGAGTATGGCGCAGTACAATTACGTGTTAACTCGCCATTGTTTTATAGATCTTAGATCAATATAGTGCAATGTCGTCTGTGCGGAAGTGTGTGAATTCGTCTCATAGTTTCTGTTACATTTGTGGCGAATATATGATATTATAGCAACAAGTGAATATTACGGACTTTGTAAAGAAAGTATACTTTGCGTATTTTGGCTTAAAACTTGGAGATCAGGATAAAGCTTGGGCACCTCATAAAGTCTGCAAACGATGTGTTGAAGACCTTCGAAATTAGTTTAAGGGCAAGAAAAAAGCTTTCCGATATGCGATTCCTATGGTATGGTGCGAGCAAAAGAACCATAGTGATGATTGTTACTTTTGTTCGTGTAATGTGAAAGGGTATAATTCAAAATGGAAGCAGTCAATTTCATACCACAATCTGCAATCAGCTACTCGTCCCATCCCTCATGAAACCGAAATACCAGTTCCCAAGGTCCCTGCTACCTTGGAAGAGATTCCAAGTTCTGGCGAAGATGGTGCTGTACCTAAGCCCGATGACCAGTCAAGTTTTGAATTTGAAGATGACAACAGTCCGAAATTGTTTTCCCAGGGCGAGCTGAATGATTTGGTAAGAGACTTGAATCTTCCTAAAAACGCTGCTGAGTTGCTTGGATCAAGGCTTAAAAGCAGGAATTTACTTTTGCCGGGAGTGTCTTCCTCCTGGTTTAAATATCGTGAGAAGCAGTTTACTTCCTACTTTGCCCAAGAGGATGAGTTGGTTGGGAAAAAGAAATGTATTTTGTGGTTATTAATTAATGTATTTTAAAGAAAAAAATAGTTTTGTTACGCAATTATAAATTATAAATTCATTTTTCAATTTTTTATTTTACGATAATAACTTGTTTAGCATAGACACCTACATTGTCAGAAAACGTGACGTTCTAGGACAAAATGAAAGTTATTTTCGAATTCAGCATACCCAAAAACATAAGAATTCCACATGAAAACCAAAACAGCTCTTACTCATTTTTTTTGCAGACTTGTGTATTATTATCAATACTGTTCCGAATAATGAATATGAATGATATAAATGTATTATTTTCCACTTCAATCTGTTTGAGTATAATTAAAGATCTAATCATTTCAACTTGATTTGCAAAGTAAGCGCACAATTGATCGTTGAAGACTTAATGAATGATTTGTGTTATATTTTGGAAGAACTATCATTAAATATAGAATTATCTCGTTGTTTACTGAATAGGAATAAGTGCGAGATGTTTTCAAATGCTCATCTTTGTCATCTTGTAATCAGTGAGTTATTTCAGCCAATCAAAATTCCATTCTGCATTGAAGACTAGGTTACTCCTTATTCGATCTGGTAGCCATCGCTAATGATCGTCGTATTTATATGAAGCTTTGTATCGAACGTTTTTTCTAACAAATGGTCTGGTGAAATATGGGTGAACCATTGATTGGAGAAATTTCAAGGAATGTGGATCTCATTAAAAAAAAATTACTAGTAAAAGAGATGAGTGAGTATATAATGCGATAAAAATTGTAATATTTGTACTGAGAGTATAAAAATGATACGAGGGTGGGGTGAAAAGTTTCCGACCTGACTAAGAGAAACTATGAGAAGATTTTACTTTTCATTATTCTAATTTTCAATTAACTTGTTATAACTATATTTTGTAATATAATGTACAATTCTGCTAAAAAAATACTTTATTATTATTATGATATAAATTTTTTTTGCTTTATTTTTCAGCATAATCTCCATCAACATTTCTCGTAACGGTGTTGTAATTTAGTTATGCCAGTTTCAAACGTTAGATTCGTCAAGCTCCCCAATATACTGGTTTTTTGTTTCGATAACTTCTCAGTTGCTCTCAAATCTTTTACCGCCAAATCATTTTTTGAGGTTAGGAAACAGGTAATAGTCGCAAGGGGCTAAGTCTGTAGGGTAAGGAAAATGCGGCATCAATTCAAACTTCAAGTCGTGTATTTGGACATGACAACAATCGACAAATGCGCTGGTGGTTATTGTGATGAAACAAAATTTTTTTCATCGCCACATGAGATTGTTCAATTCGCACCTCGTCTTTCAAACGTTGCAATAAGTGTGAATAGAATTGACAAATGAAAGTCTCACCCTTTTCAAGATAATCAATGTATATAATTTCGCATCGCATCCCAAAAACAGTAGCCATAACCTTGTTTGCCATATAATAAAATTGTTTTTGCCTTCTTTGGAAGGTTCGTCATTTCCAACCCACTGTTTTGACTGTTCTTATTTTCATGAGTGTGGTGGTGAACCAAAGCCTCATCAACAGTTATGAATCTAGTGACCTAGTGACGCCATCTCTTGGTCAGACCAGAAACTTTTCATCCCACCCTCGTATATTATATAAGATGTTTCAAAACAAATGCCAATAACTAAAATAAACAATGTCGTCGTCAACATCAAGAGTATAAACACTGTTACACTAGGAGGATTTCATATATTGAATTGAGAAACGAATTACTTCAAATATACGGAAATCTTTAAATAACTCAAAGTGATGCCAATGTAAAAATTGCAATTATTCAAACCTTCACAAAGAGGAAGATATTCTCAATTAATTGTGGTGAAAGTTATTCCAACAATATATTTCAATTTTGAATGAGACTTTGCATTTTGCGGCTATAATCATTCCGATGTTCCTGTAGGAACACTCATCCAATATACTCAAAAAATATATTTTTATGAGTATTTATATAAATACTAATATTTATTACATGGAAAATATTTCAGAAAGAATATTTTTCATTTACAGAGAATTCTGCGTTTTTATGGTTTAAAATAACTCATTTTAAAGGGAAGTGAATCAATTTTCTTACAAAATATGCTTGAGAAAAACGAAATAACCCCCTACGACATATAGAATTTCATTGAACGTTTTTGTCAACGATTTAGGAATATTTTCAAATAATTTGACTATGAATTCCAGAAAAATGGGGTCTAGAAAAAAAACACGAAACAGCTTTCGAAACTTAGAGAGAAAACAGCTGCAAATAATAATCATATATACCTGAAAATTTCCTCAATATTTCAGAAAGAATATTTTTATTTACAGAGAATTCTACGTTTTTATAGTTCAAAATAACTAATATTAAGGAGAAGTGAATCAATTTTTTCACAAAACGTGCTTGAAAAAAACTATAAAAACCCCTACGATATGTAGAATTTCATTGAACGTTTTTATAAACGATTTGAGAATATTTTCGAATAATTTTACTGTAAATTTATGAATAATGACATCTAAAACAAACATGAAGAAGATTTCAAAACTTAAAGTCGAAACAACAACAAAAAAAGTCATTTCCTTTAAATTCCAATAAATTGGGATCTACGTGTTACTCATATTTATTTCTTGGAAAATATATCAAAAGAACTATTTTTGTTATACAGAGAATTCTATTTTTTCATGTTTCAAAATAACTCATATTAAAGACAAATGGAACGATATTTTGACATAATATGCTTGAGAAAAACGAAAAGAAGCCTTCTATAAGACATTAAATATTATCGAAAGTTATTATCGAGTTTAAAAAAGATATTTCAATAATTTGAGTGCTTGAACTCCCACGTTCTTTCCTGAAAGGTCTCCACTAACACGATTTTCAACGAAATTGATGCGAACAATACAGTTATCGTCGAATATGTCATGACTCGTAAACCATAATGTGGGCAGCGTTTCTGTGTGCGAAAAAATCGAACATTATTGTTCATAATAACCCAATATGCAATTTACCGAAACCGCGAAAACAATCTGATCTCGCAAATGAACTGTTTTCTCTCTTAATTAACGTTACAGAGTTATCTGGTACCAGGATCGAGTGAAATAATTGAGGGCTGGTAGACGTTGAAATACTGTCTACTGATAGCACGGTGACTTTGAGGTTTCAGGCCAACCAGTACGTACAAGAGGATTCAGATCTGTCTAGATAGTGGTTGAAGTGACCTCTTTCGACCGGAAAGAGAACTGGGGAACGTTCAGTGGAAGTATGAAACTCGGAGATTTTAAAATGTCAAAGGACCACCATTTTCTCAATATAAATTCGAAATATTTGGAAGAGAGAAACATTGACACAGTTCAACGGAAGTTTTTGAAATATCTTAGATATAAGTTTCTCAGATATAAAATTTTCGTGTAGTTTCGTGTATTGTTTGTGAAGTTTCAATTTTGGTTCTAGTTCAAATTCAAATAATTTTCCGACTTTTATCGTATTTTATCGTTTTTTTCCCACTCTATAATTGGCTTCAGTTGAGTGGTGTTCTCTAAATAGATGAATAAGTTAACACACTGTTATCGAAACAGTTAAACACTGCTACTAATCATTGAAAAAGAATTATTGATTCATCACTATTCAATCAAATTCTATTCATTACTGATATAGAATCATTAAAAGAAGTTAGTCACCAAAATTGCCCTCTTAAAGCTGAAGCAAAACTGAAGGAGCTCAATTTACTGAACTCTTGAAATAAAATAATTTACGTTAAAAATATTAATATGCGATTGGTTCTTCCTTTCTTCAAGTAGCAGTTGTCCAGTCTGTGACGCTTGAGAAGCTACTTTTCTTCATCGGGTTTTTTTCTTTCACCTTGAAATTGAGAATTGTTGTCGATTTTCCATAGAGAACTGAGGTACCAAGTTTGTTTGACGAATAGAATAATGAAGAAGTAGATGAATGCAACTGAAATACAATGGAACAAACTCAATAACTCTAGTTAAATATTCTCTGGTATGATATTCGTGACAAATCATTCAATTTTGTACGAAAATTTTTGTTAAGTGTTCAACCAGCTCAATTATATGTGTTGATTATAAATGAAATGTTATGAAGAATGATTAGATTCTTCATTAGGACATGAAAAGAAAGTCTAGTCTAAAAAACTGTGTCAATAATTAACAGCAAAGTAATGAAAATAAATGAATTCAAAATTGCTTGAAGTTTCAACTATCATATAAGATTAAAGCGACATTTTATTGTACCACCTGAATCATTTGAGAATTAAATCGTATTTTTCCCACTATGTAATTGGCTTATCTTGAGTGGTGTTTTCTCAATAAATAAATAAATAAACACACTGATATCGAACAGTTAATACTGCTATTGAACACTTGCAAGGAATTATTTATGCCGAAACGTTGATCACCATTCAATCAATTTGTATAGGTAGAATTCATTACTGATGGACGTATAATCAATGAGAATTCACTAACCACTTTAATGAACTGTCTTGATGTCACAAAAATGTGTGGAGATATTACTGGCTCTAATCAAAAAAGTTTATAACAGTAAAGTCCTATAAGTAATATTTTATTCGGTGTTTTCTCATTTTTGGCGATACAATAAGCTTTTTCCTCAATATATTTTGTTTTGCAGCCAGTGTTTTAAAAGAAAAGTTTTCGATTAGATCAACTCATTTGTTAATAATTTGCTTATAAATCAGGCTCTTCAAACAGAAAACACAATTTTAAAATCCTGCTTTATCATAGAAACCTAGAAAACACCAAAAGAAAATATTATTATGACATCTTACACTAACGAACTCATTTGTTTGGAGTCAGTAAAAGCTCCTCCTTCTTTCATTGAAGTGACGTCAGACTTTGGCAGTCAATTGGAACAGTAACGAATAGCGGCATTTCACAGTACTCGTTTATCTCCCGATTACCCAGCCAAGTGTGCTGGGACTCCCATTGTTTCAATACGTGCCCAGCGAATGAATTACGATCCTTTAGAATTTTTCACCCACAGACATAATGAATAGTGTTCTATGTGTCCGTGAATCGAGCACGAAGCACCGACGTGCTAATCTCTATGGTTAATTGATTTTTTCACCATCTTATAATAACGATTCACTTGAAAAGATATCTGTCGAATATTTAAGATACGAGATCAGTGATATGTATGATACATAATGACATTTCATTCACTGTGTTGACAATTGTGATGATATAAATATATATCAAAAGCTACTCGAGTATTCATAGAGAAGTTTATATCTGTGTTTCTCATATTTCGTGGTTTTCTTTTTGAAAATCCAGTTACATTATCGATACCAAATGGCTTACCTCATTGTGTGAGATGACATTTCTGAAAGTTTTTGCTCAAGAATTAGTTTGAAAATTGTAATTCGAATTTTTTTGAAAATTATGCAAACGTTTTATGTAGTTTGTCTATTTCATTTTTCAATTAGTTTTTCAATTTGTTTTGTGTATTCTGTCGAATTTTTAGTGATGGTGGGGCACTTAACATCTTGAGCTTCTTTATGTGCCTAAATTAACCCCTAACGAAGCAACCAGTCATAAGAATTTGAAATTTTGGAAGCAACGCTGCCTCCACTTTGGATGTCCTTGATCTTCCAACAAGAATCGCTGAAATAGTCGATCTAGACCACACGTATCCACCTCGATCTCTATACTTGAAACCCCTAGATTATTCCGTTGAAGACCCGATCAATTCATAAAAAGATTCGCGAAATGAGATAATTCTCTTCCTGTATTCTTTCAACGACTGCCACTTCAAAATCAGTAATGGTTTATTCTTTCATCAAGTCTGCTTTTATAAGTACTGTAAACAGACTATATATAATTCAGTTCAATCAATACCCAATCATTGATTCATATAAAAATACTATCCGGAAGTAGCAATTCTTAGGATAGATATATTACAGGTCGACACAAGTGAAATTGGTGAATCTCAGTTTTGCCTTTCGGTCAAGATATGAAAATGAAATTTCCATGACAAACTCCATTTTCTAACATGCGAAATTCCTAACTGTTCAAATCACTCTCTTAATGTGTCTTTCTACCGTCCAATGAGCACGAGCCCATATAATGGTCCATAATGCCGCTCATCATCAATCTATATTTACAGAAGAAACAAGCAGGGCCGTATTTTTAGTTAGAAATGGGCTCATACCCAACAACGTACTTGTTTTGATTTAACTCTCAAATTTTCTCATCTTGATATTATTTTGGAATACTGAAGAGGGCCAATTAGTTCGAAACACCTGAAATCGATGAAGCATATGGAATATAACACCACTACTCATTGGTGTCATGTATGCTTTTCTCAATAATTATTTCCAATGTTGTTAGTGGATTATCGGAAAAGTATTCATCAAATGGATAGGTTACCTTTCATTACGTAACTAGACTAAATCTTCCTACTGTGTTTTGAAGATTACCAATAAAACTCAAAATAGTATTGATGAAACTAAGCGGTTAATTAATAATACTGGCCTTATGAACGCAAATTTCTGACGACAGAACTTGAGACCCTATTTCCATAGAGGTGACCATTCCAAATGCAGATAACCTTATTAAGAATAATGCGATAATATCACTGAATAACGAGACAGTGGCACATGAACGTCATCAAGACAGTTCTGTTTCAAGATCTACTGGTGTAATCCCAATAAATCTTCTGTCAGACATCAGACAACTGCGACTCAGCAAACAACTCTATACAGAATTGTAAGAACTAGTTCCACTTGCTACAGCAAAAACTGTCAGGAAATTATTTCTGGAAAACATCGAGAATCAGCGCCAGGTAGGACGATGCCGTGAATATCGCCATTTGGACCGCCCCCACGGACCTGATGATGTGTAGAGGGCTCCCAGAAAGCCTTACTCCTCTGGTATATACGGGTGAGTCTCCTGTTAGGAAATTTAAAAGCCTTGAGACCTAAAATCAAGGTATATCTATGCTATTACTGTATAAAACGGTCCAACATAGTTATTAACATATTTTGTTGAATTAATTTCGTGAAATATCTATATTTTTTGAAGGAAGCATTCAGTTATTGAGAAGATACCTCGCCTAGAGGCTAATACAACACTGAAACATATGTAGAAATGTGAAAAGTCACCTAGAAATTTATTAATTTCTGCTTGCTGGAATCTGAAGCCATCACGATAATGACAATAATGCTTGTTTAATTATGATGACTTAGTACTCTCATATCTTATAGATCTTCCACACCATGAATTACGATGTTATCTGCAATACGATGTTTCTTCGATTTCATTAGTCTAAAGTTAAAAGCATTAATTCTAGTTAATTCTAGCCTTGAATGTATCTACTAATGGAACTAATAAAAATTATTTCTACTGAAGTAGTTTACCTCATCTATTATTTTGATGTGCGTTCCAAGATGGACTTAGGTACACCAAGAATACGTCCAAAGTAAGAAGATGTTAATACAAATAACTTCCTATTATTTGCTGGATTGTCAAACCGTCAAAATGTCAAACGTCGTCCATTACTGTTGGGCCTTCTAATTTGTATTTCAAGCAATAACACGTCAGAATAACCTGGTCTTGAATTACCAGGAGTGTGCCCTGCTTTTCAAGAAACATTCTGCCAGAGATCAACCAGCAGTTTGACGCTTCCAAGTCGACATTTTCCTTTGAGGTCTCATTGAAGTGCCTGCAGGGCTAAGGTTTTGCTCTCCAACCGTGTAGTTTCTTGTTGTAGAGTTAACCATAACGTGAACCCTGACCTTTCGCTCAGTTTCTGAGGAGTGCTTTCATCTTTTGGTACTTAAAAGTGTTGGCATTTACTCGATGTTAATCCATTATTATTGAATATAAACTTAAATTCAAACACTTGAACTTATGATTTACACTCAAATCTTAAGTTTATGAATAATGACATTATTCTGTTAGCATCTAAAGAAGTCCTTTGTAACGAAGAAACGCGTCATGCTTTGTAGTCAATAATGTGTAAATCATAAGTTCAAGTATTGGAATTTAAGTTTATAATATTCATCTTTTGTTGTTATAATTAATACTTCTTTTATTACTATCATCTTTTTCATTGTTTTCGCTGTTTTGATATGTATACGTACGCATGTTCACAGAAAGTACTACTCGAAAATTTCATAGCTTAGCGAAGGTGGTTATGAACGTATAGTTAACACTGCACAACAACAAAAAATTGTATTCAGTCTTAATAATGCCGTAAAAGGCGAAACTAGTCGAATAAAGAGTGCAGTTGGTGATTTTCTGACAAATATTTCTCATCACCTCTCATTTAAATATGACTGAGTTGATTCCTCGTCCATTGAACGAAAAAAACGTTGAAGGTTTGCTTAATTTCTTAGGTCAATTCTCACTAATATTAGGTTGAGAAAAACGAATATCACAAAGAAAAAATGTTCGAAAAAATGCTCTACATGTGTTGATATGTAAATGATGAAAATTATTGTTTCTAAGAAATTGGTAGATATGAAATACAAATGCTAACAACATGTGAAGTGTGATTGCAATATTATTAATGGTAATCGAATTCAAAAAAACACTTGCCAGGTGTTTAGATCTACGAAGAATCAACTGATTCCTTTGATCGCGATCTTTTAGCTTCCTCTTGTAAGTGATCATCTATACATTTAAACTACTACTACTTACAACTAACAACTACTTATCAACTCCAAACCAAACAGTGAAGGTGAACAATACATTCAATAATATAAGGCTGATAGAATATGGAGTACCTCAGGGAACAATATTAGGGCCATTTCGGTAGCATGTTGGTGTCTGTCTCCATAACAAGATGATATGTTCGAAATACTAAAAATAAATATAGAAAATGAAATAATATAATATATAAAACAATATAAACAACTTAAAATAATATATACAAACAACTAAAAACAATATAAACAAACAACTAAAAATATAAATTTAACTATTATTTTTGTTTGAACCAATATTTTTTCTCGAGGGCTGAATGGAAGATCAGACTCAAAACTGAATCCAGTAATTTTGAGAGCATTCTTCTTAGTTGTAATTATTGTATCAATTGAAATGAATATAATTTAAATGTAAGGAATGTTTCTCAATAAATTCATTTTAATTGAATATAAACTTAAATTTGATTATTCTGTAAGCTTCTGAAGAAGTCGTTTGTAACGACGAAACGCGTCATGCTATGTAGTCAATAAAGTGTAAATCATAAGTTCAAGTGTTTGAATTTAAGTTTATATTCAATTATAATGGATTTACATTAAGTAAACGCCAACACTATTAAATATAAAAAAAAATTCATTTTATTATTATTATATTATTATTACTATAAATTTCACCATTGCCGCAAAAGTATCATACTTAGTGATCTTCTGGATGTCAAGTTATATTTTGACAAATAAAATGCATGTGTATTTTGACGATTAACAATGTTGCCAATTTCGAAAAACAAGTTTTCGCGAAAAAAAAAGGAGAGTTCATAAAATATGAAAAGTAGCTCGTATCTTTAAGACTAGAGCTAATCGGTTCTTTTTATAGTCGATTCTGCATTCACTAAACGAGAAGATATAAAGATGGGTCTAAGTTTAAGACCGAAACAATAATAATTGTTGTGCAGTGTAATCTTCTATTTCAGTCTGATTCAAAATAAGTAAGCGAGTCAGGTAAGCAAACAATGATTCTCATAACACATTCAACGAAGAACTTGATATGCCTTGTTAAAACATGTAATTACCAAGCAATTTCGCGACTTGAATAAACATAGCCTGCTCTTCAATTTCCACTATATTATTCGAATCCGGTGTATGCAACGTGTAAAATGAAATCACGATTTCTCCGAAATTTAAAGAAATTCCAACAATAATGGTATTTATTATACCTTTCATAGGTTACATTGTTCGTATAGAATTCTTCCTGGTCCTGTCAGCAAGAGATATCTTGAGTGAACAGACATTCAATAGGCCAGATTGTAATTGCTACCTCAGAAACTTCACACAATGGCTGCTTCTTCTTCGATTTAACAAGCTGTGAATATCATCTTTCGAAGTACTATTCCAACACATTTATTCATATAGACTTCGAAAATATGTCTCGAGTTAATTTTGAAACTTGTATTTGGTAAGATGAGTAATTATGACTTGTAGAAGATTGATTAGTGTCTGGGAAAATTACACATTACCGCTCTCGGATTATTACATATTCGAAATCAATCAATCTAAAAACGCTTTAGATCGTAATAAATATACGTTAGACCTTTCAAAAGATTCAATTATTTACTTCATTGGTAAACAATTATTCAGTCATAGCTACTCTAATATAGAGAGAGAATTCATTCATAGTAATAAATCATAAGTAACTCTGACATAGTAATTGTTAGAGGAAAACTGTACATTGCGAGAGAAGAGGGCATATTATTTCCAAACGAGAAGGTATGAAAGAGAACCGATAGACATTCATATGGAAATTAATTGGGAATTTAAATCGACCTTCTAAAGAATCAATTGCTCTTCGTTTGTTCCGCTGAAACACGAAAACAGATGCGACGATTCAGCTGATTTTGGTTTAGGAATGTCAGTAGTTGTCCAGGGAAGGTTTATACGATGCGAAAATATGGAAAAATTGCGCGAATAATAGTAAAAACCACATTTTTTCAAGTGAAAACTTCTTTAGCGGCGCTGTGTATTTTTTTTGGAATGGGTAAAAATTTCTAAACTCGCGTTAGGATACGTGACCTGATCGAGAATTCGTAAAACGGATGGAGAGAGGGCAGGCGGCACAAGGCGCTTGCGCGAATGTTCGTGTGTATTTTTCATTCAATTGTCAAAGTTAAAAAGATGAATGTATTAATTTTATCAGAAACTCATATGGGGACTCATAAGGAAAGTACTTGTAAATTGAGGAATTGTATAGAATTGAAGACGTTCTCATGATAACTGAGCTTGAAGAAAAGAACATGTAACAATATTGTGCAAAATACCAATAACCTCAATAGTAAAAACATGTTCACAGCACCTAACCCATATGACAATGACCACCATAGATGTCCTACAGCAAAAAAATCAGAAACCTTCTCCCCAAGTACCGTATAAGTTGATACGATTTTTGTACGAACAAAATCTCGGAGGTTATTATAAAGGAAGTAAATAACAGAGGTATAAGAAAAACAATATTACTTAGAATTTCCTTCATTATTCAATTTCCATAAATAATTTCAAAGTGCCAGGTACCGTACTTTTCCTGATTCATCTATTATAAATTTTTCCAACCCAGGATTTGAGATTACCTCGGATTCGAACTCATCAGTCATCGAACGCACCCAACAATAACAGCTCAATTTCATAGAGAGCAATGGCTATTGAGCCTAGGTATATAATTTATGGTACGATATCTGATTAAGACACCCACCGTTGTGGGACCTTATCTTCATGGTCTACCAGCCTGTTCTTTAATTTTGATCCAATTTAAACTATTTATTCTGCTCATTATAACGGAGAGCTACAGTTCCTATAAAAATACAAAACACAGTGACCAAAATGGCCCCTTTGAAACCGTGGCTAAACTGAAGAAGCATAATTCAGTAAACTCCAGGAGTGAAATAATTTACGTTCAAAACATAATATGCAATTATTATTTCCTTTATTCAACTGGCAGTTCCATGTCTTTCATGCTTAAGAAGCTTTTTTTTTCTTCGTTTTCCTTTTCTTCTACTTTGCATTTGAGAATTGTCGTCGGTTCTCCATAGAGAACTGAGCTACCAAATTTCTTTGACGAAGGGAATGATGAAAAATAGATGACTGAAATGCAACAAAACAAACTCAATACAATAACTGTTGTAATGTATTTTTCCAGTGTGATATTCTTGTCAAATCATTCAAATTCATAATAAAATTGGAGCAACGAAAATGTTTGCGAGTCTTCAACGGGCTTGATTGTACGTGTTAATTATAATTAAAACGTCATGAAGAATGATTAGATTGTTCATTAGTAAATGAAGAGAAAGTCTAGTCTGAAAAACTGTGTCAAGAATTAACAGCAAAGTAATGAAAATAGATGAATTAAAAATTGTTTGAGATTTCAACTATCATCTGATATTAAAACAAAACCTTATTATACTACTTAATCAAATCCCCAATAATTCAAATAGTTAAACTCAATTAACCACAATTATCTATGCTATCTTCACCTAGCTTGTTATAATGAAAAAATAAAAAACCAAGATAAATATTAAACATTTACTATCGCCAAAAATTCATTCATATTAAATGTAGCTCGAATGAACCTAATCTATCAATATGTCCAATTGAAAACGATATTATAATTGATGCGTTAGTATTTGGAAATAACTTCGTATAAGCATGCTTGTACTACATATTTTGTAATAGAAATATGTATACGGTTATGTTATTCATCAAACAGCTTGGGTAATTTCGAAATGTCTGTTAACATCGGAAATAATGATTCGCTTTTTTCCAGTGGTGTCTAAATTTGAAAGAAAATTCTTACACCTAATTAAGTTCTACAACGAATGTCAATCAGTGGCGGAGTTTTGTTTCGTGTGCTTCAAAGAAGAAAAGAAAATGTTAGATCCCTAACATTTCTCAGTGCCTTACACGCAAAAATTATATATTCAGAAATTATTCAGGGTTGTCTATGTAATGGTGAAACGTATTTACGACGCAGTTTCATCAAAGTATTGCTATATTTTCAAACAATTGAATGATGAAATTGGTCAGAGTTGGTCAGCCTTAGAGTTAGTAGTTTTCTTCTTTTTTCCAGTTGTGCTAAACCAAAGTGTAGTCTTTTCTTCATAGAGCTTGCTAGACTAGTAAAATTTTTATATCTATATGAACGTTTAACAAATTGATGGTAGTATTTCTTTTCAATGCGCTTATAGATTTCTATTTATTCTTAAATATCTGGTTTTTTGTCTTATATATAATACCTTTGAATTATCTATGCCTGGAAACGTATGTCCTAAATCTGAAAAGTGTTTGGTGAATTTGAGTTCTCCTTGTTCAACCTGAAAAACTGTTGATGTTCTTTGAATCTTGAAAAAAAGTTTCTGCTTCATTACTAACTTCATAAAATGAGATTTCTTGTAGTTTCATTTTTAATATTACAAAAGAATCGGAATATTTTTTGTGTTGGTTTTATTTGTGTTATTTGTGAATGCTGAAAGTTGATATTATGGTTTTGTAGTTTATTTGGTTTGATATATATATATATATATATATATATATATATATATATATATATATATATATATATATATATCAGTATGTTCCTTTTGAATATTTAAAACTTAAACTTGGAAGATGATGTATCAATCTTTCTCAAGAATAGTTTCATCTGCAGATGACACCTGCATTTCTTAGAAGACCAAATCAAAGGTGCATGTTCCAGTTTACTAGAAAAAAGGAGTAATACAGCGTTTTCATTATGCAAAGATTAGCCCATTTTCTAACCAAATAACAAAACATTCTAGAAGCAGAAGCGGTGAGACAAGTTATGTGTTTAGAGGAGGATAGCTTATAGTCGAAAAAAGCCCCAGAAAATGTGATATATGGTTTTGAAAGGTTTTTCTTATAGAGTTTTCCCAGTATGAGATTTAACTTATTTTTCTACTGATGCTTCAAGCATATAGATATTTATATTTCTCACAAAATCGTATTTTATATCAAGATTTGTTGAAAAACTGTCATTCAAGTTATTTTGCATTAATAAACTTACTTGTTTGAAAGTATTAGGCAATAAATATTCTTCACTGTTTCGTCGGCCTTCTATTGGTTATAAATTTAATTCAAATTCTGATACAAACTATGATTGAGTGATAATAAAAAGTTAAAATTAATCTGATCAAACTTAAAATTGAAACAATATAAATAAATAATGTCCTGAGAGCTGACAGAAAAATATAAGATAAGAATAAAAATAAAATGAATTATCATGAAATAAATTCAGTTTTTCCCAACGTGGGGTCAATGCTTTAGAGGGGGCAATTAGATTGTTGAAGAGGGAAATTCGAAAATAGACTCGAAATAAGTTTAACTCTTTTGCTCCTTTAAATCTTAATTTTTTTAACCCTTTTTGAGGAACATAAGAATTTTATGAAGACACAATTTTATAAAAACACAATTCAATAAATTGTGTTTTATCCAACTTGTATCGAGCTTTTTTGCTCAAAATATTCATAAGTATAGATTAGCTATCTTTTTGAGCTTAAAGAGCTCAACAATAGTGTAATAAACAAAATTTAGAGCGTTCGGAATTTGCAGAAGATTACAGCAATGGCTTTTGCTATGAACTTTTTTTTTTAATTCTTTCAAATTTTCAGGTTTCACAAATTCCTTTACAAAATTGTCAGATTAAGGCTGGGTACTACTAGTTTGTCGAGTTGAATCATCTGTATAAAAATCTGACACGCGGGAGTATTGCAAAGTCACAATTTTTTTTTGCATTTACAAAAATTGATTATGGACTTTTGGATTAAGTAAGAGGAAACTTGTGACGACTTAAATAATGAGTCCCTATAATTACTGACACGCCGGAGAAAATACAATTTTTTTTTGCTTATACAGCTATTCGTTACGAGCGATCCGGCAGATTGATATTTCTCCGTGGACAGAAGTTTGTGGGCTATATACACTTCCAAAATCTGACGCGCTCGAACATTTTTTTTTTTACATTTTTGAAAATGTATACACGCTCTCCCCACCACTAAAATGGTAAACTTCATAGGAGCTTTTTTCTTATTTAGCATCTATTTATCTAATATTTCTGTTCGAGGTCTGAATGGAAGATCAGACTCAAAACTGAATGCACTCCTATTGTGAACATTCTTCTTAGTTGTAACATATCAATTGGATGAATTTAATTTTACAATGTAAGGAATGTTTCTCGATAAATTTTAGGAATATTATTATAATCGTTTTCAAGTGAAAACTAAATTCGAAGTGAAATTTATGGCAATCGAAGTCCAACAAAATAGTGCGTGATCTACTCACTTAAACAGTCCCAAGAAGCGCCACTGACCAGACCCATTTCTCCAAGTCACGTCAAAATTCTGATATCAATTATCACAGTTGGCGTAAAGTGTCAAAGTCGTGAAAAATTTCAACACACAAGTTCATGAGCGCCGTTTCACATAATGAATTTACCGACGATTATCTCATGACGGAGGAATTCTTCCTTCGGAGTTGTTGAGTGTTGAACTTTGAGGTCGCGGGAAAGAACACAGTTTAAGCTAATGGCTGAACCTCCACTATTCAGATCATTACTTAAATCTTCTGCTGAAAAATTTATGCGTATGTGAATTCCATGCTTTTAATGTTGCAGTTGGTGTCTTGAATTTATAATTCCTTCCAACACTCCGCGGTGATTATATGTAATTATTCAATCAGAAAAATCAAGTTACATCAATTAGTAGTAATTGCTGATATAACACAGTGGAGGTGAGTAAAAAGAAAAAAGAGATATATAATTAATAATCGCCATAAGTATATATGCTTCGGTACCTTATATTTAACGTATCTCCCCCCCATCTGTGTAATTATTGCAGAGAATTATAGTAATGGCCGATGCTTCAGTATTTCAGCACTGCATAGCTTATTTTCGCTAATTTAGATATTATCAATTAATTTTTTTGCAGAATATGTTGGATTTTTCTGTCAGCTATTTCCGTAAAATCAAGACTTCTAATTTTTACTTTTATTGGCCCAATACAACACGATTAACTTTTCTTACTTCTCTTTATATATTGGAGTCAGTTTTTAGACTCAAAAGGTTTATAAAATCAATAAATCTCCATCGAAGCCATCGAATAATGAACAATTAGACATCAAATCAAATAGTTCTTTCCATACAAAAGCCTAAGTACTTTTTATGTTGTCAACATGTATGGTGCTATCGTTCCAAAAGTGGTCACATTTACGTACATCCTGTATATCTAATTCGTTGAAATTAAATTATATATATATATACAAATATCTATGTTTTCAAATCTACAGAAGAAAAAGGAAGTTCGATCATATACTGAAAAACATCTATGAGAAAAAACTCTGTAAAGCTATAAGTAACATTTTCTTCTATTTGACGAATTCCAGATGTCCACCAGAATATCAAATAGTTCATTTTCTGTAATAACGAAACACAATATTCGATTGAAGCATATTCCATGAAATTTTCTATTATTATTCCATTCAAAACAATGTTTTTTTATTATAATAAAACTTTTGAATGTTTCAATGTTTTCAACGAGATTAGTGGTTTTTTTTTCATTTAAAATAGTATAAGATCCTGTAAACAAATACTTTTTACGATTACACAATATTTAACAAACAAAAATAGGCTTCTCAATATATTGGATTCAATAATTACATATATTATCGATAATTATCCATATATAAATAATTGATCAGTTAGAATGATCCACATATACTTGTATAACATAAAGATTCACATCTTCAATGATATACAAACAACGAAATTCCAAAAAGTAGTCAAAAATCCTTATTCTGTTTCAAGGCTGAATAATTAGTAAGTCAATAATCTTCATTATCGACAAGCTTATTACAAATTTTCATACGTGAACTTATGTAGATTCAATTGAAAAATGGGTTGTAATTGAAGATAACATAAAAAGAATACGATGAAAATTGATAAGTAATGGATACTTTTCAAAAAAGATTATCGGGGAAAAATGGTAACTGGATCTTTGACCGATTGTCAGTTTTTAGACTCAAAATACTTATAAAATCAATAAAACTCCATCAAAGCCATCGAATAATGAATAATTAGTCAATTCTTTCAATACAAAAGCCTAAATACTTTTTATATTGTCCACATGTATAGTGCTATCGTTCCAAAAGTCGTCACATTTACGTACAACCTGTATATCGAATTCGTTAAAATTGAATTATATGGTTCATTTCAATTATGAAAGGTTTATATTCGACCTAGTATCACCAACTCTCGAGAAATCGAAGACAAATCTTCAGATTTCAATTAAAATGTCTTTTTGTGCAGTATAATCAAACCGATAATAATTGTCGATAGAACGACAGTATCACAGGCTCAGATGTGCAATCTAATTCCATTATACAAAAATTAACGACGACTTATAATTTACTTTTCGACCTACCGTTGAAAATATCTACGGGTAGATAAATAAACCGACTGTCCCAGCAGTAAAATCGAGGTTACAAAAATTGATATTGAACGAATACTCTTTCTCTATAACAGTAAATATTTTTTTCGATCTCGATGACAGGCAAATAATGAGAAAGGGATTGGTATTAAAGTAAATATTTTAAAACTCATACAGGTGTGGTTAGACCAGCACAGAAGTGAACCAGAACTTGAGGTATCTTTCTACGAGAACTCTCTTTCCCTCGTAATCTGCGCTAACAAATCAAAAACTGAAGATGCAGTAAATTTAACAGGATTCCAATTTACCTGCCTGCGCTTCGGGTAAGTAGCTGTAGAATGAACATTTATTAAAATGGGTGCAAAAAATCAACCGTATTCCGTAAATTCAAATCCTTGTTATAACATTTCGTTAATACCTTTTCTCTGAAATTTATTGCTGCACCACAAGTATATAAAATATGGCTAGGATTCCGACGTATCTTCTTCGTTTTTAAATGCATCATATTACGCAAATGGTAATATGAGACTTGAAGAAACAGGTTCACAGAAGTAGATGTATACCAGGTGGTCTGTATTATGATGCATTCATATATATTTGATTATGGAAGTGATGAAATAAGAAAACATGATAGATTATTCATCAGATAAAAAATTGAGTTTTAAAAACTTTTTTAGATATGTTATAAGTAAAATTTCAAGAAAAGTAAATTTTTTAGCAAGGATAAGTAATTATATAAGTGTCATTACGAAGTATTCAGTGCAAAAATCGATAATATTACCACATATAAACTTCTGTTCAACTGTATTATACACCTTGTCTCAAAATGATCAATCAAGCTCCAAAATAGAGCACTTAGGATCATATTGGAGTACACACCTGTACAAAAAGTACACACCTGTACAACTTATGTAAGAAACACTAGGTTGTTTTGATATTAGACAGCTTATAACGGGTGTTTTTTCAGAGGTATAGAACTTTAAGTTGGCATTACTGTTGAAGATGGCGACCGATTTAACAGCTGAGAAGTGATTTTTTCTCAGTTTGGTTTGGCAATTCATCATGAATAGACTCACGCCTAAAAAACGCTTACAAATAGTGCAATTTCATTTCGAAAATAATGGTTCTGTGCGGAATACGTATCGCGCGAATTTTGTTTAGCTATGAAGCGCACTTCTGGTTGAATGTCTACATCAACAAACAAAACTGCCGCATTTGGAGAGAAAATAATCCTCAAGTGTATGTCAAAACACCGTTACATCCTGAAAAACTGACTGTTTGGTGCGCTTTATGGGTTGGTGGAATCATTGGTTCGTACTTCTTCAAAAACGATGATGGCCAGAACGTTACAGTCAATGGTGATCGGTATAGAGCCATGATTACTAACGTATTCATTCCTGAATTGAACAACCATGATTTCCAGGAGCTGTGGTTTCAACAAGACGGCGCAACATGTCACACAGCTCGTGCCACAATCGATTTATTGAAAGACACGTTTGGTGACCGCCTAATTTCACGTCTGGACCTGTGAATTGGCCTCCTTGATCTTGTGATTTAACACCGCTAGACTACTTTCTGTGGGACTATGTAAAGTCATTGGTCTATGCGGATAAGCCACAAACGCTTGATCATTTGGAAGACACTATTCGCCGTGTTATTGCCGATATAAGGCCACAAATGTTGGTAAAAGTCATTGAAAATTGGACGTTCAGAGTGGACTACATCCGAGGCAGCCGTGGCAGTCATACGCCAGAAACCATATTTAAAATGTAATGCCACAAGAGTATCTTTCGAATAAAAAAAAATTCTTGTCAATCGAATGATCCATCGTTGTTTTATTGCAATTTGAAGTTCAATATCTCTGAAAAAAAACACCCTTTTGTATATAAAAATATAGACTTTGTTTATAAAATAAATATGGCAAAAATCCTAGTTATATATTCGACCGTGTAAAATACGTTGAAGATGTACATGGTTACCAAAAAAGTCTAAAGAACAAAATGATTTCTATATTGATAAGTGCAGTATATATAAATGCCTAAATAATTTATGTGCGAAAGGAATGATTTTATTTAATACTCTAGATCCGAATCTAAAATTATGTGAGAATCATAATGATTCTGAAAACTTATTATATCATTTTGTTGAAAAATAATATCTAGGGTGAAATATGTTGTTTGATGTTGTATATATAACTTGTCTTTTTGTAAAGTGTATCAGCTGTGCTAAATAAAGTTTACTACTTCTAGATTTTGAAAAAAAAATTATTGAGTAATCACTTTGTTACATTATAGAGAAATTACAATTTATTTCTTGATTATGCATTCCAAAACTTCGATTTGAATAATTTCCCCTAACTGACCAAACAAATATAAAGTCCAAGAAGTAAAATGATGATTGAAAATTCGTCAATTTTCTATTAGCAAAACCCTGGCTCAAAATTCGTTCCGGAAGTGCATTTATCTTCTCAGTAGGAAAAAGGATCTCAAAACTTCTCAGTTTAGCATTTAAGAATGGGGTAACAGTCCGAAACGATTGTCAAACTTCCCAGGAGCAAGATAATAAAATTTGTATACATTTGTTTAATTTTTTGTGGTTCTTTTTTTCCGTGAAGAAATGAATTGAAATGAAATTAATACAATAAAATCTCATGATTGGAGTATTAATTGCTTAGTACAAATTCCTTCATCAATTTAATAACCATTAATTAATCAATGAATAAAAGTTTAATGAAAGATTAACTTGGAACAGAACAAAAGTCAACCAAATAATTCACTTTACGTCAAATTTATGCAAGACTCGCAAAATACAACATCAAACGATAATTATTACCGAAATTCTGACATAGAAATTTCGAAGAGACATTTGTAATCTTTTAAGCCTATTAAGTTGGCTGCAACCTTGAAATGTGACATATTAGGCATCCATCATAGGACCACCAAAGTATCTTGGAATTTATTTCGTTTCATTGATGTTGGCTCCACTTAGTAAAGTGTGAATTCTTTCCGAATTTTCAAGGAAATATATTTATCAAATACCAAGTCGAACATTAATTGCAGATACTTGCGAAACTAGATTACACATCTTGGTAATCTTTACTTACTGTAAATGTATAAATTCACTGAAGGGTATAATAAAGTCCATCTTGACGTTAACTAAAGAAGCGGCACACAATATATAATAAACCATGCTTCAGTAATAAAGCCATTCTGGTTTAAAAAAACGGCTGTATCAATTTTACTCGAGGCGTTTCTGTTAACCGTAGGTGTTAAACTAATTTAGTCGGAGGGATATCTTAACTCATTAGGATTTATTTGATTCGATGTTCCTATAAATTCGAAGGACACTTCGAATAAAACAGAATATTTACGTTGAATATTCTTGGGTGTAATCCAGAAGGAGCATAGTCCATAGAGTCTATAAGACCCAAGAATTCGAGATTGTTTTATGATTTCGAGTACCTGAAAGAGGAATTTTAGGTATTAAACGATGGAAGATGAGAAAAAGATGTTATGCAATTGAATTTTCTACTTCAAATGGGCTGTAAGTCGTGGTTTGATAAGAAAAAAAATCGTTTACATATTTCCGAGTCGTATATTTTTCTCAAAAAGACGTGCATCCCGAAGAAGAACGAACTTGGAACTATAGATCACTATACCTAAGGCTGAATTTTATTATGGGTGTCATCAGTGTGATACGCCAAAAAATTGAGTTTCGACAACTTTCCCAGAAGAAAATTGACACTCTTTACAAGGGTGGAGTGAAAAGAGTCCGGCCTGACCAAGAAAAACGATATTTAACATTTGTTTTTGCTTTATTCTTCATCACAGTCAAGCTCCTCAAAATACTGATTTATAGTTTCGATAACTTCTTCGATGCTGTCAAATCTTTCACCGCCAAGCCAATTTTTGAGGTTAGGAAAGAGGTAATCGTAGCTGGGGGCTAAGTCTGGAGAGTAGGGAGGATGCGGCATCAATTCAAACTTCAATTCCTGGATTTTGGACATGGCAACATTCGACGAATTGGTTATTCGTCGACCCCTGGTGCGTTATCGTGATGAAACAAAAATTTTTTCTTCGCCAAATGAGGTTGTTCAATTTTCACCTTGTCCTTCAAATGTTGCAATAAGTCTCCATAGTATTGATCAGTGATAGTTTTACCCTTTTCAAGATAATTGATGTATTTAATTCCCCTCGCATCCCAAAAAAACAATAGTCATAACCTTGTTTGCCGATAAAATTGTTTTTGCTCGCTTTGGAGTTGGTTCCCTCTCTCCAACCAATTGTTTTTACTGTTATTTATTTTCAGGAGTATGGCGGTGAACCCAAGTCTCATCAACAGTTATGGATCGACGCAAAAATTTGTTTGGATTATGCCTATACATCGCCAAATTTTCGATAGAAATGTTTTTTCGAATCAGTTTTCAATCGAGCGTTAGCGAACGCGGCACCCATCTTGCACACAGCTTTTCCATGTTCAAATGGTTGTGCAAAATATTTCGCACACGTTCAGCTGACATCCTACAGGTCTCAGCTAACTCATGTACTTTCAATCTGCGGACTTCCAATTTGATGGATTTTCTCAATCATTTCTGAAGTTATGACCTCAACGGGACGTCCTGACCGAAGGAGGTCCGAAGTGCTCACACGACCTTTTTTTTTATTCAGAAATCCACTTCTTAATAGTTGACTATGATGGGCAGGAGTCTCCTAGTGTTAAATCCATCTCCTCTTTTATGTGTTTTGGTGTAGAACCTTTCAAATTGCTGCATTTGATGACAGCACGGTTCTCCAATTTTTCCATTTTCACGAAAACAACAGAAGCGTGTTGGGCTGAAGTTGGGCTTACATACGAGCTCAGTAGAAATGCACTGCAGGACACCGATACAAAAGTAGACCTAGTGGCGTCATCTCTTGGTCAGGCAGAAAACTTTTCACCCCCACCCTCGTATATTGTGTCATCGATAGAGGAGTATCATGTAATATTATCAGTGGCTCCATTCTACCTTTTGAAAAGGACTTAAATGGATATAACCAATATCAATAATAAGCTATTAGCGTCATATCTCTACATATATCGAAAGTTAATTATTTGCCAAGTATATTTTACCTCTGCATACATATAGAATTATAAATAATATACCTTATAGTCATAAGATAATTCAGGTGATAGTTATTCAAATATAAAACGATTACCATTGAAATCTGATATTCATCACATCTGCAATGCAAGGAGCTTAAATAATTATTATTTTATGATTCATTTACATATAATTTTTGTCCCCAGTTCATAATATACTTCTCTCAATTTCCTTCTGGGTTCTGTGCATATAATATTCTTCTAGATGATAAGTTGGACATAAAATAGGGCGTTTATCCCCACTTCAAGATAAACCGTAAGCATATTTAATATTTATAATAGAAACCATTTCATTTTATTGAGATCATAAATATGTTCATATAACGATACGAATTAATTCTCTATTTAACTTTTCCAGTAATTGTGTTTTGATTTTACCTCACTGTATATTAATTTTTGTTCAAGGAAAGTCAGCGAATTATGTAAAATATTCACCAACATAGAAAATATTCGGTTATTACGAGCATAGTTAATAAACTCATCAAGTTGAAAAAAAATCGTTTTGGATTGATAAATTATTAAATAGGAACGTATAGATCTTTTCAACCCTCTGTGTATAAATTTTGATAGATTGTACTCCTAGCGTCCTGGTTTCTCTTTGAAATATACCGTATACTCAAAACACTCGGCAAAATTTCACTCAGTTTTCTGAATCTGGGGTTTTTTTTAGAGGTATAGAACTTTAAATTGGAATAAAAGAACGATGTATCATTCAATTGACAAGAATTTTTTATTCGAAAGATAATCTTGTGGTATTCCATTTTAAATAAGATATCTGGCATATGACCGCCACGGCTGGCTCGGATGTAGTCCAATCAGGACTTCCAATTTTCTATGACTTTTTCCAACATTTGTGGCCGTATATCGGCAATAACACAGCGAATATTGTCTTCCAAATGGTCAAGCGTTTGTGGCTTATCCGCATAGACCAATGACTTTACATAGCCCCACAGAAAGTAGTCTAGCGGTATTGAATCACAAGATCTTGGAGGCCAATTCACAGGTCCAAAACGTGAAATTAGGCGGTCATCAAACGTGTGTTTCAATAAATCGATTGTTGCACGAGCTGTGTGACATGTTGTGCCGTCTTCACTCCAAATGCGGCAGTTTTGTTTGTTGACGTAGCCATTCAACCAGAAGTGCGCTTTATCGCTAAACAAAATTCGCTTATGAAAATCGGGAACAACGGCAATCTCGTTTTGGGCCTATTCCACGAATCTACGCCTTGCTTGATGATCGTTTCGCTTCAATTCTTGCACGAGTTGGATTTTGTAAGCACGCAAACCAAGATCCTTCCGCAAAATCTTCCATAAAGTGTATGGACACAGATCCATATCCTGTGCTCGATGGCGGATGGACTCATTCGGGTCTTCCTCAATGTTACGCTCTATGGCAATAGCTTCTTCTGTACGCAGCGTACGGCGCGGCGTCTCTGGGAATGCGGGTTATCAATAAGAGTAAACGTGGTGCGAAAACGTTCCATGGTTAATCGAATTAACTGCTCTGATGGACGATTTTGTCGACGATAAGATTGGGCGCGATACGTATTCCGCACAGAACCATTATTTTCGAAATAAAATTGCACTATTTGCAAGCGTTGTTCAGGCGTGAGTCTATTCATGATGAATTGCCAAACCAAACTGAGAATAAATCACTTCTCAGCTCTCAAATCGGTCGCCATCTTCAACAGTAATGCCAACTCAAAGTTCTATAGCTCTAAAAAAAACACCCGTTATAAACTTAAACATCTACGCATTTAGTGCAATAGTATCAATCTCTCATAAGTTCAATTCAACATATTTTATGTTTTATTAAACTCTTGAAAACTATGCTTCATTATGTTGATTTGTAATTTTGATACTCAAAGTACATAAACAACGTCACAGTATTCAAATCGGGACAAAACCAAGGTTTCATAATTGATTTGCTTTTATCTTTGTGGCAATATATGCCAAGTGGAAATAATATCAACGCAAAGGCCTCTTTAAAACAACTTTTCATCAACATGATCAGTTAACTCTGTTTCACATGAATCCACAAGCCAAAATTTTTCATATTTATTTCCGATGTTGATACAGCATTTCTTTAATCAAATTGATCAAGTAGCTAGCGTAAACCATGCTTCTCAGAATACTAAAAATATACTTTCAATCATAATTAATTCAATATGATACCGAGTCATTTACCAAAAAATATCTAAACAACTAAGCCTACACATCGCTTGTATACGCGTTAAATCGTAATTATACTGAAAATAAGTGGTCCCAATATGGAACCTTGGAGGTCTCCATGTTTTCCTGTTTTTACTGGAGATTCCCTATCGTTGTTTCACATGAGTTTTCGATCAACTATCCATCAATGGTAGCAATTAAGGAAAATTCAATTACCCTTTTGTCTTAATTCTTGAGTTTTCAGTAATGTCGCATTACCTTCATCAAAAGATCTAAAAAACATCGGTTTCAACTCTTAAGTCGTAAATTCTACGACTTTAGTTTATCAAATATTAAAATATCATCCATAAACTACTAAAATAGTGAAAAAATCATCTCTTTTCATATTGTATTCAATCACTAATATGATTGAGAGATGCTCATCTAGCGATTATTCTAATTAGCATATCTTAATTAGGAAGTGACTTCGCTTTCAGACGTTAATGCATTCCCATCTGCAGTATGACAGAAAGTTAACCAAACATTCATCATATTCACCTCATAAAAGTTTGATTGCTAATTATTGGTAGTTAGAGAATAAACAAAGTTGTATGTTATCAGTATCGGGTGGAAACATTTCTGGAAGGCGTAATGTTGAAACATTAACTGTAATCGCAATGAAAAACAAGTGTTCTGTGAATATTTGACAGCAAAGTCATTTGGCATTGACACAGGAGTTAATTATTCGTTATTAGTTGAACGAGTGCAGATGATTTGGAATTGCAAATACCAGTTATTACCGGAGGGGTTCCAAAGATATCGCTGAATAAAGGACTTTATGTTATGAGTAAAATTTCATGAAATTTCATTGATTTTCAACCGAGAATAAGTAATTATGTCAGTGTATTCACAAAGTCTTTATTTATTTATTTTTAATTTAATAGTTTTGAATTTTACTTGATTTTCAAATTGATTTGTTTAAATTCATTATACATAATTGAATACACTTCAACTAATGATTTACACTTTATTCACTACATAGAATGATGCGTTTCGTCGTTACAAACGACTTCTGATTGAATTGAAGAACTGATTGATTCTGTAAGCATCTGAAGAAGTCGTTTGTAACGACGAAATGAGTCATGCTATGTAGTGAATGAAGTGTAAATCATAAGTTCAAGTGTTTGAATTTGAGTTATATTCAAAGTCTTCATTTTATAACTCAATAATATCATCACAAATAAAGTTTTGTTCAACTGTATTATACACCTCGCCTCAAAATCATATTTAAAAGTTGCGAAAGCTCCAAAATAGAGCATTTAGGATTATATTGAAGTGCAATAGGTACACACCAGTATCACTTCTGCTAGAAATATTAAGTTGTTAGAATATTAGGCAGCACATAGTATATAATTCTGTTTAATTTGATTTATAAAATAAAATATGGCAAGATCCCTAACTATATCTTCGACCGTGTAAAATACGTCGAAGATGTACATGGTTACCAAACAAGATCTAGGGAACTGAACGATTTCATATTGAATTAAATAAAATAATTGGCTTAATGTTTCACGATTATATTTAACAATATCAATTCTTCAACATGTTTCGAGCGGGAACTCATCTTCAAGAGTGTCTTGAAGATGAGTTCAAGCTCGAAACATGTTGACGAATTGATATTGTTAAATATAATTCTAAATCATTAAGCTAAGTGTTTATTTTAATTCAATATTTAAGTATGTTTCACTAAGAGTTAAGCGAGAATTCAATCTAGAGAATACTACCCTTCCTGATAATGCGAAACATATCATTTGACGTCAAGAATATTTTCCCTAGTATAGCCCCAAAAAAAAACATTTTATTAATAAATTTAATGGACGATTAATCTACTCTGCGATAGTTCATATTTAAATGAGAGGTAATAATAAAAACTTGTCTAAAAATCACTGACTGAACAATTCTTTATTCGACTAGTTTCGCCTTTTACAGCATTATCAAGAATGATAATGCTGTAAATTTTTGATAATGCTGTAAAAGGCGAAACTAGTCGAATAAAGAATTGTTCAGTCAGTGATTTTTAGACAAGTTTTTATTATTACCTCTCATTTAAACATTTTTTTAGTCAAAAATCTTTTAGAAAGAAAAAAGTGAACCCTTTAGTTGAGGAAGAGATTTTAAATCTGTTAGAAATGTGCTTAAACCAAAACTATTTTCAATTCAATGATACCTTTTGCAATAGTAATGAGGGATTATTTATGGGAAACCCTCTAAGCCCTCTCTTAGCTAGTTGCGGTACTTGTCCCAAAGTATATGTTGGCAAACTGGCAGGAATTTCAACCTAAGAATATCTGAACACCAAAGATGCTTTGCAAAAAATAAAACCGATTCTACGTATGCAATACATTTTTTAGAAGAGAATCATGTCTTCGACAACTTTAAAATATTACATACAGAGCGAAAAGGATATTAACTAACCCTGTTAGAAGCCATGGAAATCAATAAGAAGAAGAAATCGAACAGTTAATTGAATGATCGAGTTTTAATCAATAATTCCCTTTCATTAAATTTATTCCAGTAAAAATGCAATCGAAGAAAAGTATTCTATGAAAGAAATCCCCACAATTCAGAAGAAATATGTTCTATAGTCATCCCCCTGTAAAAGAAGAACAGTGTTCTATGGTCATTCCCACGCCAAGCACTTCAGGTTAAATATAAGCTGTCCACAATGTAATAGCTCAGTTTATCATCAACATCTGATAAAGCCACTGTGTTGGCGAAACGATATTGTCATGTTTTGAATTAATTATAGTGAAAATCGAAAAAATACTCAGTTTTATTTAAATTATTCATTGAATACTCTAGGTCCGGAACTAAAATTGTGTAAAAATAATAATGATTTCAAGAAGTTATTGTACCTTTTTGTGAAAAATAATATTTAAGGCTATAGTATGTTGTTTTCTGGTTGTATATATATTTTTTTCTTTATAAAGTTATTTGCTGTGCTGAATAAAATTACTTACTTTGATACTTTCATCTCCATGTGGTATCCTAGTAAGTAATCAATACTCGAAATATTCTTGTACTTCCTCAGACGTTTGAAATATCATCTCGAATAATCCAATGTACGTATAAATGAATTAATTTTCATTCACTCATAATGATTAGAGATAATGCATACTGTAAATTCGCTGATGCGGAAATTCATTGAAGATGAGATGAGTTATACCAAGAAAGAACTTTCTCAAGTACTTCGAGTAAGAACTTGATGTAAGAAAAATAATCCCATCAGTATGCTTTTAAGTCGGATGGATTTTAAATTATCGTAGTCGTTAGGCGAACTTATAGGTCATTTTCGTAGGTCACTCATGTCGGACAATATTTCTATGAGAAAATCGAAAATTTGATTTTATCGACGTCTTCATCATGGGAACGATTCTGTGATTGATTAGCCACTTATCGTTGCTTTGTGTAGTGCCTATTTTAAATTCATTGAAATTCAAATGTGAAATTGAGTCTAGTGAGAATCTTTGACTAGATTTTAATGATCAGTGGTCACGATGATTCTCACCTACTAGATATTGTGCGCAAATAACTGTACTATGAAAATTAGTTAAGGAATTTTCGCAATATGTGTGAAATCTTACGAGATCTTGACATATCATGACACATTTACATTCATAGTCATTCAGGTTGAAGTTCAATGAAGTTGCTGTCGTGGTTTGACATAAGGAGCCTACACAACAGGAGATATGTGAATGAACTGAAATCTTTAGTCAATTTGCTCAATTATAATCTCGATTGTCATGAGCTCCTGGGTAAACTTAATGTTTTACATTAATTAAGGTCTACTAGAATAAGCCAAACATTCTACTCGAAAACCCACAGAACCTATGTTCTCTCGAAATCGCCGCTTAGCTCTGCATGTTCTAGAGCAAACCAGGTATCAAGCTGCTGTGATTTGCACTGGGACTCACTTGTTTCTATCATTAATATGTATTTAAATCTCAACCTGTGAGGTATCTTGATTTCTTCCGGTTTGAATTCTAATAGATTTGTTTTCTTGTTTAGTTATTAGTCATTGTTTAGAGATTCAGATGAATAATTGATTACTTTTGATAGATACTGATGTCATAGGTTCAGATTAATATATTTGATAATGTCTTTCATTATTATTTTCCAATATTGTTTATCTAAAGCATCAGTGGTTCTGCGGTAGAATGCACGACTGTCACGCGGGCGGCTCGGGTTCGGTCCCGGCTAATCCATGCTTAGCTTCTTTTTCAATACTATTTCAATTTATTTTGAATTAATTTTTTCGTTGTATATATTAGCTTATACTCCCTATATTTGTTTTTTTTTCTTGTAATTTCTTTTCTTATTTATTATTATTTGTGTACAATTTTGCAATTTTTTGTAAATTGTAATTTTTTTTGTAATTTTTTCTCTGTAATTGGATGTATATCTGTTGGGAATAAATGTCTTATTATTATTATTATTATTATTATTATTATTATTATCTAGGTTATTATTGATATTTTTAGTCATCATATTTTGTATTTCATTATTGATTATGAATTTTCCTCTATTTGGGTAGTTAGGTTTAGGTACTCAATAAATAAATATCTGTTACTCTACAATTCAACTAAAATGTATTTTGTACATAATAACTAAGTTCTAAAGCTTTCGCCCCCAACAGATTATCATGATTAAAAAATCCAAACCATCTACAGAATATTGTCAATCTCAACAGTAAATTCGCTATCGACAAGCATTCAAAAGTCTCACGCTTACAAACAATCGACTCAGAATGCATTGAAATAATCGTCACATATTCGTCATATTTTGATGACAATGAAATGCCATTCAAATATGACAATTCAATGTCATTAAAATATGACAATTGACGTCATTAAAATATGACATTCTGTCATATTTTAATGACATCAATAGTGACGAAATTATTATTCTACATAAAAAGTGTGCCATTACGCCAAAAAGAGGCAAAAACAATGCAAATATGTAATTAGCCGATCTATTTCTACAATGGAAGAATTTTTTGAGAAACACGTTATACCTTTCCTCGAATAGTGTAACATCGAATGTATCGAGATGTGAAACCTTTCGAAATTGAACGATCTGACCCACAAATATTTCCATAAATCGATCCGATTCAAATGACTGTAATCACGAATAGCAGTCCGCTATCTAGAGAATGACAAATCTCCCAGTAAGGCGAAGCGCGGCAAATAACTACTAGAATAACGAAAATCGAGATTCCCATTAATAATTATAATTTCGCCCCTTGTAAAGATAAATCAAATAAACACACTTTTGAATTATAACCTTGCCGGGTGGAACAAATTATGAATTTCCTGTTCCTGTCTCCAAGATATACTGAACGCCTTCATGAAGCTAACGCGTTCGGCTACGTGTTCTATCCTTCTTGAAATGTTGGTCTTTTTTTAGAAGGAAACATGTGCTTGAACAGAATAATCTGTCATTGTCGATATATTCATCAAAAAGTTTTCTAGGGGAGAAATATTATTACCACTTGCTTTGATTAAAAACTCTTTTTCATTTATTTATTTAACAGTCACTGTTTTACATGACATGTCCTAATTTCAAAACAGGAAAGACAAAAGATACTGAAAACAAAATTGGTAGTACAAAAGTTCAGAAGTTTCAATTTTGTACTTTCAAATTTTAAAGTTTTCAAAAGAAAAATTTTGTGATCCTAAATCACAGCTGATAAAAAGAAATTCAATTAGTTATAGGAATGAAAAAAACGTTTAAATCTGACCAGACTTATACATACATATAAAGATAAGCACACACATACATAAACATTCACATATTAACACTTATATACATACAAGTATATGAGTGAATATGAATCTTGTACGTGAATACATAATTCTTCTAGCAGACATTATTCATATCAACGAAACTTGCCTTAATATCAGCAACAGAACAGTTGAAAATATCCACCTTGGCTCCCAAAATATTATTCACGCATCGTGTGCAATGGAGAAAAATTTAGAACATTCGTTCTAGCTGCTGGAAGGTAGAACGTGAATTCGCTTCTGGAAGAAACTCTTGGAACAATTAAGTTAAGCTCTTGCAACAATTCCTGACATTTCACTTTATTGTTAATTATTTTATGCAAAAAGATTATTGCATGGCATTTCTTCGCGCACTGAGTGTGTCCACATTATGTCGACTTGTAAATGTTTCGTGTTGTATGCCTATAGGTGGATATACTCCATCAATTCTGAAGCTCAAAAGTTTCAGGAACTTTCGTTGAATAGACTCCAGTTGATCAATATGTAACTGATAACCAGATCTACTAGATAACTAGATCTTACGAAAGCATAATACAATGTTTTCAGAGTTGATATATTTCTAAATTCTTTAACAATGCGAGTAATGAAACCATATACTCTACAGGCAGCTTTTACTGTAGCATTGACATGAAGCACAAAAATTAGTTGAGAGTCGAAGGTTACCCAAAGGTCAATAAATGTTTTAGGTGTTCCCAAAATTACTATTCCCAATTCCATAGTTGAAATTTATCAAATTATATTTTGTGGAGAACGACATTACATGACATTTGGAGATGTTGAGGGTTAATTTGTTGAGATCACACTAATTTCCAATATAACGCAATGCGTTGACCGTCACCGATACTGGAAACATAATGAAAAATCTTAAAGTCATCAACGAACAATAAACCCTCAACATCTATGACATCGACTATATCATTTATGAACCTTGTGAAAACCAAAGGACCAAGTATAGAACCTTGGGACACTCCAGATGAAGCACGGTATTCAAGGAAAGTTTCTGATCGAAGACTATACCAAGATCTCTCACCCTACCAGAACGAGAAGAAACCTGGTCACCGTATTGTTTGTGAGTTTGTTAAGTATGCTTTTTTAGTTTAATTTCATTGTATTTTTACCACTCAGTAATTGGTTCAAGCTGTTGAATGGTGTATTGCTAAATAAATTAATGAGTAATCAATCAAAATAAACGAAATTCATCACGAACAATAGACATAATGTTGCACTTACAAATACTCAGGGTCAGAAGATTTCTTTTCACACCACCAATTTAAATTTGATATATTTTCTCGAAGAAGAAGCGAAAGATTGCACGTCCTTTATTTATGTAGAAATTAATGCCTCTATAACGTTTCAGAACACGTGCAACTCTGATATCGAAAACAATTTATATGATACTAAGCACAAATTACCAGATAATTTTAAAGTAATGAATATTGATCGCAATACTTGATGGCGGTCTAACGACGCTTTTATTTAAATTTGTCACTTTATGTCAAACTGTTAATAAAACAAATGATTTACCGTTGACATGCGTTGTAACTAGATTGTTTTATTCAATGTATAAACCGCATAGGAAAAATTTATTGTACTGTCTATATCCGGTAAACCAATATAGGTTAACCTAAGGCATATTATGAGAATTTGCATAACACGGATAATTGTTCAGGTTTAATTGTTAAGGCCTTTCAATAATATGTTTTACAGATAATTAATTTTTTCAATAACGACACTCAATTACTCATTTGCGTATAGATGAAATACGTCAAGCGTAACAATTCTTGTGTGCAGTTATACGTGTCCTGCTAAACTCGAGAATGATCTAATACTAAATTATTTATTCACTTGCAAAACTAAGATATGTTCTACTTAGATAATTTTCAATGTCGAGAACCTCAAAATTACATCGTCATAATGCTACGAGGGTGGGGTGAAAAGTTTTCAGCCTAACCAAAAAAAACGATGTGTTAAAATTTGTTTTGCTCTACTTTTCAACATAATTTCCATCAACACTGATAAATTTCTCATAACAGTGTTCTAAACGAGTTATAACTGGTTAAACAAGTTGAACTGGTCGTTCGAAACTTTAGACTCTTCAAGCTACTCAAAATATTGATTCAAAGTTTCGATAACTTTTTCGTTGGTCTCAAATCTTTTACCGCCAAGCCATTTGAAATGAACAAAAAAACAAAACTTTATCCAGAAAAACCTAAATATTTCAACAATTCGAGAGATTTAATAGTGTTGGCGTTTACTTGATGTAAATCCATTATAATTGAATATTAACTTAAATTCAAACACTTTCTTCATTATTCTGTAAGCATCTGAAAAAGTCGTTTGTAACGACGAAACGCGTCATGCTATGTAGTCAATAAAGTGTAAATCATAAGTTCAAGTGTTTGAATTTAAGTTTATATTCAATTCGAGACATGGCAAAACAAAATATATATAAATACATACACAGAAATAGGAATGCTGTGAAAAAGCCTAGGGCCCTTTGTATGGATTTCTATACATTTTACTATGTTTTATTATTTATTTCATTCGTTTATCGATTGTGATTATAGCATCGGTGGTCAGGTTCTCTTTCGTTCAGATCAGGCGAGAGATCTTGGTGTAGTTTTCGACCAGAAGCTTTCTTTTGTCCCACACATCACCCAACTTATTTCACCTGCTGCGAAAATATATGGATTCGTTATACGTAGTGGCAAACATCTCAATAATTCTTCAACATTAATAGGACTATTTGATACCCTAATCCGTAGCAAGTAGGAGTATGGCAGCACGATCTGGCAACCCATTTACACTTGCCATCAACGCCATCTTGAGGCTATTCAGAGAAGGTTCTTGAAATTCTTAGTTTGGAGGGAGTATAAAGTTTATCCACAGAGAGGATAAATCATTAGGAATTTTTGAGTCAATTTAGTTTTATCTCATTGCAGAGCAGGAGAGAAACTTTATCACTCAAATTTTTGTACAAATTACTGCACTATAGTATTGATTGTCCTCCTCTCTTGTCCGCTGTGAAATTTCGTGTTCCTGGCAAAATTCTCGTAATACAGAATTATTCCCCCTAGAGACTCCGAGGACCAACTCCCTAATACAATCCCCCATTTGGTTTATAGAGTCTACATTCAAAAGAGTTGCCAATAATTGTGACATTCACTTTGACTCCTCAGAATTTATTATCAGGAGTTATGTGAACAACGAAAACTGGCTTAAATGAATTGATTTAGATTGAGTTATTCGTTATATTTCATTGAATGCTATAATGGAGTTATAAGTTACTATTTTTTTCTAGATTAGATTGAGCTTTTTGTTAAATCTTGTTTTCAATTGTTCAGTTAAATCTTTTGTCTAATTATTTAGTTATGTATTCAACATTGATATTATTTTCTGTAATTGTGTGTTATACCTTGTTGAGAATAAAAAACTTATTATTATTATCATTATTATTATTTCTGTTTACAGGTTTCATTTTATATAGGTCAAGTTGAGTTTCCATTGCTAAATTTTGCCCAGTCTTATGTTGTACTAAATCTTGTACTTAATGAAGGCAATTTATCGTTATTATTATTTTTATTATATACAACAATAAAGAATCGTTTCTTATCAGTCCTCTGAGATAAATCTCAGGTAAATATGAGATTTTTCTGCGGAAATGCTGAAGTTAAACATTTATAGCTTCAAATAACGCCTGTTTTCTAAATATTCAACACTCTGGGAACACATCCTTTGTTTCTCAGAAAATAGGCCGTCTTAAATCCGTATACCATTCAGGCCATTTAAATTGCTACACTTACGTTGAGAAAACCAAAAAAATCAATGAAATTGCATGGTCTTAAAAAGAAAGTTTCGATTCTCCCAGTGTTTCAACATTATAAACATCGATTCCATTGTTGTTCGAATTACTTCAACCATTGTTTCAAGCATACCACCGTAAGTAGAGCTTCTGATTTACAAGATCTGAACTTGCGTGCAAGGCATAAAAAACAAATTGGAAAAAAAGTTGCGCCAAATAAGACATCACTCTGCGATCTGGCTGATTGAAGGTGATGGGCGGTCTCCGAGAAATCCTTACAGAGATCTTGAAAAGTTAATGACCCAATTTTTTGTCGAAATAATCAAATAATATGTAGGTAGGCACGATGAGCGTGATTTTTGGTACGGCGTGTCGTGTCCGCTTTACTTTTATTAAAAATGCCTTGGGCTTAGTTGTTGCATTTTCAATCAAGTGTAGTTAACGAGATTCGTTCAAATTCAGATATTTCAGAATATTTTACTAACTAGTAGCAGTTAGTTTATTACTATAACAAATGTTGAATAAAAGTCAATTTTGTTAAGAGAAATATTGTTCAATATATTAAATAATTTATAATAATTATTATTATTTATTAATCAAACAATTTTGATTTTTTCAAAATTGTTTGGAGTAAGCTGACCTTAAGTTTATTGCAGGTAACCATGTATAGGTATATAAGAATGTTGGTCGAGAAATGTTGTTCATTTTACTTTATAAAAATGGGGTAAAACCCCGAAACAATTGTCAAGTATTTATTATAAATTTAGTTTAGTGAAACCAAGCCAAATGGTTTTATTAGATATATTTGAATAATTTCTAAAAAAACACAATAATCCACGAATATTATACCAAAAATCACAGTAAAAATTTGGTTCTTTTCGAACCAAAGGCAATATTCAACTTTTCCCAAAAATATTGTGAAATTGAAAACTCGTATGATGTTTTTTTATAATTTTTCATTCGAATTTGGCCAAACAAAATTCCGAATAAAATTTCATTTCGATTATATCGAATATAATTAATTAATCACGTTCTTTTACATTTGACTACTATATTTACGTAACAGACAATTAAATACGTTGTTATAACTTTCGTATACAATTTCCAAACAAAAATGACGTCTTTCTGTCATAAATATAAACTATGAACTTCCTAGTGGGGTAAAATGTTATAAACATATAAATCTTTATAATCCTATTCATCTATCGTCATATCTTCAAGTACTTGCTAGAGTACAACCCTTTAAATCCTAGACAAAACTATCGATCGAAATGATTCCTTACACAATGAAAAGCAGAAAGTTCCTATTTCTATCAATTTGAGGCTGCAACTTCAATTTTCTTATCTCCTTCAGAATTTGAGATTAGTTGAATAAAAACTACAATAATACGATACGCAACGAGATATTAAGCTACTCAATAAGTAGGTATGTAGTTTTCCAAGTTCATCAATCTGTTCAAAAACAATTTTCCATTTTGCTTCATATTGCTTTTTGTCGATGAAATATTTGTAATTATAAAAACACTAATCAAACTTACTCAACATTCATTTAATTATAATCACAAGAAGTCAACATAGACAGGTTATTGCGAGGTAATTCAACTATAAAAGCTCGATACCATCATATACAAGGGCTAACATTTATATTTTCAGCCTATTAACGAAGAAGTTCAATGTTATTACTAGGAAAGAGTAGGTACATTATGTTGATACATACGTTCTGAATTCAGCAATCACTCCTTTGACGATAGAACTTTGTTAATCGCCTATTCCTTGGGCACAAATCAAGGTGAAATTGTTCCATATTTCAGCTAGTCCAAGTTTTCTTTTCGTAACTATTGTGTGATAGTTGGTATTCCCATCATGAGAAGTATGTTTCCCCATGCCTGGGAAAATTTCTAGGTTTTATTTAAGATTGGTATTATTACCATAATGGCTCATTTGAGATGCCGAAAAATAATAAGTTATTTATTCTCAAACAGGTATAACACCCAATTACATAAAATAATAACAATGTTGAATACATAACATTAATTAGAAAAAATATTTGACTAAATAATTTAAAAAGAGATTAAACAAAGAATTCAATCTAATATAAAAAATAGTAACTTATAACTACATTATAACATTCAACGAAATATTACTAATAACTCAATCTAAATCCATTCATTTTAGTCAATTTTCGTTGTTCACATAACTCCTGATAATAAATTCTATGGAGTCAAAGTGAATGTCACAATTATTGGCAACTCTATTGAATGTAGACTCCATGAACCAAATGGGGGATTGTATTAGGGAGTTGGTCCTCGAAGTCTCTAAGTGGAATAATTCTGTATTACGAGAATTTTGCCTTGGAACACGAAATTTCAAAGCGGACAAGAGATGAGGACAATCAATACTATTGTGCAGTAATTTGTACAAAAATTTGAGTGATAAAGTTTCTCTCCTGCTCTGCAATGAGATTAAACTGAATGGACTCAATAATTCGTTATGATTGACTCCTCTCTGTGGATAAACTTTATCCTCCCTCCAAACTAACAATTTCAAGAACTTTCTCTAAATAGCCTCAAGATGGTGTTGATAGCAAGTGTAAATGGGATGCCAGATCGTGCTGCATACTCCAACTAACTACGGATTAGGGTATTAAATAGTCCTATGAATGTTGATGAATTATTAAAATATTTGCCATTACGTATAACGAATCCATATACACTGTCCAAAGAGTACTAAACTTTTAGCAACGGAAGAATCATTCAATAGGGCTGATCATATCTACTACTTCCCGAAGATGAAACAATATTTATGATATTTTCAATTGGTGATACAAAAATTTCTGTTGTGATTGTTTCTCCAGCCACCATTCAAACCCTTGTTGCCTACTATTGGACAAGGAGGCTCCCCATAGCTCTAGTTCAATCTGTCTGAATCAAATTACCAAATTTTTCAACTTCGTAGGTCCATCATGTTGGTGGTCTTCTTCTGTTTCGTTTATCACTGCGTAGCCTCCACTCTTACACTCCCTTTATCCTGCTACCATTGTTCAACCAGTCATAAGACTACCTAGTGATTTTTCGAAGTAATCATTCACTCGACGAGTTCTACTTCTTCAGTTTACACCTCATATCAACATTTCTTACATTTCCTCTTACACCATTTCACTTTGTGTGGCTTATGCATTTTCTTGAGTGCTGTTGTGAAGTCAGGGTTAACACACTATAAAAGTTTCTCCAATTAGAATGAGAACCAGAAATCCTTTCCTAATTGTGTCTCTTACCTTCTATATCATGAGAAGTTTCAACCAATACTTGGTGATTTAGTCTCTTAGTCAGGCTCTGTTCTACATTCATATTCTCTAGGATTAAAAGTCTAATTGCAACTCCAAAAAGGTTCCCTTCATTATCTTCCATGTTTGGCTATTTTGTTCTTCAGCTTCTAGTTTCCATTACAAGTATTTCTAAATAAATAGCGTATGTCAGCACTGATAGGTTATAATCGTTAAATATTCGTAATTTGTGACATATTGAGATCCTTCTTTAGGAAACATGCTTCAGTTTTCCAAATGCCGCCAATCCCCGGTTGATGTTTCAGTAATTCCACATCTATTGTTGCCTTTGGATATAGCCTATGTATGGTAAACATCGTATACATATTGCCAATATGTTTGATCATCTTTTTTAGTGTTTTTCATGTTCATTCAATGATTCTTCCTCAAGTTCCAGCATATAGATCATTAAGTTCTCGAACATCTTCCTATATTTACATTTCACTTCACAACTAATAACAAAATATTGAATTTTTCCATGAAACGTCAAATATGTATTTCACCAAGTATAACCATGGTTAAAGATATGATGAGAAACCCCGGTATCAACAGTAATACAGAACGCGAAACTGGGTCAAATTTGAATTGAAGAGTAGGCATAGTTCCTCCTCAAACCATATCATTATCCATCACAAAGACGCTTCAACGTGTAAATAGTTACTTGCTGCATACCATACCCATGTATCTAACGATAATGCACCTAGAAGAAAGAGCAAGATGATTGAGAAATATGTGCATAAGAAACACATGACAATGGCTCCTATCTTTCTATATTGCACGACGTTTATTGATTGAAGTTACAGCTGTACATTACAACGTTTACCACACGACTCTAATAATGACAGTTCTGACAAGCCTTCGAAAGTTCCTACTAAATCAAGTGGGCAACTCATAATTAAGTTGTTAATTGTTAGTAATAACAAATCTCTAATTGACAGGCAGTGCTATTGCACTCGATTGTTGGAAAAATATCGAACAGCCAGATGCAAATCGGTAGGAAACGGTTGTAAATAAACCTTGTGATGAGTGGAGGCGTGTACTTATAATCACGGTATTATTGAAATTGCCGTAAGCGATTCAATTTCGATATACACCCTCTGTGTGTTTTATGAATAAAGTTACTCGTGAGATGGGATTGTTAACGATTTTTCTGGTATAATCTGATCAGTTTCCTCAAACTATTTTAGTTAACTTAGAAATGAAAGGAATGGAAAAAATTATGGTGTGAAAAATAAAAGGAAAATATATGAATTAAATATATAAATGGAAAACAAAAAGTGAAAGATTTCAGTTCAGAAAGTTTGCAGATTCAAGAATCCTGCATACTTATTCAATATTGAGATTTTAGATAGAAATATCGCAATATTTCAAATAGAACTCTCACTCTCTCTTTCTGCTAATATTGGTTGTAAGTACGCACTGATCTTGTCACGATACACCGATTTGTCATGCTCAAGAGAGTTTATTTCGTTTCTTCGATAGAGGGAGCTCTCGTGATTAGTTCACGGATGGATGTTCGCCTCATTTAGAAGATAAGAAGCACCTGGCGTTTGAAAACCAATCGAAACTTAATTGTCTGAATAAAAACAGGATGAAAAAATTCTGTGATATTTCTATTCAACAGGTTCGATTTTTCTCGGAATGCACTTAATATTCACTTTCGAAAGTGATTAATTATGTTTTCGTTAGCAACATTTAAGTAGACAGCTACCTGAGAATTTTATTTGGAAATATTTCGATATTTTGTTATATACAGGTTATTTTACTATGCAAAATTGACCTAATTTCGTTGTTAAACGTTACGATAAGGACATGAGCATTGGGATATTTTACAGAAATCTCTGAGATGTTCAAATGTAATATGTTTATAAGACCTGCCATCTATGTATGGAAGTATGCACTGAATTTTGTCTTTTTGAGCGCACTTTACTACACTCAAGAGAGTTTATCTTCGTACTTCGACAGGTGGTGATCACATTAGTATTAATACTTATTTGATTTTGCATTTGAACTAAAACTTTGATAAGTTAAAGAAAAACATTGAAACTCGATGGTTTAGAAAAATGTCACTGATGAATCTCAAAGTAGGATGAAACAGAGCTGTATACTCTTTCAATTGAGTTTGATGTTACCTTACATATGCACTCTCGAAAGAAAACAGTTTGTTTTCGTTTTTCATTGACAAAATTCCTACAAACAGCTCCCTCTCACTTTATTCGAATTATTTCAATATTTTAGATAAAATAAATGAAGCCGCTACCCTTGAAAAGAGATAACTGACTTCAATTACTCAATTCAATGCACAGTTTTTGAAGTAATTCACTTCTTAATCATATTCAGAGAAAATTAATTTCGAATTGTACGAATAAGCATATGTTTCAAAGTATCAGACAATAAAAGTGAGTGAAGTATACAATGTGACTTTCGAATCGATTTATTGAAATTTTCAACTATCGGTTTGGTCACCCCTGTGTACACAGGAGTGACCAAACGTAAAAATTAGACATATCATACGCATATACCTAGTCGATCTAGCTTTGTCGGTTCAAAATTTTGAGGTATCCAATAGAGATGCTGTTTTTTTCGCGAACATCAGTTACATAATGTGAAATTTTGTATCAGCAGTTATTTTACCGTTCAAATTTAAGGATGACAATCATAATCGACCGATGTCTGTTTTCATTCCTCTGATATTTTCAAATTTTCATGTCAATTCTGTTTTTTACGATAGCTTTATTTCGGTCATCATCTTGTACTACATTCAAAACTATTAATCTTTATCTATGACAGAATATCGATGTTTCATTATTCTAAAATACTAAAGTGGTCTCATTAACTTGTTCAAAACAATAATTCAATAAAATTATCAATCATTGTATTTCTGAAGTACAATTATTTGAAGTTGAGTATAAAATGAAATCCACGACAATTCAGTCACAGTATTAGTTGAAATTTTTTAATACGAGATAATTTATCGTTTCTTACAAATTACCTAATTAGCATTACGAAAATTGCATTATATCCGCCTGCATAATTATGCGTATAGTATCCGTATTAACAAAACACTCTTTACGCAAACTTCCTCAATCTTTTATCAGAAATATGATGTAGAAACTGTACCAACTTATATATGGTCAGTTCCAGTGGCGCTGCCTTATATAAGATATTGGGGGTCCATGAACTTGGGTCTTGGACTTGGAACTTTACCAAATTCTAGAAGAAAAATAGAAGGTTTAAAGATTTTTTGCCCTTGACAAGAAACAAGTGATAAACACGCACGGTATTTTCGTTGGCAGCAAATTTAATTCTTTACTTTGAATAAGACTCAGTCCTCATTCAATACAGTCATTAAATTTAATACAGTAGGAATGCGTGATATTATAGTCAACAAGTGTGTAAATAGCAGGTTTTAATTGGTTCTTACACTCTGAAAACATTCAGGTGTTTGAAATTTAATAATGCTGCAGCAATACATACAGTATTTATTTTCCGAAACTGAAAATAATAATAATTATATTCATTTAGGTGAAGTTATACAAAAAATTCACATATTTTCAACTGTCAATTTTGTATTGAACGTTCAAAACATACCTATCTCATTATGTAAAATATACTTTCTTATATCGTAAATACATATCTTAATACTAGTACTAGTTTTCAATTTACTTGTTAAATTATTAAAAGTCTTAAATTCGTCGTAGTATACGCTATTTTCAAATTTGGAAAGCTTACAACTTTGGATAAAAAAACTGTCAGTATTTCTAGTATTATACACATGCACATCACTGACATATGTTACATTTTTTATTACATTACATGGAAGCAACTGATTTTTTATTTTAAGTATGAATATATATGAAGCAGAGAGTTCAGCATAATCAGGTTTGAGAATGATACAGCTATAATTTATACTGGGAAAAATTGGACAGATCTAAACAGGAGGGCACAAATTGATTTCGTGAATATTGACAGATGGTTGAGACAGCATTACTTAACATTGAATGTTGGAAAAACCAAATATATGCCCTTTGCTACAGATAGGCGCTTAGTGGACACCCTTAACAGTTGCGAGAGAGGATACCACTTTCACGATTCCGTGCGTTTATGAGTGTAATTACCTTGGAATAGGGCTGGTCTTACATCTCAGGTGGAACTTTCAAGTTGGAACATTGATTGATAAGCTTAGATGTTTGTCACCAAAATTTAGAAAACTGTGTCATGTTCTGGATACAAGTCATCTGACAGTGGTTTATAGAGCGCTGGTAGAGACACCCTTGAGATACGGAGTCATTGTATGGGGTGGCGCTTACAATAATGTTATGAGGAAGTTGGAAATATAACAGAAATGGCTACTGACGATTATATATGACAAAAATATCAGATTTCAAACAGTGCTACTGTTTCAACTCTCTAATGTATGGGATGTGCACCAACTTTTGTGTGCTTCAGTGTTATATTTCACTAAGAAACATGTAAATACAAACGTTTTCATAGAATATAAAGTAGGTACTCGGTTTAGTGAAAGTTCAATGTATTTACGTAGATTTAGTAAAACGGTTTGTCAACGCAGTCACTTTTATGTTGGTCCCAGAACGTATAATGAAATACCTATGGACTTAAGAAATACTTCTAACTTAAAAAAATTCAATATTAAAGCAAAAAACTAGATTAAACAAGAAGTAGATATTATATCCATAAACTGAAGGAAAGAGCAATTGGTTAACGGTATGAGGGTAACAATAATCTGAAATTTTTTACCTAAATTGAATTGAATGTGTTGAGTTGTATTTAGATCTGAATAAAATATTTTCTAAGGTAGGTTCACCACAGGCCCTGGTCTTTGTGAGCTACCCATTTATGGTGTATTTTTGGTTTTATTCAGGAACTGTTATTATCTAATACCCAGTATATTGAAATCATTTATAAATATTAAATAAATATAATTATATATTAAATAGAATAAAAATTATTTTTATTTACTTAACAATTTTATTTCATCGACAGAAAAATTGGTGTTCGACAAATTAGTAAAACGTTCAAAAAATTGATGATCTGAAAACTTTTTATTATTTTTATTTGCGTTAATTGGGTGTTAGTTCTGTGGTTTATTGTGGATGAGTGTATTTAATTTGCGTTGCTGTACTCTAAATTTCTTATCAATTATTATTCTAACGGATGATCTAGTTTCAGAGTCAAAAATATCAAATTCTATATTATGAAGTCTATGTAGCAGTTCAGAATGAATTACCTTAATGTATATATTGTAGACATCCCTTCGTTTGAACAAGATCTTCAACAAGTTTTGATTTATAATTACACATCTCAGTAGTAATTTAAAATACCACAAGGCCAAAAAACTAGTTTTAGCTTTTTTCAAATTGATAATTGATGAGGCCGATACTTTGATAATAAAACAATATTTAAAATCTTCTCATAATTATTATAATATTTTTATTATATACATACATATTTTATTATTTTTATATACATATTATTATTTTTATTATTCAGCATAAACACCATAATAGTGATCTTACATATTATAACTAAGAATTTTCTCGTATTGTTGGGGGCCGCTGACACACAAAACAAAGTTTCGAGGGGGCCCCGGTCCCCTCAGACCCCATGGAGTCGTAGCCACTGACCAGTTCACCATATGAATCAGAGTTTGACACTTTCACTGCCTGTTCTCATTTTCGAGAAAAACTCGTAAAATACAGATGCAATGTTGCACCAATAAACTGGTAAGCCGAATTTATATGGGCCCCATATTTGTGTACCCATTAATTTGTGGTCCATGTCAAATGAGATATTGGGATATAAACTGTTGGAGGTCCAGGGGAGTTTACAATTTACGACTCGTGATGTAAATGTGAATTTTCATGATATTTACAGCCAAGGTCCCGTTGAATCACTTTTGATATGAGAGGAACGAAATATATTTTTTAATTTACATCATCTCATCCTTGCATAAATGAACTAATTACATTCACGTGAAAATTACATAGTCGAAAACATTTTCTTATAACCCTGTTTAGTGACTAAAAGTAATCAATAATGAAATAAAATTAAATATAACAAAGAACTCAATGTAATTCAATTTATATTAGTCAATTTGACTAGTTCACATAACGTCAGTTCACATAACGAAGTGAACGTCACATTCATTAACAACTATGTAGACTCCATAAACCAAATGGGGGATTGTATCAGCGAGTGGGTTCTTGGAGTCCCTAGCATGAATAATTATGTGGTACGTACGAGAATTTTGCCTTGGAATACGAAATCTCAAAGCTAACAAGAGAGGAGGACAATTAATAATGTTGTGCAGTAATTTGAACAAGAATTTGAGTTAGAAAGTTTCTATTCCACCCTGAAATGAGAATAAACCGAAGCGATTCTATAATTAGTGATGATTTACTCCTCTCTGTGGATAAACTTTATTCTTCCTACAAACTAAGAATTTCAAGAACCTTCTCTGAACGGCCTCGAGATGGCATTGACGGCAAGTATTAATAGGATGCCTGATCATACTGCCATACTCCAACTTGCTACGGATTAGGGTATTAAATAGTCCTTTGAATATTGAGGAATAATAAATCAAAAATATCCTTCACAAATAATTTAAAGAATTATGTTTGGGAATAACACCAAAATACTCAGAACCATGATGACCCTAAGCATTTTCTAGTATTTCACAAGAAATAATAACATCAAATAAAATCAAATTAATTCAAATAAAAAATTAAAATTTGAAAATTAAATAATTAGTCGAAAAAATAACAGTGAAGAAACCAAAAAAATTTGGGAGTGCCACAGGGTTTCTTGCTCGGCCCACTAGTGTTTCTTGTATTCATTAATAATTTGTCCGGTTATGTGGAAGCAGTTAAAATGTCTATTTCTGCCGATGATACCTCCATAGCTATCACAGTATGGCGCCCAGAGGAACTCTTGATAAATGTATACTATTATTGAGAGAATTTTAAAAATGTTGTCAATCTTTTGCCCCACTAAGAACACCGCTATAATTGAATATTTATCTGTCAATCAATCATATATTGTTAATTTATGATTGAGTTGTAAGTTTTGTTGTGTGTTTATTATGATAAACTATTAAGCATTCAAAGTATTAACAAAAGTATCAATTTCCACTACCAGTATTCTTGAACTAATAATTTTGAAAGATCAATTATGCAAATCGAACTACAAATGGGGCAAATAAAAATAAAATAACTGCTATTAGTCCATAACTTATGGCTTCTATCTCAGAAATTGACAACGTTAAGATTAGAGAGAGTCATAATTAATTGAATTCATCAAATACCAAAACATAAACGTTTCGAATTGGAGGTGAACTAAAATTAATTCGATTTTCCTCTTTATCATAAGGCCACATCGTGAGATATGCTCTTGTAGAATAAAAGAATGACGAATTAACAACATTAACTTCGAGTTTGCTACTAATTAACTCATTTTCCGATTTCTTTGCCGGTCTCAAAGCCATTAGCAAGCTGCTTTGGAGATAAACAACAAATTAAAATCAAACTGGACAACTTATCAACAGTCTAACGTTTCAATCCGCATAATGACACTTTCTCGTTTACGTAATAAGTCTTCTGAACTGGAGCGAAACTAATGCTTTATTGTTCATAGACATAATCGTTTTTGAATTCAAATTAGCCAACTATTGGAAAAGTTATCCTCATGTGTCCTGTTTTGCGTTAATGTGTTCAATGAAAACAGCGAGACACGAGCTGAAACATCAATAAACATCTTGGAGCACATAAATATAGTTTTTGAGGCTGAAGAAAAAAACTGAATTGCCTTTTAGAGCTTATTAGGCCGTTACTGATCAGCTTGTCCATGCAATAGCCACGTTCGAGGGAATTAAACCGAAATTATGGTGTATTCAAATTCCTTCTTCGGTCTGAATTATGAAGCCATAAGACAAGAATGATGACGATAATAAATAAGTCAATTTTCTGGTGATTTAAATTTCAATTAATTAGAGATAACAATCTTCAGATGAATTGACTTGTCCAGGGATGTACAAGAAGCAAGCCCAAAATCTGTGGAATTCCACGAATATTTCACAACCCTCAATTTTTTCAAGGAATCTGAAACTGAAGTTGTACTCTATAAAAGTACTCGAAAAATGAACGATCAAAATTATGGTAATCAATTGGAATCAATTTACAGTAAGTGGCATATCCATAAATTACGTCATTAGACTCTTCAGTTGCTCGTGCAGTATTAATAAACTCCTTCGAAAATGGCATTGAATTATCTGTTTTTAACCTCACTTAGAGTAACTTCAAAAGTTGAACATATTGTATCTGCCGTGAAAACATTTAAATTTTGTTTTGAACTTTTTTCCTATTTAATATATTCATTTAGTTTAATTAAAATTTGTTCAGTCCTAATTTTAGATTTGATATTATTTGATTTTATATGTTCAGTGTATGATGTACACTATCTTCAGAAGTTCTCTAATTGAGTCATAGGATGTTTAGTCTCCACTCTGATCAGAGTTTCTTATAATAATAATGATAAGAGGATGAGAAGGGTCGACGAAGTGTGACATAAAGTGACATGGGGAGGGAGGAGGCCTAAATTTCGTGAGGTGCAATTTCAAAACCTTCGTGTTGAAATACGTACTTTGCATTATCAACTATAAACTCAAAAAAATTTGGAACTCTGTCTGAACTCCGAAGGTATGCTCCACTTTTACTTCAGCTGTCTTTGGATCTCTGAGTGTTTGAAGCAAGCTCCATTTGATGACTTTTACCCCAGAGTCGAGGCATACTTGTTTGAGCAATCATGTAGTATATGTTCGTCATAGTTAGTGACATATGTTACAGCATAAGAGGCTACTAATCAACACAAGCAATCACATATCAAACAACAAGATGTTTTGTCTGCCGCGAAGATTCACCCTCAAAGAATTGCTGCTGGGCGTTCCAAAGAACATCTTTGTTTAGATGATGACGATGATGTTCTGTAGTTCGCTGAAATAGATGTTCACACAACGAGTGTTCCTGACATTAACAACCCAAAATGAAATCGAAGTGGATGCTATGCCAGTTTCAAGAAATTCAAAGAAGTCGGTTCAAAGTCGAAGTTTTGTGCTTTCTTGATTTTTCAAGATGTTTGACTTTTCCTTTTTTGTCCTTTGACTTTTGATTTTTTGATGCAGAGACCGTAGAATAGCCAAAAACACAAAGGTTCGACTAATGAAGTTCCTAGTCTTTCCAATCTTCTTGTATGGAGCTGGGACATTGACATTGAGGATGCAAGATTGTCGCAAAATTGATGCGTTAGAAATGCGGTGCTGGAGACGCTTGCTCAGAATCCCGTGGACTGCACATCGAACCAACGTCTCGATTCTGAAGGAGCTGAATATCAAAGAGAGGTTATCGTCTAGTATGCAGCTACGAATCCTCAAATTCTTTGGACATATAACCCGAAACGAAGACTCCATTGAACGATTAGTGGTCCAAAGGAAAGTCGAGGGCAAAAGATCGCGTGGGCGCTTTCCAACAAGGTGGACAGGTTTGATAAAATCTGTGATGCATTCCAACATCAATGAAAACTCTAGAGCCGCTAAGCATAGAGCAGTGTGGCGCCGTATTGCGTGGGCCACGGCGCCGGCGTAGACGCAGTGGCACAAGACCGAGACACGACCGCGACCACTCTGTCAAGAGTGAAAGACTGAGAAGAAGAAGAAGGCTTGATTTTATTTTTCTTGAAAAATAATTCAAATGGAACAAACCTAATCCCAGAACTACTGTTTTAAATTAATAATGTCTAGTAAAAATTAAAAATTATGTGACGTCATACTAGGGGGAGGGGGTCTCACAAATGTGACCAGTTGTTACAAGGCCAAGAGACGTAATTTATGGATGGCCCCTAAAAACACATCAAAATTAAACTTACTCCTTGAGTTTACAAATATGCGAAGAATGTTCTTCATCTCATTATTTTAAGAAACTTCTCAAATTGACCTTGAAACTATAAAATTATTATTGTAATAACGTTTTGAAGAAAAAAGTTTCTTCTTCTGAATACTAACCTCCACCCTTCTTTCAAAGACATTGATACCTGAATTGTAGTCGTGTTAATCCCTATTTTGTGTCCCCCATGTGTTTTTAGCAAGTAAATATGTCTTATATTGGCCTAGAGAACAAGCTTTCAGTTTGACTTCGGAAAATGGGTTAACACCCCGCAAAACTTGTCAAGAAACGAAATATTATTGAGAAACTGAGCCAAGTGTTTTACTTTCCATATATTAAACGATGTTTTACCAAGATATCAGCGAATATTGAATCAACTTTTTCAACATATTAGTTTGGAGATTAAGCCATAAAATTGATCTGGAATGTAGATAAAAGTAGTTATTTTCATTCAATTAGCGAAGACTTTAATTCAGTCAATAATGACAGTGTCAGGTGTGAAAGAATTCTGCCAGCATTCTAACATACCGGATGTTGATTTTCCTTACTCAATACATCAGGATTCTTGAAAAATAAATAACATTTATAAATAGCTTAATCAAGATGATAAGTTGTTTGAAAAGATGGGGAAAAAAAACTAACCTACTTACTAGGAGTCTATTATTTCTAAATTCCTCCTTATTAATAATATTACGTTCTATTATATATAATTATATATACTCATCAATTTATCAAGTTTTGACTTCATTGAATGTACCCACTACATTATTTATGATATGTCTGAGAGAAAATGTTCAGTTGAAAGGGAGACTTTTATTATGGGAGTAATTTTTAATTAATATGAAAACGGGAAAACCAATTTATTGTTAGAAACAGCGGTGAGTTCGCACAATGTGAATAAGACGATATAATTCAGCCTATTCTGAATTTTATATATATATATTTTTAGCTGTCTACACAAACTATCAACTTTCGAGAATGAATGCAATGAAGTCCGAAGAACGTCGAAGTCGTTGGGAATAATGGCATACAGCTGTTTCATCCTATTATGGGAATCATCAGTGGCATAGATTCGAACAATCAGTTTTCGTTATTATTCGAAACGCAGCAAGGCCCTTTCCCTCCAAGTAGTGGAATAAACCCCAGTAGCATACTCACATCATCTCGCTTTATCGAAAAAACAAGATTAACTCTCTCGTCTATAACAGAGTGCTGACAATATTTAGTGTGTACTTCCTTAGAAAGATGGCAGGCTTTGTAGACATTTCATTCAGAGTCCGTTTTCTCAGTTCCATAGCTCAGTAGATAACACGAGAAGTAACGGTTGATTTTTTAAGAGTTAAGTTTTTCAGGTTGGCGGCAATTGTTGGTAATGGCATCCAAACGTCATCTGTCAAAATGAAAAGTTTTCAGTATACTATGCCATTTCATCATAAAAAGACTTACAAACGAACAACGATTGCAAATTGTTGAAATTTACTATCAAAATTCGTACTCTGTGAAAAATATGTATCGTTTGTTAAGACCATATTATGGTCGTCATTATCGACCTGATGAATCAACCATTCGTGCTGTTATCACCAAATTTCGCACCAAGTTTACTTTTTTGGACATTAAACCATTGTCTCTTGCGTAGAGTTTGTACTGAAGAGAATATTGCAGCCGTAGCGTACAGTGTCAATGACTATCGTGAAATGTCAATTCGGCGACATTCTCAGCAATTGGGCATGTGTTACTCAACCACATGGAAAATTTTACGTGTTGATTTGGGTTTGAAAGCCTATAAAATTCAACTTCTGCAAGAATTGAAGCCGAATGACCTACCACAACGAACGTCTAATTTTAGGTGAATGGGCCTTAGATACAGCTTAATGAAATCCGCTATTTTATCGAAAAATTGTGTTCAGCGATGATGCTCATTTCTGGCTTAGCTTATAGCATGTGGCTTAACAGCGACATGCCATACAAGAATTAACGATGCATCCCGAAAAAAACGACAGTTTGGTGTGGTTTATGGGCTGCTGGTATCATCGCTCTATTTTTCTTCAAAGACGACCGTGGAAGAAACGTTACCGTCAACGGCGAAAGATATCGAGCCATGATACGCAACTTTTTTGCCCCAGTTGGCCGAGTTGAACTTAGTTGACATGTGGTTTCATCAAGACGGTGCCACATGCCACACAGCTCGTGAAACAATGTTGAGGGATAAATTTGGTGAGCAGCTTATCTCTCGAAATAGCCCTGTGAATTGGCCGCCAAAATCATGCGATTTGACGCCTCTGGATTATTTCTTGTGGGGTTATGTAAAGTGGTTAAGAAAAAAACACTGAAAAGACGCAAAGTTAGACCTTCCGAATGGACCATTCGATACGGAGCCGCGGACAACATTTACATGAAGTTATATAGCAAAGGCCAAGTTATCGATTTCAACAGAAATTTCAAATATATGATGCAAATTGAGTGCTTTATTCGATTTAAAAAAACTACGCTTAAAAAATCACCCATTACATGTTTTTCGAAAAACCAAGGCGGGTGCATCAAAAATGTTCGAAGATGAATGTTGACCCTAAAATTTCAAAAAAAATACTACTAAGAAAGTTTTTGATCTCCAAATATTATGAAAACTTTTTTTAACAACAGCCAAACGTTGATTAATTAATAAATATTCATCAAAGTCCGTTTTAAATGCAATGAACATTCTGCAATTAAGATAAAAACCTTTAAATAGATAAGATGGGTGAAACAAAGCTACGAAACCATGAAATATGTAATGCTACAGAAATGCCAGCTGAGTGAAACTAATAAATTATAATAAATCATAATTAAAACAACTATTTATCACAAACTTCAATTTGCGCACTCTGTATGAAATCACGTTTCACTGAGGGTAATTAGAATTAAATTATGCTTGATTTGCATGATAAATATCTCCAGTATTTCCTCAAATGGAACACCCACAAAAAGCGTAATTCTAAATTGGACCTGTAGTTACGGTAGAACTTCTATAGTATAATTTTTGGGACAGTATAATAAATTCACAAATATGTAAGCTTGCCAGATGTTAAATTTGATAGTAACAATATGGTTTCGAAATAGCATTCGTTCATATTCAATCTCAATTAGTATTAATTTCTATAATGGGAGGTTTAGTTTGCTTAATATGAGTTGAAGGGAAAACTGATTGACTAATTGCGCCATTATTTAAATCTGTTATGTTGGTAATATTTTGTTCATCAATTCTATAGAATGTAATTGGATAATCGAAAAAATTAAATATATAATTATTACATTAATTGTTATTTAACTGAACCTTTCTGTTAATTTTTGAATGGTTCAAGTAGTACAAGAGAGATCTATCTTGTATAGTTCTTATATCGAAGCGCATTAAAGCATTTTGCAGACTCTAATTTTCAAATTGATGAAGATCTAATTACCTAATGACTGCCCAATTTGAAAAAATAGAGATATCATGAAGAAGCCTCATGAATACACACAGGATCACGTAAACCAAGATCAAACAGGTCATAATTTGAATAAAACTAAGTAGGTTTTACTATAATTAATTCAAAACATGACAATATCGTTTCGCCAACACAGTGGCTTCAGTTAATCATCAACATCTGATGAAGCCACTGTGTTGGCGAAACGATATAGTCATGTTTTGAATTAATTATAGTGAAAATCGAAAAACTACTTAGTTTTATTCAAATTATTTTTTTCAGATTCTCATCAAGTATCCGCCCAATCGATACAAAGTACTCCATTTTCTGGGAATATTTCTGCCAAATTAACGATAAATATACTAAATATCATACTGGTTGCTGCCAAAAATGTCATGCAAGTATTAAGCTACCTTCCAATCTGTCAAAAAGGTATCGATTGAAATTGTGAAGAGTTTATTTTTGTGTAGGAATATTTTGAATTCTTCGATATAAATTGTTTTTATTTTTTTTGTAGGTGATGCTTTTACCATCATACTCGTAAATTTCTCTCAAAGCTGTCAAATAACAACCAAGAATTGGTTTCTTGTCTTTCTTTATTGACTTCTTGAAACAAAGATCTGCATAAATGACAAGGAGATTTCGTTTTTCTCTTGATGAAACATTATGTTAAAAACAATAAATTAAAATTAAACCACTTAACTTAGTTTCACTGAATATATTACAAACTCTACATATGTTTCGGATGGTTAACCCATTATCAAGAGTATGAAAATCAGTAATATTGTATACTCTTGATAATGGGTTAACCACCCGAAACATATGTAGAGTTTGTAATATATTCAGTGAAACTTAAGTCAAGTGGTTTAGTTTTCAATTTATGGTTCTCAAAGGTCTGCATAGTTAATACAAGAATCATACAAGGGTGGGCTGAAAAGTTTCAGATCTGGCAAAGATATGGGGCACCAGTTCTAGTTTCAATCCAATCGCTTCGTTAGTTACGTTTGATACCTCATTGCACGAGACCCTTCCGTTGTTCTCGTGAATATGGAAAAGTTGGACAATCTGCTCTCATCAAATACTTCTATTTGAAAGGTTCAATTCGAAAATTCATGTCTCCCGAAAATTTGTCGCTCTATAGGCGTAATCTAAATGAATTTTTGCGTCGGTTCATGACTTTTGATGAGATTTGGGTTCACCACTACACTCCTGAAGATAGAGAACAGTCAAAATAGTGGGTTAGAAAGGGGAACCAAGTCCAAATTAGGTCAAAACAATTTTATCGGCAAACTTAAGTTATGGCTACTGTTTTTTGGGATGCGGGAGGAATTATATACATTGATTATCTTGGAAAGGGTAAGACTATCACTAATTAATACTACGCAGAATTTTTGCAACTTTTAAAGGACGAGGTGCAAATTAAACGACCTCATTTGAAGAAGAAAAAAATTTTGTTTCACGATAACGCACCAGCGCATTCGTCGATAGTTGTTATGTTCTAAATCCACGAATTGAAGTTTGAATTGATGCCGCATCCTTCCTAACTGTCCAAACTGAGCCCACAGCGACTACTACGTGTTTGCTGGTCTCAAATAATGGCAGTAAAAGTTTTGAGAGCAATCTTGACGAATTTTCGTTTAAAACTGGTTAAACTAAATTAGAACACCGTTATGAGGCATGTATCAGTGTTGATGGAGATTATATTGAAAAATAAAACAAAAAAAAAATTTCAAAACATCGTTTTTCTTGGTCAGGTCGGAAACTTTTTACCTGACCCTCGTATATACCGTTATGAGGCATGTATCAGTGTTGATGGAGGATATATTGAAAAATAAAACAAAAAAAATTCTAAAACATGGTTTTTCTTGGTCAGGTCGGAAACTTTTACCTGACCCTCGTATATAGGGTAAGTTTCTTCATGTATATATTTATATTACATTTTCGTAATTTTGTGTTTTCTATTTGTATTTTGTCTCACAAATTCTTATCAGCTTTTTGTACTGTTATTTCATTTTTTAATAGCTTGTCTTTAATAGCAGTCTCTTCTATTTTGTCATCCTGTGAAACAAATTTTCGAATAAATGAATAGATAATTATGAAAATTGTGAGGATTAAATGATTTTCAATACAATATGTGTTGTAGAATAAGTGAAAATATGCATAGCTTCTAAATTTTATCAATCAAACAAATATACCGTGTGAATATCTGCTGTCACAATACAATTATTTTATGTTTTCTCTTCAGAAAACATAAATATTGTTCGGAAACACCCCGAATGATGATTATTTCGTCTCTATTGGGTAATAATTAAACTGTTCTTATCGTAAACTTCCTTCTTCGACTTTACCAACAGATGTGATTACCTGAGAATATAAAGGAAGATTTGAAACTTCGTGAAAAGAGTCAGGATTCGCTAATAACCCAGCATGAAGGCTTAATAATCGGCGAGTCATGAGTGATGAACACTTTCTTCTATCTTCTGCACCTCCCAATGTCATGAAGTCATTAAAACTTCGAAGATTTCTCACAGAGATAAATACTATCTATAGATTCTCTACCAGTAGCTTATCTACACAAGTGGATTCAAAATATTGTATACAAACATAATCATATATTAAATATGATTGTCATCTGATTCATTCTTTGTTATACGATCGAATCAAGCAATTTTTCTCCTCCTAGTAGGTTTGAGTTGACCGTAAACATATTAATTCAAAACAATTGTCCTATAATTTTTGAGATTAAAATGATAACGAAAACACTGTTGCATAGATTTGCACAATTTTATTGGACAATTATAATGACATTGTACAGGTAGCAGCAAAATCTAAAATAACTTTGTTTGCTGATGATGCGATGATGTATATAGTGGGGGAAGATTTACATCAAATGGTATCGGATATGAACATTGAACTAAACAAGTTATTCGCGTGGCTGTGTGAATAGATTAAGTTTGAATGAAGGAAAATCAAAATTTAGTATATTCGCCAAGAAATCACGAATGATAAATGTGCAGGTTGATAATATATATATTTCTGTAAACGGATAAGCCATTGTTCACGATGAACATATCAAATACTTGGGTACAATTTTGGATTCGAATTTAAACTTTCACGCACACGCAGATTATATAACGAGAAAATTTTCGAAAATAGTAGGATTCTTATCACGAATCGGCAAATCTTTGTCTATGAGTACAAAGTTGTCACTCTATGAAGACATTGCACTTCCTCATTTACAATTCTGTTGTACCTTTTTGTTTAATTGTCCCCAATATGAAATAAGTCGATTAGAAAAAATACAAAATAGGGCTATGAGATCTATATTAAAATGTAATAGATATACACCTGTCAAATCCATGCTTAATGTGTTAAACATGTTATATGTTAGCCAAAGGGTTGTGTTTAATGTACAAGTGTTCTTTTTTAAACTGAATAGAAATATGTTACCAACCTACATTAGTGATAGAGTTCGATTATTTACAGATGTACATCATTATAATACGAAATTCAAAACAGACTTTATCCTTGAAAAATGTAACACTACACAAAAGCTAAAATCTATTTTGTATAAAGGTTTAATTGAATTTAATGAACTTCCTGCACATATAAAAAACTGTGAAAGTTTAAAAGTTATTTAAAAGACTTTTGAGGGCATTCATCTCAACCAAATGCAATACAGTTTAAAGTCACTCTAATTCAATTGGGCTTTGTTTCTGCTAGTACTTTAATTGATGTTTATCATGTAATATTAGTTAGGTAATAATTGTTTTTGTTTTTCTACTATATTATGTTATTTACATTATATTGGTACTTTACTTAATTCACAGTATTTCACTTTCAAGTATTTTAATTTTTTATTAACTTTTCATTACTATATTTTGTAATATGATGTAGCAATTCTGCTAAATAAATACATTATTATTATTATTATTATTATACTCATATTAAAAAAATTTATTTGAAGACGAATTCAATTTTAAGATCTTTACTGCAGCACCCAGTTAGATAATTCTTGAAAATTCTATTTGGGATCATCTGGGACTAAAGAATGAAGAGGACCTATTCACTTTAAGTTAGTCATAAAGTAAGTTTCCAGAATTTTAAACTTGTTTAGTTTCGCTGATTCTCAAAAATTCAATTGTGGGTCTTCATTCGAGAACGTGAGATTTTATATTCCAATAATTCAAAATTATTTTCGCCAACAAATTTTGAAATGAATATAATAACAAAAACACTGTTTCATAGATTTGCACAGTTTTATTGGACAATTCTTCCAGTTGTTCACAAAAACACAATACCTCCTATTAAAAAAATAGACATAAAGGCGAATTCAATTTTAGGATCATCATTGTAGCACCCAGTTAGATAATTCTTGAAAATTCTACTTGGAATCATAAAGGAATAAGAATTGATGATGACCTTTTCACTTTCAGTTGGTCATTAAGTAACTTTCCAGAATTCTAAACCTGTTTATTTTCGATAATTCTCGAAAATTGTGGTTCTCCATTGAAAAACGTAAGATTTTATAGACTATTAATCCAAAAATATTGTTTTCAACAAATTTTTTGAATGAATATAATACCATAAACACTGTTTCATAGATTTGTACAGTTTTATTGGACAATTCTTCGGGTTGTTTACAAAAACGAAATTACTCATATAAAGAAAAAAGACATAAAGTGTAATTTAAGTTAAAGTTTAATTTAAAGATCTTCACTGTAGCACCCCGTTAGATAATTCTTGGAAATTCCACTTGGGATCATCAGAAAAGGCATTGAAGAAGTATTAACATCTAATTTATCGTTTAGTTACTTGTCAGAATTCTAAATTTGTTCGGTTTTGCTGATTCTCAGAAGTATAGGTGTAGGTCTTCATTCAAAAAATGTAAAATTTTATAATCTGGATCAAACGGATGATATTTTTGTTGAAATGAATGGAGCAATTACAATTTGGTTTATCATTTCGGAAACTATTTTTGTATCTACATTTATTACTCTATCAAACTTACGGTTATTTGTACCAGTTTATTTTTTTACTAATAGGGTGATTTTTGTGCAGCTAGGGAGACCATATTTAGACTACAGATTAAGGCAATCACAATTATCTTCGCAGAGATGTTGTAAAAATAATTACAGACAACTGCGCTTACTATCCTACCTAGGTTTATATGTTTCGATTTGTGTATTACACGCTTACGAAACCAGAGAGTCTAGATCTATCACCACTTTGATACCTGATATAAATTTGATATTAGACTGAATTTCACCAGAAAGAGCAGGTGCACAATGGTCCTAATTACTGTTGTTGAACATTTTTCAATACTTTGCCTCAAAAATCCCGACCCTATCTATCAATGAGTTAAGCCCACTAGTGAAGAATATTCTGATAGAAAATGTTATTTATAGTTGCACACAGTTTTTCCTTATACGAGGGTAGGGTGAAAAGTTTCCAGCCTGACCAAGAGAAGGGTCACTAGATCTACTTTTGGATCGGCGTCATACAGTACCATTTCTGATGAGCTGTATGTAAAGTTTCAGCCCAATCGCTAGGTTAGTTTGCGTTTGAGAGCACATTCATAGCTGCTGATGAGACTTGAGTTCACCACTACACTCCTGGAAATAAAGAACAGTCAAAAGAGTAGGTTGGAAAGGGAGAACCAACTCCAAAGAAGGAAAAAATAATTTTATCGGCAAACAAGGCTATGGCTACTGTTTTTTGGAGTGCGAGAAGAATTATATACATTGATTATCTTGAAAAGGGTAAGACTATCACCGGTCAATACTACGCAGACCTATTGCAACGTTTGAAGAATGAGGTGCAAATTAAACCACCATTTGGCGAAGAAAAAAATTTTGTTTCATCACGATAACGCATTTTTCGATTGTTGCTATGTCCACAATGCACGAATTGAAGTTTGAATTGATGCCGCATCCTCCCTACTCTCCAGACTCAGCCCCCAGCAACTACTACCTGTTTCCTAACCTAAAAAAATGGCTTGGCGGTAAAAGACTTGAGAGCAACGAAGAAGTTATCGAAACAACAAAACAATATTTTAAGGCGATTGACGAATCTACGTTTAAAACTGGTATAACTAAATTACAACACCGTTATGAGAAATGTACCAGTGTTGATGGAGATTATGTTGAAAAATAAAGCAACAAAAAAAATTTAAAACATCGTTTTCCTTGTTCAGGCCGGAAACTTTTCATACCATCCTCTAAGACTCTTCCAGTATTCTATCTTATTTGTTTTCTTTTCATTGATATGAGGACATTAATATTTATATTTTTCCTAGATATTTATATATTTTGTAATAATTGTATTTTATATTTAGACTTGTGTAAAAACATTAATTTATGTTGTATCATACTAATAAATTTACTTATTATATAAACTTTGTTGCATTGGCAACAATTTTGTTTATATACTCCTTATTTTTTTGTTTTATCAGTTTTTTCTCCGTTTTCGATTAATTTGCATAAAATTTTTTCAGAAAGTTATAAAATAATTATAGATCCATATAAATTGTGTAATTATTGGGGTACCGGTAGTGAAACATGTAAATAAAAAATTAATCAGTAAGGTATAGATATAAATTCCATCAATTTGGTTCTGTCATTAAGCTTTTTCATTTTCGTTTCTGCTCGAACAATACGAAAGGAAAGAATGTGAAACATGAAGTAGCCTATAGCAAGAAACGCTGTTGTTAGACCCAAAGAAATACTACTGGTTTATAATCCGATTATAAAAAATAAAAATTCATTTGGACTTCCACTTACAAGTTGCCTGGTCACTGTTGATCTCTCGCTCTCAATGCACAGGTGTAAGAAAGTCCTAGAATGTATCTTCAGGATAACTCGTGCCATGGATATGTTTACTAAACACTTCCCATTTATTTAACGCCATTCAAAGACTGTGTGTAGCATGTCATCAATATTTCTTTCGTAGTATGCAAAGGAGATCTTATACAGCTGGTCCAGATGTCCATCTCATATAATGATATAGTACAATCGATTCGATTCCGAAGACCTTTACTTGATACTTCATCTATTTAGTATCTTGATTAGGTGGTTTTGTTTTCCTTTATTTCAGATAACACATAAAATTTCGAGAAACATTTTCTTAACAATATTTTTTTAATAATGTATCATAGATACTCTTGAAACTCTATAATTGGCTGAATACTTTATAGACATTGGCAAATTATTAACTACCCTACTATTATTTAACCAATCTACTATTTGTCGTAGATTTTAGCATGAATTGTGTGTTATACATATTTACTCAAAAATCGTTACGATGTTTAATAATAATAATGTCTTTATATTCCTACAGGTAAAAACACCCAGTCACAGGAAATATTTTTAAAAATATATACACTATTAACACCTAATTTTCCCTACAGGTAAAAACAACCAGTTATATTAAATATTTCCAAATGTACATATTGTATTGACACCTAGTAATCTAATAAAAGTGTTCAAAAGAAATAATCGAGAAGAAAAAGAAATAATAATAAATATAACTATACATCTAAATTCAATGCACATGAAAAGATTCAAAGTAACCCGACTATTAAAAGCAAATGAGTCACTGTTGATATCGCATTTGTCGGACATATCCTCGACATATTACACACATATTTAATGGGTGTAATATGTCGTGTTTATGGGTGTTTAATATAACACATATATTTAATGGGTGATTGTACGAGGGAATTAGTTTTCAGAGAACCCAATTTCCCAAAAAAAATTTATTTGAACTTGTACATTGTCTAGGAACATGAAAATCAATAGAGTCAATAAGGATAGACAGTCTATATAACCATGTAAGATATTATACAGAGACAAGTCCCTGCCAACTTTGGGTGATTCAGCTCCAAACCTGTTTAACAGATCAGTTTGGCTATATTCTCATTAAATAATTGATTATATAAGTGTTTTTGCAGTCGAAAAGTGTCGAGCATTACGCACAATAAACCCATAAGATTTGAACGCTATTGAAAATATTTTATTTATATGAGGTGAAAAATTGAATTTCTGATCAAATAATATACCGAGGTCTCGAATTTTGCAGGCCCTGGTCAGAATGGTTTCGTTAATTGTGTAGTTAAATTGTATAAGCCGTTTCTTTTTGGTGAATGTGACAACGTTACATTTAGTTACATCAATATTGAGTTTATTGTGGTAACACCAATCAGAAACAGCGACTTACCTGTAAGGTCATGCAGTCCTCAAATGTTTCAATTTTGCGATATATCTTTAAATCATCAGCATACATGAGACTGTTAACAGCGAGACTTTCTATTAGATCATTTACGAAGAGAAGAAGCTACAGTGAGCCTAAATTAGAGCCTTGTGGTACACTCGAAATGACTGTATATACATATGACTTATGACTCTCAAATTCTACGAAAATGCATAAAATTAATGAAGAAATAAATCACTTATTTGTTAAATGCGACCTGACGGACAATATAAAAGAAAACACAAAAAAAAATAATATAAAAATGATTTTTCACCGTATTTAGAATTTTGTTCGACAATTTTGTAATTTTGATCCAAGTTGCGTACAGGTGTTACACAGGGTTCTGAATAAGGCCATACGATATATTTCAGGTTGTAATAGGTCCACACTCGTTTTAAAAATGTTGAATGATATGAACCTTCTATCAGTTAAACAAAGAATGATATAGAAAACACTAAAGTTCATATTTAAAATCAAGTTAAAACTTGTTTCGTGATACTTGTATGAAAACATCAAATATGTGAATGCAGAGTACACGAAGCCTGAAAAATTTTTACGTAGATTCTTACAACAGACCAGGAACTATGAAATGTTCATTTTACAGAGGATTGATCATGTATAATGCAGCACCAAACCAAAAAAAAATTGTGAGAAATAAATTAACATTCAGAAAAATTGGGTTGGAATTATGTAAACCCCAGTTATTTTTAAAATCGAATAAAACACTCAATTTGCATCATATATTCAAAATTTCAATTGAAATTGGTATTTTGGCATTTGCCATTTACATTTTAAAGATAACTTCACGATCCTCATTAACACTGTACGCTACGGCTACAATATTCTCTTCAGTACGCACTGTACGCATGCAAGACAATGGTTTAATTTTCAACAAAGTAAACTTGCTGCGAAATTTGGTGATAACAGCACAAATTTTTGATTCACCAGGTCGATTATGACGACCATTATATGGTCGTAACAAACGATACACATTTTTCACAGAGCATGAATTTTGATAGTAAATTTCAACAATTTGCAATCGTTGCTCGTTTGTAAGCCTTTCCATGGTAAAATGGCAGAGTATACTTAAAACTTTTCATTTAACAGATGACGTTTGGATGCCACAACCAACCAATGCCGCCAACATGAAAAACTTAACTCTTAAAAAATCACCCGTTATTAATAACTTAGTAACCAAAATTGATATTATGAGGAGAAATAATGAATGATAAATGTTAAGTTCCGACAATTAACCCAAATAAACTTCTAACTTGAATTTCAAAGAAATTATGATGGATTTTTGACCACTTGGTAAAAATTATTTGTTAATTCCTGAAAGAAACACTCGTTCTTAGGAAATTTCCCATGTGGTATACAAATTCAGACCACCTGTATCTAGGAACAAATTTAGTAGGGTATATACAACAGAGTTCATCCCATTCTCAGCAAAATTCAGTCGACAATTTATGATATTACACATCGTATTTTGTACGCTTTCTCGCAGAATACTTCTAATAACTTGCCTTATATGATAAGACGCACAGTTACCCTTCTATAATTATTAATACCATATACCTTCGGTTATAAATTTATAGGCGTTGTAGAAATAGTCAGGTGCAAATTATTCGGACACTGATGCATCTTCGGATTTGCTACCGGATACAGATGCTTTGATAGATAGGTGAATCGTCTTGGGAAATCTTGTACAGTTCACATGCAACTAGACGTATTGAATAGGTAGATAAACGGACTCCTAGAAAGTTATCTACAGTGAAAGTAGCAAGCCAAATAATTTACTAGTGTAAAATAAATTGCAATATTAATGAATAACATAAGAAAAATTAATAGCAGACTTTTGCGTGTAAACAGAATAGTTCTTTTGATTATAACCTGGATAGTAATGAAATTCATAAATGTAAATGGGGTCCGAAAATTAACGCAATTTTAATTCAATAGAAAACACATTTTTTAAACTTTTGATTCTAAGTTTTCATTGAATCGTAAAGTCAATAGGATAGGGTTATTTAAGGATAATAATAATATTTTTTAAGCAATAATAATCTCAACAGGTATAACACCCAATTACAGAAAATAAAAACAATGTTGAATACATAACTAAATAATTGAAAAAACATTTAACGAAGAGCTCAATTTAATCTAAACAAAATAAAGTAACTTATAACTACATTATAGCATTCAATGAAATATTACAAAGAACTCAATCTAAATCACTTCACTTGAGTCAATTTTCGTTGTTCACATAACTCCTGATAATAAATTCAATGGAGTCAAAGTGAATGTCACTATTATTGGCAACTCTATTGAATATAGACTCCATGAACCAAATTGGGATTGTATTAGGGAGTTGGTCCTCGAAGTCTCTAGGTGGAATAATTCTGTATTACGAGAATTTTGCCTAGGAACACGAAATTTCAAAGCGGACAAGAGAGGACAATGAAATTAATCATTTTCAACTTATTTGATGTTTTCTTCACTTTCAAAATATAGATTCGTAAAATTACTTTCATTCCCTTCCGCTCCTTCCTATTGTAACAAGTTTCATATTGCTCAAAAAGAAAAACGGCTTCTCGAGAGATGTTGATTTTCAAAAGGAGAAGAAGAATATAGTCGTATTCTGTGAAAAATTAAGGTTCGTTCAAAGCATTATCATTGGTGGGTATTATAGATAAAAATATCTTTTTTCAATTTTATTATTTTGCAACTGCATTTTTGTAGTATTTTTTAATTTTCAAGCACATAATTAAGATATTTAGATTGTTTCAATATAAGTACAGATTTAATCGGCATTAGAGTTTGCATTCTTCTTTTTCTTAGTAAGTCTTGCCCAATAATAGTATTATTCTCCTTCATAAAACTTTATAGAGTGGTGAAATTCTTATATCTGTTTAATCATTTAACCAATTGGAGGTGCTATTCTTATTGTGTTTATAGATTTCTATGGATTCTAAAATAGTTAGTTTTTGCATTTCGAAGCAGTATTTAGTTTCCTCAAATAATCTGCATCTGAAAAAGTATGCTCAGAATCTAGAAAGTGTTTTGCGTGTTATTTTTGTTGAGCCTTGAAGGACTGTTGATCTTTGATTCTTCCAATTAAATCTCTGCCTATTTTCACTAATTAACAACTATTGCACTCATCATTCAGTTCTGAACTCCAGATATTTTAACATTTTTGTCTTCTACATCAAAAAATAATTAAGATATATTTTTTTAAGGTTTTGAAGGAGGGAAATTGCAATAGCAGTAAAAATATATCTTGTTTCTTATAGTAAACATGGTAAAATTCAATTGTTTATGGTTCATAATGATTAATTATCACATAATACCGATGGAATCCAATAATAACTCATAATCATTCTTGTTGAAGAGATACATACCTTCTTTTTCTTCTATATTCGAGACATCATGACCAAACTGAAGATCGAATAAAAATTCCCACCAAAAATTTATTCCAATGCATTTAAGATCGTGACAGCCATAACCGCTAACCTATTTTTGAACTTATAAAAAATTCACGAAATAATTAATTGCGTCATAAAATTTGCTATAATTCCCCATAAATTTTGTTAGCTTTACGATTTGCCCCGAATATCCGAAGAGTATGAGGACACACGATGCTGAAATTATCTATAGAACCACTCGGATATTTATTGATATAAATTTATAGGCTGTAAATTCAATAGCCTGTAGGTCTTTACCTACAACAACAATGAACTATCAATTTAAAATTGTTTAAATTGTCACGATTAGTGATTCAGACAATAATGTGAGTATCAAAGTTTTGATTAATGCCTATATCTATATAGTTACGTATATATACGGAAGAAAGTGGTAAGAGTCTTCATCTTGAATAATAAACCCAGATAAATGCAATAGAAAGTTAATCTGGATTAGTCTTTACGACTTGCTTATTAATATCTAGAAAAGTTTCTCAATCTTTTACTGATCTCTCACTTAAGACTAGCTAATAACTTCAAAGTTCTCATGGGCAATAAAGTTATAAACATCATCCAATATACCGTTGGTACATTTATATTGACAAACACTAGTAAGGATCAAGCACTACTAATTAATAATATCGACTACAGATATAAATCATACCCAATCGAAATTAATAAAGATAAAACTAAGTACAAGGTAATCACCAAGCACCCAGATACACTAGATCAGTGGTTCTTAACCATTGGTCCTCGAACACATTCCAAATGATTCGAGAAGTCATAAAATAATTTAAAAACATCAAATTTTTCATAAGTATTCTCATGAAAAGGATTGAAGAATAATCCTTCGGTTTTTGCAACTATTAAATACGACATACATTATTTCAAAATGGAAAATTCTGGCCTTCGAATAATTAGATAATATTTACGGAGTGAGCCCTGATAGTAACTCATTTTCCTTAGAAGATACTGATTCATATTAAAAGAAAGATTTTGTCAAGTGGTCCTTCATCACCAAGACGTTAAAACCACTGCACTAGATGGTGACTCTAGACGTTATTGGACACAGATAGAAGGATTAAAAGTTACTTATCTTATAGATAGTTTTATTCCACTGAAACTCGGTAGAAGTTTTGAAGCGTAAATCTTTCTATCTAATCAAGTTTTTGATATATGAACCACTCTAGACCACTGTCTCCAATGACAATTTTATTGTTGAAGTGGGCAATTCGAAGACGAATCTACACGAGTTTAACCCTTTCGCACTTCTTTGTTTTCATTTTGCATTCTTTTCGGGGGCGTATAAATTTTAGAAAGGCTAAGATGGGCCAAGGCACAAAAAGGTGGGAAACATTGCTCTAGACTCTTCGAATGCTATTGCCGTTCGAAACCACAAACGTTCTTCAACTATCTTCGTGTAAAAACATTTGAGTTGTTTTTAAATCTAATTTGTTTTGTTTTTATCAGTGTAATTTGTGTAGTTCAAATTTTATATACAATTTTGTTTGTTTTCACTTGATCGAAATGGAAATATGCTTCAGAAGTATTTTTAATCAGATCAAGGATTTTTATACTCCAATATATAACTTGAATGATCATAATGTTGAGTTTTCATTTTTGTTAAACACATTAATTATTTTGGTGTAGTGAAACTATGAACAGCGCGCGTTTTAATTTTGAGTTTAAACTTTATTCATTAGTTATCTTAATTAAAATAGAGGTTTCGTCGTCATGATATCAAACTTGACGGATACAATATTTGGACGCATCATTCGAGGAATAGTCTTATCAATAACATCAAATAACAAGAGGATAAACCTCCAACTACACATCAACTCACAGGAAATGTCATTTTTTTTTGTTACTAAATAAGTTAATCAAATATGAAATAATGGCAATGTGAGGACCGATTTCAAACAGGCCATGAAATGAGTATATGGCACTGTGGTGCTGTACTGGTGGTCTATGGAATGTTACAACCTCGCCCTTAATTCAGCTTGTATACTAGTGCAAATAGGATGCTTCTCAAAACTTTCGTAGTTTAAAACTTCAGCTTGTATACAAGTGCAAATAGGACGCTTCTCAAAACTTTCGTAGTTTAAAACTATAAACAACAAAGTGTTTAGTGTCTCTTTTTCTGAATTGACTGCATTATTCGTCAAAAAATTTGCCCATACTCAGAAAAAGCGCAGAGTGAAAGGCGGTGAAATTACTTAGCTCGCAATGATCATTTGGATAGCATTTTGGTAATTTTCAAGATTTAATTCTTCATTACTCCGATAAAATAAATATTCCTGATGGTTTAAATATTGAAATGGGTTCAGTTAACAACAAAATTCATTTATTGTCATTGGATGAGTGGTTGAAAGATTTATTGTTACTGAGTATGTGTTAAAGACATTTTTTCTAATATTTTATTGAATTACTCCACAAAAAAATAATGAAGCCAAACACGAGAAAACTGAATAAGAAAATAAACGAAGAAAGCTTAATACTTTCATAAAGTAGGGTTGGTTGCGCTAATCAGAAACATAATATTTATTTATACTTAGGTGAATAATTCAACTCGAGTAATTGCCATAGCGTTTCTCTCAAGTTTCCCTTTCTCTCAAATAATTTAATGAATTTGGTTAAGCAACTTTTTATGTAAATTAATCTAACTAAAGGAAGTATTTTTTACGCAGTGGGGCTTTGTCGAAAACATCGTTGTTTTCTTGCTAATGTTCTACATTTTTCTGTTACAGGAATTTGTGCGCAGGAATAACATTGAGTATGTTATAAATACCAATAATATTTTTCATCCGTTCGGATTATATAAAAAGAGTTGAAATAATGCTCGAAACTTTGGGAACAACCGAGTAGACCACCGACTCGATTTGGCAACACCGCCGGACCTCGCTTTCATGGCCTATTTAAAGTCGGCCGTGGCAATGTGTCCTGTCAAATTATTGAAGTTGTCATGTGCTTCCTGAAAACCTGACGTACCTGACGAATGTTTCATCATTCTACAGATATAGAGTCTACAGAATTCTACCTAAAATTCTACCTGACATATCTGACCGTTCAATCACTCTCATAAGAAAATCTCAGATTTTCAAATATGCACAGTTGAATTCTTGATAATTTTCTTTCATACGAAAAATCACGTTCGTAAAGTTGATCAGTGTTATATACGTACATATATTCCATCGATTTATCTTTATTTTTGTGGATATAAAAGTTTTTTGGTGCAGAAGAGGCGGATTATGCGAAATTTCACTTAAATTTCACGATTGAATTTACAAAAGACAGTCCTCGTCTGGCTGAATCTGATTCTTCCCCTGAGGAATAGAGTGTCTCTTGTCGCAACGGACATAGTGAACAATAGGCTCGCCTATAGCCTATGCTAATATGTTAGTAAAGTCAACACAATGTAAACGTGATTGCCGATGGCCATTAATATCTTATTATTATTTTAATTCCTGTAAATTTATGGAATCTCACTATGAATAATAGACTTGAAAACACTGCGCCATTAGCATCCGATTCGATCTGCATACTTCTCATTTAATAAAACTTATCACTGCTAGAAACAAATTAAATTTCATCTGGAATGTTCACGGACTCCATATAGAGGGACGAATGTGTGACGAGGAATGTTTTGCTGGAAGGAAGAAGTTTTGAAACAGCACTTTTCCTGTATCTTCTTCTTTCATTAAAACCCACACAATGCATTTTGCATTGTCAACCTCCGTCAGCTGAAATATACCGTTCGAGTTCTTTGTTTAGAGATTGTCCATCCGGATATTTATCTAGAGTGTAGCCACAAGGTGAAATGTGTGTATACAATGCAACCTGTTGTTTATCTGGACACCCTTCTTCTTTGTATTAGAAGTTAAACACTCGGAGTATTTCCTTAGGATATTTCTGATAAATTATTATGAACATCTTTGCATATATAATAGGAGAGAAAGATATTATTATTTTAATATCGTAAACGCACCATACGAGTTTTTATTGAACATAAATGATGTCATAACCACAGAAAATGTAAGAACATATTATTTGAATATTCGTTGATCTCTTGGTGATATCTGGTTTCATATAAATCTAATGAAAAACACTAGGCTTAGTTTCACACAATTTATTTTTTTTTCGGGAGTAATTCAATTCTTTCTTTACAAATGTAGAAGAAAAGGATAAAAAATGTCATAGTATCAATACATGCCAAATGAGGAATGGTATAGTGCTTTAAATACGAGAAATAGTTATAGAAGTATTATCAGATTTTAAAAGAACTTTTGAAACTTTATGTAGATCATTATTATTTAAAAAACCGAATGAAAAAATTAAGCATGCCATCGGATAGCACGAAAGTGAGTGCAGGAGTACGTCAAGGAACTGTCTTAGGTCCATTGTTATACTCGTAATAACAATTCAGATTATTATTCGGATTATAAACACAGAAAATATAAGTAAACTACTGAATAAATATTCTAGGAAAATTTTTTGTAGGTGATACGAGGTAATATGGAGAAACTTTATCAAAAGAGAGGAAGAAGAAGAAGTGAACATAACAGAAAATTCAACGCAATTCCTTCCTTTCTTTCTGAAGTAGTTGGAGAATTGTTCTTCTGAAATAATTCTCGCCTAACACATAATAATAGAACCAATGGCATCAGTATTATAATAATAACAATTCATATTATTCTTCGGATTATAAACACAGAAAAAGTAATTAAAGTACTGAAGAAATATTCGAAGATACTTTTATGTTGGTGATACTGGGTAAAATGAAGAAACCTAAACAAACAGAGAAAGAAGAAGAAGATAAATACGACACTATTCCTTCCCTTCTTTTCGAACTAGTGAAGAATAATTCTTTTGAAATAATTCTCGCCTAACACATAGTGATAAAGTGTAATGCACCACAGTTAAGCTCTTTATTCAACAATAAATTACGATAATATGAACAGCTGTAAATTTACACTCAGTTTGTGCTGGTTTGCATAGCTCAATTCAAGTAAATTAATTGGTTTTATCAATGTGAACCCTGTTGGCGCATACTTAATAAAATAAATTATAGCAGAATTATTATTGAGCTTTGCAGTTTCAAATGGGGAGATATATTGCGATATTACGTTTGATAGATTTTCAAGTCAGTGTCTTTTGCGATATCATGAATCATATGTATTGCAGTTATTTTTCTTCCGCAGTCTGAGGATGTTTTATGAATATATTTTTGAATTGAAACCTCGTGAAAATTTAGTAAATCGTAGCAGTTTTTTGTTGCTCAATATCCACAGACTTTCACCAACTTTGGTAGCCACTTTTTTCTATGTATATGCCACACGCCATCTCTACGTAGGAGGAACCATCAACGAACTTGATTGCAGAAAATAGAGAAATCTGTAACTCTTCTGAAATTGAAAATTCATTAGTTTTCAGTTTTTTCTAGATGCCAAGGTGAAGTTGAAGCTTTCAAAAATCTTTTGTATTGAGATTTGGAAGATTTTCGCTTAAGATTAATTAAATCTTATTTTCCGATTAACATATTTCAGAAAAAATTAAAATTAACACACTTGGCTTAAATTTCACTAAATATATGAAAAAACGTTATCTAGATATGTTTCGGGTGGCTTAAATTTCACTAAATATATTAAAAACTCTAGATATGTTTCGGGTGGTTAACCCAATATCAAGAGCATACAATTTGAGTAATATTGTATACTCTTGATAGTGGGTTAATCACCCGAAACATATGTAGAGTTTTCAATATATTCAGTGAAACTTAAGCCAATTGTGTAAATTTTAATTTGTTTTCAAGCCAAGTGTGTTAATTTAAATTTATTGTCAGTAATATTTTATATTCTTGATAATGGGTTAACCACCCGAAACATATGTAGAGATTTCAATATATTTAGTGAAACTTAAGGCAAGTGTGTTAATTTTAATTTTTGGTTCTCAAGCCAAGTGTGTTAATTTAAATTTATTGTCAGTAATATTGATTATTCTTGATAATGGGTTAACCGCCCGAAACATATGTGTTTTTACAACTATAAAACATGATTTTTTAATATATTTAGTGAAACTCAAGCCAAGTGTGTACTTTTAATTTATTGTTTTGAATATAATGTTTCACCAAGAGGTAAGCGAAACCTCCGTGTCATTTGTATAATATTTATATTGCTTTTCTTAATTTTAGTCATTATTTTTAGTGATGTCATTTATTTCTATATTATAGTATATTTATTTATGTATTTGTGAAATTTAAGTTGAATGCCAGGGGGGCATAAACACAAAGGGGGATAAATTGATGTAATTTCTGTCAATTTCAAAACACCTACTTATTTTATTCGAGGAAACCAAAAATGGCAATTTTTCAAGTGAATCTAATAATATAATCATCCCATTGTGAAATGTTTCCGAAATAAAACACTAAAAGACTGAGAAAATTTATTTAATTTCACTTTTATATTTGAAAGTTCAAGATTAATATTCGCGTTTTTCAAAGAAATTATTTTTAATTTCCAAGATATTCGAACTATGATTTCGCATAGAATATTTTATGAGCTATTGTCTTCACTAGTTCATGGTTTGATAGACAATACATGTATCATTAAGAAAAACATTACGATGAGTTAGTAAGTTTGTTATTTGAATACTTTATTACTGTTATTATCTGAAAGAAAAGATTGCTTACTACCATGTTAAACAAAAGCTAACACACTATTAATTGTTTCTCGAATAAAGAACAATTCGCAATGGTATTAATCATCGATTTTGAACAATTGTACGAAAATATACCAAGCAGGAGTAAATGTTAATGCTTTCTCACATTCGGTAGTTCTCTGTAATTTCTCTATTTACTGACTGTTTCAAAGTGTTAATTCAAATTCATTCGAATAATATAGAATTAAAACTATAGATGTATATTACATAGTTCCACAATACTCATAGGACTATTAAATACTCTAATCCGTAGCAAGTTGTAGTATGGCAGCATGATCTGACAACCTATTTACACTTGCCATCAACGCCACCTTGAGGCTATTCAGAGAAGGTTCTTGGAATTCTTGGTTTGGAGGCATGTTAAGTTTATCCACAGACAGGAGTCAATCATAACGAATTATTTGGTCGATTTAGTTTAATCTCATTGCAGAGCAGGAAAAAAACTTTATCACTCGAATTTTTGTACAAATTACTGCACAACAGTATTTATTGTCCTACTCTCTTGTCCGGTTTGATATTTCGTGTTCCTAAGGAAAATTATCGTAATACGGAATTTTACACCTAGAGTCTCCGAGGACCAACTCCCTAATACAATCCCCCATTTGGTTTATGGAGTCTAGCTTCAATAGAGTTGCCAATAATTGTGACATTCACTTTGACTGCATAGAAGTTATTATCAGGAGTTATGTGAACAACGAAAATTGAGTAAAATGAATTGATTTAGATTGAGTTCTTTGTAATATTTCATTAAATGCTATTATTTTGTTATTAGTTACTATGTTAGTTTTTTAGATTAGATTGAGCTCTTTGTTATTTATCTTTCATTATATTTATTTAGTTATTTTCAACATTTTGTTATTATTTTCTGTAATTCGGTATTATACCTGTTGAGAATAAAGAACTTATTGTTATAACAATAATATATATACAGTTCTATCGAATTTTTACCACGGTCTAAAATATTTTTCGTCGAAATTTTTCAATTTACTTTTCGATATATAAGAATATTTTAGTTTTCTTATCAGCTTGTATGATGAAATTCATGAAAAGAAATATATTGTGTTATATATATTCAGTTCATCACTCATAACTATTTTTTATGATTATTTCAATCTTCGAAACCTCTTCCTTCGATAATTTTGAGTTTTGTCTTTGGAATAACAAAATAAACATGACATAATGCGAATAGATTATTGGATTTTCTTAAATATATTATATACAGTTGAGAAACCTTTGAATTCTACACATATGTCGAATATAATTTTGAGGAAATAAACAATTGTTTTTAATTATACAATAAAGTAGAAACAAACTTAACATGGACATTCTCTTGGAGTCAGTGGAGCTTTCACGTGGTATAGGTTATATGACTTTGCAGAATGACTGCAAAAATAATAACATACCCAAATAGGCGTTTGAGGGGAATTTTCCATACAATTATTCGTTATTTCCCATTATTTCTTGATAATTAACCAATAATAATTGCTGCTTATGTCCCATAAGGTGGATTTATGGGAAGAGTACAAGCAAACTGCATAGTATAATGCAATAATACTTACGATAATACTCATAGCGTGTTGAAGTATAATAAGCATAAATTTTTGTAATGGTATTCGATGGGATAGGCATGTTCAAAGAACTTCATTTGCCCCCCAAAATCATTTCATCCGGTTGGACTGTTTCTTCTTTCGTTCATCTATCCGTTTAAATCTAGATTGGCGATATGATTTTTGCTCTAACTTGACCTTTGCGATTTATAGCGTGCAATTTTCGAGATTTTTTATATTGCCTGTTGTAGATCCTTGTGGACGTCATTTAGCCGTTCTGTGCCGCATATACTCTTTGTAGAGTAGTTGCTTTGCTATTCTGGACTGTTTCATAATAATAATAATAATAATAATAAGTTCTTTATTCTCAACAGGTATAACATCCAATTACAGAAAATAATAACAATTATGATTACATAACTACATAATTAAAAAAAGGTTTAACAAAGAGCTCAATCTAATCTAAAAAAATAGTAACTTATAACTACATTATAGCATTCAATGAAATATTACAAATAACTCAATCAAATCAATTCATTTTAGTCAATTTTCTTCATTCACATAACTCCTGATAATAAATTCTATGGAGTTGAAGTGAATGTCACAATTATTGGCAACTCTATGGAATGTAGACTCCATGAACCAAATGAGGGATTGTATTAGGGAGTTGGTCCTAGGAGTCTTTAGCTGGAATAATTCTGTATTACGAAAATTTTGCCGGGGAACAAGAAATTTCAAAGCGGACAAGAGAGGAGGACAAACAATACTATTGTGCAGTAATTTTCACAAAAATTTGAGTGATAAATTTTCTCTCCTGCTCTGCAATAAGATCAAACTAAATCGATTCAAAAATTCGTTATGATTGACTCCTGTCTGTGGATAAACTTTATCTTCCCTCCAAACTAAGAATTTCAAGAACCTTCCCCAAATAGCCTCAAGACGGCGTTGATGGCAATTGTAAATGGGATGTCAGATCATGCTGCCATACTTAACTTGATACGGATTAGGGTATTAAATAGTCCTATGAATGTTGAGGACTTATTAAAATATTTGCCATTACGTATAACGAATCCATATATTTTTGCAGCAGATGAAATAAGTCGGGTGATGTGTGAGACAAAGGAAAGCTTCTGGTCGAAGACTACAGCAAGATCTCTCACCTTATCAGAACTTAGGCAGAAACGTCACCTGATCATCATGAAGGCATGAGTTCAAAACTTTGCTCGAAATTTTCTGATTTCTTCTATTATTGTAAAGTTCGTTCAGAGGTCTTTTGATCCAAAGGCTGTTTAAATTGATTCGCTCGTAAATGTTTCTGAGAATTTTTCGTTCTTGTTTTTCTATTTCTGTAATTTTTGAATGACCGTCAAATTGTTTCAGCTGCTTAGTTTGATTCTGAAAGAATTGTGTTATAATTTCTTAATTTTCAGTATCTCGAAATGCACTTCTTATAATAGAATGCCCATGTTAGTATGTAGGCGCTTTCAGCTTGGTACTTATTTGTTTGTTAACGATGCGGTTTAATCCTAAGGACAGTATAATTTCTACGAGGTATGAAAAATGGCTGACTTCAAAAATTCACCATGTTTTTCATTAGAGGAGGTTTATTTTTTGGTTGTCTCTCCATATATTTAATTTCAGCAAGAGAGATTTGCAGTCCAGTTGCAATTCAGTTCCTGAGATCCACTAAATTTTAATGAGGTCCTGAATTATCTTCCATATGCCTCTTCCTCGTCGATTTGTACATTCTTCTACTTTTTACAATTTTGCCCCCACTATCCTTCTAGGGATAATTGTTAAGGGCAAGGTGTCGGCAATTTCTGCTTGGCTGATCATGTTCACACAGCGTCCGGCAGATCTTGCCGACATCTCGCCTCATGCCAGTTCCTAATATAGGTGATTATACTAATTAAATTGTAGGTTACAAAAAAGTTTGTACTTTGAACATAGCGCCATCTAGTGAATAACTACTGAATCCCGTCCACGATGTACCTTATACCGCCATCTGTTAGAACCTTATAGAACTAACAGAGATAATGGCTCTTTAAATAAACAAATAATTCACAATGAAATAATATTGCGAATATTAATTGAGATGTCCTATCCTTCAAGTTGGATGAAACTGTACACAGTATGCAAACTTTTATTTAAAAAATTCACCTAAATTTAAATTATAGAATTAGAGAAATAGAAAAACAGAACGAAAAATTATTAGAAAGATTACGGGTATGCACAGAAACGCATTTGGATGAAAAGACCTCAGCACGGACTTTATCAAACAGAAAAACGCAATAACGGAACAAATTAGAAAACGACGAGCAAAGTTTTATCTACAGGATAAACAGTCTAGAATACCGAAGAACTACTCGATATAATAACAAAGAGTCTTCGGTATAAAATCGCACATGTGAAATTGGAGCAAAAATCATCGTGCAAACCTGGAATAAATTGGACAGATGAACGGAAGGAAGAGCATTCTGAGAGAATGACGCGTTTTTCGCCGGCAAAAAAGCTGATATAACAATTTATAAGGGTTTACTGACTCAGTATTTGCAGTGGTACTGTTTTTTCTTTACCAAGCTTTCGCAATCTAATTTATTTCTTCATCAGAGTTCTAAAATATATAAAACAATCTTAACCAACACCTACAACACAATAATTACTCTTTGTTTACGTAAATCATAAACGTAATATGCAAATTCGTCAAATAAAAACCATTTTATTTCAATTTTTAATTTTATATATTATTTGAGGTTAAATGTCTATATTCTTTTCAAGTATCATCTGATCCCAGTTGTTTCTTTTCTTCTTCTTTTTTGTAGCGTTTCCTTTCTTGCTCCATATCCAGTAAGTAGCTATATATGTTACTCAAGTTTTGTGCGTTATTTTTTGTATTTAAAGAATTTTAATCTTTCCTTATTTCTATCATCTCGTGTATAAGTATTTTGCGATAGTTACCTACAGTTTTTAGGATTTGTACATCGTTGTAGTTTGCTCTACCGCATATCTATCTCTATAGTTTATTGACAGTGTTTATTTCAGTGTTCGCAGAATACTGAGTCAATAACTCAGCCTTCTGATTCTTAAGAGGACTTTTGAGAATTGAAGAGGATGCCTTTCGTTTGTTGAACGGGGCGCAACTGATGAGCACCTTGTAGTACGAAACAGGGATTGTCCTGCGTTTGCAGCTACCCAATATTCTCTGACATTTATCTCTTGAAGGATAATGGAGCTATACTATTATTTTGAATAATTCGGAAAAAATTATCGAAAGTTATAATATAATAGAATTTATTTTTCTGAAGTATATTATAAAGCAGCGTTAAATAAGATATTGAATAAACTATTTTCGCACGAAAGAATAAATATGAGCTGAACTATATTTTCAATTCTTTGGTAACGAACGAATAAAGGTCACGAAAAAGCATTGAGAAATGCAAAACTCGCTCTAGGCAGTCACGAAAATCGCAAGTGTATGTCGGGATTGGTACCTAAACATTTAACCCTTGCTCAATTTCATACCGAGAATATTAGAACATATATTATATAATATTGGTCTCAATGTTTCTTAACCAAGCCAGTCTATTACAATACAATACCACATCTATCATCAATGAGCTTTGTAATGAATTCACGCTTTAACAATAGATTTTGTTGAATGAAGTCACCCACCCACGTTGGTTTTAACTCTATGTTTATGTGATTTACATGCTTCGACTTTCCACGACGATGTTTTGACATGCAGTGATTTATGGACATATTGACGAACTGCAAAGTGTTTGATGTGATTTTGTATAATGCTAATCATTGTGTGAAGGGGGGTACTAGAATCTTTGTTTCTGGTACTAGAATTATTAACTCAGTTAGAATTACGTGAAGAACTACTTAAGTTCATCGTTTAGCAAGGCTTTGGGGCCATTCATAAATTACCTTAGATGAATTTCATGTTTTTTGACTAGTCGCTCGAGCTTGTTTCTTTAATATATTTTTTATTTTTGACATTGAACTTCAATTGAAAGAATTAATTGAATGAAAGTCGAACTGAAAAATTAACACAAAACAAAACATTTCTTCTACTTAAAATAAACTAAACTTAAAGAATTTGATGATTGATGAGGCTGATACTTATAGAAAATCAATATCCATAATAGAATTTTCTCATATATTATCAACAATACGCATGACGTGTGTTCGAAGTACTACTTCTTTTTCAAATGCTGAATTAACAACACTTGTTTTTGAACAATGAACTTGTTGTTAATTCAGCATTTGAAATAGAAGTAAGTAGTACTTCGAAACGCCGTCATGCGTATTGTTAATATATGAGAAAATTCTAAATATTGTTTCATTATAAATTTGAACAATTTAATCAGATTTTTATTTGTGTAAAAGATAAGGACTTCTACATGCAAAATGATAATTGTTTCTATGGCTTAGTTAGAAGAAAAACCGGCAATTACATAGGTGTAACTATGGTTCGAGACCCGGTGAAGGCGCATGAATTTTTTTCAACTTCTATTGTCCACATATGACTTGTAATATATAATATCTTAATTTTAGTTTGTTTCATTTGGTTACTTTATATTACTATTGCAATGGGTTTTAATTTTATTTTCATAATTTAAATAAACTAAGTAGTTTTCTGATTTTCACTATAAATTTATAAATTTCACTATTTATTTAGGTAAATATAACAATATTGTTTCGCCAACACAGTGGCTGGATGTTGATGATAAATTGAAACAATATTGTTATGTTTAACTAAATTATAGTGTAATTTAAATTATATATTTAGATTTTCATCAAGTATCGGCCCATCTTAATTTTGAATTAATAAATTTCTTTATGTTGATTAATGAATTTTATTTTCGTTGACTTGCTCAACTACATTTCATTAACTTCTGTTGACTACGTGTGATTTTGTAATAAATAATATTTCATTTTTCGTTTATTCAGTTTAGTTATTGTTTATTACTTTTCAATTTATTTCAATTTTATTTCCGTTGTATATATTCGCTTATACTCTTTTTTTTGTTTGTGTCTTACATTTTATCTTATTTATTACTATTTGTTTACAATTTGTTATTTTTTTCCCTGTAATTGGATGTATATCTGTTGGGATTAAATGTATTATTATTATTAGCATCTCCTAGTTTTCAAAATTAAAAACTAGGAGATAATTAAAAATTGATTATTCCCATTTTATTTGAATTTGAACAAATTGCTCTGCAGACAGCTTTGAATGAAAACCCCACAAAGTCTATAAGCGATGAAAACTGTACTGATCATCTTGTAATAGTGAAAATTTACTTATTTTCCTGCATCAACAGTATTCAAATGGAAGCTTCGAAAGAGTTTGTTTAATCTACCAAAACTAAGTTTCAAAACTGCTGGGCCACAGTGGAACAAAGTGACTTTCAGTGGCAGTGAACAAATGCCAAATATTTGAAAGAAGTTTCAAAGCTTAATTGTGGTTACATTTTTTGCACTCAAGAGCAGTGACATTTCATGAAGCTTTGTTGAAATCGAAGGCAAAATATGTCGTTTATATAATCAGCCTAGGAAATTGATCGTCTACGAAATAGCCTGCCACTAAAAGAGGCACTCTTCTCCTCCTTCACATGGACCAGAATAATCCAAAAACTGTGAGCCTAAGTTTTATGAAACAAGCAAAGAATACTGGGTCCAGTAGTGTCAATTCAACACAGAACTAGAAGTGTTTGAACAGACAAATTTAATCTGTTATAATGAAACACTCGTAAAACACTAATAAAAAATATTCCTCATGTAGCCTCTTTGGTGAAAAAGTGAATGGTTGCATTAAGTATTCTTGAAATTTGTTTCATTATACCTCAGTGGCGGATATACATCATATTTTTAGGGGGACCAAGAAGAAGGTAAGGCTACCTTCTTATGGAAATAAGCCAGTTTATCATCTACATCTGAGGAAGCCAATGTGTTGGCGAAACAATATTGTTATGTTTAAGTAAATTATAGTGAAAATCAAAAAACTACTCAGTTTTATTTAAATTATGTACTTAGATTTTCATCAAGTATCGGCCCAATCGATTAATAATGTTCTATAATTTGGGTAATAAAGTAGTTATGTCTACTCAATATTCCTCGTTAGTTTCCAAGGCCGATTTCAGTGGGCAAATTACAACTAGGTTATTTCAATATTATTTCAAAACGGTGAAACAAAGTGAATACAAGTGGAGGAAAAAAACAGGTCAAAAAAATTACATATTGTTAAGACTTACAAATTAGAGAACAAAGTCCAAATTGCTTAGTGTACTTGAGAATTTATCAATAACTTCCTGGTCAGCTACAATAATTTTCTTATATAGGTGTTCAGTCTTCTCAGGCTCTATAAAGATCTCTATATAAGTTTCAAGAGGATATAAATGTTAGGAAAGAAAACTCTATTACAATTTGCGGGAGATCCAATACCACTAAGGCTTCTTCCTTCTTGTCGCAGGAAGAAGTTGTAGACGTCGTTGAATTTTTATCCACCGCAAAATATTTCTCAGGTAGCCTCTTTGGTAAAAAAGTGAATAGTCGTTGAATTTTTATCCAGCGTTCGCTGGTGACCCGAGGAATTATTAGATCGTTCAAATTATGCATTTCAACAACTCACATAAGTCATAATTGAAAAAATAAAGATTCTTTTCTACTCATTGACATTTGTTCTTTTATCAAAATTTCTATCATCACATAAGTTAATTTTCTAAATGAGAGGTAATAATAAAAACTTGTCTAAAAATCACTGACTGAACAATTATTTATTCGACTTGTTTCGCCTTTTACAGCATTATCAAGAAAGAAGTCGAATAAATAATTGTTCAGTCAGTGATTTTTAGACAAGTTTTTATTATTACCTCTCATTTAAATATGAACTATCACAGAGTAGATTCATCGTCCATTGAATTTAGTTAATTTTCTATTACACTGTCTTATTTCGGGGTGGCCTCAGCCCCCTAGGCCCACCCCTTATATACGCCCCTGTTATACCTACAATAATTTTTGAAAAGGCAGCCGACTACGGTGCGGTAGAACACGGGTTCGAGCCCCGCTGAAGGCCTGGGTGTTAGTGTTTGTCTCTGATTTAAGTACTTTAATGATATATGCTGGGTAATGTACATTGATTACAAGCCCATTGGCCGTTCGGAAGCGGCGTTAAACTGTAGGTCCACTAAATTAAAAAAAAATGATAAATGTGGTATATCTATAACCATTATTTTAGGTGATCTGTCCCTAAATGAATCATTCTTCTACGTAATTCTCATCTGATAAAATCATAGATATTAATTATTTTATGAATCATTCTGTTAAACACTGCTTATTTATGTTGTGACTATAAGATAAAATTATGCTATCAAAAGATTCGTGGTTTTTTTGAACATAACCCTTCGAATTGGGTCACCTGATGACCAATTATAACAAGAGGAATTTTTGTATTCAAAATAATGATTATCGATCTCAAACATTAAATTAAAAATAATTCGTTGACTTAAATCTGCAAAGCATTGCTCCATACCAACAATTATTAGGTATCTGCACATTTCCATCGTGACTACTGAAAAATGTCTAATTGTTTGCAAATTGCGTCGAATTACCATTCCGATAATAACTTTACCGGAGAACAAAGGAGAGGAAATAAGAATAGAGCACTGCACGTAATTAAAAAAGCAATTTTATAACTCAACCTATTGCAAAAAACGTGATATAACCATATCGCTAATGAAACTAACATAAAAAATAGGGACTTAAGGTCACGGTACAACCGGCATTGCAATAATTCGCAACGTACTGACCGCGACCTTTAGAGAAACAATACAATTTTAATTTATGCGAAGTCTATTCGAAATTTACGCTTTTGCATGCGATTAGAATGCATGTACGGTTAAACCTATTGCGGTACAGAAGCAAACGAAATAGTGTGTCTTTTTTAAGCAAAACTAACTCAATAACCAACCAGTAATTGATTTAGCATATTGAAAAAGGCGCGAATAACCAACGGCTAACTTTCACGAATCTAGATCATAGAAACGAGAGAATCGAAAGATATACACAGACGGAAGAGTTTTACAGCTTCTTGATTTCACTCGATCAACCGTTACTAATTTGGCATGTATTACTCAGTCTCTGTCTAAAGCATTGGGTTTTTTGCGAAGAAAATCAATTGGAAGCTCAAAACTGATTCAAGTACGCATAAATTATCAACATACATTCTGCGCCTGCGCTATCTTGGACCTGCCTAGAACCAAACAAACTGCGCGAACGCCTTCTATTTGTCCTGCATTCTTGAATAACCTAACTAATGTCACATTCATTTCTACGATTCTAAATTTGAAAAATATCATCTGTTACAAGAGAAGAATCGACTGTTACAGAAAAGAATTGCCATTTTGTAAGATATTACGAATAAATTACCAGATCTTGTATAGATTATTCAATAATTTCTTGCGCTTATTCAATAAGCGCATTAAATAATTGTATAAGAGTTTTTATTTGAAAAATAACCACCTTTACGTACAAAAAATCCATTAGATTTAATTGTTGTTGAAATTGTGTTATTTATATGAGGTATAAAAGTGAATTTCTGATCAAATATTATACCGAGGTCTCGAATTTCGGAGACCATTGGTCAGAAAGGTATCGTTAATTGTGTAGTCAAATTATATAGACGGTTTTTTTAGTGAATGTGAGAACGTTACATTGAGTTACATTAATATTGAGTTTATTGTGGTAACATTAATCATAAACGGCGGTGATGCCGTCCTGTAAGCTGACGCAGTCCTCATATGTTTCGGTTTTGCGATATATTTCCAAATCTATTAGCACTATTAATCTAAAGTCTATTAGATCGTTTACAAAATGAAGAAACAACATTGGACCTAAATTATAGCCTTGTGGTACACTCGAAGTGACTGTATATAGGACTATGATAGGCCTATGGCCTACATATGACTTATGACCCTCAAATTATACAAAACTGTGTTCGATTATTTAAACAAGACTGAATTAGGGTTTGATTCATTTGATCGAATACTTTCATTAAATCGGTAAATCGGATTTTGATATGCCATTGAGAACAACACCATGGGTCAGAACAGCACCAATAATGATGTTTTCATTTACTTCCAAAAAAACAACATACTAAAGGAAATATCCATATACCTAATATTTTCCGAAGCTTGGTATATTCAACACATAAACAAGAAAATATTTGCCATAATACATTTTCACAACTAAGGAATCTTTCAATTTTCCAATCAACAACTTGACAGCCTATAATCACTGCGAATATAATTCGCCTCCATACAGGTTCATACCAAAAGGAGTGTCTGCTTAAATGTATCGTGAAAGAAGGTTGACTTAATGGTGATATACCTACCAGAGATAAGTAGGGAGTCTCGAGATTCGACAGGTTTATTTAGGTAATTACTAAAAATTCTCGAAACGCAATATTATAATTTGCAATCGCAAGCTACCAATATGTAAGGTTCATTTCACACGTCGAGAAAATTTGTGTTAAAAAGGACGAAATATAAGCAATTATTTGTTAAGAATACAAGAAACAAAATATTCGAAAAATGCACACCTTTTTTCCCTATTTGGACGAATGGAATCAAATTATTTTGAGTTTTCGTTTTCCATGATTTTAACTAATATTGGTGTTATATAAATCATTGTTTCCCAAGAGGTGGTCCACAAGCTATGCCAGAAGCGTCCGTTAGATGTTATTAGAATGAAAAATATATTTCATATTTTAAAAAAATGTATATGATAACAGATTTTTTTTCGGTCTCTTCCTGCATGAGCAGTGTTTTAGGGAACGCTACTTTGCGTCTAGCGTCTCCCTAGATTCAACTGACGCTAGCACACTCTAGTGAAAAACAAGAAACAAATAAATTTTTTAAAGGATTTTGTTATACTGGTATACAGGCCCAGATTTGAAGACAAGGATTTTGGGAAATAATCAACAATTTAACAATAACAATGATGGTGAAATTTTCAGTTTAAAGGTCAATATTTTTTCAATAATGAACATATCAATGTTTTTTCTGAGTATCAAAAATAAAAAACGTATAAAAAGACTCTTAATTTGGTACTTGATTCAATTATACACTTGATGTGACAAGGTATTATTTGTTCCACATGCAGCCATGTATAACTTAACTATTAACAATAAGGGGATGTTGACAGGGACTGTTTACAGGACTGTTTAATTTTAGGATTTGGAATTGATTGGAGTCCTTATTAAAAAGCGGCTCCATGAGGGGGTCCTCGAGAACATTTTGTTGGGAAGTACTGGTATAAATGGTTCGTTTGGGTTGAATATTTACACTTATCATAGTTTAGAAATACAACAAGCAAATTAAATGCTTACAATAAATGAAGACTCGTTTATCTCCGTACTGGGAGATTCAATCTTCGCTCTTCCACGCAGACAACTTCAATCCTGAGCACAATCTTGCACGAACGCAAGAATGAACAGCAATGGAATTCTAAAATTGATCATATAATCAAATGAAGAAGTAAACAGTTAGTCTGTGTAGGAAAACAGTCTTTTAAACGTGTTTCGAGCTTATTCGTAATCATCAGAATGACGTAGCCAAGTTTGAAATGTTAAAACTTCGAGGTCTCACTTCTACTACCATTGAAAGATGAAGTCTTCTTCTTTATTCATTCATTAATTCACACTTTTCATTAAAGCATTCACCATCAACCATTTTATTCAGTTTTGGAACTGGTGCGTAAATTTACCAATATTTTTGAGTCTGTTTCCTCGATTTTCGAGTTGAACAATACTCAACAACTTCTTAAGAGAGGTTAACGATTTCTGTATGGTGTAAAATCAGCTTAACGGAATCGAGATGGCTTTCGGCAAAAGTTATTTTCTTATGGTGTAGAAATTATGGCCTATATTCAATAAAATTTTGAGTGGGCCACATTTCTGATGGGTTACTTATGGTGGGAGATCATGGTATATCATATTCAAGAAACTGGATACGACAATCATAATTGAAATTGTTTGAAATCTTCAATAGCGTCCCAATATTTTTTCGTAAGTGAATATGGCAATTATCAGGAAAATGATTATGGTTGGAAGCATTTTTGGAGGTAATTTGGCTATAGTTAATTGAATAATACCTTTCTTACCCAAATAGACATTGTATTCAAAACGTGTTTTTTCATTTTGTAACAGAAAATAGAAAATTCCAACGACTCCTCACCTGGAAAAAAGTGCTTCAGACGGAATATTATTATTAGAACGATTGATTGAGGAAAGTGATTGAAATTGAATTCGCAATTCTTAGGACTTTTGCTTCATCTTTTTCGCCTCCCAAAAACGCTTCATCCCCTCTGAATGTTTTTTCTTCTGTTCATCTGTCCATTTTATTCCAGATTTGGTTTTCTTTCCAAGTATTTGGTTTCATGATAAAAAATTTGTAACCAATAAACGGAATATATATATATATATATATATATATATATATATATATATATATATATATGCAGAGCTTCAATTTGTTTCAAAATAATAACGAAAATGAGACTTATTAAAAATGTCACTAATGAACACAAATTACTGCGATATCAAGGTTTTCTTGTATTCATGAAACAGCTCCCAGCCATTATAATAACATTGATTGAACTTAAATTGAATGTTATTGAAAAATCGTTCATTAAATAGCTAATAAAATATGTAACGATTGCCATATTTCTTAATTTCAATTGTAAATTCAAAGATATCCGTGAGAAGTTGTTGAATTTTTTATTGATTGCTAACGTAAGTAACGACTTGCAGAATAGTTCTATTTCTGGAATACGTCCCAACGGAAATTTAATTGATTCAATTCGATAGCTTATAATAATGATACTTGAAGAGTTATCATTGTGTTACTATGTTGCAGCTGCTTTTATTAGCAATTTATCAACTTCAATATGAGCTTCATTCAGTACTTGGATGTTTATTTATGTTAGGAAAAATTTTGGATTCATGCTTATTTTTATTTAGGTCCCATATTTTGTTTTTTCAAGTATCTAAGTTTGTATTTAACTTTTGACTGTCTCGATTTTTCTAAGCAAGCTGGGGAAGTTTGATGAATTCGGGGTGTGGGTTGTTAGAGATCGGAGTTCCACAGGGATCAGTACTGGGCCCACTGCTTTTCCTAGTCTCCATCGACGATTTTGCTAGTTACTTGCTCTGCGCCTAACTGCAATAGCTTGCTGATGACACACCTTTTTTTGTTGAATACTGTCTTGTCTTGCTTATCAAAGTTGGGTCATAAATAGATTTTAGTGTGTCTGTTTATATTGATATAGGTACTTTTTGATATTCTAATAGGATAAACTGTCCTAAAAATGTAACAATTTGAATTACATCAATAAATATCTATCTAAATGAAAGGTAATAATAAAAACTTGTCTAAAAATCACTGACTGAACAATTCTTTATTCGACTAGTTTCGCCTTTTACAGCATTATCAAGAATGAATACATATTACAAAGACAACCTATTAATATTTCGCAGATCTGTTCGGACCACCTTGAATTTCGTCATAGAGGGGTTTCCAAATTATCAGAGATTTAACAGCGGGGAGTGGTTTAGTTCTAACTGGTCATTAAGAAGATTGAATTTATCGGATTTTTGAAGTTTATTTATTTCCATGGCTTCCAGGTAGTTCATTTTAATTCCTTTTTCACAGTAATGAAGAATCTTAGGTTTAAAACAACTTGAGATCTTATCTCCTGTCGACTCTAGATGTTCCCGAAAAGCAGATTGTCTTTAATTTCAATTCTTCAAAAATAATAATAGTCAAAAATCAATGAATGATACATTTTAGCTGAATTTGATAATTTCAATTAACGTGATGAAATCAATGCAATCTTATAATTATTGAATTTGTGTGAATAACATGCCTTGGTTTTATATATTCAGATGTAGTTCAAAGGAGAAAAGATTACCGCTCTCATTCTGTCACAAGTATAAGTGATGAGTCATGACCCCACTTTCATTTTCCGTTAAAACAGTTTTTCATCTACGATACCGGGCGGCTTCTTTAGCAAATACATATTTTCTTCGATGATTTCTCGTTTTTACTTGAAGAATATCATATTTTAAAACTTTACTCTGTTCCAGACAAAGAAAAATACAAAAACACAAAAATCATAAAAATCGGATCGGAAAAAATCATAAAAAACACGGATTTGATTATATATATATATATATATATATATATATATATATATATATATATATATATATATATATATATATATATATATATATATATATAGACAAACGATTTAGCCGTTTGGAGGATTACGGCAACAAACACTGTGATACGAGAATTTTATATATTAGAAATAAGGCAAGCACGCCACTGAAACTAAAATATTATATTACTAAATCATCAAAATAACTGCAGTGTTAATTGAATTAGTGAGATGATAATAAACGCTTCGCATAACCTGGGTAAAAAATAAATTCGTTAAAAATATTTCATGAATTCCGTACAAAACGTTTCAGGCATAAAAATGTCTTATTGATTTTCCGTTCGAACGTCAGAAAATTAAATCTTTTTCCAATCCAATTAGGTTAAAGTGATGTAATAATTCCTGTAGTTGTAATATAATAAGAAATTCTTAATAGAATTAAGAAGTCTTAGAATATCGAGTATAAAATAGATAGTTTCGCGATGTACAGCAATAGTTCGCAAATTTGTACTCATTTTGGAACAACAACTAGGAAAAAGATGGTGTTTAATTTTCGAGTATTCAAAAAACAGGCTCCCAATGGCAAAATTACAATGTATTTGGGAAAGAGGGATTTTGTAGATCATATTTCTGGAGTTGAACCAATAGGTGAGTACATATAAATTGAAATAGTTCAAATGTATTAATGAAAATAATATTATACATACAAATAACATTAATTTGTAATAATCTTTCAAAAAACGTATTTTTTCACGAAATTTTTCATAACAATATTTCATTACTTGAAATGATCTGTCAGTTATTTTTTTCACCCATTTTATACACACAAAATTTTTAGATCATCCTGGTTTTTGTAAGTGATATAGAAAGAGATGCGATATAGTCTTTTGGACTCTGTTCGTACATCACCAAACGAAGATTACTTAGAAATGGTATCAGAAATAGAAAGACAAAAAAATCTTTGCATACCGTTTTTTAGAACGATTTTATGTATTTCCAAGGAGTGCTTGAGAAAAACCTTTTTTGAAGGAAATTTGATGAGTTTCCAGTATTCTTTTCTTGAACAAGAATCAATTTTTTATATTTAAATATCAAAAAAAGGGACGTCATGATTTCTACAACTACCTACATGTTTTATTCCTAGTTTCAATAAGTCGTCCATCTTGAAATATATCCTTAAAAAATTTCAAAATTCCATTATCAAATAACTCGAAAACAGAAGAATTTCATCTAGCATAACAGAAATTTTGTGAAACGGTGGAATTATTATCGAACACAAACTTTTAAATGTTCCAGAGGGGGTATTTTTGATCGATAGTGAATATAAAGACAGAAAAATATTTGGCCAAATCGTTTGTAGTTTTCGATATGGTCGAGAAGAGGACGAAGTCATGGGGTTAAACTTCCAAAAGGACCTCTTCTTAGATTCGCGTCAACTTTACCCAGTGCCAGAAGAACAAGAAACTAGCAAAATGCAAGAGCGACTTATACGAAAATTAGGGGATGATGCATATCCTTTCACTTTCACATTACCCCCAAGTGCACCAGCTTCTGTGACATTACAGCCAGGTAAAAAAGTATTCAAGTTTTTTCTCTTTACCTTGGCCAACTTGCGATGTTTAAACTTCAATTTATTCGAACCTGCAGGAGTCGAAGATGAAGGTCAACCTTGTGGTGTCCATTACTACGTCAAGATCTTCGTGGGAGAAACCGAAACTGATCGATCCCACAAGAGGAGTACAGTATCTATGGGTATCCGCAAAATCCAGTATGCTCCTTCAAAGCAGGGACGCCAACCCTGCACTGTTATTCGCAAGGACTTCATGTTGAGCCCTGGGGAACTCGAATTGGAAGTTACACTCGACAAACAGGTACGAGTGATATAATTAGAAACAACCGTATTTTTATGGTCATTTTTCAATTGACAGCTTTACCACCATGGTGAGCAGATAGCTGTCAATATATGCATTAGAAATAGCAGCAATAAGGTAGTCAAAAAAATAAAAAGCATGGTACAACAAGGAGTCGATGTTGTTTTATTCCAAAATGGACAGTACAGGACGACAGTAGCCTGTGTTGAAACACAGTAAGTTTCAATAATTTTAGATTTTTACAATTCTCTTAAACGTTGTTTTGTTTTGAATCTAACCTCATGAGTAAGATCTTTCAAGGTCATTTCTAACGTGCCAAGCGCATCGAAAGCCACGCCTTTTTAAGCCTTGTGTACCCAAGGTTGTATTTAGCTGCGATGAGCACCCAAATGTCTTATGCTCCTATACCTACACTAACTATGCCAAATATCCAAAATCAACAGTATTACGTTCTTTTATCATGTAAAGTATAACGTTTTACCCAAACTAACCTCAAACTCTCGTTTGTCAAAGTATTTTTGACAATTTGTGCAAGGTTACCAACCATTTACTTCACAAATGGCGGCAAATTCAATTTTTACATTAATTTTATAGTTGTTAAACTGCATTTTAAAATAGCATCTGCACTATACTACAACTAGATGTTTCAGACAATGTTTATACATATTGCGATTTATTCAGATTCTTTATTCTATAGTTGTAAGACTTTTTACTATATTCGCAGGGAGGGCTGTCCAATCCAACCAGGTTCGACTCTCCAAAAAATTATATATTTGACACCAACTCTGGAATCTAACAAGGATAAACGAGGCGTTGCCTTAGACGGCCATTTGAAGCATCAAGAAACTAATATGGCATCTACCACATTGTAAGTTATTAATTTCATTGAAATATTAAATATTCAAACATAAATGTCAATTCAGTTCAGCTTAATAAACCTGAAAAATATAATCAGAAGTAATTGTAATAATATTACAAAATGGAGTAGGTATATTTATTCAACAAAAACTTGCTTACAAGTTATACTAAGTACAAGATGGCCCTCGAAGACCTACAATAATAACTTCATGTACTTAGAGCAAACGAAATATATTCTTACATTGATCATCTTCACTGCACAGTTCAATATGAACACTGCGAAATAACACACCTTGAATTGAACGTCAAAAATATTTTAATAAATTATGACCATTATATAATATAAGGTTTATATTAGGCAATACTTCCTAACATTTACATACTTTAGTCTCATGAAAATCGTTTTTTCAGATTGGCTTCTCCAGATGCTCGAGATGCATTTGGAATTATTGTCTCCTATGCTGTAAAAGTCAAACTTTATTTAGGAGCTCTAGGAGGGGAACTAGTAGCCGAATTGCCTTTTATTTTAATGCATCCTAAGGTAAAAACATTCATACAATTCTAATTTCTCAACTTGTCTATAAATAATCATCAAAAAAATTTTCGAAGTAAATTTAATGTAACTTCATAAATTCTTTTATATGTATAATTTCAAACTTTTGGTTACGTTCAACAAAAATAATTTAATTCAGTCGACAATATGTTTTATGTCAGTTCAACGAATACGATAATGAATAATAATATTTTCATTAGCTGAAGGACTATCAATAAAAGTAATTTTTCTATTTTATAAAATTTTTCCAATTAAGAAATATAAACTGTGAAACTTTTTATTTTTATTTATTGCTTTAAGACTGTCACATATTTTTCAACATAGCAGATCTTCAGAAACTTTATTCATTTATATAATATGTAATGCCCGCAGAAAAATGCCATATCTTTTTCTTTGCATAATATAATTTTTTTTTCTTGTTCCAGCCGAATGTTAAAGGAAAAATTATCCATGCAGATAGTCAGGCTGATATTGAAGACTTTCGACAAGACACTGTTGATAATGAAGCTCAAGAATAATCTCGTAAAATAATGCTAAAATTTATACCTACTCCTATTGTACTAAATATTTATATGAATTATTGAAATAAACATTTTCATTTCGACTACCCAAATATATTCAGTTATCAAAACCAAATTGTCTATCAATGTTATACGATTAATTCTGTAGAATATTGTTTTGTGCATTTTTCGCTCTGAGATCTATAAAACTTCACCTCGAGACTCTTTGATTAATGCCTATTATTCACTTGTGCACTCACCTCAACTACAGCGATGTAGTTTGGGGTGACCTCATTTACCTATTTACTTTGTGTTAATTAGGAGTGGGACATGTACGTATCAGTCGCAGTAAGACGGAGTACATAAAGTGCAATTTTGGTATCGAAATATACATAAACCGTACACCACTGCCTGAAGTAGAATGCTTAAATTACCTTGGGTCCATCACAACACCTGATGCCAATGTTGACACAGATGTCTATCATCGAATAAATACTGCGTGGCACAAATGGCGCTCATTAACTGGTTTTGTATGTGATCCACAAAGGCCATCAAGATTAAGGGAAAGATGAACAAGACAGTGGTACAACCAGCCTTGTGCAAAAGAGCACAAAACAACTACACACAAAAGAGATGAAACTGTTGAAATGGGCGGGTGGAGTGACACGCTTGGATAGGGTGCGCAATGAGTACATAAGGGTTTCTTCAAAGTAACTCCAATCGTAGAAAAAGTGAGAGAAGTTCGTTTACGCTCGTATTGTCATATCCAAAGACGAGAAGATGATTATGTTGTAAAGAAACTAATTAAAATACCAAACTCGATCAGTAGAAGAGGCAGGATACCACCACCTGGTGCAACAACATCAAGGAAATGGACCTGGACAACCTGACAATCATACCACCCCGAACAGAGTTCTCTAGCGCAAACGTATGGGAACATGGGTTGGACAAAAAAGGGAAGCTACCAAGAAGACGATAATCCGTTTGATTTTCAACTAGAAAACCTGGAGAGACCTGTAGATCCTCTTTTATCAAGAACATATTGTGTTTACCATGTTATTATATCAGTGGCTGTGTATTGTACACCTATAGAGATATTATGGCACTATTTGAATGTTCGGAGTTTCATCAGTATAGCACAAGACATAAAGAAACTCTCTCTATTCCAAAACATCGAACTTCTAAATTTCAGCAGTTACCTACGTATATTAACAAACCTTTCAATCATCTGCCCTGTCCGATTATTGAAGGTTTTGGAGTACAGTAAATTTAAGAAAGAAATCAAAATTCTGCTCCTGGAGAAATGTTTCTACCATAAGTAAGAATATTTCGATTTTAAACTAAATTACTATATCACTAGTTAACTGATGTCCTTTTGCTTCTCTTTTTATTTTGCGTTTCATTTATTTCCTATTGTTCATATTTTTAGGATGACTTAGATTGTATTTTAGAAACGTTTTTTTTATAAGTGTAGTTTCTCTCTAAGGATAAATGAAATTATTATTATTATGCTAAATGTTATCAGAGATTTATCATATTTATTGATTCATATTGATCTATCGTGTCACTTCATTGTTTTTGGTGCAAGTTTCAAAGGATTTAAATGATCAGATAAATAAAAAATTTCATGAAGACTATAAGTATATTAAGAAGTATCCACATACAGCTCATTCATGTATATAATACACAATTCTTAAATTATCATAGGGACAGATTTTTGCCAACAAGCTTCAAAGGTCAAGCTTATATATTAGATTAATTGTTATCACTATAATCATTCTATAGCTATAAAATTTAAAACTGATATATCATTACTAATAATACATAAGTATTTCATAACTTTTTGATCTAATATTATTTTAATAAAAATATCTTATTAAATTTACAGATTTCTGAAAGGAGAAGAAACTGAATATATAAGGAAAATTAATCAGAATTTATAGAGTATTTTGGTAATGAAAATACTATATTTAATATTTAATTTGCTTATAATTAAAAGTAACTTTAATGGTAGTTTTTAATATATATTTCATCCTTTACACGAAATCTGTAGATTAATACAACTCAAAGACCACACATTTTTTATTCTCCACATGCTTTTCCTCTTTCCTTATCAAATCGTAAAAAACTTTTAAAAACCTTCATCTTACAAAATCCATCTCATATCAAACATACTACTACATTCATACAAAATCACATTGAAACTTCACAACTGAAGAACAGTTGTATGTTTTTTGATATGGCAGTATGGAAATTCAAACAATTGGTAACAAAAAATATCAGAGAAGAATCAATATATAGATCAGGGATGTCCAACTGGCGGACCACTGAAGATTATAAGACAAAAATACAGAATTGTTTTTTGAAAAAGTTCATAAATATTAATTTATTAGTACATAAGTAATTTAAAAGATTGGTTTATGGCCCTTGAAGCCTTACAAGTTGGACAACCCTGATATAGATCACTGAAAAAAGAAATCCAACCTGATTTTGTGACAATTCAGTGTCTCAAAAAAGTGCCCTTTCTAGTTTGAAACTGAAAATTTCTATTTTGATCAAAGTATTTCATTATATTCACATAAAAGATATCAAAATGTTCAAATAACCTGTTAAACAATAAATCAATTAATAATATTGACTTGCATTCATTATGTGATTCTCACAAACACCTCTTATCGTTACCAAACTATATCGGTTAAGTATCAAAGAAACTCAACTCCTTCTAGTCAAATGAAATTATTTGTTTAAACCACACTTCAGGTCAACAAATGCAACAATAAATATCTCAACTAAGAGTGATTATTCAACATTATCACTAATTTAGAAGACATTTCGTAATTCATTAACTAATCCTCTTCAATAAAATCATTCTTTATAATCCTCAGAAATACGGATAAATGTTAAATACTTGCAAACACATGGCACACTCGGAAATCTATCAGCAATAAATGGTTATTTTTATTTTACTATTATTACTGTTTAAATCAAATAAATACTAAGTGGCAGAAATTTAAAGATGAACCTTGAAAGCGAAAATTTAAATTTTATGATAAGTATATCAATATATATTCTAGTAAATGATATTAAAAATCAAAAAAAGAACTTCTAATATTTTTTAAAAGTGCCGCACTTTGTTCATTTCGCCTCTGAGTATATATTCAGACACAATAAAAATTGAAAAATGTACCTTGAAGCTACATGGTGTCATACCCTAGGATAATAAAGCAGTACCAAATTTCAAAATTAATATCAAAAAAAATTAAACTTACCAATAATTTGTTCAAACAGCAGCTTAAATTAGTATCTGATAGTAATTCAATCAATTTCACTTCTAAATAGCAACAAGTAAATAAATAGATATTATGGTTGCACACTTTTATTTTACGAAATACACATATTAAATTGAACATTCAGTGCAAAAGCAATCTCTTAGATGAATATTGCAGCAACAGTTTAAATAATCTAAATATTCAATTCAAAAAAAATAATAGCAGCTTCAAAGTACTACGATTTTTACATCTCGAATAATTACCTTAACTAATAATATAAAACAAAATATGCACAATTATTATGACCAGATATTGAATGTAATTTTAAAGTTTAAAGTTCTGTCATTATTACTACTGCAAATAAATTCATACAACACTCACACAAACATATTTTTTTACTTTAATTACGTTTTTTCATTTAAAAGTGTTATCCATTGGCAGGTTTAGGAAGAGGACGTACAAGGTACAATTTCTCTCCCTGCTTATTCGTGTATATTGGCGCCCTCTGGTAGTGATCTACCAGCTGATCCAGAGTGTGGAATTTTCGTTGTCCTATGCAGTACAGAGCACCTTCAACATGCACTCTAAAGTGCTTGTTACGTCCAGGAGCTTTGAGAGAAACTGAGTAATCACCCACCTGTAAAAAAATATTCTTCTGCTAATTCTCCACCCAAATCACATTATTATTATTTAACATAAAACCAATACAACGATGCAGTTCCTTAACAAACAATTCACCAGAAATCTTCATCTTAATAACTGAGATTGAATTATCGCTTACCTCTTGGTGAAACATAATTAATTATTAATTTTAAATTAACTCATGGCTCAATGTTTCACAAATATATTACGATTCAATGAAAACTAAATGGTAAAATTAATTGGATTGAACTGAAAAAATGATAAAAGATTAATAATTATTGTCATGAGGGTTGAAACAGAAATATAAAATGATTCAATATAAAATAAAATTAATAAATTCTTAATACCGATGAAATGACGGATGTTTGAATCGGAAATAATCAAATTGACACGACGTTTTGGTTAGTAATCTATCTCTAACCGTTCTCAAGTGAAAATTCAGGTTTTAGAAATAATATAATAATAATGTTCATTCATTCAAAATGAAATTTGTACCATATACACATTATATATAAAAAGAAAATAAAAAATTGATAAACATATTACTCACAAAAGTGATAAAGAAAATATCATCTTGTGCGTGAGTTGTTAGTTAGTCCGTATGTATCACTAATAAACAAAAAAATAATCTCGAAACAAAAACAGTACAGTAATCTTCACAAGATAGCACAGTGCAAAAGAAAACAACGAAACAATCTTATGACTGCATAACAAGACCAAAAGATAGATATAGTGATAGTGAAAACCAGTTCAGAAAACAAAACCTAGACTTTTGAATCTATCACAATTGTAACTTCACATTGTCGACCTCAAAATATTCGAATTGATTTTGTAGTGTTGCTAAAGAGCTAACCGCTCAAAACAAGTTGACTAAACGTTAAATTTTATTGAATTATTTTTCAATAAATTCGTGAAACATTAAGCTAAGTGTTTAATTTAAAGTATCATTGAATCTTCTTATGTAAAAAGTAAGTAAGCCATTATAAAATAACCATATGAAAAAGTCTAATGAAAATTTTTTTTTAAACTTGAAAATTCTATTATATTACCAATTCTTCTTATCATATGACATTCGGATTATTGAGTGCCCAATCCAAATTATCACCTTAGATAAAAATATTAAAATGTTTAACCAAATATTAATCCAAAATATCACCTTAGATAAAAATATTAAAATTTTTAATGAAATATTGAAAATTTGAATGATAGTAAATTAGATTGTGGACTTACATTTGTCTCGCTGTCTCTTATCAAAAAATCACCATCGTGTCCCCTCCTATTCAATAAATTATCACAATCGTTTCTGGTTATGGGACCATAGTACCACGGCCTATCCATCAAATGTGGTTTTTCTACCATTGGCTGTTGAGAACGTTCCATGATATCTATCCTGTCCTGCTTCATGTTTCTGTCTTGATAGGGCTGTGTTAAATATTCTGATAATTCCTGCAAGTAGTTTCTTGGCACTAGCCCCACTTGACCTTGCGAATTTCTCGCTTTGTACCTGAATTTTAATTGTAAATGTCATTTTTTTTCCAGTACTTGACAATCGGAAAAATTGCACAATAACAAAGAAAAGATTGAAAGGCTGAAAGGTGACAGGAGAAACTCAGTTATTTTGATTCTGCTTCTTCATTTAACTTAGTTTAAATTAGACTACTTTTGGCTATACTGTCTTTCATAGGAATTAAAGGTTATGAGCTAAAGTGGTTTAAAAGTTGTTCAAATGATCGACAGAATCTGGAGTACCACATAGTATCTCATTGGACCCTCACCCTTCCCATGAACTACTGTTCTAATCATCTGTATTGTAACAACATTCAATTATGGCACAGCCTGGATGTAAATGATACATCGCAAACATAAGAAAGAATGAACGATGACTTGCGACGATTTGGAAAATGGTGTAATAATTATTGACTTGCCCTTAATCCTTCTAAAAGTGCAGCTATGATAATAGGTTCAAAACAGCTACATGAACAAGCAATGAAGAAAAATTCGTACCTAAATGGCGAGGTCATCGAGTTCAAGACAAAAGCAAAAAAATTTAGGACTTATATTTGATGAGAACCTCGATTTCAGTTCACATGTAAACAAGATCTGTCATGGTTTCTATATGAAGCTGAAATCATCATATAGATTCAAATTCAGTATGGCATCAGAACTGAAGTATAAACTCATTAATTGATCATGCCCAAGATCAAGTATTTTAACATAACTTAACAAACTACAAACATTGAAGAAATAGTTGTGTCAGATTCTCGTACTGTATTACGAGAATCTGACTATAATCTCCTATATTATTATATAGGAGAGATCATATGAAAAATCAGATTTTGTTTCATTATTATATGTTTCTGTACAGATTGTCATCATCAACCACTTCACAATGTTTATACAAATGTTTATTGAGCAGATCTGTAGAGAACAAGAAAACCTATATTTCAATAAGAACCACATTTCTTTAAAATTTTTCTAGGATTTATCACCTAAATTTTTTATATTCAGGATATCACATGTCATATAAAATGTACATTTTCTAAACCTATGATATCACTGACTACTTTTTAGATTTAAGATGGTGCTGGGGCCTGATCAGCTGGCAATTCAAGTCCACGTTTTTTAGCTAAAATTTCTTCCCTTTGCAACTGACCCTTTTGTGTTAGGTAATGAATTAAGACGACGTACACGACGCACAACCTTCTTCTGTGGAGGACGTATGACTTTTCTGATCTTTCTGATCAGATTTGAGTAGCCTAGACAAGTCAGTGTTGGCCATTTTTGGCTGGGGCAAGGTGTAGCCCTTCTTTTCAGTAGATGGAGTCTTCCATGATCCAAAAAATTTGTCCATTCTCTGGAAAGCCGAATCAGTCCGAATGAAAAAACGTACTACATGACCCCCTGGCGCGAATTTCAGCAAATTAAGTTTTTCTACACTCAGCAGGTCGATACCAGGAATATTTCTGAATGCACGTCTCAAACCAGAGTCTTTGTGGTAGACAATCAGTGGTCCTCTATGTTGAATGCGTCTGCGGTTACGCATTTTTCCTTTTCCACCACGAATACGTTGGCTTTTATAAACCTTCTGAATGTCTGCCCAGGCTTTTATCCTTCTCAAAAAGGCGACAGCCTGCTTAGCCTTTGTTAGTTCTTGTACCTTGCCAGATACCACAAGCGACAATTCCGGTACTTGATCAATTACATGGCCCTTGCTCATGACAAGGGCGGGTATACCACTGGCTGCGATGGCTGATGCAAGGGCATAACGCCTCTGGTTGATATTGACCCTGCCATGCCAGCGGCGCCAAGGTTTGGTCGGAGCAAACATATGTCCTCCTCTTCACATGTTGCCGAAAGCACCCTGTCCTGAACGGTGGGTACCACCCCCCCTGACACGGGGAATACGTGCTACAGACCTGCCAGAACCCCATGATTCAGCAGAAGTTTGATGACCAGCTTTATCGCTAACACAGTAAGGTTGACAATGGTTCATGGAAACTTGCTAATTGAACACTGATTGTGGTCTTGAATACTGCTGATGATGAGAGAGGTACTGATTTGAAACAAGACTCCTTCATAAGCCATTTTCATATACTGCACCTCACTTTTTGAATAAGATACATGTTGAATATTCCACCATACACATTCGTAAAACGAATTAAAGAGATTCTTCTGAAGGATAAAAGTTCCTTGTGACCAATAGTGAATCTGAGCATGGCACTTGAGTAATTTTTAATTATTTAATAGTGTTGGCGTTTACTTGATGTAAATCCATTATAATTGAATATAAACTTAAATTCAAACACTTGAACTTATGATTTACACCTTATTCACTACATAGCATGACGCGTTTTGTCGTTACAAACGACTTCTTCAGATTATTCTTCAAGCATCTGAAGAAGTCGTTTGTAACGACGAAACGCGTCATGCTATGTAATGAATAAAGTGTAAATCATAAGTTCAAGTGTTTGCATTTAAGTTTATATTTAATTTTTACTTTGTAATTTTTATGTATAAGGGTAGGTGGAAGGTCACGAAACTAAACCTATTCCTATTGTTAATCGATTAGGCCGATACTTGATGAAAATCTAAATACATAATTTAAATAAAACTAAGCAGTTTTTCTATTTTTACTATAATTAATTCAAAAACATGAAGAATCAGTTTATCATCAACATCTGATGAAGCCACTGTGTTGGCGAAACGATATTGTCTCTGTTTTTGAATTAATTATAATGAAAATCGAAAAACTACTTAGTTTTATTTAAATTATCTATTCTTATTGTGATTACTATGTATTTATATATCACAATAAATATTATTATATTGTTATTATTCAGGTTTAAATCAAGAAATGTTCAATAAAGTTTTAATTTTCTAAAAAATTACTCCAGACATGCAAAGTCGTCCAATCGTCAAACTTCATTTGACGATAAATAGTGCTTCAAGTATCAGTTGTCTCACTTATTAAACCTATATGTATCTAATTTGAGAATCAACTGAAAAACTAAATCAACTATCATTTAATTTTTTAACAATAATTCATTGAAATGAGAGGTAATTAATAAAAACTTGTCTAAAAATCACTGACTGAACAATTCTTTATTCGACTAGTTTCTGTCAGAGTTGAGTGGGCTATTAATACAACTGTTCTAATAAGCAATATAATATACTAATAGTACAACTTAAGCATTTACAGTGTATACGATACAGAACTTTTTTCTTTTTTTTAATAATGACATTTGTTATATATGCGTACTTCACTACTACTGACATGTGTCAGGCGCATTGCCAACCTAAACTAAGTGGGCACCAAATATCACTAACAGTTTCGCCTTTTACGGCATTATCAAGAATTCTTGATAATGCTGTAAAAGGCGAAACTAGTCCAGTGAAACCAGTGATTTTTAGACAAGTTTTTATTATTACCTCTCATTTAAATATGAACTATCACAGAGTAGATTCATCGTCCATTGAATTTATTAATAATTCATTGTCTTTATTGCTTTTTCTTACATAGTTTCCAATAACAAAAGTTGTAAGTATTATAAGAAAGTACTGTGCATAAAGGAGAAGTTATACCATAATGAAAGCTTACCATTCTGGGTCACTTGGTGGACGATCTATGATTTCTAATCTGTCTCCCTTTTCAAATGACAATTCTTGATCATTTGTGGAAGAAAAGGAATATAATGCAACCACTATATCCAAAACATTTTCGGCCATTGCGTAGGTATGGAAAGTATCATCAGCATCTCCTTCTTCTTGAGTATAATTTGAAGGAAACCAACCAGCTTGATTGCCACTCTGACCCCTCCACCAACCTTTAACAATAGAGAGAAAATATTAAGATACATTCTCAATATTTTTTTTTATTCAAAGCTTATTGTCGCATCAACCATAAGGGTTATTAGCTACGGTACAGTGTTTTAAATAATAATATTCATTTAGCTCAAGCTATACAAAAAATCTTTCGAACATATTTTGAACTGTCAATTTTGAATTATATACCTATCTCATTATTTAAAATATACTTTCTTAGATCACGCTTAAATATCTTAATACTAGTACTAGTTTTCAATAAACATACTTGGTAAATTATTGAATGCCTTAAATCCGTCATAGTATATGCTATTTTTAGATTCAGCAAGCTTACATCTTTAGATATAAAAGCAATTAGTATTTCTATCATTGACATATGTTACATTTTTTATTACATTATATGGAAGCAACAAATTTTTTATTTTATATATGAATATATATGAAGCAAAGAGTATTCTTTGTTTAACAGGGTATATCAGGGTTATTCAGCATTATTTTAACAGGGGTATACCTATTGCACTTTCAAATTGTTCGCATGGCTCTATTCTGTAACTTTTGTAATTGTTGAATTTTTTCTTTAGTCAAACCAAATAACAACATGGAGTAATATTCAAAATCTAGTATTTTTATTGATTTGAACAACAATAATTTCACATATGTCGACAGATTTTTTCCTATTCTTTTCAAAAAATTAATTTTTTTAGAGATTTTAGATGATATGAAATCAACATGATCACTGAAACTCAATTTTCCATCTAACATAATGCCTAAATATTTTACAGTTAATACTCTTCTAATTTTTTGTTAGTTAATCTTCATAGTTATATCCTCATTTATTAATTTTAAGGATTTTACTTGTACTCAAAGCCATGAAGTTTGATTTTTGCACATTTAGTGGAAAAATTGGAAACGAAAATAGTGTGAATAAAAAACTTTGAATCAATATGAAATTTCGAAATGAACTTAACAAAATGTTAAAGCTGGTAATGTTTCATCATTATTTGAAATGATCTTAATATTTCAAGTAATTCGTTACTTTCAACAAATTCATTTAACTTACCGTCATTGCTTTTTTCCAAAATCAATATTCTGGACCCTTTAGAAAGGGACAATTCGTCAGCCTGCTGAGCCTGATAATTATATTTAACTACTGCCACCCCAATTGCTTCCGAGGGATCCGCCGCCTGCCTTCTCGCCATACTAGGTGAATCAACATTCCTTGACGGCGAATTATTTGAAGGAAGTGTTTTTGAACCAGAGCCTTTTTTTACCTGAAGATATTGAAACAATTTATGAAAAAATTCAATTATTGTAGCCTTATTTTATGCGTTACCTTCTTTTTGATGCTGTCAAATAGAGAGGGCTTCTCTTTTTTAACATAGTTGCTAGGGACGTAACCTGCTTGACTTCTAGAATTCTGAACCTTCCACCAGTGCTTGGAATCATCGAGGAGGAAATATCTTTCATTTTTTCTGAGATCCAACTCTTGGGGGCCTTGAGCGGCATAATCATACTTTGCAATAACATAACAAACGTCATCTTGACCTGCTTTTCCTATTAAAAGCAACAGTTTAAAATACGTAATTTAATACATTAACTCTAGTAAGAATATTAATAATACTACTAAATGATGCTCAAAAGAAAATGAATTAATAGTATTCAATTATTGCATAACACAATCATAAGATAGAAGATTAATGATTTGGAAGAATTAATGATTTGTAAAGAACTTTCAAGCTTCAATGTAGCAAAACAAATTACAGAATTCATAACTTTATTGCAGAAATTATGTTTATTGGAACGCAATGTAATAAATCTTTCACATTTTGTTCTTTGTATGAATTATGTAATTTGAAATAAAAGTGATAATAATGCTATACTTAAAAGAAAAATATATAGTTATTATTTAGGACAGCAGACAAAATGAAATAAGAAACACTATTGGAAGCACTTGTCACATACTTTGAATTTAACATTTAACATAATATGTTCCATGACGTTGATCTAATTGAATAAGCATTTATGTATTAAGTTTTATACCTCAAACATTTTAAAAATGAATTTTTCCAATTAAAGACCAATTAATTTTCCAATTAAAAATTTAAGAAGTGAATGTTTCTTTGTATTGTTTAATAAATTGATATCTAATCTAGTATTAGTAGGTGTTACAAATTAGGAGCAAATGTACAAACTATACCTTCAAGTAAATGTAATTTAATTTATAAAAGACTCTAATACTAATTTCTTCATGACAGATTTCATTATTTGGAATTTAAATATTTTTTTCACACAAATTAGATATGAAGTTCAACAATTTATCTATTGTAAATCTAACCTCAATTAAATATGATGTGATATTTGATTGAGAATAATAATTTATTAGGGTTTCATTAGTTTAACTAAACATTTAGACAATTCCTTTTGGTAATGACCATATTTCAATACAGATGAATTATATTGAAAATACGACTGCATGTTTTAAATATATTAAATATATTCTTATGATGAAATCTTATTTAAATTACAATGTCTGAATACTTTTTCCTAATAAAATTATAAAATAAAGTCAACCTCTCCAAAATTATTAGTAACAATATATATTCAACACAGTAGTTTTTGATGTCAATTCTTCTGCAATTGTGTTGGAATCATAAATAATGTCCTATTACTCATCGTGAAATACTTGCAAGGAGTAGCCCAATATTCATAAATTAATTAGACACATAACAGACAAAACAAATTCAAATAGAGGCAATTATAATTAACTACAAAACAAAATATTATACATACACTCAATAATTTCACTTGTATACATTTAATGAGAACACCATGCGTCATCTCAATTATTTCAAATTGAAAAAATTGTTTTTGGTAATAAGAGTTCAAAGAAACAATTGTGTTTTATTGAAAAAACACTAAACATATAACATACCATGTCTAGTATTCGGAACAGCCATTTGTGGAGATGAAACTCTAGTTCCGTAGTTACTTTTAACTTGCCAAGAAGGTTCCGGCATTCCACGAACAGACCTGGTATCCAACATGACCACAAATACGACTAATTAGAGATAGCAGTCACTCATGCTTTTACTCTACAACAATATAAAAACATAATAGATAAAACACAATAAACACTATGCACAATATTGATAGACATAACGTGAAACTGACTAGCATGCACAAATAAATAAATACATTAAATTCTTTCAACAAAGGTACACCTGCTCTAAGAAGAAAATACTTAGACATAGATATAACTAGCAATTAATATAAATAGCATAGAAAATATTGAATTGTTTTGAAATGCCTTGATCTCCTCCGAACACTGGAAATTAGATTGTTGTTAAAACTTCCAAAATAGAAGCTTGAGCTCCTACAATACGGGGGTGGGACCAGAGGACAAAACCAAAACATAAGCCATTATGATTTTCAAATTATGAATATAAATTACCAAGTTTCAAACTGGACATATTACTGTGAAATTCATATGTGCTTTCTAAAAAGCACCTTCAGCAATAAATTAAATGAGGCCGCACTATTTTTTTTTTACTTTTAATATTATATTATTCTATCGAACGTTCTGCTTTACTTTAGAGCCTTCACCTGTCAAGAAATTTCCCAATCACCCAATACGATTTCTCCGAGGGAGAGTTTAGTCACTTTTTAGTCATGACCACTAACCAAGTAGTTCGGTCATAGAAAAAAAATTTGAAATGTAGAAATCAGAAGTAAATTAGAAGTTTTTGTAAATTCTGTTTATGGTTAACAGAAAGGACATATCATGCATGCCGGACTTCCATTTTCTATAAATTTCGACACAATTTAACTCGGAAATAAAAAGTTACGTCTGAAACAAAACATTTGTCAAGTGAATTGCAGTCAGTATTTCTCTTCAGCACAATACCTAATTAATAAACGAAGTCAATAAACATAACATTACATCGGAAATCGTTATGTTGATTAGTTGAAAATGTAGATTGATTGATTTGTTATGCGTTGAAATAAATGACACGCTCAGCCTAAGTTAAGCCAGGAATTAATATTTATGTAAATTGGTGAATGTACACAGCACCTATTTTTAGGTGCTGTGTACATTCTTACCAAACTTACACACACATATATTGCTGTCATTCTTGATGTAAATGATTAAACATGAGTTTGGAATGTTTAATGTGAATTCCAAAAACCATTTGAATTGATTATTATTTCTATTCATTGAATATTTCCATAGAAATTTAAGAAAAATTAATTGGTTTGTAGTAATTGAAGGTGTTTTAGGCATATTCAGTACTGAATACTACAATAAAATTTAAAAGTGGTATGCAGTACTTCCTTACCTAATACTTAGTTATAAAGAAATCAATTTAGTATGAATTTAGTCATCTGTTTTTAAGGATTCGTTAATAGATCATAAATTTTCAAGCGATATGTTGTAATAATTGAGAAAATATTAAAATTTTCTGAAAAATTATATAAAACTGAACTTCTGTAAAAACTTAAGATATTAGATCAACTAAAAACATCTGATCGAGAAATTAAATTTTTTCAGTTAAGCATTCTTCAAAATGTCCCTAGATCTGGGGACGTTCATCCCTAATTTCTAGCATCGTCCTTGATAACCGGCTTTTCTTTCCATGACGTTTAACTGCCTGATTGTTCCATCATATTTTATTTGACAAACAAGACACAAAAGCACGAAAATGGCGGACCCAACGATCCAACAGGGCTATAAAAGTCGTCTGCAAAATTTCAAGAACAAAGGAAAAGATCAAGATGTAAGTTTTATATATTTTACATTCATAATCTTCATTATTTCATGAAGAAGTTTGTTAATATAATTATCTTTTGGCTCATTCAAATTTATGGTAGAGGTCATCAGTGCCGCATGTCATAATATAAAAATGGTAATTGATTTGTTTAATAGGAAATGCGAAGACGTAGAAATGAGGTCACAGTGGAACTTCGAAAAAATAAAAGGGATGAAACTCTTCAAAAGAGACGAAATGTGCCAGTAGTAGACTCTACCGATGAAGATGAAGTGGAAAAGTCCTTGTCTAACACTAACTTGGACATCTTAGTAGCTCAAGCATCCGCTTTTGACAATCCTGAAATTCAGCTTCAAGCTGTCCAAACTGCTAGGAAATTATTATCTTCAGATAGAAATCCTCCAATTGATGCTTTAATAGCTAGTGGAATTATACCAATTCTTGTACAGTGTTTAGAAAGATATGATAATCCATCATTGCAGTTTGAAGCTGCATGGGCTTTAACAAATATTGCCTCTGGAACAGCTTTGCAAACAAATAAGGTAGTACAGGCAGGAGCAGTGCCTCTGTTTTTAAAACTGTTGCACTCTAATCATCAGAATGTCTGTGAGCAAGCTGTTTGGGCATTAGGTGAATAATATATAATTATTTGTTTTACAGTTTTATTCTATATTCATATTTGCAGGTAACATTATAGGTGATGGTCCTATGTTAAGAGATTATGTTATAGAATTAGGGGTTGTTGAACCTTTGTTGTCATTCATTAAGCCTGAAATTCCTATATCTTTTCTTAGAAATGTCACATGGGTTATTGTTAACTTATGCAGGAATAAAGAACCTCCACCATCTAAAAAAACTATTAATAACTTACTACCTGCATTGAATGCCCTTATTCATCATACGGATGTGAATGTAAGTATAAAATTCAATAATGACTTGCTATAATTAATAACGAAGTAGCTCCCATTCTCTTGTGATTGATTAAGATATATCTATTATACCTTATACATTGAAAGCTGACCTGTTATCAAATATTGAGTTTTGTAATTTCAGCTCTCAAGAAATAAGTATAATTATGAAGTACATTTTTAAACTTATCTGTTATATTAATAATTTTTCATGATAAACTTCAAAATTTCACTATAAGCAAATTATGAGATATCAATCAATTTTTATTGGAATTGGCCTTTCCTCTTTTGCATTAACAAGAAGAATTTACAGTTTTGGTTCACCATTTATGAAAATCAGTTTATATTATACCAAATGATATAATATTAGAATTGATATGTATTATCATGCATTTTAATGATGTTGAGTGATTATTAATAATTATTTACTTATTATTACTTAACTAACATATTTTGAAGATTAATGATTTTTTAATACTAAAGTCTTCATAATGGCTCAATAATTTTAAATTTAATTACTAGGTATGTAATAAACCTTCTATTACTACCAATACAGTGTTTTTTAGTAATTCATTTTTATATGCTTGCTTTAATTGAATTTTAATACATTTTATTGATGTTTTATTTTTGATGTATTCAATAAAACATTTATTGAAATTTTGTCTCCATGTACTATAATTCTTTTTTCCTTCAGTTTAGAAATTTTTGATATCTTCATATTGGGTTCAATTAGTTATTCATAACAATGCTTAATTAAAAGATCTTATTTGATATCATTAATACCTCTAAATAAATTTTTTTATTATGTGTATAAAAACAAATATGTAACAAATATATTTGTATTTGTATATCAATCTGTAACAAATATATTTCTTTTTATATTATGAGAAACGTGACATTTTCTTTGAGGGAGCTTGTTAGTTCAACATTTCGATTTGAAAACAGTTTAAAAATTCCATTTGTAGGTAATTCGATTATAATTCTCTTTGTTTTTCTAGATTTTAGTCGACACTGTCTGGGCGTTGAGCTATCTTACAGATGGAGGAAATGATCAAATTCAGATGGTAATCGACAGTGGAGTGGTAGCTAAATTAATTCCTTTGCTTAGTCACAAGGAAGTTAAAGTTCAGACTGCTGCATTGCGTGCAGTAGGTAACATTGTAACTGGCACAGATGCCCAAACACAGGTACATATCCAAAAAATATAGAAAATGTTTTTTTGTTATACTGCTTTTCAATTTAATATTAATATTTTTATAGGTGGTGCTCAACTGTGATGCACTATCTCACTTTCCAGCTTTGTTGACACACTCTAAAGACAAGATCTGCAAAGAGGCTGTCTGGTTTTTATCAAATATCACAGCTGGTAATCAAAAGCAAGTCCAAGCAGTTATAGATGCAGGTAGGTGGATTACATATATGTAAAAAGATAAAATGTTCATTTTATCTTTTTCCTAACACCTACGTAGGTGGCCTTCACATGGAGAAGGGTGTAAGAGATATCTAAATGAAATAAGAATACATTCTTTAGCTCTAAGGGTGAATCATGTGTTTTGTCTTTCCTACCAAAGATAAATGAGATCTGTTGATCTTTAAAATATAGAATATACCCTTAGGAGATAATAAGTAATGCATCTATGCGATTAATTTATCATGAACTTATTTATCACAATATTTTCGAGAGGTAGCCACTACTGTAATCTCTATTAAAGCTTATAATTCACTTCTATCTTTCAGGAGGAAACATAGTTCACTGCATTTTAGGAAATATACCATCAAGTACTTGTTTTGATTCTGAATATTAAGAAAACTGTCAATTTTGTTTGAATTTGTATTTAATTTTCCACTTCATATTTTGGTTATTGGCAGTAGTAGTACTTGACTTTGCTGTTTTATCATTATATTGTTGGCAATAAAATTACACCATTGTCATTAGATAGTGTTGGTAGTTTTTTTTTCTCAGAATGGTCATGTGGGGTAAAAGGAAGTATATGCAAGAGTTATGTTTCAACAAAATTGTGTATTGTTTACTGAAAAAATTTTTAAACAACAGATAAAGAAGCAGAATATTAATCAAACACCAAATTCTTCAATATATTCTAATTTTTAAAACAAAGTCATTAAAAGCCAAAAATGTAATTGGTACACATACTAGGGTGGAGTGAAAAGTTTCTGACGTGACCAAGAAAAACGATGTTATAAAAATTCTTTCTGCTTTATTTTTCAACATAATCTCCACCAACACTGATACATCTCTCATAACGTTGTTCTAATTTAGTTATACCAGTTTTGAACGTAGATTCGTCAAGCTCCTCAAAATACTGATTTATAGTTTCGATAACTTTTTCGTTGCTCTGAAATCATTTACCGCCTAGCCATTTTTTGAGGTTAGGAAAGTGGTTATAGTCGCTGGGGACTAAGTCTGGCGAGTAGGGAGGATGCGGTATTAATTCAAACTTCAATTCGTGGATTTTGGACATGGCAACAATCGTGGTGCGTTATCGCGATGAAAAAAAAAATTTCTTCGACAAATGAGGTCGTTTAATTTTGCACCTCGTTCTTCAAACGTTGAAATAAGTCTGCGTAGTATTGGCCAGTGATACTCTTACCTTTTTCAATATAATCAATGTATATCATTCCTGCCGCATCCCTAAAAACAGTAGCCATAACCTTGTTTGCCGATAAGATTGTTTTTACCATATTTGGAGTTGGTTCCCCCATTCCAGCCCACTGTTTTGACTGTTCTTTATTTTCAGGAGTGTAATGGTGAATCCAAGTCTCATCAATAGTTATGAATCGACGCAAAAATTCGTTTGGATTACGCCTATACATCGCCAAATTTTCGGTAGAAATGTTTTTTCGAATCAGTTTTTGGTCGAGAGTTAGCAAACGCGGCACCCATCTTGCACACAGCTTTTCCATGTTCAAATGGTTGTGCAAAATATTTCGCACACATTCAGCTGACATCCTACAGTTCTCAGCTATCTGACTTTCAATCTGCGATCTTCTAATACTATTTGATAGATTTTCTCAATCATTTCTGAAGTTGTGACCTCAACTGGTCGTCCAGAGCGAAGCTCGTCAGAGGTGCTCACACGACCCATTTTGAATCCAGAAACCCACTTCTTAATAGTTGACTATGATGGTGAGGAGTCTCCTAGTGTTGAATCCATCTCCTCTTTTATTTGTTTTGGTGTAAAACCTTTCAAATAACTGTATTTGATGACAGCATGTTTCTGTTATTTTTCCATTTTCACGAAAACAACGAAAGCGTCTCGCCTAATGTGCCCTCAAACACAAACTAACGTAGCGATTGGGCTGAAACGTTACATACAAACTCAGTAGGAATGGTACTGTAGGTCGCCGCTCCAAAAACCTAGACCTAGTGGCGCCATCTCTTGGCCAGGCCGGCAACTTTTCACCCCACCCTCGTAATCTAATGATTCGCCAGGTCAGCTTATTCACTTTAATAAAATTCGAATTATTGATTAAAATTTAAATTAGAAAAAGAAACGGCATGTCAAAGATTAGATAGACTTATCGTGAAAATGATAAATTAACATGAAGCCATAGCAAGTTGCCTGCTTCGTAAAACCTTTTCTTCGTCTTTCTCTAGTCTACATAAATTACCTTATTGCTTCATACCACTTTAATTCACAGCAATTTGATAGTGTGTCTTTTAAGTTCATATTTGCAGTTACAGTGGTAATATTATCGAATAATATTATACTTGTCTGTTAAGGTCTTCTACCGAAAATCATCCTCAACCTTCAGAAGGGCGACTTCCAGACGCAGAAAGAGGCTGCCTGGGCTATTAGCAACCTTACCATTGGTGGCAACAAGGAGCAAGTCGCCAAACTGATCGAGGAGGGAGTCATACCACCATTTTGTGAACTGCTACGGTGCAAAGATGCACAGGTTATTCAGGTAGTACTAGACGGCATTAACAACATGCTTAAAATGGCTGGACAAAATGTGGACGAGCTGTGCACAATGATAGAAGAGTGTAATGGTTTGGACAAGATTGAGATGCTTCAGAACCACGACAATATAGAGATATATAAATTGGCTTACGACATAATCGAGAAATATTTTAGCGGAGAGGTGAGTGTACAGTTGTTCGTTTGTAGCATATGATGATAAAAATATTTATTATGATAAATACATGCGTAGTAATCACAGTAGTAATAGATTCATTTCCTGATAACATATATTACAATATATAAAATAGTTAGCAGTACACACCAACAAAATCGAAGTTGCAACTAGATATGGAAAATTATTATAACTAGAAATACTACAAAAACCGAATTACAAGCAAACATTAAAAGTGAGCCAAAAAATTAGTATTTATGTAAAAAAGTAATACTTTTTAGTTAATGGACCTACAGTTTAACGCGGGTTCTGAACGGCCAATGGACTTGTAATCAAAGCACATCATAAGCAGTGCGTAATATTATGAAGCGTGATTTTAAAAATACACTTGATTAAGACTTTATTTCACCAACCTAACATCAAATTCACCACAAAATCTCAATAGCAACCCCAAGGTTAGAATACCTTCTATTCGTAGAAAACAAAAACAACAGAATCTAAATAACACAAATTTATGGTCTTCTGTCAGCACTCTTAACTGTACATTACCCGACAATTATGAACATTAAACTACTCAAATCATAGTCAAACTCATACACCCATGCCTTCACCAGGGCTCAAAAAGTAATTCTGATGCTTTGCTATCAATTGCAATAATTACAATGGTTTAAATGACAAAAAAAACAGTCCCTAACGTAACAGATATTTTCTCAAAGAGGTTTTAAAACTGCATAGATTTACTTATAATGTCAGGCGGAACAGAATTGTAAACTTTTGCTGCACCATACTAGAAGTATCTCTCAAAAAAAAATTTTTCTATATTTAGGTATCACGAGAAGATTTGTGTTTCTGGTCATTCGATTAGGAACCTGTGTAAAAAACCTAAACTCGTATGTGCCATACGAGCAATATGCAATTTACGTCTGTTGAAAATACAAAGCCAAAGATCTCTACTCTTAAGAGGGAAAATAAATCTTATACAAGAATTTTCAATTCTTGCTAAGAAAGCAGAAACTAAGCATGACTTAGCCCTAATGACTCACAAAGTCTCTTTTTTAAGTAAAGATTAATGAATGTTCTACTAGGAGAAACACTTTTACCACAGAATTAACCTGAGATCTAAGTCTTAAATCAGTATCAATATAAACACCTAGACTTTTGACACCTCACATTGTCTTTAAATATTCCAGTTCGTTACAAAAATATATATGAAGAAGTCTTACTTGGGTTGTCTATGAATTCATGTTCACCTGAGTATTTAAAATGATGCATTTAATTAGATTAAAGATCATATTAAAACGGGTTTGCATTGGTTGGATTATTACTGTTAATAAAATATTAATATTATATTATTTCATTTAAATATTTTTTCCAGGCGGAAGAAGATCCGCACTTAGTGCCAGAGTCTGGAGAAGCTGGTTACACATTTGATCCTAACACGAATATTCCAAACGAAGGTTTTCAATTTTGATGCAACCGAGACTGCTCAAAACTTACAAATACATACAATGTTTTCGCCTAGAGCGTTCGCTTCCTTAACTTACAGCAAGTTCTTTATGTACGTTCATTTTAATCTTTTTATTATGTGGATATAAATTATCGAAGAAATGATTTTCAGTAAGTATAATAGACGTTTAATTTGAATTTTTGTATGTGGGGATAGAAGATAAATTTTAAAGTTTTGAGAATTACGTTTTTTTATGTATTTATTTAATGTTTGGGATTGTAAAGTCTGATAAATGTGATGTACAATGACAATGATATTAAAATGACCGTACATGAAAAAAATTTGAGCATGACGTAAAACTTTTCATGTTGAAAATATGGGTTAATTACTCATGGGAATTAAAATAATGCAATAACGGTGTCATGCGCAGATTTTTCTAAAAAAAAATATGATATTAAAATTTATTGGAGGGACACTTTCTGCTTAAGACCCAATATTTTTCATTCTCTCGTAAATTGTTAATTCATAATTGCAAAGACGACTCTACTTTATAGTGAATACATATACTCAAAGTGGGTATAAAATCAAAACAAAGATAAATTATTTTCCTTATGTAACTTAAATTTAAGTACATTGTATTATTTGATTTGAGTAACACTTTTATTCATTAGAACGAATGTAAATTTATAGAAATTAAAATATTTACAATATCAGCTTGTTATTTCATTTATATGTTTTTTCGAAGTTATAATATTTGGTTTATCCCCTAGTGAAAAACAATATCAACTATAACAGTCTTACATCGGTAAGTCCAGTGAAAAACTCAAATCTCTTCTTTTTAAGTATAACATCAACATTGCTTACCGTACTGGAAATAACTTAGGAAAAAATATCAAAAATAACAAATCTAAGGTCAATAAAAAATCAGGAGTATATAAAATTAAGTGTGGTAGTTGTGATAAGTTTTATATTGGTAGAACATTTAGAAGTTTTCAAATAAGAATTTCTGAACATAAATGTAACTTTGATAATCAGAAGACGGATTCACATTATGCAAATCATTTGATTAATGAAAATCATATATTCAATTCTGATTTTGAATACAGCAAACAAGGGAATGAAGCTTAATTTGTTAGAATCACTTCAAATAAATAAAATTCTTAATAAATACAAATATTCTGGCAACCTTTTGAATAGCCAAATCGATCATACCTCAAGCCCCCTTCTCAATCTTTTCAAAATTACTTAGTTTACTATAGTTCAGTATGAATTGATCCCTTCTACCTGTTTTCTCTGTATTCATAATTTAAGTTTACCTATTGTATGTATTCGAGAAATGTCATTAGTCTGCACGTAGCATTTGAAAAAGGTGAATCTCATCGAAACGTACGTCATGCAGTATTCTTTTTAATATATGTGTAAATCTTTGTTTAACAATTGTTTTATTATTATTATAATATTCAATGGGTATAAATTAATGATAAGTTGGGCATTAATTTCTGAAACATAGTTTTGAAGATTTCAATTAATTTAAAGTGTCTGATATGAAATAATTTGGAGCAAACTCTTATAGAGGTGTTTATTTTTTCTTCCTTAATCGTCATTACTGCATTTTTCAGTCTTGTGAATGATCATTTTCAAAATTTCAAGTTTTATTTTTGTTTCAATTTCACGAATGCCTTTATCATTTTCTATCTGATTATTTTACTTCATTCAGGCAAATGATTTTTTAAATCTTTCTTTTTATGATAAAAATTGAAAACTTATTCAATTTTACTTGTTTGTATAATTCCTAATGATAGATGCAGGAGAGCCAAAGTGAATGTCACATTCATTAGCAACTGTATTAAATGTACGCCATACAAACCAAATGGCTGGGGAATACGAAATCTCTAAGTTGATAAGAGAGGAGGACAATCGATGCTGTTGTGCATTAATTTGAGTGATAAAGTTTCTCTCTTATCCTGCAATGAGATTTAACTAAATCGACTCAATAATTCGTCCGATGGACTCCTCTCTGTGAATGATCTTTATCCTCCCTCCAAACTAAGAATTTCAAGAACCTCCTCTGAATGGCCTCAAGATGGTATTGATGGCAAGTATATATTGCATGCCACAATTAGGGCATTGAATATGTTTATAAATGTTGAAGAATTATTGAAATAATTGCTATTGTGGATGAAACGAATCCATATATTTTCGAGACAAATGAAGTGAGTTGGGCGATGTGTGGAATGAAGGAAAATTTCTAATAGAATACTAAACTGAATTACAAGTGAACAAAAGGCAAAATAACCATAATCCAGCTATGAATATCTGACAATAAATGGCACATCACTTGGTGAAAAGAGTTGAAATAAAATGCACTTAGCTTATAGTTTACTGAGTTGAAATAATATTAAACATAGTAGTTACTTCAACATAGTAAAACTCTAAGCTGAAACAACGTTAGATTTTTAAAAATTCTTCATAGGAAACTATAATTTTCATTTCATAATGTTACATTAATAATAATATATAGACAAAACAGAGAGGATTCTCCATTGTCCACATTTTACAATATTATTTAAAACGTGCATACGAATCGCTACGTTCAATTTTGCCGGAAATTAGAAGATTTTACTAAAAAATAATTCGTAAACGTCAGTTTTCTGTCTAATTAGGTAGTTAATGGAAATCTATCAACATTAGAGTGGCAAAAGTACAGAATGTCAAACATAAAGTTTCTTATTATGTAAAACACGATCAAATACAATTTTAATTGAAACTGAAGTTTTCAAATCTAATTCATATAAATCAAAAATACTTGATTTGAGAGAAAAAGGATATTAATTTTTTGTCAAAATTGTTTAGTTAAGTTAGTTACCATTTTCATATTTTTTAAAAATTTGAATAATTCGTAAAATAAACATAATCATTATTTTCCATGACACGTATTGTTTATTGATTCTGACTAATTCAATGTACTCGTATACATTCACTCATTTGTTAGTATTTCATAAAACAAAAAATATAAATGATCGAATTAAAACTAATATTCGTCATTTGCCTACTGATAACACAAAATTACTTCCTTCTTAGGATGTCATCATATTTCCCTGATATAAATGTTTGCTATTAGTTCAGATCAGTTCAGTAACTCTTTTCGAGCATCTTGCCAAAATTCGCGAAAGAAAATAATTGTGAATATCCACGATGCCATCTACTGCAGACAGTTCCTTAACATCTTGCTATGGTAAATCAAGAAATAATGACATATCAGATACTCTAGAAGAAAACAAGATATTTAAAACAAAAGTAGATCTCTTAAACTGCAGACCTGAAGATGTCAAGTTGAAAATTGAAGGAAATAGAGTAATCATTGAAGGTAAACTTCTCAATAAAGGTAGAAGTAAAGAGAAGCCAACCTATTTTTCTAAACACTATATTATGCCAGAAAATTGTGATTTAGATCAAATGCGTTATACCATAACACCAGAAGGAGTCTATATAACTGCACCAAGAAGAGACACTGAACATAACACAATTTCGCCGAAACTAGAAGAAAATTGCACAACAAACTGCGTTGACTTAAAGGACAAGTTTGAAATTAGGCTAGATGTTAGTGATTTCAGACCTGAAGATATAAAAATTAAAGTGAATGGTAACACAATTACCATTAAAGCTAAGAGGCTGCAAGAAACAGGTATGAAAAGAGTTATTAAGACATATACCCTACCAAACAACTGTGAAATAACTAAATTAGAAAGAAGGTTTACTCCCCAAGGTCTTCTTTTATTAACAGTGCCCAAATTTCTTGGTATAATTTTTGAAAACACTAAGGAAAAACTGCAAAATAACGTGAAATGCAAATTCGATATAACTAGTGAAAAATTTGAAATCAAAATAGATGTAACAAATTACAAACAGCAGGATATAAATATCATCCAACAAAAACGTATGGTGACAGTAGAAGGAAAACGCTGCAGAAAAACTGGAGAATTAGAAAGATTCGACAAAACTTTCGTTCTACCTCCTGATTATGATATCACTAAAATTGATAGAAAATTTCACGCTGATGGAGTTCTTGTGATTGCTATTCCTAGAGTTGAAGGTAAAGAAATAGAAGACTTCAAAACTTTCCTTCCTGAAAATGCAATTTGTGACATGGATATCAAAGAAGATTACGTTGAAATTAGACTGGATATCGTTGGATATGCTACAGAAGATATAACAATCAAAGTAGTAGGAAAACATACCATAACTATTGAAGGAAAACAAATTCATGGAAAAGGAAAAATTAATAAGAGCTTCATGAAGTCGTACATTTTACCATCAGATTGTGACACCAAAAGAATCAAGAAACATATAACCTCTAATAGTGTTCTAGTTGTAAGGGTACCACGTAGCAAAAGAACTTGTTCCTTGGATGATTTGTCTATAGTAAGCGGACAAACAATGTATGCAAACTCAACCAAGAATGGTTCTGTGGATAATTTGAGCGAACAGGACGATCAAGCCATGGTAGATTCCGCAGAACTGGACAAGGAAAAGTTTGAAATGAAATTTAACGTACAAGGTTTTCAAACCGAGGATATTTACGTAAAAATCAATAAGAATATCGTGAGCATAGAATGTAGACATCCTTCTCCTGGAAAAGGTATAATCAAATCTTATTTAGTACCAAAAGAATTCGACTTGAAAGCGCTTCAAACTTTTATTACACATGATGATGTCCTTGTTGTTACAATACCCAGATTAAAATCGGAAAAATACGAAAATTTCTCACATAAATCTACCAATGATTCGATTCCTGCTTATACTCCTGAAACTCCATCTGTTAGTAAATATACGAACGAAAAAATTGGAGAGAATTACGTCATTAAAGTTGATATAAGAGGTTATAATAATAACGACATTTCTCTTGATATCGAAGGTCAACATATTCTTGTCCAAGGTGGACATCTTGGAAATAATCCAATCTCCAAAAGCTTCAGCAAAAAATTTAATATTCCACCAAACTATAACGTAGATAAACTCATATATTATATTTCCGCTGGTGGATTTTTGATAATAGAAATTCCAAATAAACATCCAGATTCTCCAAATAGGTTGGACCCAAAGCTATACACATTCAACAGAGATTCTCCAAGTACTCCCGATTATTTTAATATAGATAACCAAGACCATTATAAAACCACAAATAGAACAAATAACGAAGAGTACCGTATTTCTGAGGATAGTACTAGACAATATCGATATCCTAACAATAATATCGTAGCCAAAGAATGTCCAAAGAAACCATCTCGACAGTTGAACTTAAGAAAACTGAAAAATGAAAAGTATAGCCCTATTCTCGATAACATGAAGAGAGAAAACAATTCTGGAAGTATATCACGAGACGAAAATGGCAATGAAGTATTTCATATGAATATTGACATGAGGGATTACCCCCAGAAAGAAATTGATGTCAAAATCAAAGGTCAAAATTTGACAGTTGATGGAAAATCTAATCATTACAACAAAGGCGGCTTTGTTCCTCAAACTTTCGCTGTTCCTAAAGATTTCAACATGAGAGAAGTCAAAACTAAATTTCAGGAGGGTATACTTTTAATAGACATTCCAAAATTCAAACCTGAGGTATCTTTGGAAAAACATATTCCGATCAGAGAGCGAGATATACTGTCAAATGTAAAAATAGGCCGGGAAAATATTATTATCGAAATAGATTCATCAGATTTGCTTATTGAAGACTTCGAAATAACTACGAATAGAAACCTGTTGAAAATTGAAGTATTGAAAGAAAATTCGGAAATTGGAGATAAATTCAAGACGGCAGTTGATTTGCCTGACGATTGCATTATAGATGAAATCACTAAGAAAATTACAACAGATAGAAAATTACTGGTAACAGTTCCCCGAAAATTTTCCGAAGAAAAATTTTCTCATTCCCCAATTTTAGAAGAAGATTCAGAAGATGAAATTATTAATGATAAAGCTAATTATCGAAGATCGTGTTTGGTTTTATCGAAAACAAATAGTGGAGAAAAGTCGAAATCTGTTAAGTTTCTAGATGATGGTACTGAAAATGAAGAGAGTTCTGTTAAATTTGCAACCCTTCCCAAATCCGCTAAATCGAAATCATACAATTCTGTATTTCTTCCAGAATCTTCTTCGTCAAAAGCAACCGAGAATTTATACTCTAATGAAAATTTCGAGTTGAAAATTTACGTACCTCATCACGAACCTGATGAAGTAATTGTTAAATTAAGGGGAAGTACCATTACAATTGAAGGCAAAAAGAGAAATGATAAAGGAAACATATATTTTTCAAAGAATTTCTTCAAGATGTACACTGTTCCCAAACATATTGATACTAGTCAGTTGAAGACCACATTTTTGAATGATTATTTAGTTATCACCGCCCCAAAAAAAGAGGAAATCGTATGAAAATTCATTTTGGTTAATGAATTGTTAATGAATTGAAGTTAATAATTGTTAATTTATTTTATTTTTGTTATATAGTGGTTGCAAATAAAGTTTTCAATTGATCTTGAGGTTTTATTATATCAATCATACCAACAAATACAACACAGAATCTTATAGTTCTATATCGATTTCTTCTTTTTCTGTATACTACAATAATGATATATTGAGAAGATTTAGAATTATTATTTTTATTATTGAGGAAAAGATATTGAGTAGCTGAAACTATATTTCAAGAAAGGTTACTTCTATATACTTTATATTTTGTTTAGGAAAAATAGTGGAAGAATAAATGATTTGTTTTCCAAATATTTTCTCTTTTTTTCTGGTGAAATTTTGGCCGAAATGTGTTAACACAAATTTTAAATCTGAAAATGAATATAACCCGAAAACTTTTTTCTTCTGCTCTGATTTTATTTTCACAACAGATAGGCTGATAAGATAATCTTCCTGATCTGATATTTTCATACAACAAAAATAATTTTGTTTGCCACTTCTAGCGAAAACAAAGCTTTTTATCAAACCTAGTTCGACAACTCCAACGAACGAATAGAAGTGAAAGTTCAAACAACTCAATTTATAGATCAATTTATAGGCATAATAGATCATTCTCCTTCTTTTCGATATTATAATGTAAACAGAGCGAGATAGTTAATAACACAGAACATACCTAAATATTAATTATCATAATTAAATTTGGTATGTTCTGTGGTAAATCATATTTAAAACTAGCATCCACGGAACTTAATATTCTGTGCTAGCATCATTTGGCAAGAGAATATTATTCTATGTTTCATTTATGCTGTGTTCTGTTTTGTCTGTTACCAAAAATAGCTTAGTGAGTGACTGATCTCAAAAGAATGCATATATGTTCATTTTACCCCTACACCTTTATATATCATCACTCATTTTAAATTAGCAATAGGATCCATGATTTATCAAAACAGACTATATCATTTATTTTGTAATTTCAATGAATATGGAGATAAAATCATATTTTTTAATAAGTTTTTTTTTTTTTTAATTAGATAGTTGCTTATATAGAGTAGTTTATTTGAATTCTTTGGATGAATATCATGTGAGAAAATTAGTAGTACTACCAAATCTCAAAAAAAATTCTCGAAATAATTATGAAAGTACTCTCTGTTCTTACTAAGAAGTTACGATAAGTACGTATATAGATAATATTGCGTATGTATACCTATGTATTAAGGTAGAGCGCTAGCTAGGTAGAAAAAACATAAGTACCAACAAAAGAATATTTTATTCCTGAAATATAAAACATACACTATAAATAAATAAGAAATAAAATAATATATGGAAAAAAATTTTTACGTCTGTAAATCTAGTAGCACAATAATAAAAACAGAATTACTTAACCCAAAAACGAAGAGTATTATTAAACGTAAATTCCCCAACATCTGACATTGAATGTAGAGATAATTCTGCCCAGTTTATGATGTTTCTTTATTCTTAATATTGCTAAATCGATTGAAGTTTAACGTTTTCCTATTTGGGTTCTTTATTACTTTGACAATTTTCTGGGGGCACTTATTGTTAGGACACCATCTTTCTCGAATTTACTTCTCAACTTGGATACTTCACAGTCTTCAGAAATATTAAAAGACTTTATGAAACTTCTCACTGTTTGCAACTCGCCCTTCTCGTCTTTTTCCTGGTGCTTTCCTTTTACTTCAACAACAGTACCTTCAGCTGTCACTAGTACTTCTTCCGGTTTGTAGTCCGGCAAATTCAAAGTTACCAAAAAATCTTTTTTCTTCGGTTTCGTATCTCCATTTTCTAAAAGTTGCTCAAACTTTTCACTGTCGGGATTTTTCCAATAATTTTCAAATTCCCTTCGAATGTAGTCATGTTCGTCAGGGTCATATTTTTTAATAATAGGGTTCGCTTTCTTAGTAGGAAAAGGCTTCTTAGTTGATTTAGAAAACATCTTGCACAGTACGATGTGTTACAACAGAGATTGAAGAACGAAATGCCTTTATTATCATTAACATTTGGATATAGATATATAATCCCATTATCAAAAAAATATAGTAAACATATCCAGATATTTACTCAGATAAGAACGTAGTAACTAATTTGATTCATACTACATTAATGCGGAACTAATGAATAATAGTCATATAAGTTAAAATATGTAATCAAATTGAATTACTCATTACAACAAACTGTGAATAATGAATAATAATAAATTATTGAATATAACCTTTTAGTTCCGTATAGGTAAAGGGCGTATAGAAATATTTACTCATATCGCAATAGAAAGTAAAAGAACAGAATCATAGATATGAGATGGTTTTAATTGAAATTTAATATCAGTTTTCAACTTCATGGAAATATCAACGTAATATCTCTAATATTTCTGTTAATGGACAGAATTATTATTAATTTGAAATTATTAAATGGAATATCAGTCCTCTAAAATTCTTGGATTTGATCGTCGTATTGTCAACAAAAAATCATTCAAACCTGAAGAGACTTATCTGAAGAAATCTTATCTATTTTTTTCAAGACCAAGTAATACTTATGTGTAATTGTATTAGTCTTTCTGTTATTGAAATAATCCTAGTTTAGAGCAACTAAAAATTGCATTCGGTGCTTTGAATAGTAAAAGGCATAGTACTCGTATTTTTTAATTTAACTTTTTTACATTTTTTTAAAAATATATATAAGCCAACATAATCTCAAAAGGAAATGTAAGTTACAATTTAAAGGGCAACTTTAAATGAGAAATTCTGAACTGAACAGCAACAAATCAGAAGTTCCCAGCATTTTTCAAGGTGTTTGGAAAGGAATTCTATATATTTTGGCCATCAAAGTATCCTTTACTCTTATAGCATTCTCAAATGAGTTTTTTAATGCAGGAATTTTTCATTTATGAAACGTAAAAATCAGAAAGAAATACATACATCTATACTGAACGTTTTTTAAGGTAAATTTACGATAATACCATTGTTTTTATTGTTGGATAGTTTTTGTTTCTTGTTACAAACTCTTAGAAACTAAGGACATCAGAATTGAAAACGCTTTAAGAGCATTTGACTAATTCATAGGTACATAGAAGTGGGTATGTATATTTCATAAAATCAATAAAGAATATTTAAATACACCTAAGAACAATTAACATCTTCTAACTCACTAAATATATTATTTCAAGGCTAATACACTAAAATGTAGTTTTCCATATTTTTGAATGAACTGATCATTCTTTCATCACTGAATTTAATCAATAAAACGAAATTTCGAGAAAAAATTGTTGTTAAAATTTAATGTTAAATTTAGATTTCTGAATTTTTTGAATAGTTTCGATGAATAATTGAACATCCACTTATAATTTTCAATATAGATCATACTAATAGAAATATATTGAGAGATTTTCCTGAAAGAAATAAAATTAAGAATTTTTAATATAATCAGATATGTTTGCGATTATATTTTCGTTAACTAATTTTTAAGCACTATATTAGAAATATATATTGATATTCGTCAGTAAAGTTGAAGATTTCTGTATTTTATTTACTCTGCCCAATAAATAAAAACTCAATTAAATTTGTAAATTAGTTTAATAATCAAAATATAACAATGTATCAAGCGTCTAGTTTATAAATGAGTGTAGAAGGTTTTATATTGTTATTAGAATCCTTTCTAGGAACACAAATTGTCAGCATTCCATCCTCAAATACTTTATACTTCAACCTGGTCATGTCGTACTCTTCTGGTACGAAGTAATTTCTCCAAAAAGCACTCGAGGTCTTGGAACCATTCTCAATCATTTTCGGTTTTTTCTGTTTAGCTTCCACAAGTATTTTATGCCCGACGGCACTTACCAGAATCTCATCAGATTTATACGGAAAAACATACAAGCTTACTTGAAAATTGTATTTGTGATAAAACTCGTTTTCTTCATGGTTGCTTTTGTTGAGTGAAACGTTAGAAGAAGTGATACCGTTTTTGATCATTATTATTTATGCAATGTGTGAGATTAAAGTGAATCTTGTGAATGATTATCATGAATTTGTATTATGAAATGAGGATGTGGAAAATATACGTGCAATAAATCAGTTATTCACAGCAGTAGAACAAATTAATGATTAATTTCAACAAATATTACGAAGTCATGGTTATATTTACTAATGATGATAAACCTTCACATACATTTCTTGTTACTTCCTTTATAAATTAAATGACTGATTATAATGTAAAAGAACCTATACAAGGTTGGGGTGAAAGGTTTCCGACCAAGAAAAACGATGTTTTGAAATTTTTTTGCTTTATTTTCAACATACTCTTTATGAACACTGATACATTTCTCATAATGGTGTTCTAATTTAGTTATACCAGGTTTAATTACAGATTCGTCAAGCTCCTCAAAATACTGATTTATAGTTTCGATAACTTCTTCGTTGCTCTCAAATCTTTTACCGCCAAGCCATTTTTTGAGGTTAGGAAACAAGTAATAGTCGCTGAGGACTAAGTCTGGAGAGTAGGGAGTATGCGATCTCAATTCAAACTTCAATTCGTGGATTTTGTACATGGCAACAATCGACGAATGCGCTGGTGCGTTATCGTGACGAAACAATATTTTGACACAGTCACAACAGTCTTGAGTGAGGCTCGTCTGATGTGCTCACACGACACATTTTGAATTCAGAAACCCACTGTTTAATAGTTAAATATGATGGGGAGGAGTCTAATAGTGTTGAATCCATCTCTTCTTTTATTTGTTTTGTTGTAAAACCTTTCAAATAGAAGTATTTGATGACAGCACGTTTTCCCAATTTTTCTATTTTCATGAAAACAACGGAAGCGCCTCGCGCAAGAACTTTACATACAAGTTCAGTAGGACTGGTACTGTAGAACTCTGCTCCAAAAGTAGACCTATTAGCGCCATCTCTTGGCCAGGCCGGAAACTTTTCACCCCTCCCTCATATATGAATTTTTTTGTTTTAGTTAACAAATTTTTTTGATATCAAATTTTCATTATATTGAAGTTTATTCAAACTTTTTTTTCGCTCATAAACAGTGTGGAAATTTCATTTTATAGGTTCACACTTCAATTCAAAGGCTTCAATGATAGGAAATCTCTTGTTTTTCTGAAAAGATGAATTTCTTAGGAAAATTGAAAGTAATAAATTCAAATTAATGTATATTCTTAATTTATAGAATATCTCCTTATTAGAAATTATAAACATGACTACCTTTCATGAATGCTTATTACCGTACTTGATAAGTTATAACTTATTATATTTATGTTCAAAAAGGTGTAAGACAATCCTAAAAAGTCCAGGTAGGAAATTGTAGATTTTGTTCTCGAAAAGGAAGCCTAGATGAGTCAAGCTTCTGGTTGATATAATGATGAATTAACCCTATTTATAAAGATTATCATGTGCCTGGTTATTAAAGTTGGAAAGAAAGACAGAAAAGAGAGAAAGAAAGAAAATGCCAAAATATCAAAATAAGTGACGTTTCTACATTAATTTTTATTTCCTTTGTATCACAGGTAGAATTTAAAGTGAATAAATTCATAGTAAAATAATGTTTGAATATTTCTCATATACACATGCCATGCGTATTTGTTTTAGTTAATTGACTTTGGAACATTTCAAAATACCACTTCTTCTTCAGATGTAAATATTTCATTATCTGTTTTCATGCTTCAATTTATTTCTGTGGTTGGCATTCTCTTTTCTTTATTCTTGGCACTTTATATTATGTATAAGTATCTGTTGTTGCAACTAAAAACTGATACTCCCAATAACATTACCTCAAAATGACGAAATTTTAGTTCTAGTGGACGTTTCCCAACAAATGTGTATCTCTTTTATTTTTAAATCTTTATCAAAACTTTGAATGAATAGTTTTCATTAAATGAGAAATAATAACAGAAAAAAATCAGTTATTTGTATTATGTATATTAAGATATGCTGTATACTGTGTACCTATATCCGTCTATTTGTTTTAAAGTATTAAAAAAATTTTAAAGTTTTTTCACTATAGATATAAATTTCTCGAAGTATAAGCCTCATCAATTTTTGAATAAACTCATATCATTTATTAATAGAATAATTTTATTTGTGGCATACCATATGATTATTTCTAGAAAAAATAATTACGTTATTGACTTAGGGTGATTATATGTTCTCAAACATTGTACAAATATGCAATCGCAAAAGGAAGCATTCATTTTAGTTATCATCAATCATCAAAAAAATCTCAATGAGGAAGCTAATCCGTTTTGGGTGCTTACTATAAATTACTCATAAGCATAAAGATGTCTCATTCCAAAATGTGTTCTAACGAAGATTCTATGTGCTGTATAAGCGATCCAAACTTTATCGTAAATGAAAAACACGTAAAAATACGAGTGGATGTAGATGGTTTTTCCAAACACAACTTAAACGTAAAATGCCATGGTAATACTATCAAGATAACAGCAGAAAAAGAAGAAAATCGAGAAGATGAAATTGTGAAGAAAAATTTCAACACTTCCTACGATATACCACCTGGATACGACATGTCAAGAATTTCGGCTAAACTTTCAGATCGAAAATTAATAATAGAGGTACCTGTGGAACATAGAAATGATGGACATCCTCGAAATGTTGTTATACATTAATTACTGAAACATTACATGCATTCAGTTGAAATAATTAATTAAATTTTATATCTGAAGTTTTGACTTTTTCTTAATTCATTGAACGATAAATTTTCCCACTGATAAGTAACCATGGAACTTAAAACCATAAAACTAGTTGAACCATAGAAATTTATTGTCGATAAATAATTTTTGAATAAATTGTATTAAACTCTTGATAATTTTCTATCTTTGTTTGTAGAAGTATCTGTTTGTTCATACATTTAATTTATGTCTAAATTTATATGTTTATACATTTACCTATTTAAATGAATTGTCTACAAATATTCATAATTCAGTTTAGCTACTTAATAAATATTCCTTAAATTTGGAGTGTTTTGTTTTTCCCACTACTTTATATTATTAGATATAAAATTTATATATTATACCTTACTTACATATTGATTGCAGAATTTATAAAAATATTTGATATTTAAAGATGAAAAATATAAAAGAGTAGTTGAAATAGATTATATTTTATCTTGTACTTCCATGACGGTTTTCCCGTCTCAAAATTGTTAATGCAATTTCAAGTCGTAATTAATTAGCCACCTTAGAAGAGAATTTATTATTTGTGATACCTGATTGTTATAATCTACAATCAAAAAATGCATATCGTAACGATGGATACAATACATTGACAAAACTTACACTTTTCTATCAGAATATACATACGTTCCTATAAACAAACAATAAATTCATTCATATTATTTATATAACTTTTACCAAAGATGAATCTCCGATGTCCGGATTTGCCTTTCTTGCCAGGATGGAGCTTCAATCCAAATGTATGTGAATTAGTGTAATTAAACTCAATTGAAACAAATATTTGTTTGGAAAAAATATTATACATTAAATTCTTTCAGATTGGCAGAACAAGATTCAATGTAGACCGAAAATTTGACTTCATTGGGGCTCCAAAGGATGGTAATCGAGCCCTCATAGAAAAAGTGAAGCCGAATATGTTTGGTCCGTTAACAGACCGTTATCCATCTATTTATGCCAGAGGGGAAGTGTTGGACATACCCCCCTGGCTGGTTTTTGATAAACAGGTAAAAGGAGACTTATTTCTCTCTGGTTTTTTAAGCTGCTTTTTTTTCAATCAGATCTTCATTTTTAATATACAAATTTCTGGTCATCCAAAAGCTTCAAATGGAAATAAATTTCCTAATAGTTAATACTTTAAAATTCTCCAGGTGCTTCGTTTTGATGCCTTCTTTAAAGAAACACTTCAAGAAGTAAGAGGATCGCCATATCAAATTCGAAAAGTTATAATTTATTTTTATTTGGAAGATGGAACAATACAAGTTTGTGAACCAAAGGTGGAAAATAGTGGTGTTTTCCAAGGTATGTCCTTGGTTTACACAAATAAATTACTCAAATGGTTCGAAAATAATTAATTCTTCACAAATATCACAAAATTCACATAATAATGACACCAATATGGTAAAATAACTAGTTTAATGCTTTACAGTGTTCAGATTTACTTCATATTATGAAGTCTTTCTGAAAAAACAATCTCTCGAATAAAAACTTTATTCCACATAATAGTAACTAGAATTCTAGTTTGAGAAAGAATAATTATTTTACAACAAATTCACCCTCTGCTATTTTCATAGGTTGCTTTTTGAGTAGACAGAGAATAAGATTCCCAGCTCCAATGGATGAAAATTTCTATGATATAATAGATCTCAACATTGGCAAAGAAGTAGAATTTTATGGAAGATGTTTTAAGATAATTGACTGCGATAAGTTCACAAGAACTTTTTTAAATCGATGTGGAATCTGTGTTCCTGATCCTATTACATTACCTACTGACCCCTATTTAGATTTGAGACAAAAAGAGAGAGAGGCAATTATGTCCAAAAAGCCTAAGAGAAGTAAAGACACCAGGGGTCAATTTTTAGAATATGATAAAAAGGTAAATTCAATCAATTTTGTCGATTAGTTAATAACTTAATAAACCGAATTGGAAAGAAAATTTTACTCTGAACCTAAAATAATGTATAGGTTATATATAACTGAATTATTTTTACTTTCAACTACTATTTCAGGCTAATTTTCAAATGCACTCATTAAAGTGTGATTAAAAAGGTTTATAATAAGCAGTAAGAAAGGGAAGATACATACTCACAGTTTCAAACAGCACAGATTTATATTAAATATCAATAATGTAATAAGCAATTCATATTCCTATGCTAAGTGATCACTAAAATATTTGAAATCCAATATAGTAAAAAAGTTCAAAAAATAAAAACAATACATATTAAATTGCTAAATTTGAAACTAGCTAACATTCGGAGTGAATTTTGTGGACTGCATAATGGAAGTTTTTCGTACTGGTATAGTATCTGGTGTTGGAATAGCTTCTCCAGTTCCAACAAAAGGATTTATTGGTAAGGGAGCCTTGACAGGGAGTTTGTCTTTCCTTTGTTTAGCCATTTGATAGTCTCCAGAATCGAAATACTTTTGTCCTTTCGCTAGTCTCTTCTGTAAAAATGCGGAATGGCCACCCATGAGTCTTCCTGTAGGACCAACTCCTCCAGCTACTGGGTATTTAGCTTTTAGTTTGGCCTCTTCTTGCCGCTCAGCCTCTTGCGGGCTAAGTGCAGGTGCTTCTTGTTCATGTTGTTCTGCTTCTTGTTCGCTCATCGTGAAGCTATTCCACTAACATTCATATATTAATTAAAGAAGTAGATATGTAGCGCAGAGTATGATTACAGTTCTGGATAGTATTTCTTTTGCTTTAATTTTCGCATAAACTAGCCAGTGACGGTTGAGTCTGAGAAAAATTATTGACATCTGCTACTACTTTTCTTTTTTTTATTATGAGTCGTTACAATTTTTCTCACAAAGCCAGTCTCTTGTAAAATACATCATTCTTCCGATATCAAAACAATTATCTCGATAAAATTGTATTGAATGTCTATTTAATCAACAGAATTCATATAACTCAATCTATAATTCATCATAAGATTAGGTTTTCTACATATCTTTGGAGGTTATCTTGACTGAATTTCATCAGCATTTAAAACTATCTCCAAATTATTCTATTAGTTCTTTTTTTCAAACTGTTTATCTCAAAAGTCATGGCTATTATAAAAGTTTCATAAATACGCGATTTTTCTTAGTTTTAAAAAAAGAATGTAAAAATTCATGGAAATTTTTAATAAATTTCCATGAATATAAATAATCTCCATAGAAACCTATCATAAGGTATGACGTCTGTGGAAATGGTAGGAGAAGGTAATACATTTTATTTATACTTTTAGAGTTTATGTCACTTTATTACTGCATTTGTATTTGCAATAAAATAAAATTTTAGGTGTTACGCTTCTTTGGTTATTGGGATGACCAAGAAACTGAGTATGGTTATTTGCACAAGCTAGAAATTCATTACTTTCTATCCGATGATACAATCGAAATAAAAGAAACAGTACCTGAAAATTCCGGTAGAGATTCAGGGTTCATGTTTTTGAAACGTGAAAAGTTGCCGAAAACTTACAAATCTCTCCCAGGACCTGGAGATACTGCACCACACACCCTTCTCAATGTGTTGGGTATGAATAAAACACATGGAATAATAAGTTTTTATATGTTTATAAGAAATTAATGAAAAAACAATTATTGATTTTAAATAACATACGATAACTTAACAGTAAATAAAACAAAAAGATACTTAGTACACATATTACCAACATAACAACCGTCAATCAATGCATTTCAAGGTAGACAATATAGCCAACTAATCATTCAATATTACTGTTGAATCGTTATATTTCTTTTGAGGACAAAATTATTTCAATTAATAAACATTTTGTATGACCTCAGATTTTAAGAAAAATTATGTGATGGACTTTTTCAGGAGCTGGTGTACATGGTGGTAGATATATATTGGATCCTTTGGATAGGGATTTAAAACAGCAATATTATAAGGAGAATGACCTTGCAATCAGCAGCATCATCAATTGCTACGGTAGAAAAATAGTATTAACGGATTGGGATCCTTTTACTAGATCATATTATAGCCTCAAGTACGGTTTGGATCATCTACCTCCGGGTGAAATGCCTCGTGACAAATCTGAGCAAGTGAAAACAACCGGAGTTCGAGAAAGACAGTTACCACCTTGGAATGGATTCGGTTCTTTTGAGGATTCTGCTCAGAATTGTATAACAGTAGAACCGAAAGCTCCGGTCCGAGATTTCAAGAAATTTTTGAAATATGATAGGTAAATAAGTCGAGCAAAATATATCAATAATAATCGAAGATGCACTGAATTATTATCCTGTCATTACTTTTATTTTACGAAGTTACATTTTGTAACTTTATATTGTAAGCTGAAAATAATAGTCACAATCTCTTCATACAATTCATTCAAAATTTGAATATCTTCGATGACTCAACTGACTGCGATATAATATGACGCGTTACTTGTTTTCGTGACGACATCGAATTCAATGACACTTGACAGGCACATTTTCACACTCAGAGCGATTTCTTCTTACTTCTACCAAGTATACTAGACTTGCTATAATCTGTTTATTGGCAACATTAACTTATTTTTATTAATATGTAAACATGATTATGGCTTTTTCAGGATTGGATTGGATAGTCATGTTCTCCGATTTTCTGCCAAGCTGCTGTCGAAAATTCCCGACAACTGTCGTAGAAAATTTATTATAAGCTATTTCTTATCCGACGACACCATTGGAGTGTATGAAGTTTGTGATGGAGGTAGAACATTTAGAATTTAGAAATTTTTGCAGAATTATGCAATGAATTTAAATTAACGGTAGCATTACTCTTTTGAAATGAAATTGAATTGAAGTTATTTTAAAATATGCTGTGCTGTCAAAAGCTTCATTGAATATGGAACTATTATATTGTAGGAATATTATTGCATCTTTAGTTGAATCATTCATTTTTATTTTGCGAAGTTTCAATTCAAACAAAAAATTATACACATTTTTTTAGGTAGAACGAATTTTTTCTCTAGAGCTCCAATTGTTATTCCCGGACAGCCTATATTTACTAGCAATCCACCGCTGAAATACACCCCTCAACATATGTTCGTTGGAGCTACTATTGTTATTAATAGCTACGTATTCGTCCTCACTGATGCTGATGATTATTGTCTACGCTACATGGAGATAAACAGTCAAGAGGTAACACATATAATATATCAACAATCCATAGCGTACTCTGTCTTATTCGTTTTGGATTTTTTAGAGTATACTGCATTTCTTTATGTTTTCAATAACTTTTAACATTTCTTGTTTGTTATTTCTTTCTTTATATTGTAATCTTCGTCTATGAATTTACTTTCAAATGTTAATTTCATGTTAAGGTAGGTTAGTTTTCTAGAATACTGAATTGCTAATTAAATTGATGAAGTATAATATTTTTTGGAGTTCTGTCGTTGTTGCTCTTATTTGAGATCTCAGTATGGCACTCAAAGATATTTGCTCGGCCTGTTAATAAGATACAATCGCCACAATTTTTTGTCAGTGGTGTGATCTATTTTTTTATGTGATTTAGTTTATTGAATTCATCTTGTGGTCTAAGTTTTCTTTTTCCGTTTGTTGTAAATCAGCAAGCGTATTGTAATGGTTAGTCCAATTGTTATTTCCTTCCAGTATCCTAAAGCTAACCTAAAGTTAATTATGGATAAAGTGCGAGATAAACTGAGACCATTCTATAAAGACTTCGTAGCAGAAATGATGCCTAATGAATCATCGGTGCTTTCTTATGAGGTTTTGCGGTATAATTGCACTTGAAATGTTGGTATCTTTCTATTAAATGAATATACTTTACAGTAATAAACTATGTGCCGTTATGGGAGAAGACTTCACTGAACACGAGATGATCACCATTAGCAGAGCATTTTCTGCGGACTGTACCAAAGTGCGATTTGATCGAGAAAGGATTAGGTGAGAAGGAATTTCGAAGAATGCACAATTCTTGTTGCTTACTTGATATTTTCGAGAAATTTCTCTGGATGAATTGAAAAGATGAGTATATTTCTTCAGAGTAGATATGGCGTAGTTTACTCGAAAACATATTAAGACCTCAGTTGCTTCTGAGACTCCAGAACGACATAGAATTGTAACGAACCGCCAAAATATAACTGGCAGTCACAGATAAAAATTGTTATAGAAAATTAGATACACTACCATAGACAAAGTACGCTTGATGAACGTTCATCAAACCGTGGAAGTTTTCCATCTGGGCATCCTTTGAAATTGAACAATTGAATTTTCTATTCATTAGAAAATTTGTTATATAGGATCATAAATTTCGTGGGTAACATTCACATTTGAGAGAGTTGACATTTATTCTTAAATACTGACATCTTTCTCTCTAATGCAAATTACTCGTTAATTGAAAGTTTTTCTGTGGGCTTATCTAATTTGTTCTTTTTGTAGAACTACTGGAGATAGATGGCCTTTGCTTTGCTAACATTTTCCAGGACATATGTTATATTCGGCCAAAGTTATCAACTAATGATTCTTTTACTACTGTAAATCTGCAAAATCATTGTCATAAATATATTTTTTGGTTTTAGAGCTATTACACTAACAGAGTTGAAAAGATTCCTCTGGGATGATCTTGAAAGATTACGTGAGTATTTCCTAGCTAGGGACCCAGAGAGAAAAGGTAAATTGAGCAGACAAGAATGTTATACAGTACTAAGAGCCTGTCGACTTCCATTAGACAAGTCCCATGTTGAGAAAATTTTAGACGTGTAAGGATATTACATAAATAAAAGCTGAGGCACAATTCTAATTGAAAAATTTTAGCATTAAGAAAGATGAAAACTGCTTGTATGACTACGAAGATATTCTGAAATTCATGAACCGCAAAGTTTGTCCAATGGCGGATACCGTACCTATCAATTTGAAGGTAAAGGGTAAATTTCTCGAAATAATATTGTTAAAATGAAACGATTACAGTACAATTTCTGGTGGGCTTCCGAAAGGGAACCGGAAGCAGGACGACTGATTGATTGGTGTGCATTCAACAAGTACCTGGATTTGGAACACACTTTCAAAGAAATGCCGAGTCATGAGGAAACACTTGACACTTTGAAGAAAATTGAAGAGAACGAAGCCAAGTTGAAGCAAAATAATAAAGGAGAGCATAATCATGCAGGTCCTGTGGAAACATCCCAAGTCTTGGCAAAATAGCAAAAACAATGTTTATTGTCTTCTAATTTCATAAATTTCAGTTATACAATTTAACCGAATAATTTTGTATTTTGAATATTTATAAATAATAAAAATATACTCACGTGTAATTAATTATATAGTGCAATAATTTTACCATTCACTGCACGAATGCTTGTGCCTACCTACAACTTGAATAAATTTCTCCGTTTGTGTAGGAAATGGAATAAAAAGAGTATGTACCGGTTTCAATGAATATTTTATTGGGTTCTGTAATGTTTTACTTCTGCACTTGTAGCTATTTCGAATATTTTATACAAAATCTAATTCTTCAAATCAGAAAAATTTTATTATGTACACCTATTTTGCTGTTAATTCTTCAAACCAACTCAGTACTGAACTTGTCTACTTTGAATCTGTATCGAAAGGTAGATAATTATCCAAATTTAATAATGACTGAAAACATAATCGACAGTTTTGTAGTCTATTACATGATTTTTTCGAGTTTTTTAAAAAGTTTAGGTAGCTAATAGTCAAATAATACTGCATTTATTCTAGAGTAGAATTTCTAGATATCCACAGTGGACATTACATATATACAGTTATTTATTACAAATTTGATACAATCGTTAAAAAAAATGAACGCAGAGCTGAATATAGGAAAATTTCTAAATTCCGAATCTTCAGAGAAGTTCGATGTAAAATATATAAGTAACAAATTATTCTAACAATTACTTCTTTACTTGTTTAAATGGACATATTATATGACAATAAAATATTTTGTGAAAATTAAATTCGATAATAGAAATTCACAATAAATTTTGTATGGTTGGTATTCCTGGAAGTAAGATTTATATTTTATTTATATAGAACAAGTAGAATATTGGTTAAAATATTTGTACATTTACATGTGACTATCCTTTTGCATCAATTGAATAATATTGTTAACATATGATTTGCTGAAAAAAGGAATGGGAGCAAACTCATCCAATAATATATTGGATATTATGAAGACCAATTATAAGTAAAAATCCACCAATGACATTCAGTCATTCTTAAACCAAACAATATTTCTCGGAAATTAATTCTATATAACTTTAGAAATTGCCTACAATAATGCAATTATTTCGTGTAATTTATAATGGTAAAATCGCAAAAAAATGTTTATAAAGTTATTCTTGATAAGATCCAATGGTTATTCGAAATTTTATACCAACTTCAAAATATGGATTGTAAAAAAATTTAAACTTTTTATGATATTAACTGAGATTCAACGAATTCTGGAATGAAATCATTTTACATTATATCATAAAGGATTCTTAATATTTTTCAAGTAATCAAATAATGTTTCTCATTTTGTCAGTAATTCCAATAGGCGATATAAATATGAATTTTTAAAATAATTTAAATTTGCAATGTAAATAATTGGAGAAGTAAATATTCACTTCAAGGAACGCCAAGATACATACGAAAAAGTAAGGGAAACGCCTGCAAAACGTATAATTCCACTAAAATTATCAATTCTTCATTGGAAAGATAAAATAGCTTAGGCATATTATACAGCAATAATTGTAGCTTTTGTATTACTCTTAAATTAGCAACTTTTATCCCATTGTCAAATGTCATTTTTTGTGAGCATTTAAAGAAATTGTGCTGGTATACCTCGTGTTCTTAAAAACTGTTTAAAAATTATATAGAAGAGTTCCTTGCTTAATCTCAAGTTGCTGAAGTAATGGCATATCTATGTCATTATTTTTGAGGCCAATTTATGTGATTAGAACTGTCATATATTTCATAAAATTCTGAAATAAATGGGAAAACGTTTCATAAGTTTATCGACGCTTATGGCCGACTTGGGAATGACAGGATAGCATTCTTGTTTTGATATATATTTTTGTCACGTGGTAGCGTAGTGCATAGAACGTATGTACTATGTGTGCCGGGCTGACAATTAGGTCAACAACTTGCAAACTTGTGGTCATCAACAAAAAATGTTTTGTGTTTATATATCTTATGTAGGCATTTCCCCTTAGAAAGAACCAAAATATAATAGAAGGCATTACGCAGAATACGTTAACAAAGGTTGTCTTATATGCTTAAGCAGGAGTCAACAGCGAACATAAATTTTATATCACATGCAAGTAACAATCATATGAATAACTTTCGATATAACTATAGGTAGGTACAGTTAACGACCATACACTGGCATACCAAATATTTGGCTCAAAATTTCTAAAAAAATTCAATTATCTCCATAGTTTATTGAAACTAGATCTTTGGACATTTATAAAATTTAAATTTGCTGATTTCAATGGCATTTAAAAAGTATTTGAAGTAGTAACACTATCTGAATAATAATGCAGATTATACTTCTCAAAGTAGAGTAAGATGTTCTGAACCAAATGTTCGATATCTATTTTTTAGTATCATAAAATTTTGAATACATTCTAGAATATGTTCTAAGTTATCATATAAAAAAGCAATTGTCAATTTGTCAATTCCAATAAAGCATTTTCATACTGGGGCTCCTCAAAATATTTCAATGTTATACTCGTTGTTCATATCTTATGCTCAAAGATATTATTTTAAAGTATCAGCCCCCTATTTTAATTCTTATACTTCATAGTGGTGTAGTTTCCAGTTAAGTTTTAAAAAAATGATATGAATGGTTAAATTGGAACTAATATTTTTCTGTACAATAATGATTCAGTTATTCATTTGGATAAATTATATTCTATGTATTGAATATTTACTGATTGAAAATGGAACATAGTTACTCAGTTTTTATATAGGTAAATAAAAACAGTTTGTTTAGAAATAAATTGATACAATTTCTCTAATGTAATTTCCAGCTGATTATCTAATTATTTAAAAGTAAAATGAATATCTATATTTTTACTACATCGAATAATATACAAGTAGTTTTCGGTGATATTTTTTTCAGTTATTCAGAAAATTGATATATAAAATTTAAACTAATAATATTTTTCGCTGATGCCAGAATTACTTTTAAATTCTGTAACTTCTTGAATAACATGGAGAAGCAAATTTATGCATAATTGAAAATATTTCAAGGAGAAGACTTTACAACATGTATATGGTTATATATATATATATATATATATATATATATATATATATATATATATATATATATATATATATATATATATATATATATATATATATATATATATATATATATATATATATATATATATATATATATATATATATATATATATATATATATATATATATATATATATATATATATATATATATATATATATATATATATATATATAATCTAAATTGGGACCTATTTTCTGTAAATATTCGAAGCAATTTTTTATAAGAAATATTTCTGTAATTCTCAGAGATGATACAGGTATATTGGATAAAATGACAGCTTCAACCTTTCTGCAATAAATAATCAGTGAAGCTCCAGTTTCACTGAAAAGAAAAAAATGTTGTTAGCTATAATTTGTGAGGTGCCAAGTTCATTTGCTGATTATTGAATCCGTAAAGGACAATATCATACAAACAGGATTTCCCATGAAATTGTTCAGTCTTACAAATTTATTCATAACAATTTATCATACATTATAAAAATTAAAATTCTGATTTTGAGTATAGAAATTAAGTAAAAATAGTTACATTGTAACTTTTTAAATCAGTTGTTTTGAATTCTTGAGTTTGGACCAAAATGTATGAGAATGTATGTAAACAATTCTTGTGAAATTTTAGCAAGTGTTTTCATTAATTATACAATATATTCTTCTACATATATTGGAAAAAAAAAATTATAAATTAAAAGCTAAGTATCTGATCATTTAGGTTTTTGAGGAACATTCCTATTCTTTGTTTTGAATAAGCGAACATGGAATTTATTGTGTATTTTGAATAATATAGCATGGAACAATAAACATATGATATTTCCGTCACTGACAATGCGTTGGATAATAATAGAATGAAATGAAAAGCTGGGTGTTACAAATTTTTAAAACAGATCAGTCAGTTTCCCAACACGTGTTTAACATGAATGCAAATTCAATCAATTAATTACCGAAAAATTCAAAATTTAAATAAATAATTGGTGAAATTGACTGAATTAACTAACAAAGAAAAGTACTGAACAAATAAAAATCACTGCCAAAAGTAACATAAAACTTGTTATCTTCATTAAGTTTTGCAGCAATAACAGTTTATGTTTTATTGATTTTTATCGTTCATCGTTAAATTCTTGGGGCAACTGACTAATAAGTTATTTGGGGAAGGGACTACAGAAATGCATAGGTAGGACAACAATTTATTCTTGAATAAAACTTTCAATATTTTCTCACCACAAGACGTCCATGCAACATTCCACATTGACACTAAAATTTAAATAATTCTTTGAATGGTTAAATAAATTTTGAAATTGACTTTCTATACAGATTACTTTGATAAGTAGTTGATTGCAGCCTTTTTTCGACAATAATTACTTTCTTAATATTATTCTATATGCATTTATTCGTAAAAATGAAAGACGATTTTCTAATATACTGTATGGTCGTCCATTAAGACTATCGTGATCCATTAACTTTCTTTGAATTTGATGGATTTTAGACGCTTTTCTCAAAAGCTAACATGTTGGTCGAGGCTTTCGCGGTCAGTCCTGAACTAGTGTTGTCCTGGTTCGGGTCTAAGGGCCTTCTCGGTTAGAATTTAGTTTCGTTAGCACGGGCGGCGAGCTTCTTCATAGGTCGTTCCATTTCTGATTCTAGAAGTAGACGGGCAAATTCCAGTACGCAGGTACTATTTATATCGCGGCATAGTGGGCGTGGTTTGTTACGGTTGAAGTGGGGAGGGGGGCTCGTTCTGCTCCGGTTGGCTTCTTGATATCCAATGGTATTACTCGTGTATGACTTATGATATGATTCCAGATTGGATTGAGACTGCGGGTCTAGTCCTTTCTGAGGAAATTGTTGGTATGCTTTCGGATTTCAATGGCTTCCCTGACCACCCTGTTTTGATAGCCGTTGACTGATGCCAAGAGCGTACAGTTCTCAAAAAGTATCCTATGGTCCCCGTCGCTTAGTGCGTGTTCGGCTACTGCAGACTTCTCAGTTTGTCCTAACCGACAACTTGCCTTGTGTACCTGGAGTCTCGTTCCCATTGATCTTTTAGTCGTCCCAATGTAGACTTTTCTGCAAGAACAAGGTATGCGATAGACTCCTGTAGCCGAAAGTGAGTCCTTCTTGTCCTTCACTGATCACTGATCCTGTGATCTGATGGATCTTCTGTGTAGGTTTTAAGATAGTTCTTACAACGTGTCTTCTCAAAATTATGTCAATTCAATGTGTGTAAGAACACCTGGACATAAAGAAACTGAAGAGCGATCGACGATTTCACAAGCATACCTTCCCTACATTCCAAGAGTCACAGACAGAATCAGGATATTGAGAAGACACGATGTAAGAACTATCTTCAAACTTACACAGAAGATCCATAAGATCAGGGAAGGTCAAGAGGGACCCACTTTCGGCTGCAGGAGTCTACCGCATACCTTTTTCTTGCGGAAAAGTCTACATTGGGACGACCAAAAGATCAATGGGAACGAGATTCAAGGAACACAAAGCAAGTTGCCGGTTAGGACAAACTGAGACGTCTGCAGTAGCCGAACACGCACTAAGCGACGGGGACCACAGAATACATTTTGAGAATTGTACGCTCTTGGCATCAGTCAACTGCTATCAAAACAGGACAGTCAGGGAAGCCATTGAAATTCGAAAGCATGCCAACAATTACAACAGAAAGGAGACCCTTAATCTCAATCCAATCTGGAATCATATCATAAGGCATACACGAGTGATACCATTGGATATCAAGAAGCCAACCGGGGCAGAACGAGCCCCCCTACCCACTTCAACCGAAGCGGAACAAACCACGCCCCCAATGCCGCGATATAAATGCAACTTGCGTACGAGAATTCGCCAGTCTACTTCCAGAATCAGAAATGGAACGAAATCTCAAAAAGCTCGCCACTCGTGCTAGCGAAACGTTAGGAAGAAATTCCAACCGACGACGGCCCTTAGACCCGAACCAGGACAACACTAGTTCAGCTAACATGTTGTTCAAACAATAAATTATCTCAAATTTATCACGGCTCAAAGCTAAAATTATTGCAAGGAGAAGCTGAATCAAATGTAAAACATTCTTGCAAAAATATTCACATACACTTAAGCACACAGACAGAAGTTTTTTTTTCAAATGGCATCCACGTAAATACTGTAACGGCAAATTTCAAAACTGAAGCATGCCTCTAATAATTTAGACATTTATAATTGCCGAACTCTGACCAAAATACCTTAAAATTAGTTAACACATCTTAGGAGGGAAAAGGTTAAGGTTACAACTTGAGTGAATCTAAGCTAGCCATGGAGCTGCGGCGAGATAGACCGAAGGAAGGGGGGCCACTAACCAGTGACGTAGTTCCGAATAGTTTATACCACCCTATGACGATGTTGCTAAGGTTCAGATCGTCTAACATTATCTGTGCCACCCCCATGAACACCTTTTTACCCTCGATCCGGCCGTAATCTCCCCAAACCGTGACCTGTAAAAAACAACATAAAAATTAATACATACTACTACATATAGAACAGAACGTAAAAGTAGGGCCTATGTTTTGAAAAATTGTTGCAATTTTTAAATTTCAAATTTACTTCAGCTCAATGTGCATGTTTATCTAATATTTTTACTTAAAATTGTTTTGTACTTTATGCTACAACTGTGTACCTAAAGTTAAAATTGAGAGGTGTGAACAATAGTCAAAGTAAACTCTATGAAGTAGAGGTAGTGAACAATGTCAAATGGAAACTGCAGATATTTGCTCACCTGTAATATACAGTTGGTAAAATTTTCTCTAAATGCTAACTGTTGCTGATACAATGGATCTAATGTTCTTCGCGCTGTAGACGTTTTCGCTTTAGCTATACACTTTTTACCATTAACTAAGTATACCTTCACATAGGGAGCTAAAAGATGAATTTGTTATAAAATGACATTTCTTTGTCGTAGCAACATACCTGGAAGAATTTTAGAACCAGGTCTTGCTTGCAAACCTCTAGCTCTTATAACTTCTACCTCCAAAAATCCCTTTTGGTAACATAAAGAGAGCTGTATATCGCCGAGAGATGGAGCTCCGAGAACTTGCCTACCAACAAGTTGTCCAGGACCTAAACCGTCAATAAACTCAGCCAGTTGACCGCTTTCTCCTGCTAACCTCAAAGATGGCGACCACCTAAGTTGCAGAAGATTTCATAAAGTAAAAAGACTCAATCTTTATGGTCAATCGATGGTTCTTGTTCTATTTTACATGTTTGGTACTTAATTTACAGTTGAAATTGAATTATTCAAAAGCTAATTAAATTTACTTCTATACAATAGCATGAAAGGAGTGAAGAAATGAAATTTCAACTGTACATAACACTGTTCTTAAAAATAGTTTATCAGAAGTTGGGTTAGGAGCAGACACAAAGATGTACATAGAGAGAAGTTACAAGAAAATTGTTACCAATATCTACATTGTGATAATAGTGTTCCATAATCGAATACCGTGCTTTGGTGATTGAATTAATTATATTCTAAACATGCCGAAAGTACTCAAACACTACAAAATGTGTGACTAACAGCTACATATTCAAATAAGTGATTGTATTGTGGAACCCACTGAATTGAGTATTGATATACTTAAGTAGAAGTTATTTATTTCAGAACAAAAAAAAATAAAAAAAGAATGAAGAAATACTGAAGTAAGTACGATTATTCTTATGATATTTTCGCTTAATCAATTCGTGACCTTCAAGATTTGCAATAAATGTGTATAAAATCAAGATAATAGAAGCTCGAATACATACCATAACGGTCCAAGACTCCACTGATCAAAATAAAGCTGTAGAAAAAACACCAATTTGCAATATGCACCATGCCAAGAAATGAATTCCTTGTATTCACTTTACCTCGATTTAATATAAAATAACGAAAGCTCATTGTTGCAACATAAAAACTATCACGATATAATTCGTTATTCAACATGAAACCTGAAGACTTTGAAAATCTTCAGTTTCAGAATAAAAACTAAGTGAACAGTTTATTTAACACAACTGGTGACCGATTCCAACTGATAAAGATAAAAATAAGGAGAGAAGATGAGGAATGTTTATACAATAAAACACTTTCGCTAAAAATATAAATAATATTATTCATGATTAAACTTTGCAAACACATGCAATCACTAAATTTTTGTTTGGATATAACACTCAACATAAAATATTATACAATGCATATTTGCTATTATTTTACGGAACGTGAGCAAAACCATTCGAAGTAGATGAATAATATATAAATGTATAAAATTGAAAATTCAATGTTCCAGGAGCAAAATACAAAGAAACAGCCAAGAGCAAAGTAAAAAACGAGAGACAGCTTCTGCTGATCCTACTTACGATGATCCCTCAGAACTGGAAATGGAATTGAGACTTGAAGCTCTCTGGCTGCTATCTGAAGACCTAGAAGGTATCTGCGGGACCACTTCTTGTGAACGCTGTATGCTGCAACTTGTTGTAGCGCGTTTTCTATTGTATCCGCTGTCTATGGCGACAAACAATTCATTTTTTAGTCGACTTTACATTGAATGCAAGCGCCAAATATATTTATTCACAATATCAATGTTAGTTTCGTTGTAAATTCCGTTTAAACTCCATGAAAAATTCAATCATTCGATTTAGTTTCATTTCAGTGTAGGTATATGAATTTCAACTGAACAGATGATTCATATAGAGTATCGAACATTGAAACTTACATAAATACCACCATATTCTCGAACACATCATTTGAATCAATTTCAGACTAATCTTGCGGACGATATAAGCGTGATTGATGTGGAGCCACAGGAAAAACTATAAATTTCCTCGAACGTACTCGACATTTCAATAAAAATCGGTCTATTAACTTATAACGACGCTTTTATTAAATTATTGCAAATCGTGTCGTAATAGAATGATAAAATCGAGGATATGTCGTTGAAACAAATTAGTGGATTAATGTGAAACATATTTCACATTAATTCGATGTTTCTATCTGCTTAGTTTCATTTCTACGATGTAAGAACTAACACACTATCTTATGTTGTCCTGGTAATTGATCTTAGGCATTGTTGCATGAGAATTCTTCCTAGCGTTTCACTAGAGCTTCTTCAAAAGTCAATCCACCGCATTTCCCGATATCGTCTCTATATCCAGAACCTGAGGTGCATAGATCTATGAAGAGGCTCGCCACTTGTGTTAGAGAATCGTTAGGAAGAAGTTCTAACCGTTGAATGTCCTTAAATCCCAACCAGGACAACATTAGGTAATTAACTGATCGCGAAGACTCAATAAAGTTATAACACTCTATCTAATGTTAGTGTTATCCTGGTAAGGGTCTTAGGCTGTTGTCGAATGAAATTTCTTCCTAACAATTTGCTTAAGCATCTTTGGAGGTCGTTCAGCTCACCACTCGTGCTAGCAAAACGTTAGGAAAAAGATCTATCCATCAAAGACCCTTAGACCCAAACCAGGAGAACACTAAATCATCAACTGATCGTGAAGCCTCAACCAGGTTGTAACACCCGATATAGTGTTATCCTGGTAAGGGTCTTCGCCATTATAGGTAGGAACTCCTTCCTTCGTTTCACTAGAGTACGCTCAGAAATCCATAAAGAAGCTAGCCACTAGTTATAACTGTGGCTATCTTGATAAACCCTAACCAGAGCAATAGAAGTTCACCAACTGTCTGTGGTAGTTTCGTAAGAACTAGTAAATTGAAGCTTAAATCGGATCTCGAAGTTGTTGATAAACAATTCATAAATTAATGAAACGAACAATGAATTAGTAATGGTAGTCACATTCTATAAATATACCGTAGCTTCTGAAAGAAATCTTTTGTAATAATAATCGAAGAGAAGCATCAAGTTCAAGCCCTACGGATTGTCAAACAAGTCGTGAACAAGCAGAACAATTCGGTTTTTTGGTAATCAACATATTTACTCTAAACTACTTATGCATCTACTCTAAATACTAAAGTACTGAAGAAAATCACTAAAATCAATTCTAAATATAGATTAAAACTGACGCAAAACTATATACAAATAAATATGATATTTCGTTATCCGTGTAGTCAACGGTATTAGTCATAAATAGTGAAATGCAAGCTCCTCCACTACTTTAAAAGTTGTCATTTTACTTACACAAATGATATCTCACTGAATCTAAGTGTTCTACTCGTACATATCGTAATAACGTTTAGAGACCTTAAATTTATAGATTACTAAGATTGTATATCTCTCTATGTACCTATCCACGTGTATGCTCATTGGGGATGGGTTAGAGGGTGTTAAAAATTGAATAATAGGCACCTATCACCATCAGCTGAGCCTTCTCCGTCGCTGGAACAAGATGAACCCTGTTTGGAAAGTCTGACGTCGCCCGGGAGTACCTCTTCTGACCTATGTACTGTGAAGGAGGTTTTTCCCCGCTTTCCGAAACCCATCCTTCTTCTTCGACCTATGCAGAATTTTCAAACTCGTCTATCATACGGTTTCATTCTTCGACACAATTTATATTCGAGTTATTTGGCAAGAATCGAAACGATTGAAAAGTAATTTTGAACATGAAGTCGATCGATGTCGATTTTTTTCTCAAAAATTTAACACAAAATAGGTAAATATAATAAAAGGAGTTTCATTTGGGACAAGGGATGAGCTGAACACGTAAAATTTCAACATTAACTATTCTAAATGTAAATAATCTATGATAATAGAAATCTACGTTGGATTTGAAGATAGATAGTACACTTAAATAAGAAGGTATATTTTTGTAGCAAACATTTAGAGGTAACCTACCTGTTGCTGATAACTGACTTGTCGAATTACTCTTTTTACCGAGACCTATAAGTTGATCCTGTCTGTCCCTGTTTCTATCTCTTTGGCTATCCTTTCTCACTGCTTTTTCTGTAGGGGGAACCCCCAAGTCTTGCATTTGACAAACAGCTGTATCGCTGAGACTACCATCTAAAAATTATATTAGTAAATTCAAATAAAATATTCATTTACTTAGATTCAAAAAGTAGCTTCATATCAAATCAAAATCGTAATGATTACCACACTATGTCTAGTGTAAGCAATGGATAGGACTTGTACAATCTTCCAGACAGATGCTCTTCAGTAGTCATCATCCTATGACCTAGCTTGGTGATCATTAAGATTCTTCTTAACTACAGGTAAACTTTCCATCAAAATTTGAAATATTATATTATGTACAAAATGTTGTAAATGACTAAATACTGTCTTAAGATCCCAGGCAATAGATCCAAGGATAATTTGATCAAACAATTCTCAATCGTTGTAACTTATATAAACATTATCTTTATATTTATTTCTTATGATGAAATAAGATTCCTTTTATTCACTTTATTCCTTTTTTTAATTTAGTATAAAATTATCTGTAAGGAAAATTTATGACGTCAGAGATTCCTAAATTATCTCAGATTTTTTTCCTCAAATATAAAGTCAATGAAAATTATTAACAGATCTAAAAAAAGATTTTCCATTGATGTATTACGAGAACTTCTTTATGACTCCGTATTTATATTCAAATTCGAATATTATATCTCAATAAAACGTAATTTCAAAATACCCAAAAAAAATGTATTTATTTTGAATATACTGAAAATACTATATGAGAATAATCAGTATTGTTCATTTTATTCCCCAAATAAACGTTTTCAATTTTCGTTTTCTGAATGCGTTTAATATTTTTGTGTAACTTTATGAATATATTTCAACACTTTATACCTGTTTTTTCGTCCGGTGGTTGGTCGGAATTAGATAAACTTCTTGTAAACTGTCCTCTTTTAACGCTCCCTTCTCTATGATGGTGGTGATGATGATACGATCTCTGATAGTGATCATCGTTTCTTTGGTTTAACGTTTCAACTGGATCCACAAATTCTTGCTCTCTATGTTTCGGTTGGCCACGATTGTTAGGATAGTATCTGCTACTGCCGCTGGGGTAATCTGAACTGTGATGTTGATGGTAATAACTGTTAAATATCAAAGAGAAGTTCAGTTACAACATAATCTTTTTTCAAAAAAAATTTTATTTGATATTTCTCTATGATTAATGAAAGTTAAAAAAATCTAGGACATTTGAACTACCAACAATTTCCATAGAAAGTAGAAGAAGTATTCAATCATTATTGAATAGGTAAAATACAATCATAATTTCTAGTAACAACGTGAGATTAATTCGTATTTAACAGAATCATTACAAGTCGTTATACAACAATTATGCGTTACCTTTGTTGGCTTGAAAGATGTCAGTAATATGCTCACCTATAACCCCTATTTCCTAAAGGCCTTTCGGATTGTGTGGAAAACGCACTACTGGTCACCGAAGCCACAGATTCCATGTCACTGTCAAAGTCTACAAGGCCTAAAGGGTCTCTGTCTCTGTCCGGCGAGAGAGATCTACGAGTAGTCCGGGTGTGATTGGCCAGATCACTATCACTGAGCCCACTATACTTCCTCTCCCAGCCGGAACCCGTGCTTCTATACGTGTGTATATACCTCACTCTATTCCTGTTGGAGCGATCGTCCAAGTCTTGAGCCACACGCTCCTGAAGTGCACGAGCTAGAGCGTGCGGTACTTGCGGAAGTTGACGCTTCTTGGGCGAACCGGTAGGTGTCGCTGTCGCCGATCGCGATTGAAATCTGGATACGTTGTACGTGGAAGGTTGACAATCTACTATTCTGACGTCGGGCGGTGATAGAGATCGATGGTCGTTGGCGGATCGACGGGGAGATTTGGATCTTGAACGGGAAATATGGTAGCTAGGAGATTCGCGAGGAGCTGCTGAGTGAGAACGATGCCCTGCCATGACAGCCTGAAATAAAATTTTACTCTGAATGCTATGAAATGAGAAAAGGAAAATAATGTTTATATATTTAAAAAAATTGTTTATATTTATTATAAAAACATCCTCTTGTAGGTTATAGGTGTAATATCGATAGATATTTTTAGAGATTTCAGTTAAAATTGAAAAATAACTGCCTAATATATCATCAGAGAAGGATATAACAGTTTTATTTTTAACCTGATGAATATTAATTATATCGCAGAATTTTCGCTCAAAATACAAGATGTAGTACATAAATTAGTTTTATGGATTCAATTCAAAGATAATATTCATGCGAAAAATGTCGTGTACAATGCACCTATATCAAATCACTTCAGTTGATTACTAAATAATTTAAAAATGTGCACGAAATATCTGTACTTGATTGTGTCACTCTGTAATAATTCAAGAATCACGGAATAAAGTAATCAATTTCGTAGACGTTATTATGATATCAAAACTATCGTCCTTTGAACATAGAGCAATTGTAACCTTTCAATGCAACTAAATAAATAGAATCGAATTGGAATGATTTCCATTCACTACTTAATTTATGACGTATGTTTCAATATTTTCTGAATTTGACTTTCGATGTGGTAATCATTCAAAATATTCTCTCCAGACCAATCATAGACGATTCGAAAATACGTCGCATCATTCATCAAAAACGAAAATATGAGATGCAGAAATAATCATGCGCATAAAATAAAAATCTCATCTCTGAAATGATAAATGTATCTCCTCCTTCAATGAAACCAGAAGCTCATGAATAAAACACGTCATCAGGGAAGTTTGTTTGGCACTCATTCAATATTTTTCTCGGCAGAAAGAAACCCCCTACTGCCATCAAGGCGAAAACTGTTCTTTCACATATATTATGGGAGGAAAGCCAAATGTAAAAGAAACGCAGAGAAATCAATAAGGACTGTTACAAGAATTTACTATTTCTGGTTTCATCTGCAAATTCAACAAAGAACACAACTGAACAAAAGCAGTGCCAATTGGCATTATTATATTTCAATTGACATTACTGTAATTATTTTAGCTCAATTGATTGATTAGTTTTCTGTTTAATGATAATTTCATATTTTATTATTTTCAGCCCTACTTTTTTAACAATATCATTAAATATTAAATTAAATTGAACTCTTGGCTTAATGTTTCACGATAGTATTCAACAACATGAATTTGTCAACATGTTTCGAGCGTGAGCTCATTTTCAAGTCTTGAAAAGTCTTCAAATTAATGTTGTTAAATATAATCGTGAAACATTAAGCCAAGAGTTCAATTTAATTTAATATTTAATTATGTTTCATCAAGAGTTAAGCGATAATTCAATCTCAGTCAATATCATTATTCATAACCATCAGACATTAAAACTGAAACGTTGATATGAATAAAAGAGGCACACTCACAGATAATGTTGATAATCAATATTAAGTGAAACATTGATGAAAATTTTTTTATATTTTTGAACTTTAACAATTTCATTATTCTGTCTTAACGATTTTCTTACTTGTAGTGATGATAATTATTTTTTCTTGTTGTATTTAGTAATAGAAATTCAACACGAATTTAGTAGCAAATTCAGTTCATCAAGTAATATAGTGAAATTAATTTAGGTTACTCAATTATGTCATGCCAAAGTGAGAAGAAGACTGAGCTAGACATATACAGGTACTGATTAAAACTTGACCGAAAATTTAACACGTTATTATGAACTGTGAAAAAAATTGAGAGTTTGTTTTAAAAATTGAGACTTTGTTTCAAATAACTATTTTTGAAGTTTATTATAACATTTTAGAAGATTATTAGTTGAGTTATTAGATGATATATCATTGGCATCAAGAAATATAATGTGGTTTACTTGTGTTACTTCAGTCAATGATGAAAGAAATGTTTAAAACCAGCAAGAGGTAGGAATGAAAGATATAAATATTTATTCGTAATAATGAATATAAAATATAAATATTTACTCGTTATTCCCTTTGCAATTAGAGTACTTTTTGTAACGATACTTTGGAACTATATATCGAATAATTATCGACCCCAGGTACTTGTATCAGTATCGTTACGCTATTTTTACGCTTTCCAAAGATATTTTGGTAGAGATAAAACACCAGTTAATAAAGGTACAGACTTGATATTTTTACCCGATATGTGTACCGGAACTTTTCAATCACTACTTTACAAGCGATGCTGTAACAAGTAAAAGTATCGATGTTGTAGTGGTAACGTTTCATCCACAGAAAGAAAACGTCATTCGAAATCTGTGACAGTTGTTGGGTTTGATAAAATTTGGAAACATCTATAGTGGTCCAAGAAAAAGAGAAACATCTACTATCGATTTAGAAATTTGATATTCATTTTTTGGTATTGAAATTGTTGTGTGTTTCAATTTTGGTGAGCTCCCTTCGTCGAAAGTAAACATTCTTGGAATAATTAACTGAACAACCTCTCGAAATTTTGCAATGTTTTGACACAAGGAAAGATGAATGAATATTTTGCAAACTCTCTGCTGTTGAAATATATTCCTACTTGCTTATAATTACTCAGCTTTAGATGAAAGAAAATAGAGTTATTTTATAACCTTTCTGTTCTCTTGCTGCGGGATGTAATTGGTCATGGGATCATTATCTCTTCTGGATTTCCTGTCGTTTTCCCTGGTGGGGCTGCTGGAACTACCGACACTACTAACGCTTGCTCCATCCGCTCCTCTCCTTTCTCTGTTTCCTTCAATTTCACACTCGGAGGGTGTGTCGGAGTCTGAGAACCTCGATCCGGTACTCGGTGGTGACAAGTGTTCGCTGGGAGTTAACGCAACCTCCTCGTGTGGTCCTAGATTCCTCCACATCGGATTTTCGTCCAATGGCCATAATTCTATAACTATTTCTCCTAGGAAGTCGTTGGCGCCATACGGAACTAAATCCCATACCGTTATTTCAAGGGCTCGAAGGCGAAGATCTGACCGTCGGAGTCCAGAGTATACAAAGGTTTGGTTCCAAATGGGATCGGTAGTTCCTGAAGCATAAACGAACGATATTTATATGAACACACACAGTTATGAATGTGGGAACATTTACAAATTACGTAAGGCCAAGTGAGGGGTGGGTGAGGTTGACAATCCCTAATGAAACCTGACATAGTACCTGACATTACGTAAGGTTGCCAACTATGCTTAAATGCTATTTTGCTTGCTGACTTTCTGCGATTTTAAATTGTTTTCTATAACATCTCGAATTCAAAGAACAGCGCGTGAAGTTCCGAATGAAATTCGATGCATTCTTTACAAGTTATTATCAGTATTCGGCCCCACTCAGAACAAAACCAAAAACGCCATATAGATATATACAGATATTAAATACAGTTTGTAATATCTCTACGCATATACCACGGTAAAACAAACGCAAAAGTCTTGAAGTCTGTACAGATACGCATTCTACGAATGTGTACTCAAATGTACTGAAGAAACTTGTAGTAGACCTTCGGGAAGTAATTTACGAGGTGTACTTGGTAACGGTTTCTGTTCCCCCATGTTCTGTGACATACAATAATGGTTTTTCGCAAGCGCAGCCACTAACTAATAATGAAGAAAAGCAAAGATATCTACCGCTGTTTCAAAGATTATCGCTGAACTTGTCAATCGATTACCAACCATATAAAGAAACACCATATGATTATTACTGTCCATCAGTTAGAGATCAAATAGATAACAGAGTATGCACTATTTGTGGAATGTATTTTGCATCAAAAAAAGGAGTGACTTCACACATGAAATTACTTGGTCATAAAGTAAAAGAGGCAAAAAAAAGGATAATTGATTCAAAATAAGTCTTAAAAAAAAAAGAATGAGATCATGTGTATATTTGAGGATTCAACTCTCGATGAACATACTGAGTGGGTAGATAGTGATGAAGTAGATGTAACTTACATGAAGAGCAGTAAGTCGATGGAGAAATAGATGAATCAAATAGTATTTCAGATTCCCAGTTGTCAACTCTATGTCAAACTGGTTAACAAACCCTTTTTTGATTTTTCAAGTTGTATTTTAGATTTTTTTCATAAACTACTCATAATAAACTATAACACATACATATGCGAGTTATTTACTGTTCATACAACGTCATTACATTTTGTTATGCATTAAATTGTCTTCACTATTTTTAATAGCCGATTCTTACGTAAGAGAGGGGGGTTTTCTTACATGGGAGTAGGGGGGGGCCAAAATATTGAAAAAACAACCTTACGTAATTTGTAAACTTTCCTATGTTTATGTGTGAACCGAAACTAAATTTCAAAATTCACTCACAATAAATGAAATATAGTCCATGGTAACTGAGAAAAAGAAAAAATTAATAAAAGAAGTAAGAAAAAAGTATACTTTCAGTTGTTGAATTGATGAGACCAACTGAAGATACTGAAAATTCACCTATGTATTTTTTTGAATTATAAATAACATAAAATAAGAGGTCTTTTTTTTACATTAAACAATTTTCCATGAAAAAATATCTGAAAAATATGAAAACAAATAAATACTCATATAAATACATAAAAGTATATGCCCCCACATATTTTACTTAGTTTTCCCCTCGATTTTTTAATTATTCGAACATCGTTATTAAAAATGATAATTACACGAATATCTATTTTGCAGTTTGGAAATTCGAAATAAATTATTTTAAAATATTTCAACATAATTTATCATACGTATTTTCAACTTGTATTTCTTTGAATTGTAGTCTTTAATTATTTTTTTTTACATCTTTTCCTGGATTTTACTGTTTTTGAAAATTAATTTTCAAATATTTCATATCATTTTAAAATTTGAAAAGGAACACAAATATTTCATTTGCTTTATGTAAGTATATCAGTAATATTATTTGTAATTTTTTTGTAACTTTTCTTTCCGTGTTATAAATAAAATAACTTGAAATTTCAATTTGAATCGAAAAAATCTCGAAATCTTTAGAAAATTGACTAATTCGATGTAAAAGTTCATCAATTTAATGGTTTAATACGATTAGAATTCAAGTATAATCAGAAAAATTGAAGATTCTTTTGAAACAAACATATTAAATCGAGAAATGAATAAAAGAGCGCATTTTCTATTGTCACTTCGTTTATTTGAAACAAATTAGTTAATGAAGTCAATTAATTTTATTTGAACTATATTTTGTTACTTACGAGCGAAATTTTCTGAATTACCTTCACGATTTTATGGAAATTCTACCCCAAAACAACCCCACAGCAGCATCTTAACCGAATAAATAAATATTCATACCGTAAAAACACGAAAATACTTCGAAAATAATTATTTTCACTCACCAGCCAAAGTTTTCGTTCGTCTTTTCGATTTCTCCGACCGATCTGGCAGCAAGAAAAGCTTACAATAAGGGTTTCTGCTCTGATGACCGCGCGAACTCAACCCTGCGCCACACACCACCGTGACTAACAACTGCAGTGTCGAAGAATCGTACGCGAGCCTGACCTGTATTCGGCCGCCGACGCTGGGCGCCAGGGCCGGCTGAGGGACTCGCACCCTCTCGGGGCTCCCCGGCGATGTGACCAAAACGCTAGGTCGGTCGTAGTCGCCCTCTTGTTGCCAATAGACAGCTTGACCTAAAATTGTATGGGAGAAAAATTGTTTGCGAGATAGGCGAATTCGAAAAACGGTTTTTTTAGCACCTTAAACACATAGTTGTTGTTGCTCCCATTTCTATTCGAATTGAAAATTATATAATATTTACACAAATCTCTTCGCTTAAGGGTGTATGTTTGTGTTGATTGGTTATTTCGGTTGGAAAGATAGATAATTTAATATCACTGAAGTTCTCATATAGAATTTTGAAGATTTTTAAGTTATTCGAATAATGTATATGAACCCCCAAATATCACAAGGCAATCGGCTTAAGTAATATCCATCTAATACGTCCAGAAGTCACAATTGGAAATTCCCATTTGATTTTTAATTTCTTTGAGCAAAAAGCTGATTAAAATTTGTTTCAATCTATAAAACTGTTCTTTCTTCATTTAGATTGTTAATATGATGTTCACTTCATGTCATTTGGATCTAATGAAAAGTTGTTAAAGAGAGAGAGAGCCATTGACCAATTCTGAGTTGACATTTCACCAAAAACTTATCTATTCAATATATGTTTGATGATCAAAATAATTTCTGGCAATTCCCAATGGCCGGAGTAGGCAACCCTTACATTTCAAAGAAGAAAGGAAGAAATCGTAAATTTTGTTATATCATCAGCCACAAAACTTTGGAAAATAATTTCAAATAATATTTTAAATCCATACAAAAATCACCAGACCTTTTTCTTACTTCCTTGTCGTTGCCAGAGCACTATAAATATTTATTACAAATAGTTGTACTTTTGTCATTTCAGTAGTCTTGAAATTTGCAGGCAATAAAGGAAATGTTTGTGAAAAACGAATTCGAAACGAGAAAGAATTAATGCCAGACATAATTTATAACACCAACCACCTGGCAGAAAGAAAAACGTGTAACGTGTCACACAGATGTGCTATAGACGTCGGGATTTTTTGACAGTTTAGGCAGTTTCAAACTGTTCTCGAAATAATTCTGGATATGATGTTCTATCGATATATGCGATTTTTATACGGCTTTTATATTAGGGTAGTCTACTCCGGCCATTGGGAATTGCAAGACATGTTTTTCATCATAAAACAAATATTGATTATTGTGCAGCTAAGTTTTTGTGACTTTTGAAATTACAACTCAATCTTGATCACTGGCTCTTGGTCTATTAACAGCTGTTAATACAGTTTTTTAATATCTTACAACTTCAAGATCATAGTAATGTGTTAAAAGAGCCTTTCCACCGATAAATTGTATGTGTTTAAAGTTCTGGTGTAGTGTGATTTCTAAATTAATGACCATTCCATCTATTCGCTACCATCTGGCTACCAATTAAATCTGAGTATCTAACCTGTTTTAGTTGCGCATTGCTTCCATATGCTTTTACTAGATTCACCACCTTTCAATTTTCTTGATACAATCAGTTCTACAGTTGTCTGCTGTTTGCTTTCTGCTATAATGTCAACCACTTCCTGATAAGTCTTGCCTTCCAGTAATCGTCCATTGTATTCTATCACTTCGTCTCCTAAAATATTGTAGTGTAGTAGATCAACAACTAGTTCTTAACACAAATTATATAAATGAATACAAACACACAATTTTGAGCTAAAAAGAAGTATTGAAGAAAATAGTTAAAAATCAATCCAAAAAACTCGAATAAATCAAAAGCTCATCATAAAGAAGCTGGCTGTATGAGAACGTACGATGTGACTTCGCCACCATCATTCAAGGGATGATCTTAGAGAATAATGTAATCTATGCCACACTTCATGTAAGCAAAGAGATACTGTTTCGTTTTACAAGGAACTCATCAGTTATACCTTGTCGTGGCATGCTTAAAAACACCACCAGGTGCTTTGTTAATCTCCTAATGGAAATATATTTTCTACTGATTTCTACAGATAAGTTGTGAAGCAATCATTACTTAGCTGTGGAAGGTGATTTGAGATTGAATTCGATGCGTCTCTTGTGGATTGACATGGCACAACTGATGAGTTCCTTCTATAACGAAACAGTCTAAAAATATTTTTCAACAATTGTATTATGTTTTACTTGAAATTTTTTATTTAAATAATGTTTAATGAAGTGAACGATCGTGTAACTTAGTAGACCTGTTAACTTTGTGAAATGGTAATAGATTTGTGTACATCTTTTTAAAATATTTTCATCTCCTTCATCATAGAAATTGATGAAGATAAAGAAAACATCAGCATTACATCAAAATGTTCTCGATTACTCAAATCGTTCCTCTTTGGCTGTTTTACATTAACAGATATAGCCTACTGTATACAAAACAAGCTTTCTTTCCGTTCCGGTCATGCATCCTCAAAGAATTTTGGTTAACACAAAAAAATTAATAATCAAAGAGAGAGTTAAATTACCTGGTTGGAGTTGCCCTTCGATATCTGCTATGCTTCCTTTCTTTACGTTTTGAATGATGGCTCCTTTCTGACCGTTTTCCAGTCTTTTTCCGCCGACTATCTTCAAACCCAGAATGGCTTTCGTTCCGGAATTTTTCCGTAAATCACGCCTCAATATCATGTGACCTATGGCTCTCTGACCGTCGTCTGTTATTTGCCAAGAGAGCGGCTGCTGTTCCAAAAATCAAATTATCTGGTAGTGTACATTTTTGGCAGTGTTTTAATGTCTGTTTTCAGTATGTATCATTTAACAACGACTTTCGAATTAGTAAACTAGAAACTACTTTGTCAAATTTTCGAAAATTAACTCATATATATTCACGATATGGTCGTTCAAAGTGAAACATCTCCAAGGGGATGATTTAGGCATACAGAGGGTTCATGCTAACGAATAGATGTTGTCGAAGAAAAGTTAAATATGGAAAATTCAACTGTATACATGCAGGAAGGAGATCTATGAGCAAAAAATAAGTAGAAGTTTTAGAGCCTTTTTGATTGAATGTGTGATTTAGACTAGTGTCAAGTAACTATTGAAATTGATGATAAGTTTGTTGTTGAATATATGAATGTAGTTTCGATAATTGAAAAAACATGCTGAACAAATTAAGGACCTGGATTTTAAAAGAGACTTGGAATTTATTCTAATTCTCATTATGTGGTGATTTCTAGCAACCAAAACCAGCTCTTTCATAGTGAAAATAATTTAGAAATTAGAAAGGATCTGATAAGAATAATAAATTAACCTTTTATAGAAAGCAAATGTATGATGGAAAACGATTCAAAACCTTCAATGCAACATTATATATTCTACTGAGTTTGTCAATCTTATCTTATGTACTGCTGATTACAGAGGAAGTATTATATCCATGAATTTTCGTTCCAAGCTTACACGATTGAAATATATACTAGAAAACACAATATTAGGTACTAGAGTTAGGCAGATGTACTTAACAGGTTTGCACCTCAAGAGGAAGTTGTACAGACCCAAAACAAAGTACAGCAATAACTGGTGGTACTAGTTCTATAAGTCAACCAGTAAAAGATCTTGAAAAGATCTCAAGAGTAATACAATTAACAGGCTTACCACGAAGTTACCAAGAGGAAATGACTTTGATAAAATATTACATCAAAATAAATGGAAGAACCATGTCCAAACTTATCCAAAAACTTGGTAGATGACTGCGTTTGACCAGGATCTAAAGAACCCTCTACAAGACTCTGCACTCTTCAAGATCCGTGTACATAGATGAGGCTCTAAGAAGTATCAAAAGTACACAGTGACGAAATACATCTTCAACTGAAGATACTTAATACCTCTGTCATTTATTATATCCATCATGATATGCACACAATGAATATGTTACCTATAATATGAACAGTAAAGATCAGCATCAGGAGATTAGTTGCCTTGACATGGCAATCTTTCTTGAAATGAGTCATTGCCATACAATTTGGAGAAAGATCCACAAAGACAACAGCAATAGAGAAGTGCATATATGAATATCAGGTCATATTTTAAAATCAAAGCGTGATGTCCAAGAAAGTTATCATCCAAGATTACCACAATATTGGTCCAATCGTTGAAGCTTGGAAAACTTGCTTTGGAAAGCAATTCAACAAGGTACCTAACTTTCTATATGAGGAAAATACACTTCATAGTGCATTTCACACTATTATTCTTATTATACTTTTTGGAAAATTTAGAACTCTAGTGATATGATATACTGACAAATTTAAAAAAGTGTCTTGTAACATTTCATAAAGTACCTTTAAAAGAGTTATAAATAGATAAATGAATGAATATTTAAGAATTACAGTCAATAATGTGATCAATATAACCCTGTAATGTGTCTCAAGTTAATAGGTGTTACAAAAGATCGGTGAGTATATATCATCAGTTTGTAATTGTTTGTAAAAAGTTTTTATACACGTATTTAGATGACTTTGACTTTTGTCTTAACTTTGTGTGTATGTCGAGTTTATTTTATATTTGAGGTTAGCGCAGAAGCCATGCACTGCTCCGAAACGACTGAAGTATCATCGTCTTCCTTCAGAAATCAAATTACGAATAATTACTTTACATTTAGCTACCAGGGTATTTCCAGAGTATATTATTAAAGCTTTTTTTTTTTGGGATATGAGACATTTCACAAAAATTGTCCAGTTGGGTTAAGTTACCAATTTTTTTGGGAAGAGATACGTGAATTTTAAAAAATATTTATCATTTTATTTGAGATGATTCCATTTATACTGAAGTAAAGAAATACTTATGTAAATCGAATGAAATACTAGTCAATAATTGCTCATTTATTTCAAATTGCCTTGAATTTTAAATATGCGAAAAGTGTGAAGTCAAAGAATATAAATTTACACAAAGTTTTCTTTGTATTTTCAATTTTTTATGTATCAGCTTTGTACAATTGGTTTTTAGAAGAACACTACGATTTTTATGAAGTATCAATTAAATTAATTAATTTATTATAATTTTCTCACAAAGTTTTCATTTCGCAGTAGAATAGATAAAAAATAGTTTAAATAAAAATTTCACTTCCGATTGGTGAAATTTACCTGTCAAGACAATTTATGAAAAATAACCCATCGATAAATATTACCAAAAACTCAATTTACCACGATAAGTACACCATGCTCTATGGAAAGTACATGCAGTATTGTTATGTTACTTCAACTGAATTTAATTTTTATAACTCATAAATTTCTGATCTAAGACCTATGTATTATTTTTTAATATGCTATAATATTGAAGGTATATAATTTTGTATTCGTATTTGTTGGGCAGTATTCAACACTTATTTCGTTGATTTAAAATATACGAACCTACCTTAATCTGATTGAATAGAGTAAATTGTAAGGTTAGAAATAATTCACTTTGAATTTTGTAAAAAATTAGATATTGAAAATTGTTGATTATAGTGATATTCAATATGCCATTCGTTTTTCAATCATCTATTAATTTATTTCGGTTTATCTGTCTCACATTCAGATCATTTAAACACTTGAAATTACTATTGTTGATAATATATACCTATCATTATCACCTTTGCAAAAAATATTATTATTTATTTATTGAATTTTGCAAAATGAAAAGGTCCTAACAATATACTGAGCAAAATGCTACTCTTAATTCCACTCATGTTATATTTCATCGACATATATTTCGCCATATCATATCATTTGAAAATGCAACAATCTTCATCTTTGATCAATATTATAGTATTTTTTTTATTTTTTCAAAGGATCCGAATATATAGATTGAACAAAGAAAAAGTGTTCTTTTAGAATTTATCACTTTTTCCAACTCCGAGGCGTTTCAACTCCCTCGGAGATCAGAAGATGAAAGAAGGTCCACAGGTGAACGTATTTCATTTTACTCAAAAATCTCTACGTTAAGAATTATAACTTATTTAGTCGAATCAGTTTCAGTATCTAGCACAACTTGCAGAACACAAATCACGACCTCAGGAAGGTTAAGGACAAGAACCACAGTACAGTCATAGAATCTGCTTGACAGAGAGCAAACCTTACTGAAGAGGATTGAAAGATAGAAGAAGGTCTACAGGAGGTGTAGGTAATAGCTAATCAAGTTAGGTATTCAACAGAACCAGCACAAAACATGACCTCAGGAAGGTTAAGTACAAGAACCATAGTACAGTCATAGAATCTGCTTGACAAATAGGAAACCTTACTGAAGAGAATTGTAAGATGTAAGAAGGTCTACATGAGGTGTAGGTCATAGCTAATCAAGTTAGGTACCTATTTAACAGAACCTGCAGAACACAAAACACGACCTCAGGAAGGTTAAGCACAAGAACCACAGTACAGTCATAGAATTTGCTTAACTAATAGGAAACCTTACTGAAGAGAATTGGAAGATGAAAGAAGGTCTACAGGAGGTGTAGGTGATAGCTAATCAAGTTAGGTATTTAACAGAACCAGCACAAAACACGACCTCCGGAAGGTTAAGTACAAGAACCATAGTACAGTCATAGAATCTGCTTGACAAATAGGAAACCTTACTGAAGAGAATTAGAAGATGGAAGAAGGTCTACATGAGGTGTAGGTCATAGCTAATCAAGTTAGGTATTTAACAGAACCTGCAGAACACAAAACACGACCTCAGGAAGGCTAAGCACAAGAACCACAGTACAGTCACAGAATTTGCTTGGCTAATGAGCTCTTGAGCAAACCTTACTGAAGAGGATTGAAAGATAGAAGAAGGTCTACAGGAAGTGTAGGTAATAGCTAATCAAGTTAGGTATTCAACAGAACCAGCACAAAACATGACCTCAGGAAGGTTAAGTACAAGAACCATAGTACAGTCATAGAATATGCTTGACAAATTGGAAACCTTACTGAACAGAATTAGAAGATGGAAGTATCAAGTTAGGTATTTAACAGTACCTAGAAAACACAAAACGACCTCAGGAAGGTAAAAGACAGGAATCACAAACCAAGCAGGGTACAAACCCTGCTTGGACGGCTAAGAAGATGAAAGAAGGACTGCATGAGTTGCACGAATTACAGCCCATTCAAAAATCCCTCTGTTGAGAACTATAACTTATCTAGTGGAATCAAGTTGAGTATTTTACTTAGCGGATAGTTTTAGTGATATTTCACCAAGTGATCACAAAAATTAGAATAACACGTTTTCAATTTTCCTTCCAATTTTAAACTCAGGAATGTTAAATGTCGCGTTTCTCTAATATCAACTACTCTAAAGCGTACTTCTAAGCTACTTTAACTGCACACCTTGGACACATCCCCTCTACTGGAGTCCTCGCTGGAAGTAAATGTCGACGAGGTGTCAATGCCCGAATCTCTGTGGGAATCCTGGGAGGTCTGCTGGTTCCAAGCCTCGTGGTGATCAAACCTGACCGTCTTTTTTCTCCTCTCCGTAAAACACCGATTGTCTTCTGTCACATCTTGCAGAGGGAGGTGGTGGGGCGAGATGATGTAATGACTAAGAGGCGGCCATTCTTCATTGGCGCCTATGAAATGAGGTACTAAACACTTACGGCTAGTTTCTTTTTTTTTCTACTGTTGTTATTTTGCTTTTGTTTTATAATTCTCGATTTTGATAGGAATATTTTAACCAGTTGGACTTATAATTTATCTTCAGTTCGTAATGCAACTTTTGTGATTATTTTTGATATGATTGAATTGATACTCAGTAAAAAAAATGTTATGTTTTTTGTATATTTATTTTCAGTATAAGCCTTTCAGAAAGATTGCCCAGTTCTGTAGCTCTTTTTTTACTTAATTCAGGTTAGTTTTCTGTTCATCATAGAAAATTCAATTATATCCTATGCATAGGTACTGGTGAAAAAATAAATTAGTTTAGGTAATATGAGGGGAAAGAAGCAAAGAAATGAATTTGATGAAAAATATTTTTTTCATCAAAAGTTTTTTAAAAAAAAACTTTTTCTTCAAATATTAATGCATCTTCAAATTTTTATGAGTGATCCAGTCCCCAGATTGAAAATTCTTCAAATTTTCTAATACAAGATTCGATAATGTTACCTATTAGCAACATTGTACGTATCATTTAAATAAATAAATGAGAATAATATTTGAATACAACATGGACTGCTATGAGAATCAGAAAGTAACATTTGATAAATACTCTGAATTGAATTTGTATTTTGTATCGTTTAATCATAGAGTTAGAGTAACAAAATACGAACAAGAAATGAAAAAAAAACAATAAATATCAGCTAAACATGAGAGTTGCTATCATGAATGTTTACTACCGTAATCAATGAGTCATATTTTATTCTGTTTCATTTTTCAATTCATGTAGAGAAATTGTAAATTTCTTTCTTGAAAAACGAGCCGAAATTTTTCAAGAAATGGACAATGTTTCGTAGACTTCTTTCTATGTATTACATAACAATCTATAATAACTGAAACAAAACCAGTCGAACGTTTTATTCTATGATTCACGATATACCGTACTTGTTTCTGTTAATCAACTTCATAGAAAAACCTTGTGAATAGTTAACCTCAAAATTTGACGCTGAGGATCGAGATATACTCTAATTCAAAATTTAACGAGTTTTGTGTTGTGTGGAGAAAATTAAGTAAACATCAAATCGGCTGTAAATGCATTTGATACTGTGCTCAAGCGGCGTGGGCAATATTATCATGCAGAGGGGTATAAAACACATAAAAAAAGACGTTGATGATATTTCGAATCTCACCCCAAAAAATTTTTTGATTTTTTCGTCTAGAATGGCTTGTCTATTCAATTGATCCGATAATTTATCGCTTCTGCGAGTTCCTGTAAGGGTAAAAAGGCATAACATTTCGAACACAGGACCTGACAGTTACCTCATCCAGCGCTTTCAAAGAGGAAAACAACGCATAATGATCTAGGAAATTTATCTTGAACTCTAAATCGAAATTTTCATGTCTTGGCGAGAAAATTAAGGGCATATCGCCATATTTAGGGCGTTAAAGATGAATAAATGCACACTTTGACTTAAATCAATTGCATGAAATTAAGTTAGTGAAACAAAATCGTTTTTACTGATGAAATGAGTTTTAATTGCAAAAAAATTTGATTTGTGGAATATTTTATGAGTTTTACGCGAATAATAAACATAAAAAAGCATCGAAATGTATATTTTTGCTGAATATTGAGTAAACCATGAAATTTATATGAAAATTGAACAAAACTTTTGATAGTACAGTATTTTCCTCTGTTTGTATCTGAATATAAATTTTTATTGAATCTGCACTCATCTATTGATAAACTACAAGATTTCAATCTGTGTGATTCCTCCTTTTATCATATAGAAATTCCAAAGATATGATAAAGACCCCTGTGCTTTGCTCTATTCTACATAACCCTAGTTGATTGTCAACAATCTCTTTGAAGAGCGTCTAGTGATAAAATCAAATTAACCAAATGAAACTATCGCTCTATTTAACTACTATCTAATATCTACCCTTGTACACAACTTCAATATTCAAGATAAATTTCTTTGTAAACAATCCCGCTTGTATCTAAAACAGGACCAACAATCGAATTACAGGGCACACACACAAACGATTTCAAATGGGAGCAACAACTTTTGGATTATTGAAACTAATCAAATTACAGATTGATTCAATTTGTCTGTGGAAACGCAAGAGGACTCACCTTTCTCGCTATCTCTGTCGTCACTGCCGTATTCGGGTGTCGATTTCAGGTCTTCCTCCGAGCTAGAGAAAGAGTGCTGCTGATGGAGCGTTTGCGGATTCTGTTGGTGCTTTTTCGTAGAACTGCTACGCTTGTGTTTCTTGTTGGCACTTATTGTCGATGGTACCCTGCGTTGGGAGGCGTCCATTGATGTTGGTTCGGGCTCTTGGTCAGGATATCTGAAAGGAAAACATAAATTGAGGCAAGATCTAAAAAAATTCTTACATATTATTGTTGAAAAATAAAATAAGCGTCATGATGCTTCTGCAGTGCGTTCGGTACAGATGTGGAAAACCTTCAAGGTATTATTCTTTTGTCTATTTGAATAATATTGTGCCCTCCACTGATTTTTAAGAAACCCCATTGTTTCCAAGATTCCTGCCGAAAAAACATTGCCAGTTTCTCAATAAATGCAATAAGAATTCCCGAATTCCCATAACCATTTACAAGCAGGTCAAAAACCGATTTAGACATGTTCTTGAAACATCAGTTCCCATTGAATAGCTTGGAATTGCGGAGGATCAACTAATTGTGCTGATATTTACCTACCACAAAGACTTACTGGTCAAAGGATTTACCCAACCTACGAGAGAAGAAGTAGTTTCCAACCAAACCATTTCAGTTTGGTTGCTGGTGGGTTTTTAACAGTAGCAGTAAATAGCTGAATTGGTGAACTACAAGCAAAGCCAACTCAAGTACAGACTTAAACTTTTGGGGATCTCTGAAGTCATTAGCTTACGCTTACTCTAGATCACCTATAATAGTAATCTAGATCTACCTAGTAATAATAGTAGACAACCCCTTCTGATTCTACTCAACTGGCTTCTTTTACCATAATTTTTTTTAGTCCATTATTTTCTTCATTTATTCTAAGCAATAGATGTATAACAATTTACTTGTTTCTGTTTGAGGTCTTCAAGTGTTATTGATATAATATTGACCGTGTATTCATTCAAATTCTAATACCCAACACAGAGCCAAGTAATTTGAAAGATTACGGTAACGAAAAAAATATTTACCTTCTTGGAACAAGATGTGGATGAGTTCGCATCAATCCTTCTAGCTCCCCCTGGTAGTATCGTGGATCATCCTCGTTGTACTGCTGCTGATACCTCTCACATGACGTCGCTCGAGTTTCCTGTTCCGAGTATTGTCTTCTTAATGTGCTACTCGATCGTTGTAAAGGCAAATTTTCTTTCTCTGCAGCTGAATGAGCCCTTTCCAGTTTCGGCCTTTTGTCTAAGGGTGCTTGTTGTATTTGCGGCGTATCTGTTTCTAAAGTGTTTGGACCACCTAACATCCACTGACCAGTCTTGCTCAACAACTCTTGCTTCTTCCTGCATAGTATACACACCCATACCACCTGCAAGAGAATGAATTATATGAAAAATGATGTGTACTGCGATCACGTGAAAATTGAGAACATTTAGAAACAATTAATGAGAGAATATTATTGAAGCCACCTTGGAAAATTGAACAATTCCTGAAAAAAAGATTATGAACGTATTGTTTTCTATTTAATTTAACTGAATTCAGTTGTAGAAAATAGATAAGCAGGACTGTTAACGCCGCTCTAGGCAAATCAGGGTTCACTTTCTGTCAGTGATGTTATATGACGTTACAAATCACGTTATACGCAAAATCTTATATTTTGGTGTGTTTATAGACGTTTTAAACTGTGTTTAGTGCTCTAGTTAGATTCCCTGAACATTATTCTGCATTCTTGTGTGAAATCAGGTCTTTCACCAGAGCAAATTTTTTTTACGATGTGAAAATCTAAAGTCCTTTTATCAAACAAAATAACAGAGATAAAAACGGCAATTCGTGAAAAATTAAAATGGTTCCCAACGGAAATATGACCGAAAAAGAAAAAACTCCACGAGAAGAACGCTAAATACGACGAAAAAGTATCTAAATGAAGGTGTTCATCTAACCTGGAAATTCACCAGACTTCGACCCGATTGAGAATCTTTTGAATTTGTGTATTTGTAGATGTTTTAAATTGTTTTTGGTGCTCTACTGCAGTCATGGAACTAATCGCCTATATTTCATTGAAGGAACGATCAAAAAGAGCCAATATTTGGGGGTAAAACGAACAAAAACGCTTCATCAAGTCCTTCAAGGGTTACCAAATAAGCAATATATCTTCATCCACGACTCGGTCTCATGTTATAAGGCTAAAAAGTATGTAAATTCCTCTCAGACAACCAAGTAAAGGTGCTCGACTAGCCTGGGAATTCACCCGACCTCAATCCAATTGAGAATAAAAAGAATTTTTTCACAAAATAATAACAAACAAGCGTCGTCGGTTGATCATACGCTTAATACGAGTTTGTATCAGAAACGAAAAAATCAAAGCAACCTGCATTAAAGGCATAGAAGAGGCCATCATAGGCATGATGGCCTCTTATAAATATTTGATATAAGAAATAAACTCAAGTATTTCCTTTCAATATTAAATTTTAAAAAATTTTTTTTTTTTCAGAAAAAAGTCACAAAAATATTATAATATAAATAGGACAAACATTATTATCTTTTCCTCCTTGTAGGTTAAAATTTCGGTTGAGATATGAATATATTTTGATTGGGAACTTAAAGTCCAGTAATTTCAATCAAGATTTTTGCTTGAAAGTTATGTCCACATTCATGATTCTATACAGTTTATGACGCTATTAAACCGAGGCCATATATATACTTCATTACTAACTTTATAAACTTATTCCCAGAATCGAATTATTCAAGATTACTTTGATAACTACGTGTGAAACACTGAAAATTTAATCTTTCATTCTTACTAAAACGTGGGTATATTCATTTATAACACATGTGACATGTGATATGACTTGTAGAAATTCTACTACAATATGAAAGACGGTAATAGCTAATATAAATGCCCTTTGAACTTCTACAAGACTGCATGAAGGTAGCTGAATGGATTTCTCTTTCAGCTTTGGAATAATTACCAGGCCAACTTCCCTATTTTCCTTTCAAAGAAAATTAGTCAGCTTCCAAGAAATATGAGCGTGGTAGGAACTACACTTTGCATTGAAAACTCTAGAATATTGTAGGTTTAGATTTTTCACAAATAGATTCATCAAAGAGTGGAAAATTATGACAGAAAAACCTGCAAAAATGCTGTTGCACCGTATAAATCTAGCAGTTTAGCATAGCTCAAACTGAAATGTTAATTTGAATAATTCTAAAATGTTATTCATTGTTTAGATTATTGTCTCCTCTTTATTCAATAATTCAACTATTGTTTTGCAGTCAATACTTACTCATTTAATTATAATTTTAGGTAAACATATGGTAAAAAATCAAGGGGTTATTTCTTGTGTATTTTCATGAAGTTTAAAAAATCCTTTACATTGAGAATATTCCATTATCAAAAAGTACTTGCAAAGTTGGCCAATCAATAATAAATCTTTGTGAAACATTAAGCCAAGTTTGATTAAAATTTTTACAATAATAAATGTTCGAAATTATTTCGCCAACCCAGATGTAAGTATTCAATTTTCTCTTGAATCAACATTTCCAGAAGAAATGATCTGCGAAGGTTTAAATTTGAAGACTGAATAATATTGAATTTGATTGTAACAAATTTTGATCTTGATTTTCACAATAAAAGAGGTTTTCAAACATCATATAACACTTTGCTATTTTAGTTTATCAGTTAGATTTAGTTTATATAGATTATTCATCCCGTTGAAAACTTGTATATTTTCAACCGCAAATGTTGACTTTGCATGTTTTTATATTTACAAATACCTAATTTATTGTCAAAAACTGAAAAAATAACAATGTTAGATCAAATGCAGATTTCTTCATATAGGGTGATGCAGACTAGTCAAGTCAAAGAATGTTCAGAATTTCTATTCTTCAAAATTTTAAAACAAGTTACCTTTTCATGTGAAGGCTGTTCAACACAAATTTAAGAGTCATATTTGAAAGTTTAGTAAGTTTTTATTTCAAAAGAGCTACTACTCTTGTGATGCTGTTTAGCTGGGGTTTCAACAGATTTTGTAATGAAGATTCAATTACCTTCTTAATTTTTGAGTTCTTTCCTTGCGTTTTTAAAATTCTTTTTGTTGTTTGACTTCTGAGTACACCGACTTCTGGATATTATATATCGTGATATACTATTTAATAATTCAATAAGGATAACCTCTGCTAAAATGTAAAAATTTGAATTGCATCAATAAATATCTATTTATATGTGTATTATTTTGAATTAGATTTCAGAAAATAAACATTAGTTGATTGTAGCTTTAGACGTTCACATTTGAAAAACTGTCAATAAACAGTATTACCAACAACAGTAAAATTTACCTTGTTTGAGCGGAGTGTAACTTTTCCACCGCATCTGGCGCAGCATCTGATGGAGCAATAGTTACACAGATGTCCAACCCCATCTGCAAACTTAGTTTTCAGGCATACGTGACAAGTTGCGTCGAGTTCAACGCCAGCCTTTTTGTGTTGTTCACTTCTCGCCCTTATTGTTTCTTCTAGCAAGTGAACTTCGTCTGCCTTTCTTCTGGAAAACGGAAATCATTCATATTAGACTGTGAAATTTCGAAGGATTTATATATACAACAAATTAAAAGGCAAAAACCAATAATATTTAGTATGTTTCTATGTATTTTGTAGTTTAGTATGTATTATTCTTTGGTAAAAGTGAATAAGGACTTTTTCATGATTAGAAAGTTTCTCAATTTGCCAAAATAATTCGAAATATACTTGAGCGTAATTTGATTACTTATTTCTGTTTTTTCTGCGAACATCATTCAATAAATGTTCTCAGAAAAGATTCTGTGGGGGTTTTTTGTTCGCAGAATTTCAAAAATACTATCGTTTAGAGTTTTCTTTTGAATCACTGTATAGGTACCAAAAAATACTCCTATTATAAAATTTCTAGTGTGTCCATATCAATATTTGAATTGATTTTATTTCAAATATTGTTTTGTAGGACTAATTTGGGAAGCTTGGAAATCCCCACGGAAACAAAATTCCATATATTCGCAAGACCCACGCATTTGGAGAATTGTTAGTTCATTAAATTAGGAGCATCGCATTGAACAGATTACTAAACAATCAACATCATATGCGAAATCAAATTATGTGAATCTCATTGTTAGAATGTTCAATTTATCATATATTTACGATACAATTGCTCATTGAGAGTACTGATATGATCTAAATCATATTGATAAACTTATATACATACACAAATTTCAAAATCTTGAGCGTTATTCGATCCTAGATCTCCAGTGTGCTAGTGTTATCCTCTATACATTGTTCCATTGAGAATAAATCAGTCCGAGTGATTTCCTAATCAAAATTTGATGTCAGTAAAACTCAACTGTCATTTTAAAATATTGACAGGATCAGAAAAAAGGATCAGTTATGAAACATGTGATGACACATATGATTTATGAACAAATATTTATTTTGAAATTCGATGGAGAGATATTCAGTAGATTTCGTTCAGAAATTTCTTTATCCTGTAAAATTTATCACTGCTTTCTAAGGTTTAAATTCGACAAGCATATGAACACTTATCTTATGCTTGGATTGCACTTATCACACTACACCACAACCAAGCGCCGGATTAAGATTGCTGAGATGTGTCTTTTTACAGATATCGCGGCAGGTGATCTTCTCGGGTTTCGTTCAATACACCAACAGCTCAATTCGGTCAGTACACAAAGCTGAACGACAATAATTTAGTACTAATACTAGTAGGATATTGGTGATTTTTTTAAACGTAGAAAAAATTAGTTAATCAACTTCATTACTTACAGATAACAACAAATAAAATTTTAAAAGCCGAGTTATGTAATTCTGTGTCGCCAATCATACGAACCATAGAAACAGAGCAGTATCTTCAAAGACATTTGCAAGTTGGAAACTTCATGAGGTTAAAATTTTTCTGCAAATCCAAGCAATCTCGTTTCCCAAGAAACTTTTCTGAATAATATAAATTTGTATTTTCCACAATTTTGAGGAATTTTTATAATTTTCAAAATGTAACGTATTTAATTTTAGTTTTCACTTGATTCTATTATATCAAATATATACCATCAAGATTAAATTAATTAATAATCAATTGTCAATTTTTATTTCAATATTTCCACATCTTATTATGATTTCCACATGCTTTAATATTTTCACATTTCTTTACGATAATTTCATGATTTTATGAAGTGGAAGAATAGCCGTGTCTAAACTTCGCCTTCAAGGCCATTCTATGCTTACTCACAAGTTTGTATTTTACAATTTTCACAATTTTCTACTTATCATGTATGTGATTGAAAAAAGTCCAGTTATCTTTATTTTGAATTCATATCTGAATGAAATCACCTGCAAAAATCCATTGATATCTGCAGGCGATTACGTTGGGAAAACAGAGATGACGCTTGAAGTCTTCAAGCCGAAAACATGTGGATTGTATTGAAGATTGTGGAATTTATAGCGGTTGTGCTATATTATTCTATGCGTGGAAATATTAAACAACACTTGTATTGAGAATTTATATTTATGATTATTTAAAAGGAACGAACTATTGAACACGTGGTTGTTGTTACTCGATGGAAGTGAGAGTGACATATTGTTGAACATAGAATGACAGCCATAGAAGAGAGAGATTGTATGTTGGTAGCACGAAGTATAAATATATCGTGGTTGGTAGCCCTTTTCATATGTTGAGAGTTGATGGCACAGAACATACCAAATTAAGGGTATGTTCTGTGGTTGATGGTGGGGCGTCCCAATGTGATCACAGAATAGTGATACTATTCCTAGATACATTTTCTTCCATCGAATGACGATGACAATTCCCTACAAATTTAATTAAATGTTTCAAACTATAATTTAATTATTAATTTTTTCCTTTGATTGAAATACATATTTGACATCAAATATGAATCTTGAAGCGTTAATTTTGATATGAGAATGTATTCATAGCTTACTTCTAACATTAACATTGCGGAAATATAACCTAGTAGAAAACCGATATGTTAAAATTTCTCGCTCAGGTTATTTTATCGTAATAATTTTCCACTCGATCGGTTGTTAAAAACCGCATGAAAAAATGCGATGATCACATGGCAAAGCTTACAGTTACTTCAGTCCTTTGACAAATTCCACGAGTGGTGAAAATTGGGTCATTTCCTCAACATTTATGATACGCGTTCCAAAAATAATACCCCATAAACATGCAGTACTATTCAAGAGAGGGCTGTTTCAAAGGTTCAAATATTATAAAAAACGCCGAAAATGTAGATTGGATTCATGCATATTATTTGCATTCGTGCAAATTGAAGTGTAAATCATTAAAGATTTATTAAGATAAGTTTCTACTCTACTTGAAAGAATAGATAGTGGTTGGTCTTTACTAAATGGTTATGAATGATAGTTGATGATGGATGGGATATAATATCTTCAGTTTACTTCATTTTCTTTATTACATTAAATCATGCATACGCATTATACTTAACCAGTTCCATTGTTTACCGTACGACCATCCTGAATACCTCCTTTTGACCAGATGTGTTGAAACCGAAAATAAGAAAGACATTCTGGTACAAGATGTCGTGAGTGACGGATATTTGATAGTGAATACTATTAATACGAAACGTACATTTCTTACTACAAAATATATAGTGCCTTACAAACTTATTACTGCGAGTGACTCCCAAGGATAATTCCACATCGTCCTAGTTGCCTTGCAAGTCTCTATCTCTTTCCTGGACTAACCCGGGGTAAGTGGAGAGTCGTATGTACATGAATTATATTGATGGATTACTTTACTTTGTTTTTATTCATTATATTACTTTGCATTTAAAAATATGTATTCTCAGTACGTTGTTTGACGAATTAGCTTCTCCTTAAAATTAAAATACAGTCCACTTTCTACATATTACTAATACGTTTACAATACAGATAGATTAGGTAAATACATAATTAGTTAATTTTTTTGATATATTTTCTGGAAGACGATATTTTAATCAAAACTTGTTTAGAAAAACCACGTTTTTAATTTATAAAAAAGCTTTTGCCCCTTATTCACTTTATTGGATATCGGAAAACTTTTAACTGGGACCTCAAGAATATCTACAGATGTTACAAATCTACGAGGTTGGGATGAAAATTTTCCGGCCTGACCTAGAGATGGCACCACTAGGTCTACTTCTACCTTATATTTTTGGAGCGGAGTCCTACAGTACCATTCCTACTGATCTTGTATGTAAAGTTTCAGTCCAATGGCTACGTTAGTTGGCGTTTGAGAGCACATTGCGCGAGACGCTTACGTTGTTTGCGTGAAAATCGAAACTTTCTCCAGACTTAGCCCCCAGCGACTATTACCTGTTTCCTAACCTCAAAAATGGCTTGACGGTAAAAGATTTGAGAGCAATGAAGAAGTTATCGAAACTATGAGTATTTTGAGGAACTTGACGAATCTACGTTCAAAACTGGTTCAACTAAATTAGAACACCTGAGAGAAATCTATCAGTGCTGATAGAGATTATGTTGAAGCAAAAGAAAAATTTAAAACATCGTTTTTCTCGGTCAGGCCGGAAACTTTTCATCCCTCGCAATAGAGATATATTTCATATAATTCGTCTCCGTGAAGATTACCGCCATGGGGACCGCTGCCACGGGCCCGGTAATTTATAAAAGGTTCCCACAAAGCCCGGTTACTCTCCTGTGAGGGAGAATGAAAGCTATAAGGCTTGAAATCGAGATATAAGAATTAAACTTCAGCCACCCGTTAGATTGTCACATATGAACACTTCCTGATCGATCAAGTACGTAGAAATGCCCAACGTACTTATCTGAAAACTCACGTCAGTGGCACATGAAAGGGCTAGCCGCGATCTGTTTGATTAGTAATTAATTGAGCCTCAAGCGTGACGCAAAACCGGGATGTTTTTTCCGTTATTCGGAACAGATGACGAGGAAACTGGACTGAGCTTTCGTCAAGAGATTGCGTGGGTGAGATTTCCTGGGATATTCGATACAGCAACTGTTTTATAATGATGGATTATAGGATACGAGAGCAAACAATTCATTTATGGTTACCCGATATGACCATTAAAATAATCCGATGGGATTTATCGAATGTGCCGTGGTTTTACCGAATTAAAATCTTGAAAATTTCGACTTTCCCCAACGATGACTTTTTTGTTGAAACAATAATCAAAAATATATTCAAAAGGAAATACATAATTTCATGGAATTATAATTATAATATTTTCTAGTCCCTTCATCTAAATGAAAAGTAACCAAAAGTACCTACCATTAATTTCCGTAACCAAGAAAGATATTTCCAAAACTAAACGAGCCTATGTTGGCCGCTGATGAATTTTCAAAATCTAACAATTTCCATCACCATTCAAACTAAAAAACTACTTTATATTCCGGTTTCTCCGTCCCGACATTCAGAATCTTCATAAGTTCACTCAAGTTAAAAATGGGCAATTGACAGTTCAGTTGTACTTAGAACACAATATTTAAATATTTTCTCTCATAGAAAATACACTTGAAACTAATAAGTTCCGAATAATAATTTGGAACATCTACTGTAAACATCATTGAAATTGAAACGTTATTGAAGAAATCCCACTGAAACTATTCCAGAAAGCTTTTGGAGTAAATGTTTACGTTTCAATGAAATTTACGGATTATTAGTAGGATTTTGTTCTTAATAATTAAATCTAATGTCAAATCTATCGCCGTTAGATAACGTATATTTTCATACATCTTCATTCAGCGTGAAAATTGAAATTTGACAATTGAAACAAATCATAGAATTTTCTTATTTTTCAAATGTGCAGATCCAAATAAGCACTCATGGCCAATTTGAGGGTGCTCATTTTTTATTAATAACAAAAAGTGTACGAGGCCTCTATAGATGGATCCATATTTTCAAAATATGGACTTTAAAATAAATTTGACTATCTGTTCGGACATACTGTCACAACATATTTCATTTTGAACTTGGATTAAACTCACAGAAGACATCATGGCTTTGTTATTGTGGAAAAATTAAGATCTTTCTGTTAGATTCCAGTATAAAATCCTGGACATCCATCCATTTTGTTCATTTTAATAGAAGAAGAAAGATTTGGGATAGATCGTTTGGCATTCTTAATCTGAATTCATTTGTGTGGTAAAATAAATATTTTATGTAAAAGACAACGAATAATATGAATTATTGAATAAATAATCATTCTCCCCATCTACAACCCACTCTCATGTCTGTGTTTCTTTCTAGATGAACTGTTTTGAATATGAGTGGGTGGATATGACCTTTGAAATTATCCATCTCAAGATTCAAGAATGCAAAGATCTTATTAGTTACCCTATCTTATTAAGTTAGCATAATAATTAAATTATGAAAGAGGGGAAATCTTTGTGTTAAACGATTAGAGAACCTTGGTAACTTCCATTATCTATTTAGGCGACATTTTTGCTGGCATATGTCAGTAAAATGAATAATTTCTAAATAAATTTCGCATCGTTGATATCCGATAGAATAATTATTATAATTGCAGAATAGCAAATATTTTAAAAACTCACCTCATTATCTCTTGCTCCCTCTCCTCTTCTTGTTTTTGTCGAACCATGACAGACTCAATAATGGCCCGTTCAGCGGGTGTGAGGTGAGACAGATCTGGCCCTTCTTCCATTCTAGCCCTCTTCAAACATTCCACGACGTTACACTATCGTCCGCATTTATAAATTACCGATTTAGACCTATTCTTTTCCATACTACAAACCACCAAGTCTATTACCCGATCGGTTTTTTGACATATCGCGAATTTACGGAATCAAAAGTCCAGGCGTTACCCTTCCAATAAACGAAAGTAATCTATCCAGACAGAATCGCGAGCCTTCAACTTCGTGTACTTACTTATTTTATTTATTTAATACTGAGTTTTTAATTGTCGATTGTCTCGAATATATCGCACGGCTTATCACAGTTTGCTTTTACCCATTCATGCACCTTTAATAAATAACTGGATGAGTATAGCGGACTGCCAATGGATGCTTTCGTATTCTGTGACGTCACCAGATAAGGCCTATTGATTTCTGGCGTGAGCAAGCGCTGACTTGTCCAAACCTACGATGTTCAACTTTTAGATGCAAGTTGAACCAAATGCAGGAACCTGCATAACTGCTCTTATTTGTTAGGCTGCAACTCGTACCTATCAATTTTCATTCATTCATCAATATGTTTTAATAATCTCCGCAAATTTGCGGAATATTATAAAAAATTCAAAGGACGAATTGTATGCAAATAAAAAAAGAATATTGTGTAGATTTTTCGAATGCATAATTGTGGATAAAAAACTAATTTGATCAAAAATTGATTTAAATAAGTTCAGATTCACTGAACAAACCTTTATCATATTTTCAAGAAAATATGCTGGTATTTGAACAACTGATTTATTGAAATATTCATTTTATTCGAATCATTTCTCAAAATAAATAACAATGTTTTATTTCTAGGCATTTTCTAATTAACCTATTACACTTGGGAGGGGGTGTACAATGTACGACTTATTGTCATAAAACTCAATTTTTACCGTTCATACAATAAGAAACATATTTGTATGTTAAATATCAATACATAGTAATATCACAAATCTGTATCAATTCAGAAAAACATTAGTAATTCAACAAATAAAAATAAATGTTGAATTAATCGTAGAAAAAATAAAACCACAAAACAGAGCTATACACTGAATAAAGATCCGAGGAATTCATTTCTATCTGCAGTTACTGGGGTTTCATCTACTTGAGTTTTAGATTCCACTTTGTCTTTCAAATTTTTATATTCTTTATTCACATCTTCCTCATTTTTCTTACGAAGATTTCTTGAGAAATAATCAGCACTTCTTTTAGCTAATTGAATTTCAGTCCTCAATTTCTGTCTTCTAGCTGCTTTTTCGTAAGCTAATCTTTCATGAAGATGTGTCCATTTGAATCCAGAAAGATATTTAATATTCCACAGGCAATCGTATTGTTTCGATTTTTTTCGATTACTAACTTGAGTATTATTTAAGAGTTGAGCTACTTTCTTAGCAACTGATTTTCTTTCAAACTCTATCCATCCTTCTGAAAATTTTTTTGTCCCTTTTTTCTTACTCTTTTTTCCATGTATCTTTCCTTCCTTATCCACTAGAAGAATAATAAAGATATTCATAATAATATAATTTACACAATTAATAATTTAGTGTTGTTAAGACGATTGAGTATAAATGTTTAAATAAAGCATACAATACAATGAACAAAACACTGATACCTTTATTGTCTATTTGTAGAAATACCCTTCCTACTGTACCAAATTTCCCAAAATATTCCCTGATTTGAGTAACATTCATATATGGAGGTATGGATGATATGTATATTATTCCACGTTTTGGCTGTTTTTCGACTTTTTCCGGCCCTATTTCTGCAGAATTCATTTTTCTTGGTATTTTGATTATGCTAACTATTTAATAAACTTTTCACTGAGTTATTCGTTATTAAGATATAAACATGTTAAAAATGTGAGGTTATAATTATGCATTCATCAATAAAATCTTCTTTTTCCCATAGAATTTAAAATTTATGCTACGGTTTCGATAAATTTACCTGATGGTCATAGAAACCTAATACAAAAATTAAATACAAGATTTAAATTTGTGGTTCGTGATTATGGTGAAGTATCAACACCACAGAACATACCAAATTAAGGGTATGTTCTGTGATCAACACGAAGTATAGATATAACTCCGTGTTATCACTCAGAAAGCGTTCGGCTCTACTCGGGAGTGTTCGTGTCAGGTTAGAATTGTTTAAATTCTTGGATCAACTCAACAGAAATTTCTAGTATTTTAAATTTTTCACAAATATTTTGACTATTTAAAATGATTTCAATGAAATATTCCAACGGGAATAAAGGATTCACAGTTAATTTACCAACCGGAAAACTTTTATGTTAAAATGATTTCATTATTTCTTATGTTCCATTTTGATCTGATAACAATTATTATGAAGCTAATTTATCATAATTAAAAACGAAGATATTATAAATATTTCATCATATAGTCATAATATTTCAATTTGAATAGTTTTAACATTAAATAATAGTAAATATTATTCATAAGTTACAAAAATTGAATTTATAAGAATTAAAAAATTCATTTATCACTTTTTTTGGGAATAGAATGTTAATATTCATTTAAAATATTATTGCTACTCATACCTACTAATAACCAATATCAAAATTATCATATATCATCGCATACACCGTACACATTGAGGAATTTTCAAATATCTATTACAATTTTTCGAAAACTTTTGACAAATCTGAACAACCAGTAATCGCAAATTCATCTTAAAATCTTCTAGAAGATAAACAGTCTGCAGTTTCCTTCCAACGATCGCATGCAAACGTCCAGTCGTACAATGTTGCCGGCGATAAAAATTTTTTACTGAAAAGTCATTAAAAATGGTTATTCAACCTTCAAATGTACTCATACATTTTCTCACATTTAAGGTTTTAAAGTGGAGATCTGTCAACGTCACAAAACAATCACATGCAAGTGGCAACGAAGGTTTTACAATTTGATGTTTGAAATGAACGAAAGATTTTCTGATAGAACTGAAATGATTTGAATGTGCAGATTGAATCGGGCAGCAGGAAGCGTTCGGCTTTGCTCGGGAGTGTTCGTGTTAGGTTAGAATTATTTGAATTCTTCGATCAACTCAACAGAAATGGGGAAACCTACATTTCTTAAAGGGCTTTCTGGTATTTTTAGTTTTTCACAAATATTTTGACTATCTAAAACGATTTTAATAAAATATTCCAACGGAAATAAAGGATTCACAGTTAATTTACCAACCGATTTTAATGTTTTCATTATTTCTTATGTAGCATTTTGGAATAATCATTTTGATCTGATAACGCAATATTTTGTTGAAAATTGATATTTTGAGTGAAGAAACTAACAAAATATTTCATCAGGAGGAATAATACAAAGTAGAAGATTAGAAAATAAAAAAACGGCAAAATAAACACTAACAACAGTAACTGAAATTTCACTGAACTTACTACTGAAATTAATAAATGAAAAACCTGCAAGTAATGAACCAAATTCAGATTCATCAATTTCAAATTTCATTCAATGTCTCATTAATACTTTACGAATATATATATTTTCACAGTATATCTAGAAAAGATCATTTGGATCTAAAGTAGGACATTATTATACTAGGTGTCGTTTAGATTTCAATTTAATATTTGAATAATAAGTCAGGACTCTATTCACATTTTGTTTGAACAATACATCACAATTACATATTGAATTAGTAAGGTTCTCTGAATATTCAAGAATATTTGATATTTATTCAAAATATTGTTGCTACTCGTACTAATAAACAAGATCAATATTATCATATACTTATCGCTTTATACACCGTACTCATTGATGAATTTTCAAATATCTCCTACAATTTTTCGAAAACTTTTGACAAATCTGAACAACCAGCAATCGTAAATTCATCTCAAAATCCTCCAGAAGAGAAAACGCAGACTGCAGTTTCATTCGAACGATCGCTGTTATGTCCAGTCAAACAATGTTGCCTGCTATGAAAAAATTCTACTGAAAAGTCATTAAAAATGGATTATTTAACCTTCAAATGTTCATATACATTTTCTCACAATCAAGGTTTCAACGTGGAAATCTGTCAACGTCACAAAACAATGACGTGCGAGTGACAACGAAGGTTTTACAATTTGATGTTCGAAAGAAGCGAAAGTTTTTCTGATCAAACTGAAATGTTTTGAACGTGAAGATTGAATCGGGCGGGCTGGAAGAGATCGGCTCTGCTCGGGATCATTCGTGTTAGGTTAGGTCTGAATTCTTGAATAAACTCAACACGACATGGAAACTTGCAGATCTTATAAAGATTTATCCTATTTATCAATTTTGATTATTTTGAGTGATTAGAAAGAAATTTTCTGAAGGGAATAAAAATATTGACAGCTTATTCAGCGACCGTAAAGCTTTTATATAGGTAAATCATATTATTTTATTTGACAATTATATTATTTGGAATGCAGTATTTTCGAATGATTATTTCAATATGATTATGCAAGATTTTGTTGAGAATTAATATTTTGGCAGAAGAACAATACAAAATAGTTCAGTAGAAGGAAAAATACAAACTTGGAGATTAGAAAATATAAAAGCGACGAAATAAATACTAACAACGTATAATGAAAATTGAATGAACTTACTAATGAAATAAATAAATTTATGAAAATCGAAATTAATGAACCGAATTCATTGAAAAAATGAATCATCAATTATGAAAATTTTTCCAAACATTCCTTCATACTTTTATCAAAATATTTTGAATATTCTGGATTCGTCAGTCAGTTTGTAATAATGTAAAGTATTATAGAAAAAATACATTTTTTTCTTATACATATTAAGTCCGTTTATTCAAACAATTTGAATTTTTTTATCAATATGCTTGAAAATGTAGTAATACTACGAAACGGCAGTCACAAAATAATAAATGATAGAAAACAAACTGTATTTTCTCTATAACCAAATATTTCAATTTGACTAATCTCAACACAAAATTATTGTAAGCATTCAAAAATCAAATTGATTAATTGAAATTAATTCATTCTATTTTCTGAGAAAAGAATATTTGATATTTGTAATAATATTGCTAATACAATTGATTATTATTGATAATACAGTATCAAAATTATCAGATACCATTTCAAACATCTTAGCTTAGTCATTAACGATTTTTCGGAACAACCAGCAATCTTAAATTCATCTTCAAATCGCCAAGAAGAGAAAATGCAGTCTGCAGTTTCATTCAAGCCATCGCTATAAACGTCCAGTCCAACAATGTTGCCGGCTATAAAAAAATTCTACTGAAATGTCATTAAAAATGGATATTCAACCTTCAAATGTTCATATACATTTTCTCACAATCAAGGTTTTAACGTGAAAATCTGTCAACGTCACAAAACAATCACATGCGAGTGGCAAGGAAGGTTTTAGAATTTGATGTTTGAAAGAAACGAAAGCTTTTCTCATAGAACTGAAATGAAATGAATGTGAAGATTGAATCGGGCGGCAAAGACGCGATCGGCTATGCTCGGGAACATTCGTTTTAGGTTGGAATTGTTTGAATTACACATATTGGATAAGTTCACAACTCGTATCGAAACCTAGACTAATTATATGAATTTTCATATTCTTCATTTTTCACATAGATTTTGGTTAACAAAAGTGATTCGAAATGAATATTCCGACGAGAAAAAAAAAGATTCAAAGTTCAATGAGCAAACTGAAAGCTTTATGTTAAAACAATTTAATTTTTTCGTATGTAATGTTTTCGAACGATCATTTTGAACTGATTCGGTAAGATTTTGTTAGAAATTGAGATTTTGTCTGAAGAAAACAAAACGAAATGTAGAAAAAAATAAAAAAGTATTGGAAAGTATGAAATATAAAATTGTCTCTTACGATTAACGATAAAATATCACATATTTTAATTTTTCCAATTAACCAAATTTTATGAAAAAATTCATAAACAATGAAATCTCGAAAACAAATGAAACGAAATTCATTAGAAAGTTCATCAAAAGATTGTTCAAAAAATCATTTATTTCATTTTTTGGGAATAGAATGTTTGATATTCATTCAAAATATTATTGCTACTCGTACTCATGAACAAAATCAAAATTATCATGTATTATCTCATAATATTGGACTCTTTGAGGAATTTTCTAATATCATTTACAATTTTTAGAAAAAATTGACGAATATGAACAACCAGCAATCGTAAATTCATCTCATAATCCTCCAGAAGACAAAATGCAGTGTGCAGTTTCCTTCCAACGATCGCATGTAAACGTACAGCCGAACAATGTTGCCGACGATGAGAAATTTTTAGTAAAAAGTCATTAAAAATAGATATTTAACCTTCAAATGTATACATTTTCTGACATTCCAGGTTTTTAAGTGGAAATCTGTCAACATCATAAAACAATCACATGCGAGTGGCAACGAAGGTTTTACAATTTGATGTTGAAAGAAACGAAAGCACTGAAATGATTTGAATGTGAAGATTGAATCGGGCGGCAAAGACGCGATCGGCTATGCTCGGGAACATTCGTTTTGGGTTTGAATTACATATTGAATAAGTTCAAATCATATCGAAACCTACATTAATTATAGAAATTATCATATTCTTTATTTTTCACATAGATTTACAGTCGACTCAGCTAACGCTAAGCTTTTATGTTGAAACAATTTCATTTTTTGAATGTAATATTTTGGAATGATCATTTTGATTAGTTTAGGTTTCGATGAAAAATAACACTTCGTCTGAAGAAAACAATAAGACATTCGTGTAGAAGGAAAAACAGAAATGTATTGTAAAGAAGAAAATATATAATTGTCTTTCACGATTAACTACAAAATAATCACTTATTATAATTTCTTTCAATTAACCAAATATATAACTAGAATTCATGAACCAATGAAATATCGGCAATTAGTGAAGGAAAAAATCATAATTGGATAATGTTTACAATAATTTAATTGTTTCAACTATTCAAATTGAAATATTATGACTATATGATGAGATATTTATAATATCTTCGTTTTTAATTATGATACATTAGCTTCATAATAATTTTTCCTTCATTAATTACCGATATTTCATTGGTTCATGAATTCTAGTTATAAATTTAGTTAATTGAAAGAAATTATAATAACTGATTAATTTGTAGTTAATCGTAAAAGACAACTATATATTTTCTTCTTTACAATACTTTCCTGTTTTTCCTTCTACACGAATGTCTTATTGTTTTCTTCAGGCGAAGTGTTAATTTTCATCGAAACCTAAACTAATCAAAATGATCATTCCAAAATATTACATTCGAAAAATGAAATTGTTTCAACATAAAAGCTTAGCGTTAACTGAGTCTACTGTAAATCTTTTCATTCCTTCGAAATATTCATTACGAATCACTTTTGTTAATGAAAATCTATGTGAAAAATAAAGAATATGATAACTTCTATTATTAATGTATGTTTCGATATATGTTGAACTTATTCAATATGTAATTCAAACCCAAAACGAATGTTCCCGAGCATAGCCGAACGCTCCCAGCCCGCCCGATTCAATCTTCAAACTCAAATATCTTTTACAATTTTTCGAAAACCTTTGACAAATCTGAACAACCAGTAATCGCAAATTCATCTTAAAATCTTCTAGAAGATAAACAGTCTGCAGTTTCCTTCCAACGATCGCATGAAAACGTCCAGTCGTACAATGTTGCCGGCGATAAAAATATTTTACTGAAAAGTCATTAAAATTGGATATTTAACCTTCAAATGTTCATATACATTTTCTCACAATCAAGTTTTTAACGTAAAAATCTGTCAACGTCACAAAACAATCACATGCAAGTGGCAACGAAGGTTTTACAATTTGATGTTTGAAATGAACGAAAGATTTTCTGATAGAACTGAAATGATTTGAATGTGAAGATTGGATCGGGTGGAGAAAACGTTCGGCTTTACTCGGGAGTGTTCGTGTTAGGTTAGAATTATTTGAATTCTTCGATCAACTCAACAGAAATGGGGAAACCTACATTTCTTAAAGGGCTTTCTGGTATTTTTAGTTTTTCACAAATATTTTGACCATCTAAAACGATTTTAATAAAATATTCCAACGGAAATAAAGGATTCACAGTTAATTTACCAACCGATTTTAATGTTTTCATTATTTCTTATGTAGCATTTTGGAATAATCATTTTGATCTGATAACGCAATATTTTGTTGAAAATTGATATTTTGAGTGAAGAAACTAACAACATATTTCATCAGGAGGAATAATACAAAGTAGAAGATTAGAAAATAAAAAAACGGCAAAATAAACACTAACAACAGTAACTGAAATTTCACTCAACTTACTACTGAAATTAATAAATGAAAAACCTGCAAGTAATGAACCAAATTCAGTCTCATTAATTTCAAATTTCATTCAATGTCTCATTAATACTTTACGAATATATATATTTTCACAGTATATCTAGAAAAGATCATTTGGATCTAAAGTAGGACATTCTTCTACTAGGTGTCGTTTATAATTCAATTAATTAATGAAAAAATCAGTTTGCTTGATTTAATTAAAATTACCTCAATTCTTCTGAAAAACTTCAAGTATCATCAAATTGGCATTTTTTTCACTCTGAGAAAAAAATTATCAAGATGCTCTGCAAATTCAAATTACTCTGCAAAACGAACAAATATGAAAAAGTTAGATTCACGAATTACTTACAATAGTTTTCAATAAATAAATCAACAATATTATTCGTTCATTTTCAATATGTTTATTGATTTTGAAATTGATTGAATTTAAAAATTTTGTTTTCTTCAACAGTTCGATATATTCATTTTAATGTTTAAAATTTACAGTTTTATCCACTAAAGCATCTGTCTCTTCAATAAAATGAATTTGTGGTTCGAATCATTCTGTTGAAAATGTTGGCATCAAAGAGTGTAACTTCAATTTTCAATGCATAAATATATATATCTTCTTCAAATTAATACAATGTAATTTTTTAAAAAATAAGTAATTATAAAGAGGTAAACTTGATTCACTTCATTTCTATTCCTTATATTTTGAAAATTTATGTCAGAAAACTATCAATAGAATAAGTACCATGCAGAAAGAAAGAAGTCCACTTCTAACGAAATGTGTTAATTTTTTTGAAGAATTTATTCGCTCAAATATTGATTCAGGTAAGTCAGTCAGAATTCTGTTCATCAGCTATAGATGAAGAATAATGTCATTGTAGCCATAACTTACCTGAAAAAGAGTGGTTTTTATATAATTATAAGCTAGTAAAACGTCTATTTAAATAAATGTGATGAGTAGAATACATACAACACTTTTAAGGTTAATGCCAAATCCTGAACAAATGTAGAGAATATTATCATGAGAAGAGCAATTATGGTAAATATATATTCTCATAAAAATTTTGTTTATCAATTCTTCAAAACAATAATTACATATCTAAGTCAAAGTAATAACATTCTTAAAAAAAAACCAAAAAAAATCAATTGCATATAATCTTAGTTCCATGTTTTTGTTATAACATATCTTTTGTATAGTCATACAAAAAGTTGAGAGGTTGTTAATTTGCTTGAGGTAACAAAGACTATTACCATTATATTATACCACATAAATGTTTACATATTTTTTTCAGCTCATCCAAAAAAATTACCAATTATGAATTTATTTTTCCAACACTACATAAACCAATATTATTTCTCGCACACATTACTGTTGACTCTTAAAAAAGATAACAAATCCATTATTAGAGTCAGAGTCATTGTTATTTCACAATTTGTTTCTATTGCCTAATTTTTTCTACTTTTTTATCTAGTGGTGGTCGAGTTTCTCGACCAATAATTCTATTTCCCTCCTTATCTAAAGCGAAATTATGATCTACTGGATTGGCCAAAGACTTCTCAATTTCTGCATCAAGCATTTCTGGAAGAATAAAATGTTTCGATAATTCTTTCTGTTCCTTTACTATTTCCTCTGCTTCTTTTAAACGTTGTGAACGTTTTTCTAGCGTTATTAATTTCTTTTCTTGAGCTAATTTAATTAAATCCTGTAACTCTGCAGCTGTTCTAGCCTCCTTAAAATTTTCTGCTTCGCGTTCCACTCGTCATTGAGTTTCATACATGCTGCCAAATCTGCTTCAAATTGTTTTTGTTTCAAATCTTTATCATCCTCTTGTTGGTTTTCCACATTGTATTTTGAAGTTAGATAATTATTTATTGACTTTACTTCAGTTCTATATTTATTGTACAATCTTGTTATTTCTAACCTTTCCTCTTCTGGTATGTTAGGTCTAGGTGGAACACGAAAGATTTTACTCTTTGCAGTACCTTTCCATATAGGTTTTCTCGGGTTTCGACGCCATCTCACAGAAATGACATTGAAAGTATCAGTAACAACTGGAGAAATATCTAGGCTTAAATTCTTCAGATTATTTATTATACGGAACATTTTAGATTAATGAAAGAAGTTTGAAAACCATATAACCTTATTTTAAAGTTTGTGTTTATTATCTTCTTCATTTTGATATGTCCACCCATGTAACAATATTAATGGACCGAAATACCTGTATGAAATGTTGGAATATATCGGTTAATGAAAATAAATACTTAATCTATATCTAATCATCTTAAAAGTTTTCAAAATTCTATATAACAAGGAATAGAAGAGTTGAGCGGATATACATTCAGAAGATCACTTAATTAGCATTTACTTTCAAAAGATTCAAGCAGAGAAGCCAATTCATTTAAATTTAACAATATATTTTTCTTAATAAGTTATCAGGCTTAGTTTCCGTTTAATTGCTGGTGCAAGTTTTATTTCTTGCACCAGGAAGTGAAAAAATATTCTTCGTAAACTTTAACAATGGAGAATAATATGCATGTAGAATTTCCAAGTTAAATTTTATTTCGCTTGGGGTTTTAGTTAAGGTTACCATTACTAATATGCTTTTTCATTTTTACAAATATTTATATACTTTATATGTGAAAGAAATTAGAATGCAGCTTTCTCATTCCAGCAATAAGCATTACTTTGAGGAATTTGTGGACATCATGAAATGTACATAGCACAGAACATACTTATTAAGTTATGTTCTGTGGTACATAGTAAGGAAATTATATTTTAATATGTTTATTTTATTATACAGTGACTGTGACTTGATGTCAAGCATGCTGTCATTTGGAAAATTGTATTGTTAGTGTACAGGAAAAAGGAAAGTGAAAATTTGTAAACGGTTATCTTCAACCCTTTGATATTTATCCAGATACCTCAATTTTATTTCCAAAACACTTTTGGATTTTTTATCGTTATTCATGAATAATATCAGTCCTACAACAGGTAGGTTTGTTTTTATCTTAAATAGTTTAATTAGTCTAATTATGATTTTCTTAGTGCTTCAAATGTTATATATCTGTTTATAATAATCATATTATTTCTGAAGTTTCAATTTTTCTTTGCATAATATGTATGTACTTCAAATTAGTTGACCTTTCTAAAATCCACTTTACCGTTATGACGCGTCAGTTCATTCTTATTACTTTATTGATGAGGTTCGTTTCACAATAATGTTAGTTCCTGTTCCACGAATGGTGTAATATTCATCGAAATGTGTCAGATACAGTGTTTCCTACCAAAGTGAAAGTATAAGTACTAAAAGAAATGAGATTTTTTCCCCTATCATATGAAAAGTATTTTGATCAGTCAAACAGCTGTGAGAACTTAAAATGATTTGGTTATAATGTAGTATATCCAATTTTGAAAATGAGTAATGAAAATGAATTACTGGAGTCAGACTACATTGAAGATCCTTATTTCCATCCAAATGAAATATTCACCCCAAGTCTTGATGAGTTGGAAGAAATAGATAGTGAATATGAAATATTAGATAATGAGCTGGATCTTTTTGATTTGAGGCAGCTAGAGTTTGATGATTTTCCCAGTTCTACTTTTAATAGTGATGATTCGGTTAGTATTGAAACCGAATTCTTCACTGTTAAAATGAAAAAGCCAATGATATTATACGTGCCTTTTTTAATAAACGGCTTAAGAAACAAGTCCGTGTAACTTATTGTGATCTAACCAAACCTTACTTAGCTAAACTTCCTAAAGACAATAGTTTTAGAAAATATTTGGATATTAGTGTGGCAGACAAGGGTAAGTCAAGTTATTTAGTGTGACCACCTGTATTTAAATACTATGGATGTCACAATTATATGCACATTTTCCACATTAGCAGTCACCCTCCAGTTTTTCAGTGAATATTTCTAATATAAACTCCTTGTATAATATTTGGATGCGGGAAACAAAAATATATCAAACTTTGAAACAAATAAATACTTCACAGATTTTTAAATTTACTAAAAACAACTTAAAGGAATTGATTTTTATCAATTTTATTCAGTGATATATGTACTAGTATCATATTTTATTTTTAAAGCTGGTTATTTATATTATTTTTATAAATTAGATGATAGTTCAGTGAAAATTTTAGGTTTATTATTCATATTCGATCTAAATTGAATTTTCAAGCTGAAACATAAATCAGAATAATTTTCTTGTGTGATATAATACTCCAGAAAATATAATGAGCCATATTTATATATTTTTCTGAAGAGAACGTATGTGTTGAACAATTTTGATTTATTCAGTTAATTAGAACAGAGTTGCATATTTTAAAATGAAGTTGTCTTTGTAGAAACAGCAATGGCAGCAGTGGATCATGCACCAGACTTATCTCACCTTTCTGAAGAAGAAAGGGAGAAACAAGAAACTGCATGGAAAGATGAGTTAGCTCAGGTCGAAGACGAAATTGCAACTCTTCGTACAGTTCTGGCTGCGAAATTGAGAAAATCAGCTGAGCTGAAAAGAAATCTTGGCATCACCGTGTGGAAAGAAGTCTCAGATGACATTAATCAGGGAATCAAAAATGTCAAAGAAAGTAACGTGTAAGTAACCAAAACTTGAATTGTCTGGAATATTTTTATCCAAGGAATTACCTAAAATATTTTTATCAATGAATCTGTTGAATATTCAATTTATATTTGGCCTTAAGAGAGAAACTGAATTTGTTCAATTTCAAACATTAAAATATGCTCTTGTAATGTTAATGAATACGATTTTGGATGTATTTTTTATTCAACTATAAGTAATTGTTGTTGCTTTATTTTTCATAATTTACTTTTATGAAGAAACATTTATTTTTTATGTAACAATGTTTTTCATATTTGTAATGTTATTGCTGCTTTCACTACCAGCTTTGCGAATACCAGAAAAATGTGATTATATTTTTGAATATAACTAAATTTGGATATAAGAACCATATTTTAAGGGATATTTGAAATGAGTTCAGTTAGTTTCTTGCCATATAAAAATCAATTTATTACTTTAAATATTTGAATACATGAATTAAAAATTTTCGTTTTTTGTATGTTTCGTTTTGAATTAATTTATCTCTTTAATTAATTGATTTGTTTAATTGAATTGATTGTTTATTTAATTTTTATATTTTTTATTTATTATTTCTTTTATTTTTATTTTTGGGTAGATATCAAACAGTGGAAACTAAAGTTGGTCAAGTTACTAAAGCTGTTACCGAAGCTCCAATGTAAGTGAATATATTAAACTCTTAATTATTCAAAATGACTAGCTTTAGAATTGTTTCTTCTGATACAAATTTGTTAGTGATTTTTTGTGATGGGTGGTCACATTCAATTTTGCTTTAACTGAATTGTTAGGATGGTATTCATCATGAAAATTGTTTTTGCAATTTCTAATATTGAAATTGTACTCTTTATTAATTGTTTCTGAATCATACCATCATTTAACTCATTTAACTAATGGGACTAACTGCTATATTGAGTAGGATACTAAATGTTGTATCCTACTATCTGAAATGTCAAATGATTTTTGATACATTGAATATTGAGGGTGCAGTTGTGTTCATTTCGATTTGTTAACATGGAAATGTTTGTCGATTCGTAGTTATCTTCTTTCTTAATGTAGTATGTTTACTTAACATTTTCTCAACATAATTTTTTCGAGTTTTTTTCTGAAAATTGAGAGCTATTCACTAATAAATTTTCAAGCTAAAAATTTTCGAGCACTTAACATCTGTATTGTTGCAAGATATTCATATGAAATTGTTATTTGTAGATACCAAAAAACCACGTCTCTGTTTGGAGGGATAACAAGCAACATTAGCAACAAACTTGGACAAATGAAACAGTCTGATTCCTTCCGATCCATCGAAGAAAAAGTAGGTTCTGCATACGAGAATGTTAAGGTAAGTTTTATGGTATTTACTTGTACATAGAGCTTGAATAAATGTGTGGCCCATGGTTCAATGTTATCAATAACCTTCACCAAAGTCCAATTGAAAATCGTAATCTTTCAATTAATTAATGATAATTACATGATAATTGAACGATTGAGATTTTTGTTTGTTTTTGTTATCAGGATAGAATTTCATGAATAACTTGAATTTTTAGTTATCAAAACTGTATATATTTCTGGGAGTAGTTTTGAAATATCCCAAATCTATCTTTTATGTTATATTACTTCAAAAAAATTACTATTTATGAGTATGATATGCTCATTATTTTAACTAAAAGTCAATATGAATAAAATAAATTATAAAAGTCAGTTTCAAGTATGGAATGCATATTATATTCTAAACACAAACAAAGAAAATATAACATTGAAATGTTTATAATTTGTTGTATATAGAAATACACCCAAAAGAATTTTTTTCTTATTTTTATACTGTGATGTTGAAAAATAATTTTGTATTCTAAAGTATTTATATGAAAGTGCATGTGTAAGTGTGATATGAATATTTGCAAACTTTGCAGTTGATAGGAATTTGATATTTTGTTTGATATTGCTTTTGCTTGAGATGGACTTTTTTTTAAAGATAATTAGTTTTAGTTTGCCCTTAATTTGTAGATTTTTTTCTTTTAGGATGCAATGGTAATGTGGTTTATACATACTGCATGATTTTCTTTGCAACCAATTTCCCATCGGCAAAAATATTCAACTCACGTTATATGTTGAGGTAGTTGAGTTAGCTATCTGTGAATTATATGTAACACTGTTGGGCATTATCCTCATGGTATCCCGGTAAAATCTATCTGATAAGCTTTCACGCATTACTTTTTTCAATGCACACTAAGAGGGAATTCAAATTGTCACTGATATAAAAAAAAATTCGAGTATAATTATCAATTTCATCAAATGATATATTGAGTAGAAATTAATTGCTGTAAAGTTTCATATTTTGTGGACGAATCATTTATATACCTCTTTTGGAAGAAGTAGGTGATATATGTAGTCTATTTCACTTAGAGAAGTTTTTTGTTAATGTCAATATGTTCAGTGATAGTTTGATTCTTGGGGATAATAGGCAGCTTCTTGACTGGAACCTCTTTTCAGACTAAAGTTGTATCAAGATCAAATTCTCAACAGAGCTTATCAGAAGAAGTGGCAAGATCTCGTTCAGGATCTGTAGTTACCAGTCCCACTATCCCTGAAGAGAAACCATTGATGTAGGATGTGATTGCTTGAAGAACTGAGCATATCTTCAAAGGCCTTTCCAGTTTTTTATGTATATCGATAAGAATTCAATTAACATAAATGTTGCTTACCTTTTATTGTGACATGATAAATGATCTACTTTAAGTTTGAACTGATCTTAGATCTGTTTGCTCATACAAAATTTTTCTTATATATGTAAAACTTTGACTTTTGATGCATTTTGATCTACTTTAGGTTTGAACTAATCATTAGATCAGTTGGCTCGTACAAAATTTTTGATTTTCGATGCAGTTATTGGAATTTTCTTATCCTACTAATGTATGTTCATTCTTATTATAAAACTATTATCACCTTAAGGTAATGGTGGCTGAAACTTACATTTTAAATTATTTATTAGTTTTTTGTACAGTTTTAGGTTTTAATATGAGATTAATATAAGGTCAAGTACTATTTTTTGCAGTAATGCTTTAAAGTAATTAGATTATTGTCATAAGTATTCAGGATGTTGAAAACTGTTTTTGGTTTCTTTGCTTGAAACTGAATATTGCCTTCTTTAGTCAACTGAATGAATATTTAGGCTATAATAGTGATATATTCTAAGTGATGTATTTCTTTAAACATTGAATATAAATACTGAAAAGTTATCGATTTTTATTGTGAAATATACGTTTGATTATAATAAAAACTGCGGAATAATCGAATTTTAAAGGAAATTCGAAATCTGAAATTGATGTCCAAAACCACAGAAATGATGATGAAAGATAAATTGTTTGCATTGGATATTAAGGATTGGATGTAATTTTTTTATTGACCTAGGATTTATTGTCCAAAGTCTTTTAAACATTTTATTTTTTAGGTTAAAAAAAAACATTTTCAATGAAGTATTTTATTATAAAATTAACTAATCTGTTATAAAAAAGATTTGTTCTATAAAAACTCTCATATTCTCCATCATTTACATATAAACATATTGTTCGATGGACAATTTGTTTCTTGAAAAAGATGTACACTTTGTGTTATCACAAGTAGTTCCATTTTGTAGTAAGTTATTCATAGAACTGTGATGTATACTTAAAAATAAATATTATTGTACATCATATTTCGGCATCGACTATAAAATCATTGGGATAAAACGAGGTATTCCTAATTCTTAAAGTAGTTGGTGCTACGTTTGTTTTTTCTCATAAAGAGCATCCTGGTCATTCTCTGTTAGTTTTCTTCTGTCTTTCTTCAGAATTATATTTCTTATATTTTGAAAAGGCATTTCGAATAACAAAGTTAGAACTACAGATGACGCTATTATAGCGAAAATCTCGTGTATATTAATCTGAAATGAAAGATTCAATTAAAAATATGAAATTTATTCATTATTTCACATTTAAGTCAACTAAAATTCATATAAAACTGTGTGTGTATGAATCATGAAAATTAGTTTATTACAAACTATACGAAAACGACTAAAAAGGTAGGTGTACACAGATAGCGTATCGAAGCATCTTTCTTAACGTTTAATACAAGAAAAATATTTTACCTTTTAATACTATTCATTTGCTATTCAATTTAGCTTAGAAATTTTTGATAAAATTAACCAAGATTTATATGTGCCAAACTTCTGTGAGAATAATTAAACAAAATATTATTTGTACTAAATATGTTTTTCGAAACATTAAATATGAAGGAAATGGGAAAATATTAAATCTTTCTCTAAGAATTTTGAAGATGCAGAATTTAAGTTTATTCAGTTTCAAAAATTTAGAATTGGAATTGCATACTCACATTTGTTCTCCAAAATGAATACTGTTCTGGTGATTTAATTGTACCTACGTTATAGAAAAAGATTGGGAACTGAGTTAAATACACAGTATATGATATATTTGTCCATAAAGAAAATCCAGGCCATGAGAAAAACTTTCCTAGAGAACCTGAAATGTTTTCAATAATTGAAAACTAAATATTTTGATAATTATATTTGACAAATAGAAAATTATTGAAATAAATTGAATGGTATCAATATAAATGTAGTGAAAAAAATAAAATCAATCAATTCAATATCATTTCATGAAAGTTCAAGATAAGTCATCATCAATATGTTAAGGGATTTTAAGTTTGTATGTTTTAACACCAACTTGTGCAGTTTTTGTTGGAATATGTTAACTCACTTTCATGACCCACTTGAGTAGAAAAAATTATCCATCCGAACGTTATACACCAAAATATGGGTGCGAATGCGGCATACCATGCAGCATCTGTGGGATTATAAACATATTTTATGCTCCCCATGAATGAAGGTCCTAGAAATGACGCAAGGAAACTCAGTAAGGCTATAGAATTTCCAATTCTTATTTGTATCTAAAACAAAGAATATTTAAAATATGTTTCCAAAACAAAATGCAATATTTAAATTATTCTAATTAGTGTTTTAATTATCGTTCAGAAACAATGTCATACAAATAAATAAATCATGAAAGAATTACTGAGATTGAATTCTCGCTTAACTCTTGGTGAAACATAATTGAATATTAATTTAAATTAAACTCTTGGCTTAATGTTTCACGATTTGTTTAACAATATGAATAGTGAACATGTTTCGAGCGTTAGCCCAGTCTTGAAAATGAGCTAACGCTCGAAACTTGTCGACTATTAATATTGTTGAATAAATCGTGAAACATTAAGCCAAGAGTTTAATTTAATTTAATATGAAAGAATTAAGCAATAATATGAAATAGATCGCACATACTTGTGGAAGTATGGTACGTTTTATGTATGACAAACTTGAAGAAATATCGGGTCAAGAAGAGAATATATCAGATTGTCCATATTAAATATGGAATTTAAATTGGAATTTCAGTATATTGTATCAAAAATTACGATTTCATAGACTTGAACGAACCAAATCTATTAAATTCTCTGAATAAAGGACGGAAATTGGAATATATTGATGTCAAGTTTATTCTAAAGAATAATATTCTAACGAAATTACAATTTCATGATTTCCCTTGTAATTGATAGGTATTAATACGTACTACGAAATCGCGGGAAAGATGTGTCCATAGAAATTAAGACTTCTAGTAAGCATAGATTTTAGTAATCATATAAATTAATGAGATTGAATTCTCGCTTAACTCTTGGTGAAACATAATTGAATATTAAAATAAATTAAACTCTTGGCTTATTGTTTCACGATTTTTAATCTTTAAATTTTTAATTAAATCGTGAAACATTAAGCCAAGAGTTTAATTTATTTTAATAATCATATAAATAGTTAAGCTGTTACTTTTTCATATCAATCACTCAATAATGAGTTATTAGGCCGAAAAGGTATGTTGTGGTACATATTTTTTACAATTATTGTGCAACCTCAATAAATAACTTACCTTTGAAAGCCTAAAATGTTGGAGTTTTCGAAGATAGTAGCCAAGAAGTATTCCCATTATATAAACTGTTGCTCTATGTATTGGCAGTATATACATATTGTCAGCTGTATCGAACAATTGTTGAATACTGAAAATTTGTTTGAAAAATGATATGTATTTGAGATCATTATATATATCATATTTTAGAGTTTCAACAAGATTAAATCAGTTTCTTTATTGATAATAAAAATACATATTCGAATTAGGGTTTAAAAATTCAAAGTAACACTTTTTTAAAATTTGGTGTACCTACAATATGATGATTTATATGATTATTAATAGAGGTAATTGCAATGTAAGTATATTTGTTTATATATTATCATAATAGAATCTAGAAAAAAACAATAAGAGTTACTTACGATGTTCCAAAGTGAATGTAATTACTAAGTCGAAGAGTGTATGTCACATAGTATCGGAATATTGTAGATCCAATGGCAAGAAATAGTAACACTCCCAGTCCTTTCTTTGGATACTTCCACAGCAGTAGTATTAACAATGGAGAAGTAAAAAATAATTGAGTATCGATTCCAATATGGTGCGTATGTGTAAGACACTGAAAATTATTGGACATCAACATATCATACGTAACTGAATGTTGAAAATTCTGTTTTTTTAGTATCAAAATATGTGCAGCGATACACAGTTAAGAGAAATTGTGATGTATATAAGTAAACAACAGTTTTGACATCAACATTTCTGATAGTTTATGAGTCATAATTTAGATACAGAAAAATCTATAAAATAAATACGCTATAAACTTAAATATCTATAATACTACTGCCAATTTTAGTGCTTGGTACTATATTCAAGAGACCATCCGCCACAACAAGCTTGCACATGATCACCACGAGTTGGTTCGTATATTTGTTTATTACGGTGGCCTCTTGAAAATGAATAGAATTATAGATATAAATAAATAGGTAGGTGCATATTTGAAAGTTTACCTAACATTTTTTCAAGTTTACCTAACCTTTTCACATCGTAAGTGTTACTTTCAATGTGGAAATTGAAGAATCTAATTATTTACAATGTCAATTCTATATATTTGTAAATAAAAAGCGTGATAAATAATTAAACTGAATTTAGTATAGTGAAAACATTAGATTGTTTGTAAAGAAAAGTGGTCATAAAAGATTTTAATGTGCTGGTAGTCATAGATATGTTAATTTGCATTATTAATAAGCGAAATAAAATCCACAGAAGCTATTGCAACATTCAATCAGTTTTTTAATTGAATACTGTCACATTTAAAACGCCTCATTTGAAGTTTTTTCTGTGTACAATTAAATGCTTTTGACTCAAGGTCAACATGTATTGCTCTCTGGTCTGAACTGTATCCGATTTAACATGAGACCTTGTCGCTTATTTACGCTAAATACTGTTAAAATTGATAAGTGTAATGTAAAGGTAATGTAATAAAGTTTATGTTAAAGGAGTAACCTACCATGTCGCCAAAACCGTAATAATTATGAATAAATAGCAGATTCCTCCACCAGTTCTGCTTGCAAATATCAGAATGGTGAGTAATCACTTGATTCCACATGGGCCCAGAATCTATCCAGGGTAGAACGAATGTGCAGAACGCAATTAGAGCGGCAAATGTAGGTACTATACGAAATAGTCTGTTAATATACTCTTGCATTATATTAATTTTATTCGTCTTTTCTAATTTACCGATGAAGGAATGGGCAGTTAACATTCCAGCAATCATTATGAAGGGATCTGTGTAGAGGCTCGCAGCTCTGGCTAATACCGTCCACGGTTTTGCTATAAACTGAAAAAAAAATGCTCGTAATTAAAAAAAGAAATGAATATAATGTTGCTACCTACATTACGAGCAAAATTTTAGATTTTCGCTATTCTGTTTCGAAACGCAATGATTAATTACAAGTTTTAAGGCTTCTAAACCTCATTGCTTATCAAGAATGATAATTTATAACCGTTGAAAAACTCAAAAATTCAATAAAATGTTTATTGTTTACATAGGATTTGAACTCGGATCGTTTCGTTGGTTATCTTTCTCACTGACATCTAGACTATGGAAATAAAGTCGACAATGAGTTTCTCACATGAATGAGTCGTTATTCATATGATGAAGTAGATTCGTTATACAAAATATTTGTTATTTTATGATGAGAATTATTATTGAGCAATTCATCACATTTCAAAGCTTACAATGTCTTCTTCTAAGAGAGTCATTTATCTACTCTACAATTTGGTTTTTTGTTTATAATAACATTTACAATCTGTATTTAGCAAGACTTATACTATACGATAAAAATGACGAATGAAAAGCCTAAATGAAATGAGTTTAGGATTTACTAAGGAATATGTGGCAAATTGCAACGTTGCCAAATATATTTCCAATATGAAAAAAACATTGAATTTTACTACTCTTATTATAACGAAACTTATTATTTATTTTAATGTACTGTAATTTCGTCAAGGGTTATCGTCAGGAGACTCAGGACTGGTTAAAACTTGAGTGGTAGAACCGAATTTCTTAAAAATTCTTCTTATTATTCAAATATTCTAAACAGAGCTTTGAATTGTACATGTTTGCACAATTACTTACCTCGACCATTTCGGTTCTGTTTTGATACGGTACAAAAAAAATGGCCATAGATTTGTGTGCAAGAAGCAGCAACAACGAATTCAAAAATCTTATACCGTGCACTGCTTTTATATCATCATTTTTCTTGACGGAAATGAGCGAGTTCCAGTTCTTTCTGAGTGAAAAAGAAGTAACGTATACATCTGCAATAAAACAAAATGTTAAATCCTGTCTTAAATTATGCAGAATTCAATGAAGACAAGCCGTGTCAAAGAAATCTTGTAGTGTGTGAACACTTTGCAAAATTAGCGAATTTATCTCATTCATATTCACGTAAAATAAAACTCAAGGTTAAATAAGTGAAAGTTTTATAATCGGGACAGTTAAATAATTATAGTATTTTTTGGATGAATAACTGTTACGTTTATAATAATATGATGTGTTCTGACCGTGAAATATCCAGTAATGGACACATTTTTATGTTGTTACCGACGGAAATAATTATTTGCTTTCCGATTCCAGTGAATTTACAAGTTATAATCTTGTGCCAGTTTTAATATTATTATTAGTCTATTGATTTATAAAATCGATTCATATTATTTACGAAAATTAACAATTGAATAGTTCTTTATTTATTCAATTTTAGTCACGTTTTTCTATTTTTGAGATTGAACTTTAGATTAGACGACTTGTTTTAAAAACATACATTATACTGATTTTGGGATTAAATAAATTACTTCGAAGTTAATTATGAACGAACATAAATTTCAAGAAAGTAAAACTTTTATTCTTTCTTTAGATCAATGACTTTAATGTTATTTATGACGTATATTTCAATTACGACATTATTTTGAAAGTATTTCCCAATTATGGCAACAGATGGCGTTTGTTGGCTCAACAATATGTTTCTGTTGCAGTCTTATGAATCTTCTTTATAAGTTTTCAATTTATTCAAATTTTTCATTCTTTGTCTACCCATAATATGGGTTTCCGTTTCACCTTGAACTTTAAACATACATCATGCCTGGCTGTTTTATGCATTCAGTCATTTGGGTCAGTTTAAATTTCATGGTACTTATATAATACTTTCGCTGAATTCGACGACAAGAATATATTTTAACTGTACTCACTTGCATCGTCGACTGCAACGGAATCGTACAGTGTTGCAAATCCGATAAAAATTGCAAAACCGATAAAGAAGGACCTGAAAAAATCAGATTAATCAATATATATATAATTGGACTAAGATGAATTGTTACTTTGCTCGCTACATTTTATCCACGATATTTAATCAAAAATAATTGAAAAAATACGTGAACAAAAAAGTTTTACCATTATGGTTTCATTAAGGTTAATTTTTCTCTTTTTTTAGGAGCTGAGGCAAACTGAATCTTGGAAAACTTTTCGTCTTTGTTTTAGGGTTTCGTATTTTTTCAGTGTTTGTTCTTTAAACCTCCCTCACTTTTGTTTCTCCGTTGATTATAAATAATTCTTTATATAATGACATTATATTCTATAGTTCACTAAGATTAGAACTAATTCTGCAGGAAACTATAGATCCCTTGAATGAAGAAAGAGATTTGTAGATGCACGTTTTCCCCATCAAATATAAACATAAATTTCATAAAATTAGTTCAACTATACAAAAAAAGATATTCCCTCATCGAGACTCGAACCTTAGTTACATCAAACGATGGTCGGACTTACTTTGGACTGTACCATAAAAGCAAGTCACGCGCTGCCAATTTTATACGAATGACATTTTAAAGATTTGGTATCAACAAGAAAGAGAGTTCAATTATACCTCAATAAATATATATTGAATTATTTTTGGGTACTATCATGGAATTAACGCTACGTTTCCGTAGTTTATCACAGGTTCTCCTCAACTTTTAGTAACCATTTATTTAGTTCTAGGAAATATGACAATGATGTATAGACTAACAACTAGAATTTACTTGATATGATATTCAAAGTCAAAGTTCCGATCTTATTCTCTAAGCTTTGCACTACGGGGCTATACATGGAAACATTAATTTCATCATAAGTATTTCGTTAAATTATTCGGCTAATATTGAATGACCTTTAATTGATTTACCGTTTAATTCTACTGTTTATGACTTGCGGAAGTATAAAAAAGCAGGTAGGTATTTGTAATGTAACTTCAATCTGCTACCAAATTAGATATTGTATTAATAAACTTGAGGTCTGATGATTCATTGTTAGTAGTGAATAAAAATATAAATGATTCTTTTAATAGGATTAACTACGACAAACCAATCGAAGTATATACGAGTAATTATAATTTCGCTTTCAAGCAGAGTTTCAACAATAACAACAGTTTTTGTTGTACTAGGTTCGGAATATTAAATTGTTGTTATTACGTATCTACTATTGTTACATTTATCGTTCTTGACCATGGTCTAGAAAATTGAGTTGAGGCTTGAAAATGTAAACGATTTTTTTAATATCTAATCGGCAATTATCTCCTAGTGAATTAGTCAGTTAAATCGGAATATCGTTATAAACATATAATTAATATAGTCTTGCTTCTGTATCTCATATGCGGCTGGGTAGATTGAAATTTAGAGATATTTCTTACAAAACTGTTGCTTTTCTTTTCACTGAATTCAATTGATTTTGAAACATTGTTTTAAAATGTGGTCATTTTGCCATATTATTCGATTATTAATTTTACACAGTTTATACGACTACATTAATATTTGTCAATATGAACGACATTATGTTGATACAAATTGTCGTATATTCAAGCTTTCCACTGAAGAAAAACTACCAAAGAGTCAAATTCCAACTTACATTCCAAGTATTGTTGACAAAGGTAATGCCTTAGGTCTTGATGTTTGACACATGGTAGATGATACTTGGGATTGTATTTTGAAGTCGGTGTTTCTGAAAATTTTTCTTAAACTATCTTGTATTACTAATTGAACATCTTCGTTGGTGCAACCGTCTGGTACACAGAGGGCCCAGTTTATGCTTGAGTACCTTGGAACTCTATGGCCAGGCTGAAATTGTAAGAAAAGCTAAATTGTAGGCATATGAGAATACGAATTAATACGTATTTATTTTTCTCAAAATCAGTATATTAGTGGTAACTTTGAAAGAAACATCATTTGAAAAGATCTATATGAATATGTAAAATATATTAAATGAAATTTTTTGAATACTTTTTAGGTTATGAGTCCTCTATCAAAACTATCTCGAATGTTAAATTTTGAATGTTTTCTTTATTAAAATTCAGTGAATTGACAATTCAAGCTCTTGAATGTATAAACGATAATGACTGGTCGGCAAGAATCAAAATGTTTACAATTCTGAAACAATTTTTATTGTTTTAGTCGAAATGGAAGAAAATGAAATAAATTTTTTATTATTTTTAAAAGTAATACAACAATATAATTAGTTTATTGAAATAATGGAAGATTCATTGAATTGAATAAATACATTCCACTTATTGTTGAGAATTATTGCGGTATTGCGGATGATTTCAAAATCACACGTTTACTTACACCCGGAATTATTCATTAGAATAAAATGAATTGAATCAAAATTACAAAAGATATTACTAAGAAAAAAGGTATTTCTACAACATTCCACGTTTAATATATCAGGAACTTTTCAACTTTTACTGTCAAGTCTCTGTAGTTCAGCGGTTAGAAAGCAGAATTATAGCTATAAGAATTCTAGGTTCAGATCCCTGTCATCACTCGAAATTTTTGTATGTATATGGATTCATAAGTTTAAAATTTGAGTCATCGCAATTTGAATATGAAGAGTAATGCATATAAGCTTATATTAATCCCAAGAAACGAAGACGGTGAAGAAATTATTATAACCTGAGAAAGATACTAGTTCATCAAGTGAATCTAAATCATACGGAAGAATAATTTCAAATAATTTGATCAATTCTTTCAAAGCACTTACATCTTCCATGCGACTTTTGAAATGAGAATGCGACTGAAGTAGCCTATGTAAAGCTGCAAGATATATACTATCAGGCCTTTCTACTTGGAGAGCAGCTAAGCAGTATTGACCATAGATATTTTCCTCTTTCAAGTTGGCACGCAGACAAACATCGTAATCCCCAAACTGATTAACATTTCCATTGAGCAACCCTGAAGGTATTTTTGCACTTGAATCGTACACTAGAAGAAACACAGATAACGGTAAAATATCGTTAAAAAAAATTATTTTCAAAATATTCATAACACAATCAATATGGTAATATTTGGAAAATTATGTTTTCAAGAGTACGGTGTACTCTTGTAGATACAAAAATTTGTTTAGATATTCAACAAATGTTTTTTATTTAAGTGTTGAATTCTATAAATAAATGGTGTATTTGTCTACGTTGAAGACAAATTTTCATTGCTGACTACTCACTTTGTAGAGCCCAAAATTTGAACTTGGCAAGATCTTCCATATATCTCCTACTCTGAGTTTTACAGCTTTTACTTACTCCTTTAGTTTTACTGGGATCAAATGGAGGAATTGTGGATAATAAATATTTATGCAGGTTCCTTGTTGCATCCTGATGAAGATCATCTGGAAAAATAACACTATGAAATCGGAGAAAAGTACCTGAAACTATGTATCCATACTTAATGTTAGTTTTAAGTTCAATTTTATACTAAATTACTCTTTGGATATTTCAATTATTCGTAACAGTAGTTAGTGTTCTCCTCTTTCAAAGTGAGATGCTAATATTTTGCTTGCATTAAAAAGAAAAGTATTAGCAACCCTTTTTGAAGGAGTACAAGAAGACGGATTTTGGAGAAGATGATGCAGTTAGGTGTTCATAAGAAGCTTAGAACAATTCTGGCAATACCGATTAACTCTACACAATAATAAGTGTCTTCCATACGCGGTCAGCAGACACTAATACGACAAAGAAAATGATGAAACGCAAGTTAAATGAAAGAAAAAGATCGGAAAGAAGAGGGTTGTCCTAGAAAGACAAAGTACCAAATGGTGTTAAGAAAGTCGGCGTGGAAAACTGCCGCACTAGACGTCTCGAAGAAGGAAATTGCGACAGCATTTGTGGAGCTACTGATGATTCAAAACTGTAAACCTAAAAAGCATTTCCATCGTTGACAGACACATGTTTGTCTGGCAATATATTTCGAAGGAATGAGTAATCGTAAAGCTAGATTCATTCTAAAAGTGCTAATTTATTCTGGTTTTTTCTAATCAAATATTACTCATTCCAATGCGGAAATGGGTTAGTTGCCAAAAACCACAAACAATCTTCAAATGGGTGAAAACGTTTTGGATAAACATTTATGAATATGAAATTATGTTAATGCATCTGTTGTTTTTATTAGCACACTATTTACTGACATTTACCTGAAGAGTACTTAGCCGATAGTTGAACCTTGACAACAAGAGAAAAATTTAAATATTGTTGAAGGCTTCTACGACCGAAGTTTCTAGTAATGGTGTTTTCCGGGCTGAATGACGTTGAATTCTTTTGTCACAGATGTTTGGGTAGGCGTTAGGTGTTGTGTACTTAGACCTTGAGAATTAACCAAATTAAAAAAATTCCTCTCAGGATTCTTTCGAAAATGGTGCAAGAGCTTGTCAAGTTGTCTTGCAACACAGCTTGTCAGCGAATGAAGAACCTCGGGTTTTTTATAAACCAGCTATGAAAAAAGAAAGCAATTGTGAAACCATAACCTCTCAGTGTTATGGTGCGGTCCATCATCAACGGCCATGGACTGGTGGTCTGTACGTCGTTGAAGGAGTGATGAGATAGAGCTAGTATTTGAGGGTTCTGCAAACAAAAATGCTTCCTCCAGTTCCAGCGACTTGTAATAAGGCGAAAAAGTAGCGAAATAATTCTCAGACATTCAAGTGAAGTTGCTGGTCTTGCCTGGGAATTCAGCAGACCCAATAGAGAATCTTTTCAGGTTGGTGAAAAATGAAATATCTAAAAAAATGCAACAAACAAGCGTCGGTTGATACAATGCTTAATAGAACTGAGGCCCAGAAACAAAACGATCATAGTAAACTGTATGAAATGCATATAAGTACCAGGCAATTATAGTCACAAAGTGTGACACTAATATAAGACATAGATTCGTGAATTTTCTTGCCAACATTGAAAATTTCAAAAGTTCATGAATAAATTTTGTTATTTCAAACGAAAAAATTGTATTACATATAGCACAAACATAATTATCTTGTTAAAAAAAGCCAAACTTCCAAATTTTGTGTTTTAGCTGTAATAATTTGATCAATCACGGTATAAATTATCAACTAATTCTATGAGTAACGATTTAATTCTTCCCTACTTTTTCGAACGGTTGACATAGACCTCGAAGCCAACGAGGTTAATCAAACATCGAAGAAGCTCTCGCTTTCAATGGTATCTCCGAAGGTACATTGACGTCTAAAGATGATACCCGCTACTAGATTTGTTTGTGAATCTTGAACGTGTTAAAACAGAATAAAGCTCTTTTAGATATTTCCATTTCTACTTCGTCCAACGGGCTTACAATCGAAATAAATAGTAAAATAACTGATATTAATGCACATTTTATGAATGTTATTACATTTTTAATATAATAAATATGTATAATTCGGTTTCATTATAATCAACTTTTAGTAATAACAATGTAATTACTTTAGTTATTTAAAGTATAACAAACTTTGTCTGATATTTTAGAGGATGATTCCACAGTTATTTTTAACGAAAAAAGTTCAAATAAGTATAAGTTTGACTGTGCTTCATTTTAAGATACAGGGTGTTCAGGATTCACTCTTATTTCTGTTTTTACTGCATAAGTTTTTTACGAGTTTTTTACTATGATAAATTCAAATTTAATGATAGTTTGGCTCCTTGTTGTAGAGGGCGCTATCTGTAGATAATTTCCTCTTTTTAGAGACACACAATATTTTTGTATGTGTTATATAGCTTGGGAAATCCTTGGAAAATGCCTGATATGGTAATTTTTTTACATTTTTCGAATATAGAATGATTACATTGAAAAGAATAATTTTTTTCATGAGAACAACACTAAAAACGCAAAGGTGGTGACGAGACATACTATTTTGTTTAACCTGTTCTTTATTATTGAGTGGTGAAAAGGGTGCAATCGAATACCGTGTTTCGATTACTTTCAAACAAGAAATTATGGCACAGAGTAACCTCTTGTACAGGTTTTCAATCTGTGAACGCTTTAAACAAATTTTATTTCTTAGAAATTGTCTGAAACTTCTTGAAAATAGAGTGATTTTTGTCTATTTTTGTTTGAAAATATAGCTTTTTAATCACCTTTTCAAAAAGATGAAATTTTTAAAGAGTTGCTTACATTTGGAAATAGAACGGAAGATTTAGATGATATGAAAAGGCCTAGAAAGAAAAAAGAGAACTCATATTACACAAAAAAGCACTAAGACTTGAATCTCCGGTAATATGATCCGCAGTATGTGAACAATTGCATATTCTAGGTCATTTTGATTAGATACCATTATAGTTTCATCAATTTTCAAACCACTGAATGAAGGAGGTACTAATATTTAAAAGGTCAACAATGAAGGTCGGTTGTGTATTGTCAAATATTTGTTCGAAATATTATTGAAACAATTATGTGAATTCAAATTTGATATCAATGAACACCTATATGTGAAGGATTAATTCTGAAAATGACATAAGAAATAATAAGTTTGAAGCAGAATTGCGTAGAACCATAGAGTAATCTAGTAAGGGAAATTAGCAGTTTCATGACAGATGAGATTGCTTGACCTTAAATCAATTCTTCCGCAATTAGACGATTGCGGTATTTGTTACCACATATTGACCTAAGTTATTATTTATGGAAAATCGAAATATTCCTACACAATAAAAAGGTAGAATCAGGAAGTTGGTGGAATAATTTCACATTTAAATTGAATAGAAAAGACCGTGTATAAAAATTTAAATATGTTAATATTTTCTCTTATATTAGTTCAAGTGAGGAAGATTGGTGTTATTATGTTCGTGGTTTTAGTTTCATATGTTGATTTTGTTTGAAAACAAAAAATGATGACTTGTAGTCGATGTATAGAATATAATCATCAGAACTGAATCTCTATGATTCGACGTATAATTTTTCTCAAACAAATAGAAAAAAATCGAAAAAAATAGTATTTAATTTCCGTTTTTCTTAAAAAACTTTACTATTTCACTCAATTCATATATCTTTCACTCGTATCGTTCGAAAACTTGATGAACCGAACCGAAATAATTTTTAAATGGAATTTTAAGGTTAAGTATATGTTACCATAAATTAAATGCATCTCCGGTTGAAAATTCTGGTTCTAACCCGAGATTTGCATCTATATAATCACTCTTAGGTATTGGGTAATATTTGATAAATTATTTCTAGCTTCATTCAGATAACATTCATATTACGAAATACACTCATCTACATAAATTTATTAGCTACACCCGTTATACCGTTACTGAATGCTATGAGAAAAAAATTCATGGGCTGTATTGTGAAATTAACGAATTTCTTATAGATGAGCAGCGTTCTAATTCTACATAATAAAGTTAAGACAATATCGAAGATCGTTTGCTAGGTTATTTGGTTGCACCATAGAATAGTGCATTTATACAGTTCGTTGCTCGGATCTCGAAAAATAGAACGATAAATGTGTTTCATATTTTATAAAATTGAATCTTCATTGAAAACCTGTTAATTTTTTGGAAAATTTCGGAAAGGTTCACATGAAACTTGTTTTTTCTCTTTTTTTGTGTTTCTGTAATAGAAAAATTTTGGACAGATTGTGTCATCAATAAAATTTACACTGTATGAACATACGTCAATGTGTTTTCTGGTTATAGGAACAGAAAAAAAAATTTTAATCAGAAGATTGCATCAGTTTAAATTTCATCTTTGAATTAGAATAATATTTATTTAGCAATAGCTATTATAAAATCATATATACACTAAGGTTCAACATATATTTTTTACAATTATATGTTTAAAACGAACTTAGCTAATTTACGCTTGAATACCTTAAGGTCACTAACTGTTTTTATGGAGCTAGGCAATTTATTTAATACGTTGAATCCTTCATAAAATATACTATTTCTTGATTTAGAAAGCTTACAATCTTGCATGTAGAAGTTGTCAGCATTTCTTGTATTATAATAACCGTGCACATCACTGACACATGTTACATTTTTTATTATTCTGTATGGAAACAATTTGTTTTTAATTTTAAATATAAATATATATGCAGCAAAAAGTATCCTATGTTTAACTGACATTAGTTCTAAACAATTTAGCATGTTTTGGATTGGAGTATATCTATTACATTTCAAAATTGTTCGCATAGCTATATTCTGTAACTTTTGTAGGTGTTGAGTTCTTTCCTTACTCAGTCTCAATAACAGAGTGGAACAATATTGAAAGCGTTATTATTGATTTAAAAAGCAATAACTTCATATATGTCGTCAGATATTTTCCAATTCTTATAAGAAAGTTGATTTTCTTGGAGAATTTAGACCATATGAAGTCGACATGATCATTGAAACTTAATTTCTCATTCTACATAACGCCTAAATATTTAACAAGTTTTACCCTCTCAATGTTCTAGTTTTCAATTTTAATACTTATATTTTCGTTACTATTTACCTTGTACTAACTTGAATTTTACTTGTACTAAAAACTATAAATTTAGACTTTGTTACATTCAGCGATAAACTGTTATCGCTTAGCCATTCATTTATTGTTGCCAAGTCTTTATTGATCCATTCTGTCATAGTCTGGATATTTTTACCACTAACATAAATCATTGTATCAACTGCTAACAATTGTATCAAGCATTTTTTTACATGAAAAACAATATCATTAATGTATAAGGAGAATAGCAGTGGACCTAAGACTGTGCCTTGAGACAAAATCAACTTTAATGTTGTCCGAAAGAACAACATTGAACTTTTTGATCAAGATTTTGGAGGTCGAGATGAAATATTGATAAGTTGATATTGAATGCCCTGTATGAACTCGATATTTATAAATTTTTTTATTTAATAAACGAACAATACGGATACAATTACAATACAAAATACAATACAAATACAATACAATACGATACAAAACGAACGGATAACGAACAATAATTTATCGAGACACATTAAGAACAATAAAACAAAATTAAAAGAGAAGACAAATCAGGTGTTTACCAATTGAATTGTGGAACATGTCCCGGTATATATAGATAAAACTAGTAGAAATTTCGGTACTAGAATACAGGAACATAAATAGTTATAGCTTCGCCCATAATAAAAGTAATTCGAATTATGCTAACAATTTATTAACAGAAAACCATACTTTTGATACGAATTTCAAAATTTTACACAATATAGAGAGAAGTAGTCAATTAGATTATGGTGGAAATAAATCGGCTTAAAAATTCTGGAAATTTGCTCAATGAACAAAAAGAATTAGAAAATTCACCCTTGTTAAACCTTTTCAGGTAATAGAAATTATTTTTCAGAATGGAATATCTTAGGTAAAACCAAAGTCATAGAATCCCAAAATTACCTGATATTTATACCTGTGGTTTTCAAAATGTTGTTATTATTCTGTAAGCATCTGAAGAAGTCGTTTGTAACGACGAAACACGTCATGCTATGTAGTCAATAAAGTGTAAATCATAAGTTCAAGTGTTTGAATTTAAGTTTATATTCACTTTATAAATTTTATGCTAAAATGTACTAAATTCCAATAGACTTTTTAATTTGACAAAAACATGCCTAATGGTAAATAATATGAATATGGTTCCTTCAACTACCCTAATGAATTGTTAAGACCTTTTTACCATCGTTTTCTTTATTATTGTATTAAGTGTTTTGGCCATTGCTTACGAAATTTGGAGCAGCTACACAAAACCCTGATGATATCACAATTAAAAAATTAGAAAATTCCTATATTGGAAAAAATGTTTTGCTGTTGCGACTTGACATAGCACACCCTGTATATATAAATACTCAATTTTTTTGACACCTGGAATGAAAAAATAAAAATCAACTGGTAAAATAGCACATCAATTATATGAGCGCAGTTGTATGAAAAAACACTCAAATTCACTAATACTTTGAAAAATACAAGAAATCACCTGTTTTAACATCTGAATTGAGCAATTTGTATTGTATATATGTAATTTAAAATCGAATAATGAAAGCTTATTGACTCTAATTCATTCAAAACAAAGTACTACTGAACTACTTTCGTTTCGTAAACATGACATCAATTAATTGTCAAATAAGCAATTATATTGATAAAATTGTGAATTTCATTCTTCTTTATAGCAGTGTTTATATCATACAAGGAATAACATACGTCATTAAATACCTGAAATTAGCTAAACTTTTCCTAAGATTTACATTTAGAGTTAACGCTTTACAATTCGACAAAATATAAAAAAATTATTTAGATATAGAAAAAGAATATTGCATATAATTTAATATGGTGTAAAATTCAAAAGGACAGCTAGAGAAGACCCTCTTACGCAAAAGGGTCAATTTGCCAAAATACAGAGGTCCTTAGAAATATAAATATTCGTATCGGTTCTAATAAATTAAATTTGAATGAAAAAATTTCAGAAATCGATTTATTCTTAAAAAAATTGATTGAAAATACAATAAAAAGCACAACGATTTACAATAATGATTCATTCATTTTTATGTATTTTCCTTTCTTTTAATTCCGATTGCATCCTTCTATCTATACTAGGGATGAAGGTAGTTATAGCTTTCACAAGGGGTGAGTAGGAAGTGAAAAATCGAGGCTATCTGTCTATCTGACTAATTTCATTATACTAGAATAAGAGCCATTTAAAGTTGATGATAATTACATTCAATTTTTTCATTAAAGCTACCTATTTCAACACCAAATTTGACCTTATACGTCTAGCAACTCATTTATTGAAAATATCCACCATATTCTGTTGCAAAAACCGTAATTCTCAAGATTTTTTTGGGTTTGAACCCCCAGTATCCCCTTCATATACGCCACTCATCTGTATATTAGTTTAAAGTCAAAAATATTTGATATTTTCGTGTTATTTGATTAGATAAAGATGTCCTATATCCTAATTTTCAGAATTTTAAGTTTGGTAAGAGGTCGTTATGTTTCTCCATTTTCTGGGGTTGAACCCCCTGAACCCCCTTCTATTACGTCCATGATCTTTATATTTTTTTAAGGTTAAAAATATTTGAAATTTTCATGTTATTTGAAAAGATAAAGATGTGTTATATCCTTATTAACAGAATTCACAGTTTGATAACAGGCCAGTAATTCTCTTGATTTTTTGGGGTTGAACACCCCGAATCTCCTTTCTACACACAATTGAAGCTAAAATATTTAAAATGTTATTTGAAATGAAAAAGATATTTTTTATCCTAATTATCAGAATCTCAAGTTTGGTAACAGGTCGATAAGTTTCCTCATTTTCAAGGTTTGAACCCTCTGAACCTCTTGTCTTGTACGCCCCTGATCTTAATATTGGTTTAAGGTTAAAAATATTTGAAATTTTTATGTTATTTGAAAACATTACGATGTTTTTTCATTCTAATTGATAGAATTTAAAATTTGATAACAGATCATTAGGTCTCTCGATTTTTTGGGGTTGAAGACCGCGAAACCCCACCTACACGCCCTGATCTTTATATTGAATTAAAGCTAAAATATTTAAAATGTCATTTGAAATGATAAAGATGTTTTATATACTTAATTGACAGAATTTCAAGTTTGGTAACAGATGTTCAATTATTAGAATTTAGTAATAACCACTACCGTGATAACCTCCAATACTCGAAATAAACCGAAGAATCTAGATCCAAGGAAACTAAACAACGCATTCCAAAACTATTTCACTCCTTCAAATATATGTCATCATTTGATAGACTGGAGACAACTTTCCAATTCAGTTTATTCACCAATTTATTGGAAGGATACCGTGTTATGTAAGTCAATCAACGAATTTTATTGAATTTTGGATAAAATATTTGAAACGAGTTCATGCAGTTGAAGCGATATCATAGAAAAAACAGAAAGATCAAAATTTCTCCAATTACATTCCACATTTCATTTAAAAGAGTTTTTTAATAAATGTAAAACGTTTTACTTATTTTATTTTTTCTTTTTTTTCTCAATTATTTCTTTCAAACATTTTTGAAATGTATTTTGAATTGAACTATAAATCTCATCATTCACACGCATACTTTGGTCTTATATCAGTTTTCATTTTATTAAACTGTCCAAAGTCGATTGAATATTATCAAATATTCTAGTATGTTCCTGTGACTGCATATTTTCACTTTGTACTATTAAAAAGAAGAATATTTACTCCTTTTATGGCGATTTCAAAGATAAACCGTGAATCTTATTATTTTTCAGCAGAATTGACGTCATGTCGTGAATTGGACATACTTTATTCTATGTGCGATCTAAAAAAGTAACTTTGGAAGCTTATTTACATATCTATGATACGATAAGCATGAATGAAGCCCTGAGATATTTTTTTGATACATTGGTATTCATTTCGCATGTTCGTTTATTTAAGGAGTGCTTTTATTTTCTTTTTCTTAACTGAAAGTGCCAAGTAGCCTCTCGAATATATTCAAATAGTCATTAATAAGTCTAATTCTACCCAAATCTGATTGTTTTTCTTTCAATTCGTCATTTTAATATTGGAGTCGATAATTTTTGTAAATATTCAATACAAGTTGACAATGATTTGTTTGTTTGAGAATCATGTTTCAATACTTGGAATGGATATGATGAAGGATGGTTTGTGTTAAGCAGTTCTACCAATTCGGTGTAGTTCTGATGAAGAAGTGCTGCATACCAAGTGTATAGCGCATTCTTTTTAGTTTGTGAAGATAGATACACCAACTCGTGTACTTGTTAATTCAAAACTTTTGATTTAATTTATTTTTTCATTTTATATTCTTCAACTTGAACGAATTGTCTTCAAGGTTAAAAAATGTAAGTAATAATAAATGTAAGTCTCAAACATATATGTGTAGTTAATATTTATTTCAATGATATTGATTTTCACAAAGAAATTTATTTTGAACGTTATTTATATTTTCCAATATCTATATTTCAATTCATGATTTTTACAGATCGAAGAAACTTTTGGATTCATTTTCAAATTGATTGATTGATTTTACAAATCAGAGATGAAATTGCTCCAGAAAATTAACCCAAAATTTCTTCAATCTGTAATAATTATAGACATTTCAATTGACGCAACTTCAAACAAAATTCTGAAATTTTTTTTTAATGTACTAAATTGATTAATTCAACATTTTTTAAATATTATATTTCCTAGGTCACGTCGAAAGAAGGAAATTTCAAATGTGTCACAAGCTTGATACAGTTTTTGAGGATCCTTTATATTATTGATAATAGTATTGCCAACACGAAAAGGACTCAACGAATATTTCAATGATGAACAGATTTCAAATTTTTTTTCACATATTTTTGATTTTACCATGTACCCTAATTTCAAGAAAGTTCGGTGATGATTAGACCAAGCAAACCGATGGGGCCAAGTAAATATTAATTAATCTGTTTGTTTGGTAGCAATGAAAAGTAGAAAAAAGGAGAAGAGAAGAAAAATTCTTTGAGAAGAAATTAATAAATTATTTCGACCACGAATTTGTAATTTTTTTTGATAATACGATGTATTTATGTAATCGGAATCTACCATAAAAATAATATAACTCAATGTCAAATTTATCACAAACTTTTTTATATTGGCTTAAAATTGTGACCTCAACTTCAATTTTCGATGAATTCTTTATCACTTTTATCAAAAAAATAGATATAGGGCGTCTTTTAACAAAATTTGATTTGGAAAATCATATATCTATCTTTGTAAGTTCAGAATTAATTGAGAAATTAAAAATTAATCAAGAAATAACGATGAATAATTTAAATATAATTTTATAAATTAATTTTTCACCTTTTTCGAAACAGCTGCTCATATTTTTCAGACAATTTTTAGCAGGGGCATCCTCATCAATTAGAGACTCAACTAGATCGATATCCAATTCTGGAGTGGCTGCAACTTGCTCAGTAATAGCTAAGGGCACTGTCACTCTATCTCCTCTACTCAACAATGTTCTATTAAATATCGATTCTGCATTTTCTAAATAATTAGAATTAATATTACAGTTTATATCCGTACATACTAAATAAAGAGTCACTATAAAGGCAAAAGATAAAGACTTCATTATCGATTTGATTTTAACACTTTTTTCTTCACACTTTATGAAGGGAATGTTGGGCACAACTTGAACTTTCAACTTGGATACATTATTCTATCTTGTTTTCTTTATTTCGATGAATTTGACAAGACAAAATTGAATGTAGATTGATTTTAGGTGCCGGCAAAGTGAGATATATGAATTGGGTTATGGTAAAGGATTTGGTTTAAGCATTATTGAAAATTCGCTGTCCCACCTATGTTCTTTGGTGGAAGGGAGGAAAGCTTCTTCAGAGCACGTAATCATAGGTAACGCAGCTTCTTGCTTCATTGCAACGAGCCGAAGCAATGTACGGGGTCCGATCAATTTTATTTTTGACACAGAATTCAGAAATTTAATTTGAACAATATACATTTTCTAGTTATTACGTTTTGTGATTTTAATTATATTTGAAACTTTTCTAATTAAAAATCAATCAATACATTTTTTACGTATTGTAGTTTCATTTTTCAAATATTAAATAGCATAAATCGTGGTGATGAACTACAGCTTCTACAAACATGTCATGTTTATAAAATTGGGTGTAAAAGGTATTAGGGGAAATTATACTTTAGTATTATTTTCACATAGAACTGTTTGAGGACCAAAATTGAACGAATGCTCAAAAATGATTCCTTAAATCTGCGATTTTTGTGAAGTAGATATAATAATAAGCATATATATCCAACAGTTAGCTACACAATTACAGGAAAATACATAATGAATAATAAAATACAAAATTTGATGACTGAAAATAACAATAATAACATAGATATACAATATTAAAAAATAATAATATAAAACATTATCAAATATAAGAATCTAATTCTATATTATCAATATCTGAAATTCAATTATTTAACGAAAAATATTGGATATTATACTGATATCAAGCTGATAATCTTTGTTATTTTAATTCTCTTCATTCTAGACTTTTACATATAGGTACACAAAACAATTTTAATAGCGAATAAACTAATTCAAAATTCAATGAAAATTTTGAATATTTTTTGTATAATGAACAAAAATTGCTTGTTCAAAAATATTTGTCATTATATTCAATTTGAAAGCAGCTTTCTTCCATTTTATCAAAAAACATAAATTTTAGCGAAAAAAGAATGAATTATTTCAAGGAAACAATATAATCACTTTAAAATTCAAATAATTTCGAAAAATGTTGAAATACGAGAATTAATTAGTTAAAGAATTAAGGGCAAATGTTTCAATATTTGTCTATTCTTTATCCATTATTCATAAAAACCTGACTTCTAAGAAAATCAAAAAGTAATATTTCATTATCTCTGATTATCATTTATAGAAAATCACTTCTCTTTCTGTAAAAAAAATTCCAAAAAAATGTAAACAGCTCCCTTCAAAAATACTTGTAAAATATAACACATTACTTACTTGATACGATGAAGTTCATACACCTATTTAAAGGTAAAAAACTATACAAACAAAAAATTAAAAAACAGAAATAATACGATAGAAAAAAATTAACATTTCAAAAACTATTAATTTGAAGAACTTTTGTGATGTTTCTGTTGCTTTTCTACTTTTGCAACTTTTCAAAATGTTTAGAAACAGTTATAATTCTGAAAAAATCTAATACACGATTAAATAATCAATAAACGATATAATTTATATCTATTATAGATCAATTTGTTAATGGACCACCCTGGTACGTTTCTAAGGCTGAATCTTTGGGTTTGAGGTGTGCTGATATCAGTCGGACGTGCCATTTTAATAGTAGCAATATAATTCTTGGAAACAAATAAGCATATGAAGCCACTGTAAGATTATATCCAAAATTAATGATACGCAATAAGGATGTTACTATGCACCTGGACAATCTATCTATAGTGGATTGGAAAAAGATGGATATTTATAAATTAACCAACCCCTGTACGCAATATGCGTACCAAGTTAAGTTCATCATTACATGGGTGGAGGACATAGTGGGTACTGCATATGGACATTCACCTTGCACATCTAGGCAGGATTTAGAACCGGCTATTATCTTGTTTGACGATGCTTCTTGAAATTGTTCTTTCCAGGACGAAGACATTTTTCATGACGCAATAAATTATTATTTCGAGACTTTTATGAATTACATCAAATACAAGTTGATAATTATGTGGTATATATTTTAATTGCTATCTAACAGACAGTTATTTTATTTTTGATGAATAAATACAGTACTTTTTGTCCTGTCTTTTTAACACTTTCTTTTATCATTTACTTTTTTGTTATGTTTATTTTTGGTATTATCATAAAATTAACAAGTGTCTATATTTTCAATAGTATCATATTGTGATTATGATTCAGAGCTTTAATAATTAGGTATAATTAGGTAGGTACTCATTAATAGAATATTTATTGAAACACCACTTCTATAATGAATGAGATAGTCATTTATTTCATTAATATTGAAAAATTTCATTAAATCAATACTTATGGCGTGTTTTAACTTGAATAATTTGAAAATTACGATATCCTGGATCTCTAAATTGTTTTAGGAGAGTGAATGACATATCTACTTCTAATAAATCTATTATTAGAAACAAAATTTTGAGTTGTTTGGAATAGCGATTGATCAATAAATATATAGGCTAAGTTTATTCAAATTTTCCAAATTAATAATGTTTTGGGAATCAGTAAACAAGTGAGCTTCATGTTTTTGGCCATTGTTTTTGGTAATAAAATTTCATTGACGGTATCTGTAGAATATGATTATTATAAAAATACTATAAGTATATACACGTCAGTAAACAGGACGAGATATATCAGGGGGCTAACACCAACACCAATAAGGAATGTTGGTGTAGAGATAAACTCTTCCCATTCATTGTAATAGCCTCACCTGCGATACAAAGGATGTAACTGCTGAAATTGAAGGATCCAAGCAAAAGACAAAACTGAAGTACCCACTGTACTATCACCAAGAATAACCATCCAGTAAAAGTCTTAAAAAAGTTTTATTGAAAGAACTGACCAGGTAATAAGTTCACGATGATTTTGGTGCCTTGGTTTGAGGAAAAAACAGCATATACTTGAGTGAACATGAAGAATTCGCCGGTTGTCACCTGTCTCTTGGTAGATAGAAGATCCTTACCGATTTAGAGATGGTGTAGCAAGGTGTAAAAAAGATCTCGTTAAATTTCAGCACCGAAGATAAGCGCGACGCAAAATGATCAACATCTAATGACCTGGCCAGACAATAATTTAATAGATATAGATTTAATTTGAGCCAATGGCGATGTAGAAGGTATGTACTATTGAGTTTTGGTCATAAGTTTTTCGAGTACTTCGGACAAGAAAAAAGAAAAAGTTTATAAAACTGATTGATTGTGATCCTTGCTAATTTCTCAATTGACTATTATTGAAATCATACAGAACATGGAATCTCTTCATTACTCAACGGGGTCAAGTGTATTTATTGAACAAAGTTCCTAATGTGCACAAGTCAAGCGTAAACCACGTTATTAAAAATGTTTCTTAAGACATATTATGAAGCTTTGTTTCATGAATGAAAGTAATACAAGTACCACTTTCGTTAATTTGAAAAACCATGCATTGGAAATTCACTTTCAAATGAAAACTTGACGAATAGCACTGCCCCTAAAAAAACTCTGAGTGGATATAGTAAGGACTGAACTAATATCACACATTTCAAATTTACATAACCTATCATGAATTGCGATTTTTTAGTAGTTAATTATAGTTTATTCATAGAATTGAATTGGTATAACGTATATTTGTGTTGTTCTTTATTTATTTCTTTTATTATTTTCTACTTTCTGCGTTTCTTCTAGAATAGTTTTGGTGATGAATGGCTAAAATGTCTGAAATATAAAAACTAAAAACAATGATAATATTACTAGGTGTATTGTATAGAAGAACCTGCAAAACCTAAACATACATAATATAAAATGTGAGTACAAATATCGAATACAAATCTATGTTTGGGAGTGTTACCTGATTTTTCAAAAGTTAAATTGGAGTTTAAACACTTTGTAATTAAAATTGTGAAAATGGGTATCGCGCTGTTACAACTAAGTAAGGTTAATTTAATAATATAATCCATTTAATGGATTTTATTCAATATATAGATTGGGAACAAGTTGTAACATAATTTCTTTTGACTTCGATTTTTAGTCTTTTGATTTGAAAGTTCTCTCTGTTCTACAGAGAGTACTGTAATCTCTGTTCTATAGAGAGTTTTCTACAGTTTTCTGTATGCCTATTTTGTATGACTTCTAGGGTAAAGAGAGGGTATCCTGTAGTTAAAAAACTTGACACGATAGAAATGTATTAGTAAAATTTTTGAATTCAGAAACCAAAGTTTAGTCAAAAACAAGTCACAGATTTAAGACAACAAAATTGGTGTTCCCCCGTGTTATTATATGTGTATATTATCCTCTATTTCGTTATTTTTCATTCATTATCTCACATTTTTAATAACAAGGAAGTGATATTGATGTCCATTTTGGACTAAAGGAAACTGAGATTTGCAGATGCATTGTTTTAACTTACATATATGGAGAAGTGTTGACTGGAAACTTTGTTATTACGTCGCAGACGTACAACAAAGTTAACAGTTGCCGACGATTTGCCAAGGAAACGTGGTCCACATACTATAACACCACTGTTGTTGTCATTCAATCAACATTTCTTAATTTTGAATAAGAATCACGCACTTTGCAACGATCTTAAATGCATTAATTAAGTTACCCCATGCGAATATCTAATCAACTAATTTCAACAATGAGTGTTGCTTCATGTTTCAATTTTTGTCTGACTAATTACACAAGTATTAAACCAAATATGTCGGTGGATTGGTTGTTTCCCACTTCCGGGACCATACGACACAGTAGAAATCCATATGTCTAGAATAAGTGCGAATTAATGAGTTTAACACTAATCGGGGAGCCAGGTTTACCTTTGAAAGAGTAGATCTACTTTGAAATCCAATGCTCGAAAATATAAATCCACTTATAGAGAACCGAACACCTCTTATGACGATGTGAAGAGTATACCTTTGATCTGGTTATGAAATTTTTATTATGGTGGTCACATTTGAAAAATAAGAAAACTCTATGATTCACTCGTACTGTCAAATTTGAGTTTTCACTCAGTGAAGTTGTATGAAACTTCATAATTGCCGAAATACTGTACCAAATTGAATAATTCTTTTCTGTGTTCGTTATTCCCAGGACAAGGTTCATATAGATGAAAATTCTTAAAAATTGAACAGAGAATATTTGAGAATCTTTAAATTTGTAAAGTAAGTGAGTAAAATGTCGAAATATTGACAAGACGTTGAGATATTAACGTCAGTTGTTCAAGCAGCAGTTGTTAACTTCCAGAATATTAGCAGTATGGATAGATTGATATTATTTCATAATCAATCATCTTTCTCAATACTTAAGAAGTATTTTCCATGCGAAAAATTATGTGGACGTACAATGTTTGTTGGGTTAGTTCAAAAGCGCTTAAAAATTGATGTTCATACTTTTAGTGGGATTTCATCAATGACGTTTCGTCTTATGTAAGAAATTCTAGAAATAATTTGGAAATTACACCTTGAATTTTTCCTGAATATTCAACAAACACCCTGTATACTGGTATATAGGCATCGTGCCTGCGTCGGAATATTTGTTTCTCCGCACAGTACCCTGTAAAAACAAACATATATAGCGACAAAAAAATCATTCTGAATTGTTAAATTCTCAACATTGAATTACCCAAAAAAATTTGTTGACTTCATGTCATTGACTTCTAACGGGTGATTTTTTAAGAGTTAATTTTTTCAGGTTGGCGGCACTGGTTGGTAATGGCATCTAAACGTCATCTGTCAAAGTGAAAAGTTTTCAGTTTACTTTGCTATTTCGTGATGGAAAGACTTAAAAACGAGCAACGATTACAAATTGTTGAAATTTACTATCATATCAAATTGAGCGTTTTATTCGATTAAAAAAAAACTACGCTTAAAAAATCACCCGTTATTTTCATCTATATTTTTAGAATAAATATCCTTCTTGGAAAAATTGATGTTGATAACTTGAAAATTCCCCTATTTGCATTCAATGTATTCCTTATCTGCCACTGTTCTCACTCTTCTTCTGTGACTCTTGTCACGCATCGATGGGTCGAAAAAAATTATAGGTATTCAAATTGCAAATTTCTCTGCAACTTATTGAGCATTTCATGGTTTTATCATCATTTGGTATTCTATTCATACAGTATAAAAAGATCGAATAGTCGATATGGTTAAGCATAATATGTGGTAAACGATTTAGAAAACATACGTAACTAAATATACTTAACGATATATCATTGTTTAAATGAATATTGAATAATTTATTACACAAATATTTAGAAGTTAAAAGAATTCAGAGAAGTTATTCAAACTGTCAGAATAAGTAAGGAAAATCTTGGATTTAATATTCAAAATATAAATTAACCATTTCATTTATGATCTTTATTATTATGTTGTACATACGACTTCACTTCACCCAATTATTCATAATATGAGTCGACCTTGTCGGTTACAGACAAATTTTTAACATTATTACAAATATCACATGTTATTTCAGTTTTAATTGTGTGTATTATGAAAAACATCTGAATTAATTATTGCATCAATTATTTTACAATACCTACTCATTTCAGATGCTGGCTATTGTTTAAATTTTCGATATTTGTACCACTGGGACCTGTCAAAATGAAATATCTATGAAACTATTTGAATTGTACTATGTTAAAATACACTTTTCTTCTCTATGTTGCTACGGAAATTACTGTTAGTTACGTTAAGAATGACAGTTTACGAACTATTTTATTTCTGAGAACCACAGTTAATTCATACCGTGTCGACAGTTAGGTTACCCCTTTGTTAATAGACTCGTCCAGCTGATATGTTTATTATTGTTGAATGAACATGTTTAATTATTTGAAACTATCGTTAATTATGTATTTATATTCAATGTTCTGTTTAAAAATTGATTTTTCTCAATTAAATATCAGTATTCAACTGAAATCTGTTTGAAACTAGGAAATCATAAAATAATCTATGAGTTACGCACATCTTAAATTTCAAATCATTGTTAACTTTCGTATCATTATTTCTTCGCTTCTACCTGCTAAGTTGGCATTGTATTTTTCCAAGAAGGATTCGAGGTTGTTTCTTAGTTTATAAATGGAATTTTCCAAAAGTATAAAATTTTATTATATAACGCTTTAGTCCTACTTGAGTCATAGATCATCAATAAATTAGCGATTTTAGCACCATAAAAAATTGAAATGACACAGCTCTTTATTCGCGGGGTATACGTTCCGAAAATATGCCGGGAATACAGAAACCGTGAATATGGAATGGTAATTTATATGAAGGATGCGTTCCTGGGTGACAAAATGAAAGAAAGTATATAAAAAAATTGATTAATTGAAGTTTTTTATCATATTGCTTAATTATTATGTTCAGGCTTAGGCAATGGTTTAAAGAATTTTGTAATTTTTTCTTGCTTGGCAGTTTTTAAAGGTTCCTTCAATTCAGACTGATATTAAGCAATGACTAGCAATTTTCCTTTAAAATAAGACATCGATCCATAGATGGGTCAATTTTCATGAATAAAATCTCAATGCTCATCAGCCATTCTTAAATCTTCATTAAGAATTTTTAAATTAAATGTCACGTTTCCATGTCACGTTTCCTGTGCTTGTTGAACCCTCTTCCACAATAGGCTGTAACTTTAACATTTCCTTCATGTTGCTTTCAGTGAAATCTTCATCTTGCGATTGAAGCAACATCTGAATGTCTCTTGGTTCTATCCGTTCAAACCCATCCTGTCCTGTTGCATTAGCAATTTGAGCTATGTTTGCAGTCAAAGTTTGAAAGTGCACAGATTCTTCGTCATTTTCTATAGTCAAAGTAGGCCATAGTTTTCCAGCATGAATTCTATAAAAACATTCAAATGGTCTTGGTTTCATATAGTTTAACCTATAATTGAAACACAGATTACATATTCTCTAACATTGATTGGGAAGCATAGACGAGTTAGGTGAATCTATATTTTCAATGATGTGGCTACATAGGCGACTTCTGTAGTTTCAGTGATCTGATTGGGCGACTTGGACGTTTATGTGGATCCATATTTTTATATGAAACTATATTTCTAATGAATTATATTTTTATTATTGATCTACCCGCAGTAGTGTTTACTATTCATTTTGCTATGTCAAAATCCTTTCAAATCAAGATCACATTCCAGATCATCCAATATGATTTTGAAGGTTCGTCTAATGTAATAGAGGTGCTCCATAGGTTGAAGCAAGACGTCATTATGGGAGGAAAAGTGTCACATTATATTTGGATGTATAATTTCAAGTTCGTGAGGTTGACCTGATGCATAATCCGAAACTAGATCAGCTCAAAGTCTATACGTATTCTTTTTTTTTTGAATAAGTTTCAACTTATTCAACAAAAAATTACGGAACTACATACAAAAAATAGCTATTGCTATGGCTTGCATTTTTTCAACCCGCGTATAGGGAAAACGCGAATAAGAAGCTTTCACTGTACAACAAATATATTTGACGTCATTGAGCATATGATGAAGACAATGATGTGTGAGTCACATTCTCTGATAATTTCAAATTTGAATGTTAACAAATTATTAAAGAGAAGTTAAGTCGAATATGATTGATTAGTGCATATTTTTAACACCAAACTGTGTGAGATGATATGTCATAATGTAGATAACGATTACAAAACACGAAATGTCCGATGACATCCCAAAAGATGCATGGAGGACATCATACAGGCAGAAATTGGTACCTAAAGGCAAGAATCCGAGACAAATGGAAGGAAATACAAGAGATTTTTGTCCAAGAGTGAATAACAAAAAGCTACTAGAGAATAAAAATAAGAAGTACAGGGTTAACTCCTCAAGAAGAATCTTTAAGACTATTTCTTGCCAAACTAACTCTTCCAAATACTCCAAATAAATGAACAAATAATGTTATTCAGTTCAATTATGTAACTATGCTATTTATTGACAATGAATTTTGTCTAACATTTCTTATGAACGATGCATCAGCAAGGTTATTATTCGCAAAACGATATTTGGCCATTGGCGATGAACGATTTAATGATAGATGTAATAATTGGTTATGGAGTAATTTTGAATTAAACGACCTTCCAGACGTTACCAACTATAATCTTAGCTGCAGATGAAGAAAATTGTTACCACCAAAAGCACCGATTTCAAGGTTATACGATTCATTTGATAATAGCATTCAAATTTGACTTAAATTTAATCGATGTCTTGATTATTCTGATAAATTTTTGAAAGGACAGTCTCAAGTGTCTCAGTGTGAAGAAACGCCAAAAGTAGTATAGTGTATCCATGGTCGATGTAATAACAATAACTAACAATGCCATTGTATGTAGCAGTAACTATTTTCAATCTTAGAGGACTTTTATAGATGACTTTTAATTGTTTGGGGGTTGTTTCTGAGTTTAATTGCCTTTTTTAAAATATTTTCTATGTTTCGTGAATGAGTTGTGTGGTTTTTTATATTTTCAACACAAAAAAATATATATTAGAATTTATGTCTCATATCTAATATATTAAATAAAATAAAAACAATTGGCTTGTTTTCACAAAATTTATAATAAATACTTCATTTATTATTGATAGAGATTCAATATAGTTGCCCCATTTTCAAAAGTTAAACTGAACAACATTTTTCGATCAACATTCTTATATATACGAGGGTGAATCAAATATAAACGAGACTTTTGGCCCTTCGGGCACAATAGTGTAGGGAGAACCTTCCCTCTTCGTTTGGTGATGGGTAGGTCTTTCAGGAGTGGGGGAAGCACCTTAGCCTGGCCCCTCGACCCACCTAGTGTCCACCGTGGAGATGTCGAAGCAAGAGGTACCCAAGTCGATTGTGCAACGTGTTGTAATCAAGTTCCTCGCTGCAGAAGGCGTGAAACCTACAGGAATCTTGACGAGATTGACTGCCCAGTTCGGGGAAGAGACACTGTCGCGAGCCAGAGTGTTCGCATGGCATAAACAGTTCGTGGGTGGTCATGATCGCGTTGAAAATGAGAGTCATGATCGCAGACCCCGCACGAGCATTACAGCGAACAACATCAGCGTATTGGACGGCTTATTGAAGGTGACAGGCGTCTTACCACTTCTGAAATTGTAAGTGCGGTCGGGATAAGTTATGGGAGCACTTACTCCATACTCACAGAGGAGCTTGGGTTCCTCTCCTTCTCACAGCAGAAGAGAAATTGAAGCGACTTCAGGTGTGTGAGCGTCTTCTGCCACGATTTCGGGAAGAAGGAGATCCATTTCTGACTCACATCATCACCTGTGATGAAACTTAGGTGCGCCACTACACCCCTTAGTCCAAACAAGCGAGTATGGAGTGGAGAAAAAAGGGAAAACCAGGACCAGTGAAAGCCAAGTCACGACTGTCAGCTGGCAAGGTTTTGGCTACGATTTTTTTGACCATCGTGGTTTGCTGCACCTCGATTTTTTGCACGCGTGCAGGACAATTAATGCGGCCTACTACTGCGACATTGTGGCTGAGGTCCGACTTGCATATCGCCGCAAGAGACGAGACCTACCCATGAGGGAAGTGATTCTTCTCCATGACAATGCTCGCCTCCACACATTATCCTCGACTAGGAAAAAATTGGAGCAACTGAGGTGGGAGACACTAAATTACCCTCCTTACAGTCCAGACCTGTCACCCTGTGACTTTCATGTGTTTGGCCCTCTCAAGGAAGCTTTGGGAGGCCAAAGATTCGATAATGATGCTGAGGTGGAAGCTTATGTGCGCAATTGGCTGCAGACACGACCTGCATCTTTCTACATGGATGGAATTAGGAAGCTGCCTATCCGCTGGGAAAAATGTGTTTCTAAAGCAGGAGATTATGTAGAGAAATAAGATATGTATTTTTTTGCATTCAAAATAAAAATGATTTTTAAAAAAATAAAGGATCGTTTATATTTGATTCACCCTCGTACATTGTAACCTGCAATAGACTTAAGGCTGATATCGATGTCGCCAAAGTAGAGTGACAAGTCATTCATTCATTTAATACTGGCAGAAATATTAAATTAAATAAAAAAAATATATATGTAAATAATAAAGAATTATCGAATAACAAAGAAGGTCTTAAATTGAGAAATCGAGGAAAAGGTGATAAACTGAAGCTAAGTTGATCATTCAATATTGGTTTTTCCCTTCGGCGTGAATCAGAAATTTTCTCTTGTTCAAGAAGATCCAGAGTTTTACTTTTCATCTGTAGGTGCAGCAATTTCAATGAGTTTAAATCTATGAAATGGTTATTATGAATGCTATGTGTTGAAAGTCTAGTAGAATTTTTGTTATTTAATATGGAGAATTTAGGTTATTTTATTCTCGATGCTTTGGTTTCGATGCTTCGTCGAGTTTGGCCTATATGTAGAATGCGTCACTATCAACACAATTAATCTGGTATAGGTACTCCACTCTTATCTTTTGTAGCCTGTTTCTCTTTATTATTAACTAAAAATGAATCTAAATTTCTTCTGTTCGTGCTAATAGTTTTAATATTATGCTTTCTCAATTTTTCATTTTATTCGTGAGATTTGGTATGTGATTAATAGTATGGAATCATCTGCATTTGTAAATTGAAAAATAGATTTCATTAGTCGTGTATTGCCATTTTTAATTATCAATTTGTTAATCATCGATTCCGAGTAACCGTTATTTTTTGCTAATTGCTTAATTATTATGGAAACTTCCTTTCTGTATGCTCTATGACTGCCTGGTACCTTTTTGACATGCTTTCTATGCATAATAGGCAGTTTGCTGCGAGTACTTCTATTCAGAGTTTGATCATTTCTTTCACCAACCCAAAAATATTCGATTGATTGGAAACTTGACGAGTTGAAGAAGGTAAAACAGTTTTTTTTTGTAGAATTTGTGGAATCATTTCACTCAGAATATAGAATAATATCTAGAGAATTAGGGTGCCAACAATCTTTGTAGTATATCTTCCAGAATTGAGTATATTGTGACAACATCCACAAATAGAAAGATATGATAGAATATTTAGCAGTGTAATTGCAAACCCTTTCTAAACAAATTGCTTGATTTTCTATGGTGGCTCTAATATTATAATTACTAACTTTATTCTATGCTTCAATCAGGAAAAGCTTACGTATACCAGTGTTACTTCATAAAAATATTAATTTCCTTTGTTTTGCTAATGATATTTAATATTTCAGTGAAATGAAATAGGTTGTTTCTAATTTGGGTAAAAAATTATTTATTCTTACGATAAATTAACTTGATATATAAAAAACAGTTCCAAATGTTACAAAATCTCAAGATGAGTTAAATGATTTGGATTTTTGTAAAATATTGATAAATTATCAAAGAGTAATATGCGTAGTGTAGAAATTTTCAATCCAAACCATCCATCGTGTAATTGCACCCCGCAAACAAGTATTTATTCTTCGTACATATATGTACATTGCAGGGTCAATTTCAAGGACGACAACAGGCAAGTGTAATAGGAAAAAGTGAAATTCTTGCATGTCTCATAGAACGAGGAGAGTTGAGTTCACCAACCGTTTAAATGTCTATGATTGAACGGAAAATAGATCTTATTCACTGAAAAATCACTGGATAATTCTTCTGTTCAATTTGCTGTTTACAAATCAATATAATTGGTGCGTACACAATTTTTTGTGAGTAAAAGCCTACTCAAATGTTTGTAAAAGCCATAAAAGTTAGAATATTTCAGAGGCAGCACATTTCAGTGGTAACAAATCAATCGAATTGGCCATAATTCCATGTATTAATACGATTGATGTATTGGAAATAACCTGTCAATTCTATAGTTGAACTCCAGGTTTGTTATTTCGTAGCAGATACTTCTTCTTATATACGAAGGTAGGATGAAAAGTTTCCAGCGTGACCAAGAAAAACGATGTTTTGATTTTTTGGCTTTATTTTTCAACATAAACCACATCAACACTGATATATTTCTAATAACGGTAGGGTCGTTTAATTTGCACCCCGTCCTAGAAACGTTGCAATAAGTTTGCGAAGTATTGACTAGTGATAGCCTTACCCTTTTCAAGATAAGCAATGTATATAATTCCTCTCGCATCCCAAAAACAGTAGCCATAACCTTGTTTGCCAATAAAATTGTTTTTACCTTTTTTGTAGTTGGTTCCCCCTTTAAAACCCATTGTTTTGACTGTGTTATTTTCAGGAGTGTCGTGGTGAACCCAAGACTCATCAACAGTTCTGAATCGACGCAAAAATTCGTTTGGATTACGCCTATAAAGCGGCTGATTTTCGTTAGAAATGTTTTTTTGAATGAGTTTTTCGTCGAGCGTTAGCAAACGCTGCACCCATCTTGCACACAGGTTTTGAGAGGTACTACACGACACAGGCTCGTCAGAGGTGCCACACGACCCATTTTGAATTCAGAAACCCACTTCTTAATAGTTGAATATGATGGGGAGGAGTCTCCTAGTGTTGAATCCATCTCTTCCATTATTTGTTCTGGTGTAAAACCTTTCAAATAGTATTCAAAAGTATTTGATGACAGCACGTCTCTCCAATTTTTCTCGCGTTCTTCAAAAGTAAATATAGCGGCGCCATCTCTTGGTCAGGCGCCGGAAACTTTTCACCTCGCCCTCGTATCTATTCATTAATTATATTAGAAATGCTAGTCCGTCGTTTCGTTGAAAATCATTCAGCATTTTCTTATCAAAAACAATATATAACACGACTTTCCGAACCTCTGAATACACATCACCGTTTACTGTTGCTTAAAAAGGTAAAATTGTATATCATATAATGTCAATCTATACATACTGTCAATATTCTTGAAGTATTCAGCTTTTATCTGAAAAACTGACATTAACGTCTCAATGTTTCGTCAATATTTTGAAGATTTCTAACAATGTTCTGTCCAATCTTCGAATTTTAAGATTTTGAAATAGTTTCTGTTCAATTTTAAAAAAATTTCTTTCTATACGGATTTTGTCATGATAATAACGAACACAGAAAGGCAATGATCATCCAATTTAGTGCAGTGGTTCGGAAATTATGGGCAACATGCATTCTGAGACTTAGAAAAAAGCACAGTATTTTGCTATATTTTGAATGTGTAGAGTACAATGAAAATCTATGACCAAATAAGGGTGTACAATTTCATCGACATAGAACACTGTCGTATTGACGCAAATGTATCAAGAATCCTGGTTCAAGCTAGATATATCCTTTCATTGGTAGATATACCGATCATTCATAAGTTATTCAATTCCAACTACTGTCTAATTCACACCTTATCCGTTAAAAAATTAACTAGTTCGAAAACGCAGTCAAAATACAATTTATATAATACCACTTGCATAAATTTCGTAAAAATTCATTTCAATTCGATTTTTTCATCAATTTGAACATTCATTTTTATGGAACAAAAAAGACAGCCGTGATGTAACGTTTTCTTGCATAAATTTCAATTTACAAGTTTTAATTCAGACACACAGGACTTGAACTGCTACTCTCCTTGTATCACTTTGTTTGAATCAATCTCGCAAGAGCTGAACCTGATGATTTTTCG